>OX451736.1:750146775-750746775 GCA_948472305.1 Vicia faba | reverse complement strand
GCTTTGCAATATTAGTTTCATTAATCATGGTTCTGGCTATTTCTTGTAATGTTCTATTCTTTCATTCTACAACTCCATTTTGCTGGGGAGTTCTAGGAAAAGAGAAATTATGAACAATGCCATTTTCTTTAAAATATTTTTCAAAATAATGGTTTTCAAATTCACCACCATGATCACTTCTGACTTTTATAATTCTAAGATCTTTTTCGTTTTGCACTTGGTTACAGAAGTCAACGAACACAGAATGTGACTCATCCTTGTGTTTTAAAACTTGACCCATGTCCATCTGCTGAAGTCATCAACAATGACCAATCCATACTTCTTGCCTCTGATGGATGCAGTTTTAACTGGCCCAAACAGATCAATATAAAGTAGTTCTAATGGCCTAGAGGAAGAAACAACATTTTTAGATTTAAAGGAAGGTTTTGAAAATTTTCCTTTTTGACATGCTTCACACAGAGCTTCTGAGTTGTACTTCAGATTGGGAAGTCCTCTGACTAAATTTAATTTATTTAGTTGAGATATTTTTCTTAAACTGACATGTCCCAATCTTCTGTGCCATACCCATTGTTCATCGCTAACAGACAAAAGGCATTTAACATTATGAGATTTAAGATCTGACAAATCAATTTTGTATATGTTGTTCTTTCTCTTGCCAGAAAAGAGGATTGATCCATATTTTTGACTGATAGCTTTACAGGAATTCTGATTGAAGATAATGTCATAACCGTTGTCACTTAATTGACTTATGGACAGCAGGTTATGCGCTAATCCTTCTACTAATAAAACATTAGAGATAGAAGGAAGTTTACTGTTTCCAATGGTTCCAGAACCAATAATCTTCCCTTTTTTATTACCTCCAAACTTGACGTCTCCTCCAACTTTAAATTCTAGGTTTTGGAACATAGACTTTTTCCCGTCATGTGTCGTGAGCACCCAGAGTCCAGGTACCATGATTGGTGTCTCAATTGAGCTGTTAAGGACATCTGCAACAAATGTTATTTTATCCTTAGGTACCCATATCTTTTTGGGTCCTCTTGGGTTAGAGTATTTCATGTTCTGCTTGAACTTTTGGTTAGCATAAGAGTTTCCAGAATGTGATGTATATTTTATATCATGTGTGTGTCCAAACTTGAACTCTTTGTTCAGAGGTTTATAAGAGAAATTCATCTTAGCAACAAGTTTTGGAATATATGTTTCCTTCCCTTTGTGAGGTTCATATCCAATTCCTCTTCTGTTTTTCCCACTAACTCCATAGATCATTGAATCCATTTTGCTTCTATCTAGTCTCTTAGCAAGAAAAGTTTGAAAGCTATAGTCATATTCTTTCAGAATATCTTTAGAACTTGACACAAAATCTGAACTAGAAATTTTTTGAACATTTTGAATTTCTTCTTTAAGTTCAGATTTTTATGTTTCATGTTTCTCAAGATCAGATGCAAGACTCTTCTTGAGTTTCTTGTATTTGATTTTGAGCTTACTATAGTTTTCCATAAGTTCTAATATACTTTCAGCAAGTTCATCTCTAGAAAATTCATAGAATACCTCTTTTGGGTCTGACTCACAGTCTGAGTTATCTGTTGTGGTAGCCATCAGAGCTAGGTTGGCGTTCTCATCTTCAGAATCAGATTCATCTTTAGAGGATTCTGAGTCGTCCCAGGTTTCCATCATCCCTTTCTTTCACCAAACTTTTTCTTTGGTTTTTCTCTTTGAAGTTTTGGACAATCACTCTTGTAGTGTCCAGGTTCTTTGTATTCATAACAGATTACTTCTCTTCTGTTTAACTTTTTGTGTCCAGAAGATTATGGTTTATCTTGACTTCTTGAAGTTTCTGAACTTCTTTTGTCTGTGCTTCCACAACTGATTGATTCTTCCGGAAAGCAAGGATAGTTCGTCTTCTTCTGATGCAGATTCTTCAGAATTTTCCTCTTCAGCCTGAAAAGCGTTAGTATCATATTTCTTAATTGATTTAAGGATAAGAGACTTACCTTTCTTCTGAGGTTCGTGCTCATCAAGTTTTATCTCATGACTTCTGAGAGCACTGATGAGTTCTTCAAGTGACACGTTGTTCAGATCTTTTGATACTTTGAAAGCAGTGACCATAGGTGACCATCTTTTGGGTAAGCTTCTGATGATCTTTTTAACGTGGTCTACTTTAGTGTATCCCTTGTTCAAAACTCTCAGACCATCGATCAGAGTTTGAAACCTTGAGAACATTGCTTCTATAGATTCAGTTTCTTCTACTTTGAAGGCTTCATACTTCTAGACGAGATCCAGAGCTTTAGACTCCTTCACTTGAGCGTTTCCTTCATGAGTCATTTTGAGTGACTCAAACATATCATGTGTTGTATCTCTATTTGTGATTTTTTCATATTCCATTTTAGAGAGAGCATTTAGAAAAATATTTCTAGCTCTATGATGATTTTTGAAATCAGCTTTTTGTTGTCTATCCATATTTTTCCTATCAATCTTGTTTCCTTCTGAGTCTGTAGGATGTGTGTAACCATCCAAGACTATATCCCATAAATCACTATCATGACCTAGAAAGAAACTTTCTACTATATTTTTCCAATATTCAAAATCTTCTCCATCAAATGCAGGAGGTTTGTTGTAACTATTGTTGTTTTGCTCAGTAGCCATTTGTGTTTTCTTCTGGATCTTTTCCTGATACGGTTAAGTGTTAAGCTTAGAGTCAGGCTCTGATACAAATTGAATGTGGAGAAAACACTTAGAAGGGGAGGGGGTTGAATAAGTTTCTCCTTTTCTTTTTCTTAAAGGCACAACAATAATGGAAAGACAAGATTATTTTTATCCCGGTTCGTTTGAACTCAAACTACTCCAGTTCACCCGCCAAGGTGATTTTGCCTTTCTCAACAAGGACTTAATCCACTATAATCAACTGATTACAATCACACAACAACTGTTGTGACTAACAATGCACAATTAACCTTACAAGTGACTCACACCACTAAGACTTAAACTAGTCCTAGTCTACTTGAGAAATCTGACCAACCTTGGTCTCTCAAGGAACAATTACAAGAGATAAATCTTGACAGATAGTGAAACAAAGTTTGCTTCTAAGAAAGCTATATCACAACTGTGATTTTTCACTAAGAATAGTATAGCACAAAGTGTATGAAATTTGTTTGTGAGCCCAGAATAATTTGCGTAGATTTTGTTTCTTTCAAAATTGTTTAGTTCTATTTAGAACTTCAGTTGTTCTTGCTTTCACTATTTTGGTTGAACAGTTGAGCGTTTGAGCGTTTTTTTTTAGCTTGCAATTAATGTTCTTATATATATAGCATGAAGAAACATGACCGTTGATGCCTTCAAATGGAGAGCATTAAATGTTTGCGTGTTTCCTTGCACTATTCCATTTTCCAATGCACTAGCGTAGACACTTGAGTGCATGTAGCCGTCTTTGCATTAAATGAGAAAACGGCACTTGTAAGAACATGTTTCCTGAATCTTGACAAGACTTGTTAGCTTTTGCATTCTTTCAAAACTTGGCTTCACGTCTTGAATTCAGAACATGCTTGCATATCTTCTAAACAACACTTTGCTTGCTAAGTACTTCTGATCAGCGCTTGCTTTCAAATAACTTCTGAACAACACTTACTTTCAAATATCTTCTGAACAGAACTTGCTTTCAAATATCTTCTGAATAATACTTGCTTTCAAAGAACTTCTGAAACCTAGCTTACACAGAAACTTGCTAAGCGTTAGAAGATGTATTTAAATAATTATCTTACCAGAGTCAGCATCAGCATCAGCACTTGTGCTAAAACAAATGGTTCTTTCATCAAAGAACTTCTTCATTTATTTTCATCTCAGCACATCAAGATGCTTCTGTCAGAACATTATCAGAGACATCATCAGCATCAGTACTTGTGCTAAAACAAATGGTTCTTTCATCAAAGAACTTCTTCATTTATTTTCAGCTCAACACATCAAAATGCTTCTGTCAGAACATTATCAAAGACAACATCAACATCAGCACTTGCGCTAAAATAAATAGTTCTTTCATCAAGGAACTTCTTCATTTTTTTCAGCTCAGCACTTCAAGATGCTTCTGTCAGAACATTATCTGAGACAATTAAATACGTTCATCAGAGTATTAAATATATAAAATATAATTTATTGTTATCATCAAAACTCTGAGATATGATCATAACTAATCTTGTTCTAACAGCTTTAACCTTCCTTTTATGCAGAAAATGATTGAACCGCTCCAACCAAGTCAAGTTGCAACGTATGTTTTTGAATTTAGAAGATGGTGATAGTGTTGTTACAGAAGTTATTCTTATGTTTGAACAACTTCTATATGGTGTATGTGAAGTGTTTGAATGGTTTGTTTGGAGAAAACTTGTAAGGTGTGAGATTCAAAGGTGTGGACTTCAAAGCTCAAAAATGGAGGTTTTATGGACAAATCTGGTTTTTTGACACCAAAAATGAGTTTGAGTGTTAGTTTCCCCTCCTATTTTTATGGCCTTTCTCTCTATTTTTTCTAACCTCTTTCTCTTATGATTGGCCTCTCTATTTATAGAGAAGGTTTGAGACTTGAACAAACTAGGATTTTGGATCACATGTTATGGCTAGGTTAGATTGTACATGAAGCAAGCTTGAAGAACAGGTTTCCAATGCTTGTACCAAGCTATCTAAAGTGGTTGATAACTTTAAACATGTTTGTTCTTACTTGTAGAAGTTGAGTGTGATTAGAACAACGAGTTAGAGGCTCGAGAAATTGACTTTATGATTAAAGTGAACTTTGCAAGAATGGCAATGGTGCCTTTGTGCCAAAAATGGAAAGATGCAATGAACGATACTTGAACCACTTGGATAATGGTTTAATCAATTGTGTAAATATATGATTATGGATAGATTTGCAAGTCAAGAGGCCTGCAAAGTGAAGATTATGCAGCATGGCTAAGATTTGGTTCCTTGTTCATCACAAATCTGCCTTGTAAATTAAGAATGAATGTCCAACTTCAGATCCTTGAATCTCCTAGCTCAAATATGATAAATTCACGCACTTGAATGTTTTGGAAAACTTGAAACACCCTCTATAACTTTCATGTTGACCACTTTTGTTAAATCAAACTGGAACTTGGTGAAAATTGGCCAAGAAGTTGGGATAAAACCCTGACCAAAACTGCTGAAAATTTCTCTCAGTGTTTATTCAAAAATGCCATGATTTCATGAATTCATAACTTGAAATCCAAGCATTTCTAGGAAAAGTTATGCCCTATAATATTTTAGATCTCATTGAGATCTACAACTTTCATGTTGGAAGTTTCCCTTGAATCATCTTGCATCATGTTAGAAATTTGGCATAAAGTTGTGAAAAAAACATGAATTTTCAAACACTTAGAAAAATTTCCAAGTTTGAAATTTTGACTTTTCAAAGATGAAATTTGAATTTTTTTGGTTTCTTGAATGTCTTGATGAAATTTGATCTTTGGAATGTAATGTTGACCAAAAAGTCAAAATTTGACTTTCCATATGCAATTGACCATTTTGCCCTTGGGCCAATTCCAAGCCTAAATTGATGTATCACTGCTGCAAACTTGGCGTCATAGAAGATCTTATGAGAGAATCTTTGAGAAATGAGAGGGCAAATTTTGGGGTACAACAATCATCAAATGTTCATATACCACCATCCTTCATAGAAATTTTAATTTGTCTCATTCAAGGGAAAACACACGCTTTATTATAACCCAAAATAAAAAAATCCAAAACTATTTAACCTGAATAAGGTGAACCATCCCTAGTGCGATGTCATGTGGTAAGAGCATATAGAGTTAAGAACCCACACTTTTGTGTACTTTCTAGATAAAACAAAAAATATCTCTTTGCATACAATCGTCGTCAATTTCAACAACATCCGAGAACTTGTCGGTTCATGCTTTTTGTTTTGGATAATCACTCCTTAAATGCCGAATCACTATAATATAATAACCATGTCCCCTTATCAACTTTGACCCCATGCCTCATCAAATCGATAATTATGGTGTTAAAGGTATTGCCGTGTTGTTCAAAATCAAATCTTTTCCACAACTTCAAATTATATAGTCGTTGCTTCCTGACCAGTTTATTCATCAACATCTTAAACATATTACCGACTCTCTGATTTATCCCAAATTGGCTTAAGAGATATTAATTTCAAGATATTATACGTCATCTTATATGATACACATATACATATCATTCCTACGATATTCTCATTCAACTATGATCAATCCATATTTATTATGCCTGTCAATACCACCTCACGTAACACCTTGTGTAAATCTTGTTGGGCCAACAAATCCTTAACCATCATTTGTCATAATTTAAAAATTCAAGCTTCGCCGAACCTTGCCATATCGAATTTCGCAGCAGAGTTCATCTTCATTTGATACCAATTTTTAGAATAACAATCAGTAATAAAAGAGAAAATAGAACGCAAATCACAAACAATGTACATAATGCTTTTTAACGCATTTTGCATGTATCTACCCTACGATTATAGGGAAATTGTAATTCTATCTAATTATTTGAACAAATAAGAATTTCAATGTTATAAGTCATATATAATACTATGGTTATTACAAAAATATCTTTGAGCTGTAATGTTGGTCTCTCATCCCTGCACCACATTCACCCTTCAACAAATAGGTGGACATATCACATGTTTAGGTTAAATGCAACTCTCATATATTTAGGGGTAGCAAAATAGACTCGGTCCGTGGAACAGCTTATTTTTTCCACACTTTTTCATAGAGCGAATAAAGTCTTAAACCCTCATTCTCAAATGTGTCCTCGCAATTATTTTTTTGCAGACACACATATTTATCTATTTCTTTTTTCTTTTTTAATTTAAAAGATGCGGTGCAACATGTTCGTCATACTCCACCCTAATTTTATTGCGGAACATATCAATATTTTAGATTCACACTCTCAATTATATTTGTATTGCACTAATTTTTACCGACTTTTACAAAACAGAGTTAACCGGCACAAACATATTCATTTGACATCCTACCTATCCCCGTCTTATTTGACTATGTAGACCATACTCAATTGTTTCTTTATACTGTATTGATTTTTTGTTATAAAGAAGGCGAAGGCCATATAATCCAATGGTTGGAGAGCATGTTTATGAAGCTGATGGATAACACCATGATTTGATATATTTTAAACCAACGTGTAATGAAAATGGAATTTGCTAAAATTAATCAATCATCCAACCCCACCCACTTAAGCCACCATAACACAATTTCCTCCCACATGGCTTCTTTTTATTCACATGTTAGGATAATGAAATAAGAAATGCTAGAACTAGTATATGACAGCATGCCTACTTGGAATTCTCCTTCAAAAGCAAACAATTATTTATTAAATAAAATTTAAAAGGAGTGGGAATTGATGAGCATGAGAGTTTTATTGGTGGCATAAGTCAACCAATGAGAGATCAAATTAAAAGACAATAGAATAAAACACAATCTTATGATTTTTCTAAATTGTCCCAAAAGCAACCAGATTGTAGGCCCAACTAGAACAACTGTCCAACTTTTATTTGTAGAATATACTATAGTTGATGACTTGATTCACCTGAAAAATATTATTTTGTATATAATATAGGCTTTGCCTGCTCTATGAAGATATGCTAAGATCTTATGGAAGACTATTATTAGTATATATGCTTACCTCATTTCCCACTTCTTATATTCCATCATTTATTTTCTTCTACTATTTTTTTTTCTTTTAATTTCATTCTCTATCCATTGTTAGAAAAGCATTTATAAAACATGGTCGTAAATCAACATTTGATTGAAGTGAGTTATAAGAGATTTAGACACCTTAATGGAGAATTTGATAAGCATTTATAAATTATGGACATAAATTAATAATTAATTTCTTATAAATTTTTTTTAATAGATTCTATAGTTTTATCACATTCACATGTTTAACATAAGGTTATACAAAAATATAAGATTAATAGACAATAATTTTTTTTTTTTGAATTGTAAAAACAATTATCTTAAAAGTTATATCCATCCATCAAAGAGACACATAATTGATATATATATATATGAATTTTTAATATCTTTATAAAAACTTCATTGTCTCTAATACTAATAAGTTAAAAATATAAAAAATAAATGATATTAAATCATATTAATTGTCGAAAACCTCTTTTATTATATTTGATCATTATATTTAAAATAATTTTGAAAACGCCTATCACACAATAAAACCTTTAATCTTCAGTCTTACTAATAAAAAAATTTAATCAAATTTACATATTATATTTTCATCATACATCAAAACATTTATTTAGCAAAGTCATCACAATAACTAATATTTGTTTTTATAAATATTGTTATATAAAAACATGGTCAAGAAAAATATATTAAGATTTATTTTCTAATGTGCTTGTGGATGGTGGAATGTTTATTAAAAACTATAATTAGTGCTGAATAATCAAATTTGTACAGATGTTAGCATTATATAAATAACTTCAATTGAATATAACTCTAGTAGATGGGACTTGGCTAATGCTTAGCACCTATTATAGCAATATTAATTTACCAATCTTTAATATAATAATGACAAGCTTAGGTAGAGGACAATACAATAAGCCATAAAGTCATTGGCTAATCACTAAAATAATCTTAGATATGCAAATTTTAGTACAATAGTAGATACGTTATAAAGTTAGTGCATCTTTCCTTCCAGATGATCACATCTTTTTTTTCCTTTGACTTTTTGTAGCTACAGTTAGTTAAATAACTTTAATCATGTCTTAAGCAAGGAATATATCTATTTTTAATAAAAATAGTCAAGTGGAACAATAAATAACATTAAGTGCTTATATACCCTCTAATGAGTTACAGTTTAATTAATTACAATGAATCTCTCTCTGATTGAGATCTTGAGGTGTAATTACAATATATGAATACATATACACCATCCTAAAAAATTCTATGATAAAATATTCAGACATCTTAAATAAGTGATTAAGAGTTTAATTTTTAGATTTTGTACATAAAAAATAGTTTGCGTCTATAAAAAAAATACACTATTTTTTAAAATATAAATAAGAAAAATATTAACGAGATCTTATAAATAAATAAATATGTCAATGTTATAATCTCCGAGATCAAACACATTTACAATTTGAAATATCTATACTACATAAATTATAATATTAATAGTTTTTTTTCCTATAAGAAACATTGCATGTAAGACTGCTTCCATTTTATGGTATTTTTCTTTTAAAGCTTTTATTATAATATATAGTTATTGACCTTAGGTTCCATATGTTGTCTAATGTACCATAAAACTATAGTTTAGTATTTTTTAATATATGATAGTGCATGTTTAAACCTAAGAGTTTACTATAAAAGGAACATATATGCATACCAACTAATCAACCCAATTCAACCTCAAAAAAAATATTTCTTTGATTTATCTAAGAGAGATTATGGAAAAGGAAATGTGTGGTATTTCTGTTGAGAAAAGGCTTAGACTATTTGGTTTTGAGCTAGATCCAATTAAGAATAGTATTGAAGGACCTGTGAAAGAGTGTAATGAAGGAGATGAAAGTGTGAATTCCTCTAATTCATTTTCATCCGGAGAGAAAATTGTGCAAGAAAAAGTTTCATCTAGAGACCAAGATGAGAGAAAATTTGAGTGTCAATATTGTTTTAAAGAATTTGCAAACTCACAAGCATTAGGAGGCCATCAAAATGCACACAAGAAAGAAAGAATGAAGAAAAAAAGATTGCAACTTCAAGCTAGAAAAGCTAGCATAAACTACTATTTACAACCTTTTCAAAAGAATCACCATAGTTTTTCTTCTTACCATGGTTCTTCTGATACTCATTGGTTTTATGACCCTTCTTCTTATAATAGCTCTGAATTCTCTTTGTGTGAAGAGTCTCAAATTAGTTTCAAGTCAAAAAATGTTCATGATGCCAATTCTTGGTATTCTTTCCCTTCTCATCATGTTCCTACCTCTCAACAAGACACTTGCATGTTTACTTTCTCTAATAATGATGTTAGGCCTTTCATTTTGGATCCTTCTTCAAATCAAAGTCATAGTAAAGCTTTAGATCTTCAATTAGGTCTCAATTTGGAGTCAAATTCAACAAGCTCTTTGAAAAGGATGTAGTTTGGTATAAGACATATGGTAGCAATTTCCTTGAATTATTTGAATGCATGAATTATCAAACATCAAGGAAATGGAAGGAAAAAAAAATCACTATTCTTTAGTGTTGGATGGCCCTAACCCCACTAAACCAATTATGGAAAAGTCTGATCAATGATTGTTCAAACAATATTTAGAATTGTTATGATGTATTTATTTTATGGTATATAGCCATTGGCAATTATCTATACATTTCATTCATATTACATTTACAACTTGTATCCTTTATCATTTTATATATTTTTTACAAGAGGCATGCATCTTGATATTCATTTTCTATACCATATTTACACCGTTCACTGTATGTATTAGGGAACAATTTTTTTTTTAATAAAATAATATTATTTTTTCAAAAAAAATATTTATTTTTAAAATTTATTTTATAACACAAATATAAGAATGTGTCATTAATCAACTTTATACTTGTATTAACTATAAAATTATATATCATTAATTAATTATTTTATTTATATTTTATTAACCGCTTTCATTACTTTATTAACTAATAAAATATATATTATTAATCATGTCCTCACACTAAATTATAAATATATTAATCAATTTTTACACTCTATTAATCAACTTTATTTTATTATTTAATATTTTTTTCCGTTTGAGAATTCATTAATCAATTTATAATTATATTAATCAACTTTATATACAATATTAATCGAAGCTTAGTATTTCATTAACCAAAATAACTTTTAAAAAATTAAAATACTATAAAAATATTGTTCACATATTTGTGAACAGTATATACAATAATGTCAAAATTGGCGTCTAAATAATATTTTTGTTTTTACAATTATAATGACTTTGTTATCGCAATTGTTCAAATTCAACTTTTATCGTTTTAATTTAATTAAATCATATAAATCAACCCATATAAAAAAAGATAAATTTAGTTTCTCCATAACATGAGCAGTTATATTTAGTTTCTCTATAATCTTATCTCACTTGATAAATAAGTTTCTCTCATGTGTAATTGCTTTTCTAATAAAAAAAGTTAATCAATGAGTATCTATAAAAACAAAGTTAATCAATGAGTACATAAAAAAAATAACCATGATCAAGCTTTAATTAATCTCTGGTGGATCTTTTCCTATCTCCATTAATTTACAACTCAGATTAGGAGGTGTCATTTTATATTTTTTATTAAATATTGTTTGGAACAATCGTAAAATTAAATAAAATTCAAAAATAACAATATTACAGTAATTAGTATTAAATTTTTTAATTAAAAAAATTAAGGCAAGAATTGCAGTTATAGTAAAATATACTGCATGTAATCATCATGAGATTATTAATACTAATCTCTAATTTTATAAGATATATCTGAAATATAATGCATTTTACTGTTAATTTGACTTTACTGTTTTTGATATGCTCAACAGCATCAATATATTTATATATAATCAAAAGCATAATTTTCTTTTAAGCATTGTGCTTATCCTAATCTAACCTGTATATTGGCTTTCCTTTTTTGCTTACCATATCTTCATTTCTAAATCCTAATATTTTAATGCATCTTCCTCCTTCCCATTCATCATCAATTAACAATTACAAGCAAACTAATATCGCATCAAAGACCATATTATATTAAGCATTATAAACATTTATGTAATTGTTTTTTTATGTTATGTACTTGTTGAAAATTCGGAAGCATTCATGCATATGTTAGTTACATGATAAACCTAACCCTATATAACCTATTACATCCTTATTTTAATTAGTCGGTATTTTAATTAAACACTAAAACACTCTCCTAACACTATCTATATACAAATTATTTTAAAATTATAAATAAAATATATTACACTAACATAGGGTCAAAAAGAAAAATATATCACACGCATATATATTATTATTTTCAAATACAAGAAGACAAAATAGAGCTCTCTTGATGTTTTTTCTTTTCATATTTTTAAATAACCAGCCGCCAGACACATGCCTTGAACGACCGTATTTCTTGATATTTTATTAGCTTAGGATTTATTTATAGTGAATCTTTAAATATAGAGCTTGAAAACTGGAAAAGAAAAAGAAAAGTCAATAATTGACGTCCTTCTAATAGTATTTGAATACATACATAGTGGAATTTTTTTTTGTCATGGAATGTATAATTGAATTAATTTGGTGAAATTTTTTTTTTTGGTATCGTAGGTTAATGTTAAGGTTTATTTTTGTCTCTTAATTTAAAAAAAGGCTTATATTAGAGCATCTCTAATGTTGCAACTCAATTTTGGGTTTTTTGCAGGACCCATTAAGCCACGTCAGCTTAAGCAACCCAATTAATTTTTCATTCCAATTGTGCAACTCTAAAGAACTCATAATGGATTCCACAACTTTACTTTATATATTAATATTTTATTCATATTAAATTTTATATCATTTAAAATAATAATTTTAATTATTTAAATTAAAATTTATATAAAATAAATAAAATTCAAATTAAACTTATAATTTAAAATGATAATTAAAATTAATTTCAAATACATTACATATAATTAAAAACAATAAAAATAAATAACATCACATAAATTAATCAAACTTAAATTTCATCATCTTCATGTCCAAAACGTTCCCAAATATACTCGACTAGATCTCCTTGAAGTTGACGATGAACTTGTTTTTCACGAATATTTACTCTTCTTTGTAGTCTTGTTGCAAGATTCGGATGAGGACCGTTAAATGTTTCAGTTGTTAAGTGATTGTTATCTATATTATCATAAGAGTAATCAAAATTACCTCCATATGTATGTCGTTCATCTTCAACAATCATGTTGTGCAATATGATGCACACATATATGGTATGTTTGAGGGTGTCCATGTGCCAGGCACGCGCTGGACCACGTATAATTGCAAATCGAGATTGAAGCACTCCAAATGCCCTCTCCACATCTTTTCTAGCTGATTCTTGATGTTGAGCAAATAATTTTTTCTTCTCTCCTTGTGGCATTGAAATGGTCTTCACAAATGTAGCCCACTCAGGATATATACCATCGGCTAAATAATACCCCATATTATATGGTGTTCCATTGATTGTATATTGCACATTGGGAGCATGTCCTTCCAAAATATCGTTAAACACGTTGGATTGGTTTAACACATTAATGTCATTGTTTGAACCAACAATACCAAAAAAAGAATGCCAAATCCATAAGTCCTGTGATGCCACTGCTTCAAGCATGATTGTGGGCTTTCCATGATCACCTCGGCAAAATTGTCCTTTCCATGCAACAGGACAATTTTTCCATTCCCAATGCATACAATCAATGGAACCCAACATACCTGGAAAGCCACGTGACTCTCCCATTTGTAAAAGATGTTCAACATCAGTGTTGTTAGGCTTTCTCAAATACTCAGCCCCAAATACAGCATTCACGCCCCGAACGAATCTTTGTAAGCACTCAATTGAAGTGCTTTCACCTATTCGAACATATTCGTCTACAACGTCAGCAGGAGACCCATACGCCAACATACGAATAGCAGATGTACATTTCTGCAATGGTGAAAGACCCATTTTACCAGTTGCATCAACCCTCATTTGGAAATATTCATCATGATTTCCTAGGGCATCTATAATTCGAAGAAATACATGCCTATGCATTCTGAACCTTCTTCGGAATTGAACATCTGTGTATACTAGGTTTTCCGAGAAGTAGTCATTGAATAATCGATTGTGCCCTTCTTCACGACTACGATCTACCATTGTTCTTCTCTTTGGCATAGATGAACTTCCAGATTGACGTTCATTTTCAAGCAATTGTTCTTCATCACTATCGTCGATAAATTCTTCTTCAATCAACTCCCAAAATTCTTGGTCGAAATCATCTGAATTGTCTGAATCCATTTTAGTGAATTAAGAGTGATAGAAAAATGAGAGAAGAATTAGAGAAGTATGATAGATGAATAAGATGAGAATGGGAAAACAATGACATAAGTGATAGTATATATAATGGTTTGAATAACGACTAGTTTGAATAACGGCTAGTTTGAATAACGGATAGTTTGAATAACGGATAGTTTGAATAACAGCTAGTTTGAATAAAGGATAGTTTGAATAAATGATAGTTTGAATAACGGCTAGTTTGAATAAAGGATAGTTTGAATAACGGCTAGTTTGAATAACGGCTAGTTTGAATAACGGCTAGTTTGAATAACATAATATTTATTATAATTTAAAGTGGTACTAATGACCATTTTACATAGGTGTTGATAATTTAAAGTGGTACTAATGACCATTTTACATAAGTGTTGATAAATTAAAGTGGTACTAATGACCATTTTACATAGGTGTTGATAATTTAAAGTGGTACTAATGTCCATTTTACATAAGTGATACTAACTACAATCCATATTTTTTTTCATCTTATTACAATATTTTTCATGAATATCTCGTTGACTATCACTCATAGTAGAAGTGTCTTTCATGATGATTTGCATTGCCTTTAATTCTAGCTCGTCCTCCTTACTTTGAGCTAGTCTTTCCATTGCTGCTGCTCTTTTATTCCTTGCATCTTGTGATGCATTTGGAATTTCCTTTGCCTTATCCTTCCTTTTTGCTGCTTTTTGTCCCATTGGACGCTCCATTGGTGATGATGAGTTAAACTCGTAACTTGAAGGTGTGTCTGAGTTAGCCGATGATGCCCCACTAGCAGAAGTCTTTGTTACTTTTGAAGAATTTCCAATCGATTCTCCCATCCATTTAGGTTCATCTTTTAACAATCGCCATGCGTACTCAAGATTGAATGTTGTACCTTCATCCTGAGCAAAAAAAGCATGTGCAGAGGCCATGATATCGTTATCTGATGTCCCACTTTTCTTTCCATTAACAGCTTGTTTGTAACACCCAACAAATTTTTGAACCAAACCATTTATTCTATGCCATCGGCATTTTAATTGCCCCCCTAACTTTTCCCGCGATTGCCCACGATACTGGTTATAATTGGCAGCTATTCTTAACCAAAAACTCTCAGCCTTTTGATCAACTCCCACAATTGGATCCTTTGAAACATTGAGCCATGATTGGATAAGAAGTATATCCTCATCCCTTGTAAATTGCTCTCGAGATTTTTTTTTAACGACTTGAGTACCAACTTGAGTAGAAAATGGTGGAACTTGGGTAGAAAATTCCATACTATTAGAATTCATTTGAGGTATATGATACATATTTGGATTGTTTGGTGATGGAAAAAATATGGCGGGGTTTGTTGGCATCGATGGAATTTGAGAATTTTGAGGATTATGATTTTGATAATTTTGCATGAAATTGAACATAGCTTGTTGATAATGAAATTGATTAGGATCCATTTGTCCTAATGAGAATAAATAGTTGGAAAAAAATTTAAAGTTGAAGAGTAAAATAATAAAATTGTGAGAGAGGAATTTGAAATTTAAGAGAAAGTAGAAGTAAAAAAAATGTTGTGTTGGTAAAATAATTTGAAACTTATATTTATAAATAAAAAAAATAAGTTAAAAAAATTAAAATAAAAAAAAAAGTAACTAGCCAACGGCTAGTTTTAATTTTTTAATATAAAAAATTAAAAACTAATCGTTGCTTGCTATGGGTACGTTTGCCAGCTGGAGAACTTTAATGGAAAGAAAAAACACACGCTCCGTTGAACAGCTGGTGAACCAATAGAAAAAACAGGCCGCTGGAGGTGCTCTTAGTCTCTTAACTCTTAAAAATATTTTATTTTAGTTTGTTTGTTTAATTAACGACGAAAAAATTCAAAAATCGATTACTAAATTCATCACTAATTAGACAAAAAAAAGACTAAAATGAAGTATTTTTAAAAATTATGAGACCATTATGAATTTTTTTTAAAGTTAAAGTATCAAAATTAACCTTAACATTGATATACAAAACCAAAAAGAGTATTTTATCAATTAGTTTATATAAAAAAAATTTACCTCTATTATTTAATATCATTTCCGTCTAACTTCAAACTTCTTTTTTTTAATGAAAAAGTTATATATATATATATATATATATATATATATATATATATATATATATATATATATATATATATATATATATATATATATATATATATATATATATATATATATATATATGTGTGTGTGTGTGTGTGTGACTTAACTTGGTTATGTTAAGTAATTAGAGGTGGGGGTTGATCTCGCCTGTGTTGGTTATGTGAGTGATATTCTATCTGTCAAATATAAATTCCACATTGTTTTATTCTTTCTTCGAAGGATATCCTTTCTTTCGTCATTTTTTCACATGGTGGAAATGTGTGTCTTGTTTGGTGGTTATTGGTATAGATTATTTAGATTGGTTTATGGATGATGTGAATCTATTTGCTGACAGGTATGAAGCTGATTATCCTGATATTATTGACTTTCTTGATATTTTGTTGACGATAACTCTTATGTTTGTTGAAGTCGGTGGTAACATCTTTTCAACTCTTGGATGATGGTGATTAACTTGAAGATTTCTCAAGCCTCATCAAGTAGAAGATTGAAGGTTCTAGTGAAGTGCTTATATGATCGGAATATCTGTCATAGGAACTTGAAAGCTTCAGAGTTGTGAAAGATAAAAAGTGTGAAAACTTCTCTGGTCATGTTTGTCTGAGTGACCAAAGTCTTATAAAATTAGGAGAGTGACTCCTAAGATACTAAAACAACTCACACACACCTAAAATACTTTAAAGGCCTTTTTTTACTTAACAAAATCTCCAAAAAAAAATATTTTCAAAGCCTAGTCAGTTGATTTGAGGATTGCCTGCTTGATTAGGACAATCGTCTTTCAACTATTTAATTAATTAGATCATGAACCTGGTTGAATAAATGATGCTCAATCGAGCCTATAATCATTTGTGGCAATACCTTAATGGTTGTAATGATTATATATCAAAAACTTTTATATTAGGCACAAATAATCGATTATATAAAGTACCTGATTTATTAGACTTATGATCTAATCGATTTGGTGAGTTAATTGGCCTATAGTTCGTTTCCTTTTTTAGCCAATTCTTTTCCTATATAAAGGAGGTGTCTCCCCATCATATTTCACACTAGAATTCGGGATTTCTCAAATTCTTCTCAATTTTTTTCTCTAAATATTTTTTTCACCAAAGTTGCCTTAGTATCTTTTAAGTAGTGGTGGGAATAAGTCATACCAACTAATAGGGGCCTACGGCCTAGCCTACGGCCTAGCCTACACAGGCTCAGATCAAGCTAAACTTTTTTTAATAAAAAAGGTCTAGGATTTTTTATAAGCCAATTTAGTTAAAAAGGTTAGGTCATGACCCATAAAAAGTATTATAAACAATGTCATGTGTTATTTTAGTTCACAAAACTTATGCTACTATGTAAATTCACTACTACAAAAGTACATTTAACCTCGATCGTGAAATACATTTAACCTCGGTTGCAGAAGCGAGATAAAGAAAGGCGACATGAAAACATACCACTTCACCCCTCGATTATTAAAAAACTGAAATTATGGTATAACCGAACTCAAATATCCTATGACATGTTGGGACATATGATCTAACTTAAACAAACAGGAAAGGTATAAACATACAAAACAGTACTGAAAAGCAATAAACAACACATAGAATTGTTAACCAGTTTGGAGTAACTCTCCTACTTTTGGGGCATACCAAACCAGGGATAAGTCCACTAAAATAATATCAATTCATAGACCCTCGACAAATCTCCAGTTTACGGTCTAATCAATTAATCACTACCCTTTCTAGACTTCTATCTAAGACTCGTCTAGATATGAGGCCCTCCTCAATCCCTCATCAATCATAGACATTGATTGGATAACAACAGGAAGACACACTTCCATGACAACAAAAGAGAAGATACACTTCCATGACGATATCTAGTCAAGACCTAAAGTTAAACTCCATTATTTACAAATTTACTCCTAATTAAGAACATAACATGGAGTTGCTTAAAAGCTTCTTCCAAGAACAATACTCATCTTATTACCTAAAGGCTTCTGAGTGAGAACATAGTGACCATCTCACAACCCAAGTGGTTCACTTACACCAACTCTCGTAGAGAGTAGCTACAGACTCAGTCCTAATCACTACATCTTTATAATTCTCGACTGGTACAAATCCTAGGTTATAATGCTTCTATTTATAACCTATCTTCCAACTGGATTAGGGCCTTTAATCATAGTTCATTAGTTTTAACAGTTTTGCAGAAGATTTTGTATAAAAATAGGTCTTCAATCAAATCTTCCTAATTTATCTCCATAATTAAAAAGTGTATATTCTTCAATATTATTCTTGTTTCTTCTTGACCTATAAAATATCGCCACATAGGATAATATAGTATCCTTAAAATATATTCTATTTTTGTGACTTAATAGAATATAACAGTCAGTTCAGCTTAGGCACGATGTCGTGTTCTCCTTCATAGGACATCTGATCTGATTTGTTACTCTAGATGATGAGAACTTCTCATCTCAACATGTCTCAACATAAGATAGTACTTCTTGCTTAACCTATTCCTGTTAGTAAATTAATACATCATATCTAGCATATTGTTGCTATATTATTTTTACCAAACATGATTCTAATCACATAATTAAGAGAATTAACAATCCCCCTTTGGCTTATTTTGGCTAAAAATAATTTACATAGCCTTTGCATATACATAACCAAAACATAACTCAAAGGGTAAACAATACAAATCACCAGCAACCATTAAACTAAAAACATCATAAGCAGTCAATCTTTAATCTTCACACATTTGACAATAAATAGTCTTAATTGTCTTCTCACATGATGTCACAACATCAACAATAGGATTTCTTCATGAAAACCCAACACATATTCTCTCCCCCTTAAAAACTGCACACAAGTTTGGCACAAAGAGAATCTCAACACATACATACATTTTCTCCCCCTTTTTAGCCAGAATATGACAAAGGCTTTTAACAAGAGGTAACACCCACAATCTGATTGATGTCGGAAGAACACGTCCAACATCTCTTCACATCATCCTGAACAAATCCATTAGATCCCATCAAACTCAACACCACAAAACATGCTTCTTCACCAACACAATCTAAGGAAATTCCTAGACTTATCCATATGCACTGAAGTATAATCACCAAGCCTTCCTCTTGACTTTAAAAGCACTCATTTCAATTAAGATTGAAACAAACCAGGATATCAAAACATCACATGTGTGATATCTCTCTTCATCAAACACACCATCTATCGGGCTCCTTCAGATTTTGCAGAGAAAAATAACTTCCCCCACAAACAAAACTGTTCTTCAGACTCCTAGCTTCCCAGATGCTAGCACAATCCATAACTCATTCAGTAGCTTAATGTCACAACAAGTTGTCTGACATCATAACTTCATAAGAGGCATACATTCTTAACAATCTTGAACATAAAGCAAGCTTCAAAACATTTACACCATTGTAGCAACAATTCATAAACATTCACTTGACTCTCCCTAGAATAACTAATGCTTCTACTGAAGGTAAGCATTTGAGAATAAGAGAATAAGATATTACAATTTTCATACTTCCATAGTGAATAGCAACCACTTGATACTTAAATCTATACAAGACACACTTGATTTGGAATTTCGGAACAAATTCTCTTTGCCTACTTGCTACACAAGTTCAAGAGTGCCACCATTTCTTACGTATAGTAGAAGAAACACCACTTCAACAGACATTCTGATCAGACCTCAATATCTGATAACCTTCTTCTACCCCTTTCATTCACTAACAATTGTTGATACTAGTGAAGACTCCAACATAGTAGCCATGAATTTTCTAAGCATGTTATTGTATACAGGATCAGAATATGCACATTTTGATCCAAGAAGTGAGAACTACTTCTTCTGACAACAATATCGATCCTCAGTCCTCTATAATCATAATCCCGGACCTTTCTTTAGGGATACAAAAAAAATGATGTTACAACATCATTTAGAACATCAACTTTTCCTCACAAAAAACAATAATTTGGTTCTTGATTTAACACCCAAAGAGCTCATTATGTTTGATAGTCCTTTTAAGATAAGATCATAAAATATCACACCTTCTATAGCTTATTCAGGTTTATTCAATCACCTGAACACCAAATGAGAGACATAAACTCTCATAAACTTTCTGATATAAAGAGTTCAGAAAGTAGATTTGCATCCACACCTCAGATAAGTATCCGGCTCCTGACAAGGTCTTTATCATCAGTAATATGCATACCTTCACAAGATTATACTTATACCCAACTCTCGACAAGCTATTTGTCATCATAGGAATACTTCCCCCACAGACTACAGATGATGTTCCCCTTCAACAGATGTTCGAACATTCATTATGACATCCTTCTTCTTCATATTCCTAGCACAAGAGGATTCTTCACAATATTCCAGACTTGATCAGAGACTGGACTTAACACTCCATCATGGTTAAACATTCCAATTTTGTAATTCATTGGTGATTAACAATGCCCACCCCATGATCTTCAGTACAGCTTCCTTCTGAAGCAACAAACCCACCTTAGATGATGTTCTGACATCAGATAAGACATTAATCTCAATTATATGGAGTCCACCGATTACTAGTAAACCCATACAAACACTCTTGAGAGAGAACATAAGAGATCCATACTTCAGCAGCTGAACATATATACAGATCAAAAATCAGTAGCAGACACCACACCCTAGGAGGTTTCTTCATAAGCATTTTTTCCAGACCTCTTGTCTTCCTTTGAGGTGTTAAACACCATTCTTGTACATAAAAAAATTATCTCTATCATGCAGACCACAAAACACATGGTTTTGTATGATCATCAAACCTTCAAATAGGCTGTCCAGAAAAGAAAACTTTTGATTCTCCCAATTCTTCTGGACAAGTCATCATGACTATAAGTTAATCTTCCAGAATATTAACTTACTTCAGGTTGATGTATATCCATTTCACACAACCCCTAGAGTGTCTCTTCCACTTTAACATAACAAGAGTTCAATATTCTCATAGACTTGATAAAAAGATACCAAGTTTGAGTAAACAACCTACATCCTGTGTGAGAGAAATACCAGTCAAACCAAGTTGAGAAAAAAATAAATTCTCAACACAAAGATGTCAGGACATTATATCTGACATCTCAAGAATCTCCAACTCCAAATTAGATATTCTTCTTCAACAAATGCTATGATCACCCTGATAATCACACGATTACCTCCATAATAGCAGTACAACATATGGTTAGTGCACACCCGCATAACTCTCTTAATACAAACAAAATTTGTTCCTTGGCCACAAACAAGTTTCCAAAATAAATACAGCTCCTTTGATTAGAAGGACCTTTCAGATGTTAGAGAGAATAACCTTAACATATGAACTTGACCTTCATATATAATAAAAATTGGCTGAGATGACATATTTCTCTAGGGAACTTAAGCTCAGCCTCTGCACTTCCTACTTGCTTGACTCAAATAAACTGAACTAAGAAGTAAACAATTGGTTGACCATTATTCAACCTACCAATCTAAGATATGTTTTCTGGATAAAACATCTTAGATACAAGCCCAAATGCCTCCTCTTCCAAATCAGAAGTAGGTTCCAAAGATGTTTTATCACCACACATTTGTCTGGCACCCAAAGCATCTGTTATGCAATAGGAATTTGCACGCCTGCTGACACAATGTCCAAATATCTTGTAGGACATTAGTTCCCTTCCTCTAGAACAAACAAAACAAAGCTTGGTTCTGAAGCCTAACACTGCTTCCAGAAAACAAATAACCCTTTATAACCTTCAAGGTCCTAAAAAACATTCCAACCACCAACTACACCAACAACCGCAAGACTCAAAGTCACTTTCCTAATTAGGTCAAGTATTAGGAAGACTCTATTAGAAGCCAAAATAAGTGGCTCTAAACTTTCTTCAACAAAATCGTCAAAAATGCCTTTATGAGTGGACTTGAGAGATAAAACTCAAGTATCATTGGCAACTTCACAGAGTTAGTTGAGGATGCCTTACACATATCCCATAATCATAGGATAAACCTGCTGAGAACACAAAACCTTAATGCCATGTCGACCAGGGTTACAACAGATAACATGCAGCGGAAACACACATCAAATGCTCCTTAACATCCTTCAGGTACAACATAAAAACCTTGCACACAAACACGCCATACTCCAGGGTACAACATGTTAACCTAGGTTTTAAAATAAATCAAACCCTTAACGCCACCAAAGCTACACGCTTGAAAACAATAGACAGGTTCAATACTCAACCATGTCCTGAATAGTCCATCCTCCACTTCTAGGGACCATTCAAACAACAATATGAACTCTCCAAGTTCAAATATCTTTTCAGTCAATACTTCCTTACCCAACCCATGACCAGAAAGTATCATCCCAGGATCTCACCCAGAACAGAACAAGATGCCAGCTCTGATACCTATTGAAATTATGGTATAACAGAACTCAGATGTCCTATGATATGTTGGGACATCTAATCAGACTTAAATAAACAAGCAAGGTATAAACATACAAAACAATACTTAAAAGCAATAAACAACACACAAAATTGTTAACCCAATTCAGAGAAACTCACCTGCTCTGGGGGCATACCAACCCAGGGATAAGTCCACTAAAATAGTATCAATTCATAGACCCTCAGTAAACCTCCAGTTTATGGCCTAATCACTTAATCACTACCCTTGCTAGACATCTATCTAAGACTCACCTAGATATGAGGCCCTCATCAATCCCTCATCAATCACATACAACTATTGGATAAAAACAGGAAGACACACTTCCATGATGGCAAAACTGAAGACACACTTCCATGACAAGACTTAGTCAAGACCTAAAGCTAAACTTAATCGTTTACAAATCTACTCCTAACTAAGAACACAACTTGGAGTTTCTTAAAAGCTTCCTCCAAGAATAATACTCACCACATTACCTAAAGGCTTCTGAGTGAAAGCACAGTGACCATCTCACAACTCGAGTAGTTCACTTACACCAATTCTCCTAGAGAGTGGCTACAGACTCAACCCTAATGACTACATCTTTATAATTCTCAGCTGGTAAAAATCCTAGGTTACAATGCTTTTATTTATAACCTATCTCCCAACTGGATTTGGGCCTTCAGTCACACCTCATCAGTTGTTACAGTTCTGCAGAAGATTCTGCATAACAGTAGGTCTTCAATCAAATCTTCCTAATTTATCTCCACAATTAGAAAGTTCATATTCTTCAATATTCTTCTTGATTCTTCTTGACCTATAAAACAATTCCACATAGAATATTGTAGTATCCTTAAAATATATTTTGTTTTTGTGACTTAATAGAATATAACAGTCAATTCAGCTCAGGTGCGATGTCGTATGCTCCTTCATAGGACATCTGATTTGACATGTTTCTCCAGATGATGAGAACTTATCATCTCAACATGTCTCAATATAAGATAGGACTTATTTCTCAACTTGTTCCTGTTAGCAAGTTAATACATCTTATTTAACATATAGCTGCTATATTATTTTTAACAAACATAATGCCAATCACATAACTCAAAGAATTAACAAAAAAACAAGGGATAAAGTTATCTGCACATGAGGCTGAACCCCAACATTTTCACTTTTATTATTTTCAAAACTAGTGCACAATACCTCTCAATTTATGAACGAAACTGAGGGGTAAGATAATTTTTTTATTATAAAGCCTCATTACATTGTTTACACAAATTATTAATAAATTAATTTATTTACAAACTGAATTTTTTTACATAGAATACTACATTGTTTACACAAAATATTAAAGTAAAAATTATTTTGTCAGTGAAGATCAGAAGTTGGATCTTCAGATCATTGAATCTACAGAAAGATCAAATGGTGGATGCAAGTATATTCTCAATTGCTTTTGCTTGCATTTGTTTCTGATATAAAACAAAAAAAAGGGTTAGATAATTAAAATAAATATTCAAGTTATATGATTTTCTGCTCTAATCAATATTTAAGAACACATACCTTAAACCCAAATAATTATTTTCTCTTACAATCCATTATAGATAACTTTTCCAAGCTTCTTTAAGTCTCAAGATTTAATTATCTTGAGCAAATTCTTTCAAGAGAAAGAGAATAATATATATAGTTGAAGATGTATAAAGTTTCAAGCGCTTCATGTTTCATTATCAATTTTTTATATTTTGAATGCTTTTATAACAAATGTCTTTTTGGTTTCACGCGGATCACTAATGGCATTGTCTTGAGCGTTGATACACATTAAATGGACGACAAATATTTTTTAAGGATGGTGAATATCCTCAATAAACATGCTTAAATATCCCCTCAGTTATGACAAAAACTGAGGTAAAAAGTATTTCTTTCTACATACCCGTCGATTTCAGTTGAAAACTGAGTTGAATAAGCTTTTATTATTTTTTTAAAAAAATATTGTTTACACTGAATATTTAAATACATTGTTTACAATAAAATTATATTTATCATCATCACTATTATTCTTTGAGAACAACAAATCTTTGTATTTATCCAGATTTTGTTGCATATCCTTTGTTTAAAATTCAATAGATTGCATGCATCTAACTTCTGATAAGTTATTTGTTTAAACCATTGAAAAATATTTTTTCTGTACTTGTAATCCATCATAGAGAACTTTTCCAAGTTTCTTTAAGTTCCAAGATTTCATTAACTTGAGAAAAAATTACATGGAAAATGTTTTCACAGGAAAGAGGACAAGATATATAGTGGTGGATGTAGATAGTTTCTTGTGGGTTGATGTATTGGCAATATCTTAAGTGTTCTTCCTTAATGAATGAAGGGTACAAATTCATTGTTGTAGCTGTGTAACAAAATCCATCAATTCTTTTTTAAAACCGAGAGGAAATGTATTTTCTTTTTTAATTAAAAATAAATAGAACAAGGAAACTCCTTAATTTTATTAAAAAAAATGAGGTAATAAGTTTCAGAGAAAAAACAGTGAATGATAAAAAATTGAAAGTGACATGTCATGTTTCCATTTCAATTTTTTACCATTCACCATGTTTTATGTGCAGTTTATACAATATTTAGGAATAAATTTTTCAATGTTATCAACCGAGAAAAGCAATGTTATTTCTTTAACTGACAACATAGGAAGGTTATTCCAAAAATACAACAAAATCAACACCATTATATGAGATAGATTGCAAGGGAAGAAATAATATTTTGTTCAAGATAGAAGAACACATAACATTGAAGAGTTTTTTCCATCTTGAAATTAATCCCAAGTAATGATGCATACAAGTTTAGGACGGTTATATATAAGTTAGGATTAGTGTAAAATATATTTAACGTGTGCTTTTATAGTAAAATCTGATTATTTTATTCCTTGGTTATTACGGAAATTGAAAGGATAGATCATTTAGTTTACAAATAAAAAACCAAATAAAAATAAATGTTCTACTTATAAAGAAATAAAAACATAAATTGCATTAGTTGCGACTCGAAGAAAGTCCTAAATTGTTTTTCCCCACAGTTATACTTAGAAACTAACGGAATATGTGGTTTTTATTTTTTTAAAAATAAAATATAGCGTGCCTTGGCATCATAACTTCATTTTTGTTGGTTGAGGTGAAAGATTTGTCATGAAATATATTATTTGTAGTAGTGACTCATATAAGTCAAAGAAACAAACATTTAGTCTCGTTGATCTTTTAGTTTGTTAGTTTATTCAAACTTTAGTTAAATTTTTTATTTGTAAATTTTCAAATGAGATAGGCTTTTAAGTAGGCTAATAGGTCAATAAAACCTTCAAGAAGTATAGACTTAGGTCTAAAAATAAGTGTAGCACTACTACAAATATACCTTTCGCAACAAACTATTACCTCGCCCAAACTATCCATCATAGTAGGATCTACTCAATTAGGCGCGTTCCTTTTGTTTTTATTTTTAAGCCACTTTTTACTACGGTTGGAATTCCAATTATGGTGAAAATTGACACCTGGTCAAGGTTTCAAATCTCACCACCTCCACCTTTAGCTTTTTTATTTATTTTTAAGCCACTTTTTACCGCAGTGGGAAGTCCAACCGTGGTGAAAATGGCGCTTGTAATACCCAATCTGCTTTCAAGATTACTGACTGACCTCACAAACCAACATAGACTTTTCAGCATGCTTTATTCTCACTCACACACTTTACGGGAAACTTCCCAGAAGTTCACCCATCAAAATACTACTCCAAGCAAATAACACTTAACTATGAAGTTCTTATTTTTTAGGCTGCCTAAAAGAAGATAAATCTTGTTGGTATAGGTAGTACAAATCAATCCTTATACGTCTTCCTTCAAGCATGCAGTCTCCTCTCTGCAGAGCCTCGGGATCCCTCTCATTCCAATATGAATTCAACAACCACTCCTCGCCCTCTTCAGCCTTGGGTGTTACATGTTGTTGCACCCTAAAATTTACTCTCTTCATTTTACCTTTCATGGATTATGCTTCATCATACATACTCATACATTCTCATGATAAGGATTAGGGTATCTTAATTCCCAAGTTCTTCTACAGACTATAAGAGATGTTTGTTTGGTAAATCAATGCAAAAGAAGATCTCATATCTTCAATCTTTAACCTCTCTAAAGCTACAAGGGTTTCTTATAATTGCAAGACATCTCATTTTTCCCATGTGATCATTAGAAGTTGGAAATTTGTAAAGTTTGGGGAAGAATGACATTTCTACTGTTCATTTCTCAAAATTAGGGTTTTAACCAGTTGAAGAGTTCTAGGCTTATAAGAGTCAAGAGTGTGAAGTATTACTTCATCATTATCATATAAGGCGTCCTTGTTCAAATAATCTATCAACTTATCCAGAAGAATGAGGGTTTTAAAGATTGATCAATTTCTCCTAACATAGAGGACTAAAATTAGGGTTTTAATGTTAATCAGGAAAACTCTGATTTTTTGGGCAAGACTTAATCCCATGCCTCTCTATATGTTGATAAACACCTATGAGTGACAGATTGGGTGCCAATTTTGAGTGAAAGAAGTTCAATTGATCAAAAGGGGAAAAATGTTCATTTTGACCAAAAGTCAACCAAAGTCAAAGTTGACCAAGTGAACTTTTAGTCAACTATCAATTCAAGTATCCTATTTTAATATTTCATGATCATTGGTGTCATAAAATCAAAATAAGAGGTCAAAATGGAGATAACTTGTTCAAGAAGTTATTTGGAAATTTAGAGAAAAAAAATTCTAAGTCCTTAAGTCTCCATAGTACTGAACTTTGGACATCCATAACTTTGTCATTTTTTATCCAACGAAGGAAAACTCTACATGCTTGGAAAGCTTGAGAAAAGACCTGCAAGTTTGTTAATGTGTGCTCAAGCCTAAAAATGAATGATTTGTGAGTTATTAAGCTTAGGAGTTAAGGTCATAAAGAGGGCAAGTTACAAGTCATGCTTGCACGCCTAGGCCAGCATTTTGACAAACACATGGTGTGCCCCTATTCATGATGCTCTATCTCTTAATATAAGTGATAATTGAAAATGAAATTAAAAAAAAAAGTTTTAATTCGGAATGTAAGCTACAGCTTGCTCTTTGAATCACTCAATTTGGATTATTATTGAATGAGATAATAGGGTTTGAATATTGGTTCTTCAAACTGGAAAAACTTCCAGTGTATAAGCCATGCACGCGCGTGCGCGCCTTGGCCTGCCAAGCTTTGTTTTTCCAAACTTCACACCTCATTTTCTCCCTGATACAAGCATCATTCTCAGTAATTTAAAGCTTCGTGATGAAGCCTATCATGAGATATTTTTAGAGGCCTCTCAAGCACCAAATTTGCACGTATAAACTTAGAGTTGTTTAAGCCACAAGTCATCTGATCAAAAGGGCCATGTTAAGTCAGTTTTGCATAGGTTTGTTTTAGTTTGAACTCAGTCACATGGTTGGCACGAGTATCCTTCACTTTTCTTACAAAAATAAGCTAATTGACTCACCTCATAAGAATTAGACTCGTGCTACCGTGATTTACCATTTTTGGAAAAAATATCTTCTTTCAAAAAACCACCCATGTGCAAATAAAGACAACTCATCAGATATACTTATTCCATTTCATTTTCATTCCTAAATTCTAATCAAAACGACCGTGAAGACTAAGCTAAAACAACACAAAACGCATGCCATATAATTCTTCACTCAAATCTGCTAGCTGTGATGTAACTTCCCTCAAACGGTCTTCAAGCCTGCAATGGCCTTCATACCCTTAAGCAATCTTCCTTTGTAATCTTCTTCACTCTATAAAAGTTCACTTCACTCTCATTTTGCACAGAGAAAAATTATGCACGAAAAACAACATCTCACTTCTCATTTCTTTTGTGCTTGAATTTAATTTTCTTTTCCTCCACGCCAAAGCTCTCATATTCATCCATTTACTTCCATTGAAGCATATCATACAAGATCGAAGAGGTTTTCATACAAATCCAGAGGCAATAGTTGAATTTATTTTTCAACTCATAAGGTACGATTTCAGATCCATAATTCCTCACTCCAGCATGTTTAAATTGATTCAAAGCTTTATTATGCATTCATAGTTGGCCAGGCATTAGGCTTGATGTATAAACTTTCTTAAAATTGAAGAATAGATCAAGTTGTGAGTTTCTGAAAAATCTGCAAAATGTGAGTTTCTGTGACATTCGTGTTGTGATCTCCACTAGATCTTTTGTTGGTTTTAGATTTTGTAAGATTTATGGTGTAGAGTGCCAAGAGATCTTTGATTTTCACTTTGAATCACGAATTGTGGTCAAGAATTGAGTAAGAAATCCAATTTTGAAAATCAAGAGTTGGATCTGCATATTTTGATAAGTTGATATGTTGATTTCAGTGATTTTCACGCGCGCTTTTCTCCATGATTCGTACATCATTTTTGAGAATCGTTGATCCTACATTAATCTACGCAATGAGATCTTTAATTTGATCACAATTTTGTGTGTTTTCATCTAGAAATGAAGGAGAAATCGTGATCTGAAATAAGCATGTAAAACTGAACAAAAGGTGTTAGGGCATGGCTCGAGCTCAGAGACGACTATGTGGTGTGCATCCATTGAACATGATCATAATGTCTTCCACAATGTGTTTTGGTTTAAACATGTGTAATAGATTTTAGTTTTTTTTTTTGAATTTTTAATATATTTTTAATTGTTTTCTTATTTTTGTTTTAATATTTTTCTCTTACTAAAAAATTACCAAAATAAATATATTAGGCCTATTTTTTTACTATATTTTCATATTCATAATTTTATTTCTTTTTATCTTTTTTTAGAATTAAATAATTCAATTAATTCAATTAGGGTTTTCTTCTTCATTAAGGTTTTAGAATTTTATTTTTTCCACTTTCACTAATCTAAAAAATCACCGAAAAAATACGCTAGGCTCCATTTTGAATATACTTCATTAAAATAATTTTTGTTTGATTTTACAAAAGTTTGTGATAAGAAAATAAAATCAATCTTTGATAATATCATTTTCTTTATTTTTTTTGTAGCATTGTGTAAATAATTTTTGTTTGATATGTTCCTCTAGTATCAAAATTCTATAAAAATAATCTTACTGACTCTTAGGCATTAAGCTAACTTTCTTTGGTTTTTAATTGAATTTACACTTCAATTTTCTTTTTTTCTTCTAATTTTTAGAAATTAATTTTGGTTTTTGACCTTTCTTCTTGCTTAGGTCTTAAGAAACATTTTAAAACCTAACTTCTTCTACTTGTAAAAAACAAATAAAATATGTTTAAATTCCTTGGATGAATTAAAATCACAAAAATTATTTTTGTTAAATTTTAACTTTTGATTCTATATTTTTTTACAAATATTTTACTAAAATTCTCTAGTTTGACCCTTTTATTAACTAGTCTTGTTAATTCCTAATCATTTCTAACCCTTTAATTTAATCCAAGGAATATTAATCATGTTTCTGACTTTTACAAGTCTCTAGAAAGTTAGGTTTTAATTAACTCAATTTTACAAATCTTTCTTCTATTTTTAACCTAATTCTGATTAAGAAACACATTGGGATTTCACCTTGACTAAAGTGTTTGTGTTTGCAAATTTGTTCCATAGTTTAAAGTTAATTTTGTTAGCCTAGTATATACTACTAACTTGGTATTATTAAGACCTATCTCCTTCTCACACCCCTAACATATTTTCTCTCCCATCCAACCTCAAGTGCTATCTTATTCATCTCTCTTGGTGTGTTTAAGATTCCCATCCCTTGTTTTTGTTGATTGATCTTAATGCTTGGTCATCCCTTTTTCTCTTCTCTATTAGACCCACCTCTTGTATGATCCCAATAGGATCCTTAAATCAATATTTCCTAAAGTTTGATTTAAATAGACCTTAGGCTCATATCCATGTATGATAACATTAGGTAGAGGTACCCCTCTTTTATCCTCAACTATAGAATCAGTATTGCATGGCAACTCTAGGGTTATTTTTCTAGTCTCCCATTATACTTTTATTTTTACTTTTTGCATTTTCATTAAAACAAAAACCTCTTTTTCTGGCAAACTTCAAAAACACTTAAAAATTAATGATGAGAATTATACCTTTATTGAGCATGGAAAATGATAAGTGAGTTTCTTCTCGATCTTATTACTTTTCCATGCTAAGCCTTGGTGTGGTTCAAGTCTTAAAGACTTATTTCATGAATAAGTAGAGAAGTGGCTAATATCTCTCTCTTGAGATTAACTAGTTGTTATCTGCAACAAAAACACCAACCAACACAAACTCTGTTTTGCCTTCGGGCTTTTCTTTTAAACCTTTTTCAAAAGAACATGTTAACTCACTTATGTGCTGACGCGTAAGTCTCCAAAGGTCGAGTTGTGGAAGAAGGCATAATTAATAAGGTTCATTAAAAAAAAATAAACAAAACTTTTGAAAGCCGAACTACGGATGCTCTGATTCCTTAAAAGGGATACGTAGGCATTGGGGTAGAACCTGAACGAGCACAACTTTTATTTTCCCTACATTTATTTTCTCTTTTCTTTTGCATGCATTCCCTCTTCGCATTTTTATTTTTAGCTCTTAAGCTTTAGACATAGAATTTACACACCCTTAGATTAGAACAAACATAAGTGGATCCTGTGGAGTACCACAGACGTGTGGGGTGCTAATACCTTCCCCTTGCATAACCAACTTCCTTACCTGATCTCTATGGTCGCAAGATCGTGATTTCACCCCTTCAGGTTTTCTCGATGTTTACCTTTCCCTTTCTATGGGATAAAAGACGTTCGATGGCGACTTTATTGAATTTTATCTTTGATGATTTCAGCCGGTTCTTTCACATGCCCACTAGCTTCTGCTTCGAATTCCAACCGTGGTGAAAAGTAACGCTTGTAACACCCATAAAATGCTTCCAGGATTACCGATTGACTCCATAAACCAACATATGTATTTCAACATCCTTTGTCCTAACTCACACACTTTCTGGAAAACTTCCAAAAAGGTCACTTAACCAAATACTACTCCAAGTTAATCACGCTTAACTATGTAGTTCTTATTTATTAGGCTACCGAAAAGAAGAAATATATTGTTGATATAGGTAGTACCAATCAATCTTTAGAAGCCTTCATTCAATCATGCAATCTTATATTTGTACAGCCTCAGGATCCCTCTCATTCTAATGTGAATTTGGAAACCATTCTTCTCCCTCTTCGAAATCAAGTGTTATATGCCCACCAGCTTCCGCTTGGTTCGTCCTTAAACATCGTCGTATTGGGAGAGGTCTTGCTCTGATACCATTTGTAACGCCCCAGATTATTTTCAAGATTACCGACTAATCCCACAAACCAACACGAGTCTTTTCATCATGCTTTGTCCTCACTCACACGCTTTTCCAGGAAGCTTCCCATAAGGTCACAAATCTAAATACTACTCCAAGTCAAACAAGCTTAACTGTGGAGTTCTTATTTATTAGACTACCAAAAAGAAGATTCATCTTATTTGTATAGGTAGTATCAATCAATTTTTATAAGCCTTACTTCAACCATGCAGTCCCTTTCTTACACAACCCCGGGATCCCTCTCATTCTGATGTGAATTCAATGACAACTCCTCACCCTTTACTGCTTAGGGTGTTACATCCACTCTCCACCCTCTTCGACTTCGTGTGTTACATGCCCACCAGCTTTTGGAAAGCTCTGATAACACTACGTAACACCCTAAAACTCTGAATCTTACTTTAATGGAATAAAATCATCATTTTAGGATATTACTCAAACATACCTGCATACTTTCCAAATAATTTCAAAACTCTCATAAAAAATCAAATAATTAATATAAGCTTTCAATATTTCTTTAACTGAAACTGAACTCAAATTAAACGACTCATTCTCGATGTTATAGATCAGAGAAAAGTCCATCTAGTAGCGACAAATAATAAATAAACAAATAGAGCTTCAAATCCATCTTCCAACTCATAACAACACTTACTCCTCCTGGGTATCTGCTCAACATTATACAAAGTCACACAAAAGAAACAAGAAAGAGGTGAAAATAATCCTTATAGAAGTTATTGGTGTATTAAACAACAAAGATAACATATATAAGCGCAATGCAAAACATACACATCCATTCTCATCCACAAACAAATAAAATACACATATGAGATGTTATGAAATTCTCCTCCAATATGCACGTGGTATCAAAAGTTTAGGATGTCGGAGTTATGTTATAGATTTATCCACGTCTCTAATTCCTCTATGGAAAATGTTCTCTATGAACAATGAGACCCTCCCTGATTCTCTCTAAACACTGGACTGAAGTCATACCTAACTCCAATATACATGTATGCATGAACATATAATATCAATCACAATTCACAGTCAATCAAAAAATAATATATCGTACTCTGAACAAGGTTCTCTTTGAACCATCTCAAAATAAGGTTCTCTCTAAACCATCTCAAAACAAGGTTCCCTCTAAACCACTAATTTGCCAATGTAAGGTGTAATGCGGTGGGAGAACTGACTTGGGTATTTTGCGTTTGATCGCAATTGTTGCGGATAGCAAGATTCGCCACCGATTTTCTTTTATATAACAAAGGAAAGGTTGAAAAGAACAGGAAAGACCTTTAGAGATTATTTCTTGAGTTCGGGGGGTAGGTCATGAAAAGGGAAGGTGTTATCACCCTTTTCATCCGTAGTTATCTACGGGCTCTTAGTTGCTTGCTAGATCACTTGCTTTTGTTTGAAAATGTGCTTGTGGTATGGGTTTGAATATATTTTTAAAACGTCTTTGTAATGATTCTCGTCTCTATAAGAATGCGTACAAAGTGTTGGTTTTAAAAATAGTTCAAAGAGATGTTTGTGGAATGTGTTTTTGAAAGTGATTTTGAAAGTGATTTTGAAAGTGATTTTGAAAGTGATTTTGAAAAGTGTCTTTGTAATGATTCTCGTCTCTATAAGAATGCGTACAAAGAGCTTTGCATTTTGAAAATGTTTCAAATGAAAGTGTTGGTGTGTAAAATGTTTTTGTTGTGAGAAAGCGAGCAACTATGAGCATCCTACCTACTCAAAAGATATGTGTTCTTTTCCTCCTCCTTTAGATGTTTCTATCTTACCATTTATTTGGTAAGAGGCCTCATCGTTGGATGTGAAGGGACAAGTGTGGTTTGTTTGTATAGTCATAGAAGGAAGCCTACGTTTTAGCAATTTTGTATAGAGACTAGATCTTTTACCGAATGCAACATCGAGGGTCATCGAGGGACTACGATCTTTTATCAAGGGTCTTTGCTAAAATGCCCATATTCGAGGGACGTGACTATTTTTCAAGGCAACAAGTGATATTACCCTAGAGGTGCATGTGTGAATAGTGTTTTTGACTGCATGCATTTTGTCTTTGATTTTGGGTTATCTACTTGTTGGTTTTATCTTGCCATACATCCTAATTACTAACGTTTGTACAAAAGCAATAAAAATGCAGAAAAAAATATCCTACACTATTACAACTATATTGAATAGCAAGAATATGTAAAGACAACAAAATAAAGAAAGGAAAATGAGCTTTTCGATTTAGGCAGCAACACCCTTTGATTCTGCTCTTCCTAGCTTCTTTCGATTTGGCCTGGAAGTAGTAAGGACACGCCTTTCAATTTCATCCCTTTCTTGTTTCTTTCGAATGGGACCTGGAAGTTAGTGTATGGGTAGCTTTCGATTCTGCCTTTCTGCTTCCTTCGAATGGCCTAGGAGCCAGTGTATGGCGAAGCCTAAGGCCACACTCTTTGTTCTGCTTACAATTGTGAAGCAGCCATGGGTGAAGCGTAAATCTTCGATTCATACCTCATTCCTCCGGTTTTCTTTCGTTTGGGATTTAAGTAGAAACATGGACTAAGGCCATGCTAGTATTGTCTCATGGCCAAGTTAGTTCTTAAAACATGTTTGATAAACCAAGAAACAAAACCAAAAGGTTAGCAATGAAAGAAAACTGAAAAGGTGGAAACGAAAAGGAAACAAATGTTATGTACATGCTTAAAACGAAACGTTTAAGGTCAGGGTGACTTACCTTGCTTGAAGCTTGGATGCTTGCGTTTGACCTTGAGTGATTGGACTAGATACTCCTGGATTCGAAGGAAAGAAACAGGTGTGGTGTTTCTTTGACTGGATTCAAAAGTCAAGAGGAGTGGGATTGTGTTTTTTATTTCTGGATTTGAAGGAGAAGAACAGGTGTTGTACCCAAAAAATTTCCCTCTCATTTATTAAGACTTTTCTCACAAGACTTCTTTGACTCAAGACAAGATTAGGGTTTGGTCAGCTCAGGACATCTCATCTTGCACTGATAACCCAAAATTAGGGTTTGAGTTTGCACAAGGATTTTTGGACCACCAATGCTTCATGTGACTTTCATACATCATTTTGGACCCCTAAGATTGCTCATATTAAGATTCAAGCCTTGAACCACATTTTTGATCAGTCAATTGGACAGTTGACCTAAAAATCAGCTGTATTGGGGAAAAAGTCAACCATGGCCAATTTACAGTCAAACTTCATAATTTTTGATCCACATCAACATTTTAGGCTCATATGTACCATTTGATCAAGTTTGGATCACAACTCCTCAAGAAAATTGATCAAATCATCAAAAGGGCAAAATGGTCAAAATTAGGGTTTTGACTGAGAAAGGGCAATTTCTGATTTTTAACCTAGCCAATGACCAATTGAGTTCAAGCATGATTTCAAGGGTTCAATGGCATCATCTTTACCTAATTACATGGTTCAAAAGATCTCAAGTTCATCAGATTGACAGATGAAATTTGCAGTCAACTGATCAAAAGTCAACTGTATACTGAAAAGTCAAACTTTGACTTTTTGGTCAAAATCAAGTACCAAGGGTCATAATTCATCAGTACATGTCAAAATATGAAACTTGTTCACCAAGAAAACTAAATTTTCAAATTAGGGTTTTAATTTGAAAATTTTCATAACTTAGAATTTTTCTAAGTATAAAATTTTTCTTATTTTTTCTCAACTTTGCACTACTTTTTCACCATGATGCATTTTGATTCAAAGAAAACTTCCAACATGAAAGTTGTAGTCCTCCATTAAATATACAACTTTTATTCACAAACTTTTCCCTAAATATGCTTAGATCTCAAGTTATGAATTTGTGAATATAGGCCCATGAACTAAATAACTTAGTGAAATTTTGCCCTAATTTAGGCAGGTTTTGGACCCAACTTCATGGCAACTTTTCACCTAGTTCCAAGAGGTATATCAAAATTCATTTCAAATATGGATTATAGAGCACATTTCAAGCTTTCCAAAATGTCCAATAAATCTCCAAGATCATTTTTGAGTAGGGAGAATCGAACAAGGGAAGTTGGCATTTTCTCACTTTTGTTCAAGCCATTTTCACATAGAATCAAGTTGCAAATCAAACCTATGTTGGTTATATCTTGCTTTACAGGTCCTAATCTTGCTATACACTCCATAATTAAATGCATACTCAGTTGACAAAGCCTTTATCTTTGCTTTTGAAGCTTTACACAAGATGTATTTCTTTTGGGCAAAAAGGTTACATTGCCATTTTCATAAAGATGAACTTTTGCAACTTTGTTAATCTTGAGCATTGAACCAGTCCCCTTGATGCATACAAACCGCACAGCTCTCAAGCAATTTGTATAAACTCTTATCAGCCCTAAAGCAAGCTGGTACAAGCATGTGAGATTGGTCTTGTCAACTTTACTTCAAATGCAAGAAAAGTTGCAAAAAGGGCTAGAGCTTGCACAGCTAGTAAGGGATGACTTTGGATCACTTCTATACAAATATAAAAACTTTGTACAAGGCATAACACGCTTGGCTTGGACTTGAAACTCTCTCAAACTCAAAAACACCAAAATCCTGCCCAAGCATACAGTTTTCTGCAAAATCACATCCAACTCTCATTTGGCTTGTGCGTTTTGTGTTTAATCAATTCAAACATCTTATTCACTTGATACCTAGCTAATCCAAGCCATCACCCTGGTTCTGTAACCTCTGTTTCAGCATCTTCCATTTTCAACTTGGAAGCTTGCAGTTGGACTTGGTCAGGGAGTTCCAGCCATCCTCAGAGCAAGATAAGCATTGGAATAGGTTCAGGGAAGTTCAAGGAAGCTTAAACAATCACCAGGCCTCCATTAAAGTCCCTACATTGCCCTATTCGATTCCAGCTGAAGGAGGTGTTTTCTTAAACTCTATCTCTTTATTTAGGCAACCTCAAGCCACGATTTGTGAAGGAAAAATGTAGCTCTCATCATAACGAAGATGTACATATCATTACTTTTAATTTATATTACTTGTGCTAAGAGAATTTGAAACTTGAAATCTCTGAAAAAGTTAGGTCATGATTTGGGGATTCAAAAATTCTCTTTGATCTTTGATAGTTAGGTTACATAATTTATATGGTTTGAATCGTGAGCTCAAATGCCACATTTTTCATGTTATGAGTTTTCATTTTTATGCAAGCATGAAGAAGTTACAAGTTTGAACATGGAAGCGTGAAGAAGGAGATGAATGAAGGACGGGGACGATGGCTTATGGGCTTTTTGTTGCCTTGGCCTTTTTGTTTTTGCTATTGCACCCCCTGACTTGCTATTGCACCCCCTGACTAACTTTTTATATTTTTGTATTTTTTTTCATATTTTCATATTTAATACTTTTGTTTATTTTTTCTAAATGATAAAAAAAATCCTAAAAATGATTTATTTATTTTCACACTTTTATTTTATTTTTTTATTATTTTCTCACATGAAAAAATAGTTTATTTTGATAAATATAATTGATTTCTTAATAAACTTATAAATAATTAAATATACTTATTATTTTTTATTATACATTTTTATACTCATAAATACTTATTTTCTACACATATTTAATTTTTAATATTTAAACATAATATTATTTATTATTTTTTATACAAAAAAATATACAAGTTAATAAATGTAGAACATTATTTTCTTTAAATTAAAAACTAGGGTTTCATCCCTTTCAAAAAGAATTAAATATTATTTTTTCCCTTTATTTTTTAGGTTTGAATTACATATTGTTCATACAAAAACAAGACATAAAAAATCTTTTCTTTTACATATATATTGCATTGCATTTTAAATATTTGTCTTATATTTATTTAATTCGCGCATATTCGATTTGATTGTAATAATATATTTAGTTTTATATTTGTGCAAATCCCCATTCAAATTTGTATTCCCCCCTCCCATAAAAATTGTTGTAATAGCTTAATATATTTACATTATGCAATTTATCGCTTTATATACCATGATTAGTAATTAGGGTTTGCATGACAAGAACAAAACAAAGCAAAATAGAAAAACCCTAAAATGCAAGACAAAAGCATGAAAATGATACACTTTGCACACAAGCACCCTTAGGGTTTCTCCCACTTGGTTGCCTAAAATAAAATGGCCATGTTACATGCGAAGTATCTTGGCAAAACAAAACAAGTATAAGATCATAGTCCGTCGATGACGCTATTCAAAAGGTTGCCTAAACAAAGATAATCTTGGTCCCTCAAAAATGCTAAGATACTTGGAAACATTGCTATCATGGCTATACGATGACCCACGCCCGTCCCATTTACATCCAAAGATAGGGTTGCTTACCAAATCAGTGGTAAGTTAACAATGTTAAAGGAAAAAAATGCACAAGAAAGACATTTGAGTAGGTAGATAGCTTCTAAGTTACTTGCTCCCTTTCAAACAATCCTTGCTATTTTCCAAAACAAACACACACACATTTCAAAACATCTTACAAAACATTGAAAACATTTTCAAAAGACAAATATCTTTGTATACATTCTTACAAACGAGAGTCATTACAAAGATTGCCTAAACGAATGGCCTCTTTTACACAATACTTTCAAAACCACAAACAAGCACCATTTCAAACAAACAAAGCAAGTGATCTAAACAAGTAACTAAGAGCCCATGGAAAACCATGGATGAAAAGGGTGCTAGCACCTTCCCTTTTACTAATCTACCCCCCGAACTCAAGAAAACATCTCAAAGGTCTTTCCTGTGCTTTTTTATCTTTCCTTTTGGATAAAAGAAAAGTCAGTGGCGACTCTTGCTAACCGCAACATTTGCGATAAAACGCAAAACCCTCAAGTTAGTTCTCTCACCATATCACAGAACTGGCGACTCTGCTGGGGAAAATTCTAAAAGTGGGGTTACCTTAGGGTTTAGATCACCTTTATTTGCTTACATTGTTTGACTTGTTTGCTTTATAATTATGGTTCTTTGTTTGGGTTTAAATCCTCCACCCGAATTTGGGAAACATTATAGGTAAATAGCAATATGTTATGGAAACTGTACGGGGTATACCGACACGGTCTAAGCAATAGCTATGTTAGTGTGATATATTTGTGGGTATCGTTAGCCTTTGAGTCAATCAAAGAGAATACGGGGGCACTGAGTGATGTCATGAATCACTAATGAACTTCTAGAACCTTTACTTGACCAACTTGGCCTTTTAGGATGTAGTGAGATGACCGACTTTGGTGCAGTCCGAAGTTTGTAGATACTCGATACTACACTCATTGAGGGTTAGTTTCTTGAGATATTTTGGTCGCCAGTAAAGAGGCTTGAACTGAAACAATGAACAAGGAAACAATCCAGTGATATTGAGCTCCTTAGAACCCAGTTACTATTTTTAGGACAGGTTGAGCCAACTAAACTTCAAGAGGGTACTTACCTATGAAACCCCATGCAAGCCTAAACTAAGAACTTGTTTGATTTGTTTGTACATATATACTTGTGCATAACACCATGGACATCATGAACATAATATGCATTCACAAACCATTTCAAGGATTTTGGAGATTCATCTTTGTTCTTGTTTTGTAGGTTATGGATTCACTTCGCAGGAAAACTATCCAAATCAACCTTGTAAGAACTCCTCCACAACTCAAGGAGCTAGCTTCAAGGATCCCTGAGAACTCTCCATTCACCGAGAGACATGGTCGTCTACTCAACTTGGTCACTTCCAACACAGAGGAGGATATGGTGAAGGTTCTCTTCCAGTTCTTTGACCCTTTGCACCATTGCTTCACATTTCCTGACTATCAACTTGTGCCCACTTTGGAAGAATTCTCTCAACTCATTGCTCAAGCCCTGCACTTGCACTCATCTGATGTCACAACTCATTGGGAAACTAGAAGTGGTGTCAAAGGCTTCTTGGCAAAGTTTCTGTTTGAGAAGGCCCAAAGCTGTTGGAATTCCCTAGACTTGTAAGATTTTGAGGAGATTGTAGCTCTTCTCATCGATGGGATGGTCTTGTTCCCTAATCCCGACCAGCTCATAGATGTAAGCACTGTAAAAATCTTCATGTCTCGCAACCCGGTGCCTACATTGCTTGGGGATATCCTACACCCTTTTCACACTCGTACAATGAGTAAAAGAGGTGTTCTTATGTGTTGCACTCCTCTCCTGGCTAGATGGTTTATTTCTCATCTTCCCCAATCAGTCTTGAAGAATGAGCAAGGTTTGAGGTGGTCGCAAAGGTTAATGACACTTAAACATTCAGATATTCATTGGTGCTCTCGATCCAAGGAGAATGTTATCATTGTTGACCGTTGTTGGGAATTCCCTAATGTCCCTCTACTTGGAATTAGGGGAGGCATCACCTACAACCCGTGCTTAGCTCTAAGAAAGTTTGGTTATGCCCGAAGGGATGGCCCACATGATATGCTAGTTCAAGGCCTGGTATTCGACTACGACAATGACGATCAAGGAATTCGCCAGAGATTCATACGAGCTTGGAGGATGCTAAACAAGGTGGATAGCAAGACTTTGGGACACAAGAATTCCATCCCTCTTGAGCCTTACCTCAAGTGGGTACGAACCCGCGCTCAAAGTCTTATGATGCCTTATCCCTCCATTCTCCCAGTGATTATTGAGCCTGTTAAGGAAGGAGAAGTTACATACACTATCCTACATCCTGACATGCCGACATCACTCGAAGACCTATAAAGGGATTGGATACAGCTCAAAGGAGAGCGCGATACCTTCGAAGCCCAATTCTACGCAGGCGAGAAGAAGGTTTTGGAACTCACTCGGCTACTTCATGAAGAGCAAACTCTCAATACCTACATTGCACCAAAGAGGATGCGCAATGTCTTTTTACCTTAGAATTTTGTATTATTTTGCCCAAGGGGCATTGATGTACTCAAATTCTATCTTATTAATATGACGTGTGTTTCTTTTTTAATTAAAACAAATTTGAATTTCTAAATCCTTGAAAACATTGCATGAATACATATTATTCATCATAAGCATAAACAGGTCTTTGCAACAAGTTTCCTCATCTCTCTACTGTTTATTTCAGTATGATGGATCTCGAACAGACGGTCAAAGACCTACAAGCTCAGAATACACAATTTCAACAATTACTCATGACCTTAGCCAAGGGGCAAGAGGAGCTGAAGACTCTGCTAGAAAAAGAGAAAGAGAAAAAGAAGAAGAAGCCAACGGGTGTGGTAATCATAGGCAGAAGGTTTCAGGGACAAGCTAGAAGTACCTTAGATTTTCCAACAACATCTGATGAAGGGGAAAGAAAAGGAAAAGAAACGGAAGTACCATCAGATTATGAAGAAGAAGAGGAAGAGGAGGACTACTCTGAACAACAATACCCTCCGGCTGATGACAAGTACAAACACCTTGAAAAGTGATTAAGCGTTATGGAAATCCAGAGAGTACCAAGGTTAGATTTTGAGGAGTTAGGACTGGTGTCAGGAATTGTGATCCCGCCAAAGTTTAAAGTGCCATTATTTGCCAAGTATGATGGGGTGTCTTGTCCTAAAATGCACCTCCGGTCGTATGTCAGGAAGATTCAGCCACATTCTGCCGACAAAGACTTGTGGGTCCACTTTTTCCAAGACAGTTTATCAGGAACGCAACTTGATTGGTTCTACCAGTTGGAAAGGGTCGACGTCCATAATTGGGAAGACTTGGCAGCAGCTTCCTATAAACAATATCAGTATAACGCCAACTTGGCGCCTACCCGTACTCAACTTTAGAGTATGGCTATGGTTTCCAATGAGGGCTTCAAAGATTACGCCCAAAAGTGGAGAGATCTAGCCGGAAGGGTGCAACCCCCTCTATCTGAAAGGGAGTTGGTGGATATATTCTTGGGAACTCTATCAGGCCCTTTCTTCAATCATCTTATTGGGAGTTCCTCTGTAGGGTTTACTGAATTAATTTTAACCGGCAAAAGGGTGGAAGTTGGTATAAGAAGTGGGAAGATTCAAAAGGACGCGTCTGCCTCAACAGCTGTGAAAAAACCCTTCACTGGGAGGAAGGAAGTGTCTGCTGTTTATTCACTGAGGAATCAGGGAAGAACTAAACACCGACCAATGGTGGGGGCTGTTATGATTCCAAAGCCTGCATCAGACCAGCCGAGAAATAACCAGCAAAGGGTAGAAAGGCCAGTTCGACAATTCACCAAGATTAACATGACTCCAGCTCAAGTTCTACCACATCTTCTGAAGTTGAATCTAGCCACTTTAAAAGAGGCCCAAAAGAATCCCAATACTGCGTCTCCTCATTACCATCTGAATGTCAGATGCGCATACCATTCTGAAATTCCAGGGCACGACACCAACAACTGTTGGGCTCTGAAGAACAAAATTCAAGACCTGATAGATGCGAAGGAAGTTGAGTTTGAAGCGCCTGAGAAACCAAATGTTATTTCCGCTCCAATGCCAAGGCATGGTCACAATGCCAACGCTATTGAAGAAGATTTGTTTGTTGCTACCATGGATGAACTGATGACTCTGCTCCCGGTTATTAAGTTGAATTTGTTGAAAGCTGGTATATTCCCAAGTTGTGACAAAGACTGCCATGTTTGTCTATCCTTATCATTTGACTGCCCTCTGTTGAAAAAAGGTATCCAACGACTAATGGATAACCAAGAAATTCTGTTTGAGAATGCTCCTATTTCACCCATTCCAGTTAAAGAAGTTTCAATTATAACCATCTACACCAATCCTTCCAGGGCCCCTAAAAGACCCGTTAGTATTACACCTGCTCCAAATACTACTCCACTTAAGATTACAATGCTCGGGCCGACCCCATACAAATCAGATAAAACAGTACCATGGAATTACGGTGGAGATTCTACTACCATGGTATTAAACAAGATGAACTGACTGCCGAAGAAGAGAGCTCTGAAGAGGACAATTCCGACATTAGCAATATTGCAGGAACAAGCAAGATTACCCGCAGTGGTAGAATCTTCTCTCCAAAGATTTCCCCTCCAAGGGAAGTCTTTGGACTCGTGGCCGTTCCGAAGATTACCTCCGCACCAGTGATTATACCTGCAAGCGTACTTATCGACAAAGACAACACAATCCCTACCCCTACTTCCACTGCTGAGAATAAAGGAAAAAATGTTCAAGAGGAGCTTGTCCGGACGAAGGCTCAACCACTAGCTATTCCCGAAACATCCAAGAAGGAAATGGAAGAAATCTTGAGGATGATAAAGAAAAGTGATTATGATGTGGTTGAACAGTTGGGGAAAACCCCTTCCAAGATCTCTATGCTAGCTCTGCTGCTGTACTCTGAAGCACATGCTAAAGCTCTAGTAAAATTTCTGAAGACAGCTCATGTGCCGCAAGAGACGTCTGCTGACCAGTTCTAAGACTGTGTGGCCAGTTTGACAGCTGATAATGGCTTGGGTTTCTCCGATGCTGATTTGACACCCAGAGGGAGAAAACGCAAAGAGGCATTACATGTCTCAGTGGAGTGTAGAGGAACAACCCTAGCCCATGTCTTGGTTGATACCGGATCATCTTTGAATGTCTTACCAAAAAAAGCCCTTGACAGATTAGATTGCGAGGGGCTGACTTTAAAACCCAGCAACATAGTGGTGAGAGCTTTTGATGGTTCGAGGAGGATGGTCCACGGGGAGGTGGACATCTCAATAAAGGTGGGAACTCAAGTTTTCAATTCAACCTTCTATGTGATGGACATCCGTCCTTCTTATTCCTGTCTGTTAGGACGCCCCTGGATCCACAACTCCAGTGTTGTCACCTCCATATTGCATCAGATGCTAAAGTACCCGATCCAAGGAAAGATCATAACTGTCCATGGGGAGGAGGAGTATATGATTAGTCATCTGAATTCTTTTCGATATATGGAGTTGGATGGCGAATTCATTGAAACCCCTTTCCAACATTTTGAAGAAGTCTCTCCAGAAGTGGCAGCGACCAAGGCGGTATCCTCGATTCCTAAGATCACAAGACCTCCACCTCGAATGTCATCTCTAAAGGATGCAAAGGCAGTAGTGGAAGAGGGGGATGCACCATCTGGGGGAAGCTTCCAGACATTCTGTACAAATCAGACAAGTTTGGCTTGGGGTTTACGTCAACTGCTTAGAAGGTTGTGCATCGTGCCCGTGCTCGGGGGCCACCTGTGAAGATTAGCAACCAAGGGGTCAATGCAGTAGAAGACAATGAAGAGGACGACAACTTGGAAGATTGGATATTTCCTACTGTCAGCGGAGAACTTCGCAACTGGGAAGCCAGAGACTTCATCCCAATAACTTTCATCTCTCAGTAATTTATCTTTTACATTTCTGTTGGACTTGTAATATTCACGAACAATTCACACTTTAAAAACCTTGTGTCTTACCCGAGGCACAATGGTCCATTTGTAAGGGTTTTTATTTCATCTTCATATGAAATTCAATGAATCATGGACGCTTTTTCACATATAAACCTTTTGTGCTCATTGTCTTTCTTTTACATTTTATTGTTTTAAGATGGCTATACCCTTACACACACCCACACTCACAAATGTTGGTACCCTTCCATTCTGGATCCCATGGGTAACGATACTGCTATAGCCTTCAGTGACTCTGAAGATCTGATCCACCAAGCCGAATATGAAGGTGAGGAAGATTGTGAGGTGCCAGGTGAATTTGCCAGACTACTACAACAAGAGGAGAAAGCTATTCAGCCTCATGAGGAGTTGTTGGATACAATCAATTTGGGTACCGAAGAAGATAAAAAGGAAATCAAAGTGGGTGCCAATCTAGAGTCGAGTGTCAAGGAGCGCTTAATTCAGTTGTTGCATGATTATGTTGAGATCTTTGCCTGGTCATACGAAGACATGTCAGGACTCGATACAGACATCGTGGTACACCATCTACCCACAAGAGAAGACTGTCCACCAGTGAAGCAAAAAGTCCGCCGCATGAGACCTGACATGTCAGAGAAGATCAAAGCAGAAGTTATGAAGCAGTTCAATGCTAGATTTCTTGCTGTTACTTCTTATCCTCAATGGGTGGCCAATATTGTTCTCGTGCCTAAAAAGGACGGAAAAGTGAGAATGTGCATGGATTATAGAGATTTAAACAGGGCCAGCCCTAAAGGTGATTTTCCACTTCCACACATCGACATCCTGGTTGACAATACAGCCCAGCACAAAGTATTTTCTTTCATGGACGGATTCTCAGGCTATAACCAGATCAAAATGGCGCCTGAGGACATGGAGAAAACTACATTTGTCACACAGTGGGGTACGTTCTGCTACAAAGTGATGCCATTCGGACTGAAGAATGTCGGGGCAACCTATCAACACGCCATGGTAGCTTTGTTTCATGATATGATACATCATGAGATAGAGGTCTACGTAGATGACATGATAGCCCGATCACAAACTCAAGAAGAACACCTTGATCACTTGCAAAAGCTGTTTGTCAGATTGAAGGAGTACAAACTAAGGTTAAACCCAAAAAAGTGCACATTTGGAGTTCGGTCCAGTAAACTCTTAGGGTTCATTGTCAGCAACAAAGGCATCGAGGTTGATCCTGCCAAGGTTAAAGCGATACAAGAAATGCCTGCTCCTCGTACTGAGAAGGAAGTCAGAGGATTCTTGGGACACTTGAACTATATTTGCCAGATTCATTTCTCACCTAACATCTACTTGTGAACCAATCTTCAAACTGTTGAAGAAAGATCAAGTAGTCAGATGGAATGATGAATGTCAGATTGCTTTCGATAAAATCAAGGAGTATTTGCAAGAACCTCCTGTCTTGATGCCACCAGTCGAGGGAAGACCACTAATCATGTATCTGACCGTTTTAGAGAACTCAATGGGGTGCGTATTGGGGCAGCATGACGAGTCTGGCCGAAAAGAGCACGCTATTTACTACCTGAGCAAAAAGTTTACCGACTGTGAAACCAGATATTCACTGCTTGAGAAAACTTGTTGCGCTCTGGTATGGGCTACTCGCCGGCTAAGACAGTATATGTTGACTCATACCACTTTGTTGATATCTAAGATGGATCCGATAAAATACATCTTTGAGAAGCCTGCTCTGTCTGGGAGGATAGCTAGATGGCAGATGATCCTAACAGAATATAACATATAATACACAACCCAAAAAGCTATAAAGGGCAGTGTGCTAGCTGATCATCTTGATCATCAAGCTATAGAGGATTATCAGTCCATGAAGTTTGAATTCCCTGACGAAGACATCATGACATTAGACGACGGTGAGGAAATTAGGCCATATGACGGACCTGGACAAGGATCCCGATGGACCCTGTTCTTTGATGGGGCATCCAATGCACTTCGTAACGGTATCGGTCTTGTACTCATATCCCCAGAAGGATGTCATACTCCTTTTACTGCCAGACTTTGCTTCAACTGTACGAACAACATGGCAGAATACGAAGCATGCATCTTTGGTCTCAAGGCTGCCATAGACTTGGGAATCAAATCCTTAGTTGTTTTTGGAGATTCATCTTTGGTCATCAGTCAGATCAAAGGAGAATGGGACACTAAGCACCCAAACCTTATCCCTTACAAAGAACATGTTTTGACATTGTTACTATATTTCGAGCAGATTACCTTCGAGCACTTCCCGCGAGAAGAAAATCAGCTAGCAGATTCTCTAGCTACAATGTCATCTATGTTTAAACTTAATTGGGATAACGAGGCTCCCCGAATCACCATTGAACGAATGGACGAACCAACACACTGTCACGAGATTAATACCGAAGAAGTAGTGGACCAGCCTTGGTTTCATGAAGTCAAAAGGTATCTCGAGGCTCAAGAATATCCAGAAGGAGCTTCAATCAATGATAAAAAGTTCCTAAGGAGATTCTCTGCTAAGTTCTTCCTAAGTTATGGCATCCTGTACAAACGTAATCATGATTCTATTCTGCTCCGTTGTATGGACAAGGTTGAGGCTGAAAAGATCATGGCTGAGTTACATGAAGGTGCCTTTGGCACTCACTCTAGTGGGCATACGATGGCGAAGAAAATCCTACGGGCAGGCTATTACTGGTCTACCATGAAAGCATACTGCTATCAACACTCCCGGACCTGTCATAAGTGTCAAATCTATGCAGACAAGGTGCACGTGCCTCCGGTTCCTCTAAATGTCTTAACAGCTCCTTGGCCCTTCGCTATGTGGGGAATCGATATGATTGGGGAGATCAAGCCGACAGCCTCCAATGGACACCGCTTCATTCTGGTGGCCATTGACTATTTCACCAAGTGGGTCAAAGCAGCTTCCTTCGTATCCGTTACTAAGAATGTTGTTGCCCGCTTCATCAAACAGAACCTTATTTGCCGATATGGTATCCCAGAAAGGATCATCATTGATAACGGTACAAACCTTAACAATACTATGATCACCGCCTTGTGCGAGCAGTTCAAGATTCAACATCACAATTCATCCCCCTATCGGCCAAAGATGAATGGTGCAGTCGAAGCTACTAATAAAAATATTAAAAAGATCATACCGAAGATGACAGTCACCTACAAGGACTGGCATGAAATGCTACCGTTTTCTCTCCACGGATATCGTACCACGGCTCGCACATCAACTGGGACAACACCCTATTCTTTTGTTTATGGCATGGAGGTTGTTTTACCTATTGAGGTTCAGATCCCCTCTTTGAGAATCATGAAAGATACAGGTTTGAGTGAGGACGATTGGATCTAGACCCGACTTGCTCAATTGAACTTAATTGATGAAAAGAGGCTTACTGCTGTTTGCCATGGTCAGATGTATCAAAAACGGATGATCAAGGCTTTCAACAAGAAAGTTAGACGCCAGATATATCAAGTTGGAGATCTAGTGATCAAGCGCATCATCTTGCCACAAAGAGATCCCAGGGGAAAATGGACTCCTACCTACGAAGGACCATTTGTAATCAAGACATCTTTTCCGGTGGGGCAATGATCTTAACCACCATGGACGGTGACGACCTGCCACACCCTGCGAACGCAGACATAGTCAAAAGATACTATGCATAAGAGACCCACTAGGTTGACACACCTAGGCAAAACAAGTGCATCCCGGCGAACCAAAAGGTTCGGGCAAAAATTAGGGATAAAATAAAAAAAAATCTGTACACCCGGCAAGTTGAAAACCCGAAAGGGCGACTTAGGCAAAAAAGGGTTTCCCGGTAGACTGAAAACCCGAAAGGGCGGTCCAGGAAAAAGTTAGGGAATTTAAGCGTATGACTATGTCTCGTCGGATCACTTTGAGGACAACTTCAACCTCTTCACTGAAAAACTCGGAGTTCTGATCGATCCAATCATCTTCGGACGAAGCAACGGATAGACAAGATATTCATAGATATGGAGGATATAACAGAATGGGAACCCCATGGGATTATCACATATAGCTATCTTTGTATAAATTTTTCTTATTTTTATGACACCGTCCTCTTACTAGGATGTTTGTCTCTTTTGTACAAAATACTTATCCAAAGTAAATACAAAGGTATCTCTTTCAAAGTACAGAAAACTATTTGCCTTTTTCTTTACACTTGTGTTTTTATTTGCAAAAAACGTCCAATGGTTCATTAATGAACATATGCATTTGAACATAATTACTGTTTACAAATAAACAATATGGAAAAGAACAATTACTGACAAGTTGAAAGAATAGGAAAACGCCTTTAGGCTATTCCATAAGCAATCCCTACAGTACGTCATTAAGATCCCCAACAGAACTGAAACTTCAAATTATCAATCCCCAGCGGAAACCATCCAGTTTCTCCAAATTCCCCAGCAAGTTTGTCTTGAAGCCTGAAAATCAACCGGATAACGGATAACTTCTGTTTCTCCTTAACCTAGGATAATTCCCCAGTAGAGTGGCAGGTGACCGAAACTCCTGAACTTTTTCCAAACAGGAATAAGCTTTTTCCTACAAAGTTTTCTTGGTTCCCCAACAGAATGAGGATTCCCTTTGTTAGGTACCGAGTAGAAGTCATCAAAATTATCTGGATTCCCCAAGCAGATTACTCAGGCAGTATACGACATCACTCTCACAACAGAATTTTTGTCAATTTACTCCAACTTCAAGACATGAAGAATCCACATATCTTCAGCAGCAGTCAAGGATTTATTTTCCTCGGCAATACAGCAAATCAACTTACATGCACATACATTACATCCACATATGATAAACATTGATAAAACACATATATTGCATCATACATTTCATGCAACATAACTTTGTGTTTCAGCTAACATTTTACCCTTTTCAGGATAAGATTAACAACTATCGTTAAATAATGTGCAATCATGATACAGTACAGATACGCTCCAGACGCGGACGCCATTCTGTTACTTATTCAAACTTCAACATTCAGATACAGTTCAGATACGCTCTAGACACGGATGCCATTCTGACACTTATTCAGACTCAAGTTCATGATGCAGTCCAGATGCGCTCCAGATACGGATGCCATTCTGACACTTATTCAGATCTCAACTATCAGATACAGTACAAATACGCTCCAGACACGGAATCCATTATGATGCTCATTCAGATTTCACACTCTTAATACAGTATAGATACGCTCCAGACATGGATGCTATTCTATTGCTCATACAAATTCAGTCTCCTGATACAGTACAGATACGCTCCAGATATGGAAGCCATTCTGATACTTATTCTTCTGACTTACAATGTACAATTCAACAAGCAGTCTTGGATGGCATCTACAAGCCCATCTCCAACAAGATTCTATCACCTCTCTAAATGGCATCTTTAAGCCCATTCCCTCAACTATACTTTGTCGAGTGTAAATTTATGGGCACTCTAGTGTCCAATCATCTTTTACCTTCGAGTCACGAACGACAAAGCTCTTCAATCTAACTCTTCAGGTTCAAGAATATTGAACAGGGGCAGCTGTTGTACCCCAAAATTTTCCCTCTCATTTATCAAGACTTTTCTCACAAGACTTCTTTCACTCAAGACAAGATTAGGGTTTGGTCAGCTCAGGACATCTCATCTTGCACTAATAACCCAAAATTAGGGTTTGAGTTTGCACAAGGATTTTTGGACCACCAATGCTTCATGTGACTTTCATACATCATTTTGGACCCCTAAGATTTCTCATGTTAAGATTCAAGCCTTGAACCACATTTTTTATCAGTCAATTGGACAGTTGACATAAAAATCAATTGTATTGGGGAAAAAGTCAACCATGGCCAATTTACAGTCAAACTTCATAATTTTTTATCCACATCAATATTTTAGGCTCATATGTACCATTTGATCAAGTTTGGATCACAACTCCTCAAGAAAATTGATCAAATCATCAAAAGGGCAAAATGGTCAAAATTAGGGTTTTGATTGAGAAAGGGCAATTTCTGATTTTTAACCTAGCCAATGACCAATTTAGTTCAAGCATGATTTCAAGGGTTAAATGGAATCATCTTGACCTAATTACATGGTTCAAAAGATCTCAAGTTCATCGGATTGACAGATGAAATTTGCAGTCAACTGATCAAAAGTCAATTGTACAATGAAAAGTCAAACTTTGACTTTTTGGTCAAAATCAAGTACCAAGGGTCATGATTCATCAGTATATGTCAAAATATGAAACTTGTTCACCAAGAAAACTAAATTTGCAAATTAGGGTTTTAATTTGAAAATTTTCATAACTTAGAATTTTTCTAAAGTATACAAATTTTCTTTTTTTCTTCTCAACTTTGCACCACTTTTTCACCATCATGCATTTTGATTCAAAGAAAACTTCCAACATGAAAGTTGTAGTCCTCCATGAAATATACAACTTTGCTTCACAAACGTTTCCCTAAAGATGCTTGGATATCAAGTTATGAATTTGTGAATATAGGCCCATGAACTAAATAACTTAGTGAAATTTTGCCCTAATTTAGGCAGGTTTTGGACCCAACTTCATGGCAAATTTTCACCTAGTTCCAATAGGTATCTCAAAATGAATTTCAAAGATGGGTTATAGAGCACATTGAAAGCTTTCCAAAATGTCCAAGAACTCTCCAAGATCATTTTTGAGTAGGGAGAATCGAAGAAGGGAAGTTGGCATTTTCTCACTTTTGTTCAAGCCATTTTCACATAGAATCAAGTTGCAAATCAAACCTATGCTGTTTATATCTTACTTTAAAGGTACTAAGCTTGCTATACACTCTATAATTAAATGCATACTCAGTTGACAAAGCCTTTATCTTTGCTTTTGAAGCTTTACACAAGATGTATTTTCATTTTGGGCAAAAAGGTTACATTGCCATTTTCATAAAGATGAACTTTTGCAACTTTGTTAATCTTGAGCATTGAACATGTCCCGTTGATGCATACAAACCACACAGCTCTCAAGAAATTTGTACAAACTCTTATCAGCCCTAAAGCAAGCTGGTACAAGCATGTGAGATTGGTCTTGTCAACTTTACTTCAAATGCAAGAAAAGTTGCAAAAAGGGCTAGAGCTCGCACAGCTAGTAAGGGCTGACTTTGGATCACTTCTATACAAATATACAAACTTTTTACAAGGCATAACACGCTTGGCTTGGACTTGAAACTCTCTCAAACTCAAAAACACCAAAATCCTACCCAAGCATACAATTTTCTGTAAAAGCACAACCAACTCTCATTTGGCTCGTGCGTTTTGTGTTTAATCAATTCAAACATCTTATTCACTTGATACCTAGCCAATCCAATCCATCACCCTGGTTTTGTAACCTCTGTTTCAGCATCTGCCATTTTCAACTTGGAAGCTTGCAGTTGGACTTGGTCAGGGAGTTCCAGCCATCCTCAGAGCAAGATAAGCATTGGAATAGGTTCAGGGAAGTTCAAGGAACTTAAACAATCACCAGGCCTCCATTAAAGTCCCTACATTGCCCTATTCGATTCCAGCTGAAGGAGGTATTTTCTTAAACTCTATCTCTTTATTTAGGCAACCTCAAGCCACGGTTTGTGAAGGAAAAATGTAGCTCTCATCATAACGAAGTTGTACATATTATTACTTTTCATTTATATTACTTATGCTAAGAGAATTTGAAACTTGAAATCTATGAAAAAGTTAGGTCACGATTTGGGGATTCAAAAATTCTCTTTGATCTTTGATAGTTAGGTTACATAATTTATATGGTTGGAATCATGAGTTCAAATGCCACATTTTTCATGTTATGAGTTTTCATTTTTATGCAAGCATGAAGAAGTTACAGGTTTGAACATGGAAGTGTGAAGAAGGAGATGAACAAAGGACAGGGACGATGGCTTCTGGGCTTTTTGTTGCCTTGGCCTTTTTGTTTTTGCTATTGCACCCCCTGACTTGCTATTGCACCCCCTGACTAACTTTTTATATCTTTGTATTTTTTTCATATTTTCATATTTAATACTTTTTTTTTATTTTTTCTAAATGATAAAAAAATCCTAAAAATGATTTATTTATTTTCACACTTTTATTTTATTTTTTTATTATTTTCTCACATGAAAAAATAGTTTATTTTGATAAATATAATTGATTTTCTTAATAAACTTATAAATAATTAAATATACTTATTATTTTTCATTATACATTTTTATACTCATAAATACTTATTTTATACACATATTTAATTTTTAATATTTAAACATAATATTATTTATTATTTTTTATACAAAAAAATATACAAGTTAATAAATATAGAACATTATTTTCTTTAAATTAAAAAACTAGGGTTTCATCCCTTTCAAAAAGAATTAAATATTATTATTTTTTCCTTTATTTTTAGGTTTAAATTACATATTGTTCATACAAAAACAAGACATAAAAAATCTTTTCTTTTACATACATATTGCACTGCATTTTAAATATTTCTCTTATATTTATTTAATTCGCGCATATTCGATTTGGTTGTAATAATATATTTAGTTTTATATTTGTGCAAATCCCCATTCAAATTTGTATTCCCCCCTCCCATAAAAATTGTTGTAATAGCTTAGTATATTTATATTATGCAATTTATCGCTTTATATACCATGATTAGTAATTAGGGTTTACATGACAAGAACAAAACAAAGCAAAATAGAAAAACCCTAAAATGCAAGACAAAAGCATGAAAATGATACACTTTGCACACAAGCACCTTGGGGTTTCTCCCACTTGGTTGCCTAAAATAAAATGCCCATGTTACGCATGCGAAGTATCTTGGCAAAACAAAACAAGTATAAGATCAGAGTCCCTCGATGACGCTATTCAAAAGGTTGCCTAAACAAAGATGATCTTGGTCCCTCAAAAATGCTAAGATACTTGACAGCATTGCTATCATGGATATACAATGACCCACGCCCGTCCTATTTACATCCAAAGATAGGGTTGCTTACCAAATCAGTGGTAAGTCAACAATGTCAAAGGAATAAAAATGCAGAAGAAAGACATTTGAGTAGGTAGATAGCTTCTAAGTTACTTGCTCCCTTTCAAACAATCCTTGCTATTTTCCAAAACAAACACACACATTTCAAAACATCTTACAAAACATTGAAAACATTTTCAAAAGACAAAAATCTTTGTATACATTCTTACAAATGAGAATCATTACAAATATTGCCTAAATGAATGGCCTCTTTTACAAAATACTTTCAAAACCACAAACAAGCACTATTTCAAACAAACAAAGCAAGTGATCTAAATAAGTAACTAAGAGCCCATGGAAAACCATGGATGAAAAGGGTGCTAGCACCTTCCCTTTTCATAATCTACCCCCGGAACTTAAGAAAACATCTCAAAGGTCTTTCCTGTGCTTTTTTACCTTTCCTTTTGGATAAAAGAAAAGTCGGTGGCAACTCTTGCTAACCGCAATATTTGCAATAAAACGCAAAACCCTCAAGTCAGTTCTCCCACCGTATCACAACAGGTATAGTGTTCTTTCTATTGGATTTGAAAGAAAAACAAAGTATGGGGTTGCTTCAGATTTGAAACAAAAAAAGAAACAAGGGTTGTGTTTCTTTAGATTCTGGGTTTATGTTTAGTGTTTGGGAATCTTAAGAGTTTAAGAGTTTTTTTATATTTTGATGATTTTTCCACGCCCCCCAAAAGTCCAAGGTCCTCTCCTTCAACTTGCAAATTGTTTCTCTATTTATAGAGAAAAGGTTAAAGGTGTTGAAGTGGTCAGATTTGCAAAATAATAAAATATGAAAACGAAAAAGAAAAATTCTCAAGTACAAGTGGGGGTCTGATGTCTGTTGGAAGCAGGATATTGGACTTATGCTTTTGTTATTGCTTGTGTTCAGACAAAAATCAGATTGGAAGCTAACTTTGTGATTAAAGTACTCTTTACGAAAAAAGAGTACGTAGCTTTTTGCCACTTCATCCAAGGAAAGGTATTATCCAGTAGAAAAAGCTTTGAACCTTTGTGTAAGCCTCTGATTACGTAAAGGTTTGGAAGCAACATAGTCTGACAAGTGAGATTTAGAGGATAGGGCTATGAGGTTTTCTCAAAGTTCTTCAAACAAGCTTGCTTCAAAGGGTTCAGATTGGATTCGAAGTATGCTGATTCGAAGGGAATCAAAACTCCAGTCGAAGCTTTGTGTGAATGTGGCTCTTGTCCAATCAAAGGCTTGCCTGCTAGAGGTCACATGGCCAAATGAAAGGGTGCATGCTGGAAGTCCCTGCTTTGGTGGCGCTTGCATGAAGGGGAAATTTTGCCTTGTGATTTTGGAAAATATGCAAAACCAAAGGCTTCTGAGTCGAAGGAGAGCTGCAAGAGGCCATTGCTTTGTGACTTCAAGCAAACATGCAAGAGGCCTTTTCTCAAACGAAAGCTTGGATGAAGAGCCACTGTCCAAACGAAACTTGCTTGCAAAAGGTCATATGGCCAAACGAATTATGTAACCCAAACTTGCATTTGAAGGAGGCCACAAAACCAAATGAAAAGATGCATGCAGGAGGTATCTACTTTGTGAATCAAAGCAAACATGTAGGAAGAAAATGGTGCAATTGAAAGATGTATGCGGTAGGCTGTTGCCTTGTGCCTGTTGGCCTGAAGAAGATCCTTGCCTTGTGAATTGGGAGCAAGTGTAAAGAAGGCACTTGTCTTATGAATCAAAGGAGGCCAGTAGGAAATCACCAACTTCTGAATCGAAGGACATCAGCAGGAAGCTTTTCCTCTTTGAATTGAAGGAGGCGACATGAGGCTTTTTGCCTTGTGCCTGCTGTTCTGGTGGGAGCCTTTTTCTTTGAAGCATGCAAGAAGGAAGTTAATTCTTAATTGAAGTCTGCATGCAGCTAGCCATCACTTTGTGAATCAAAGCAAGCATGGAGTGAATTATTTGTCCAATCGAAGCAGTCTTGAAAGAGACTAAAGTCCAACGAAACAAGGGAAATCAAAGAAGGCTTGCAGGAGACCAAAATCCAATCGAAACCTTGTGAATCGAAGTAAACTTATTTTTTTTTCAATTTTGTCAAAAAGATTATTTTTATCTGCTTTGCCCATTTTTAACAGTTTCCTCTTTAACTTGATGCTGAAAAATCCAATTGTACTTCTGCAAGCTTGAATTTTGGGAATCCTTGTGATAAATGCCTTCAGAAATGGGAGGGCATGTTTTGGGGTACAACAGCTGCCCCTGTTCAATCTTCTTAAACCTGAAGAGTTAGATTGACGAGTATGATATTAGTGACTTGAAGGTGGAAGATGATTGAACACTAGAGTGCCCAGAAATTTGCACTCGATGATATGTTAGCTGATTGTGTATGAGGTGAACTATTTGTTGATTATCAAAAATGGGCTTAGGGATGCTATTTGGAGATGCCACCTATGGTGGCAGAGAAGGTCTTTGTTTCGCCTGTTTTTAATCTGGAAGAAAATAAATCTAACTAGAAGAGGTCTTTGATTCGCATGTCTTTAACTGTAATAAATAAATCTAACCAGAAGAGGTCTTTGATTCGCCTGTCTTTATCTGGAAGAAATAAATCTAACCAGAAGAGGTCTTTGTTTCGCCTGTCTTTAATTGGAAGAACTAAATCTAACTAGAAGAGGTCTTTGATACGCCTGTCTTTAATCTGGATGAAATAAATCTAACCAGAAGAGGTCTTTGATTCGCTTGTCTTTAACTGGAAGAAATAAATCTAACCAGAAGAGGTCTTTGATTCGCCTGTCTTTAACTGGAAGAACTAAATCTAACCATAAGAGGTCTTTGATACACCTGTCTTTAATATGGAAGAAATAAATCTAACCAGAAGAGATCTTTGATTCGCCTGTCTTTAACTGGAAGAAATAAATCTAACCAGAAGAGGTCTTTGATTCACCTGTTTTTAACTGGAAGAAATAAATCTAACCATAAGAGGTCTTTGATTCGCCTGTATTTAATTGGAAGAAATAAATCTAACCAGAACAGGTCTTTGATACGCCTGTCTTTAATCTGGAAGAAATAAATCTAACCAGAAGAGGTCTTTGATTCGCATGTCTTTAACTGGAAGAATTAAATCTAACTAGAAGAGGTCTTTGATTCACATGTCTTTAATTGGAAGAACTAAATCTAACCAGAAGAGGTATTTGGTACGCCTGTCTTTAATCTGGAAGAACTAAATCTAACCCGAAGAGGTCTTTGATTCGCCTGTCTTTAACTGGAAGAAATAAATCTAACCAGAAGAGGTCTTTGATTCTCCTGTCTTTAACTGGAAGAAATAAATCTAACCAGAAGAGGTCTTTAATTCTCCTATCTTTAACTAGAAGAAATAAATCTAACCAGAAGAGGTCTTTGATATGTCTGTCTTTAATTTGGAAGAAATAAATCTAACCAGAAGAGGTCTTTGTTTCGCCTGTCTTTAAATGGAAGAACTAAATCTAACCATAAGAGGTCTTTGATACACATGTCTTTAATCTGGAAGAAATAAATCTAACCAGAAGAGGTCTTTGATTCTCCTGTCTTTAATTGGAAGAAATAAATCTAACCAGAAGAGGCATTTGATTCGCCTGTCTTTAACTGGAAGAAATAAATCTAACCAGAAGAGGTCTTTGAATCTTTAACTGAGAGAAGTATCAGAATAAATCTTTGGTCAATTTAATCTTAGCCAGAAAAAGGTCTATTGAGAGAAGTATTAGAATAAATCTTTGGTCGATTTAATCTAAGCCAAGAGATGTTTGAAGGGAATATCCATCATGTAAACATTTTCCCTTTCTTGTTTCGAGAACTAATCTGGAATTGTTGAAAATTGTTGATGATATTCATCTGTTGATTGATATTTCCTGCAAGGAAGAGGGTTAGTTGCATGCAGATGTATGCATGGCTTGATGATATTCTCAAAGTAAACGAGATTATGTTGTATGCATTTATCATGTATGTAATATGATGTATGAATGTGATATGTTATTGAAGTGTATCTTTGTCTGGGAAAATAAATCCTTGACAAATGCTGGGGATTTCTGGGAAGCTGAATCCCAGACTGTCGCTGGAGATGAAGGGTATGTGTACCTTCGACCTTGTTTTAGAATGTTTCCGCTGGGGATTCCTGGTCTGTTGTTTGAGGAGAACTCTGTTGGGGAATGTTGATTTTTCTTGAGGGAACCCATGTGGAGAGTGTTGATTCCTGCTTGGGGAGAAGAGTTCAAGAGTTTTAGTTGTCTGTTGCTCTAGTGGGGAGTTATCTCTTGATGGAAGAGAAAGGAAGTTAACAACTTATTGGGGATAAAGAAGTTAACTGTTATCTAGTTGACTCCCAGGCTTTGCAGCAACTCACTGGGGATTGTAGAAAAGTCTACTGGGGAAGAGGGGTTGTGGTCCCTTGACTTGTGATAGTCTGAGAGGCAAATTCAAACTGGGGAACTTGTAGTTTGTTGGGGAAATAAACCCTATTGCGAATCTGCTTGAGGGGCATCTTCTTTTGGCATAACTCCTCGAGGATTCTTATTGAGACCAAATCAGGTGGGAAGAAGGTTTTCCAGAGATTGAAACTCCGGTTGGGGATTGCCTGGATCCAACTTTATGGTGATTTCCATGAGTTTGGTCTTGAGGGGTTGGTACCCTTATTTGTGAAGATTATCCCGTGGGGATAACCTTATAGAGATGACTCTATGGGAACTTGACTGAGGATCACTCTATGAAAAGGACTTTGTGGAGATTTTTCACTGCCCCAAGTGATTCAGATACAGACCTGCCCCTGGTTACTCAACATTTCTTGGTAGATTTCTTGGAATCTTGACTTGACTTCCCCTAGACGAGTTGGACGGTGACATTTCATGCCCCCTGATTATAAGAGATTTGTCATTGGAAGTGTCTTCCAATTTGAATTGATTCTGTTTCTTAAAAGGATTTTGTTGCAACTGGTTTTTAAATTAGAGTCGCCACCCTTAATTTTTATCCTAATGGAAGGGAGTATAAAGGAATAACCCTAAAGTTCAGAGATTCTAGATTTGGACTCGGTTCTAGACGAGGGGAAGGTGTTAGGCACCCCTTATCTATCTTGTTCGCAAGGATACTAGGTTTAGAAGTGCGATGTTTAGGAAATAGGGTTTTAATTATTAATTAAGGAAAAGGGTTTTAATTTTAGTTAGCGGGACTCACAATGATTTTTGATCGTATGCCTACGTATCCTCCTTAGGAGGAATCAGAGTCTCATTTTCGTAGTTCGCGGGGTTTTGTTTGTGTTTTTTATGGATTGCAAAATATATTTTAAATTTCCCGCGTATGTGGTCTAAGAATAGGAATAGCGGAGTTTGTTAGACCAAATACGCAGTTAATTTAAACATATTTGTATTCCTTTTCGAAAATTAATTGTTCGAATTAATTTATTGCGAAAAAAAGTAGCTTGGCGATTGTTTGGATATTTTAGATGTATAGCAGAGGAGTCTGATATAGCCCCCCCTTATCATGTGGCCAGATATTGGCCACGTGTCGCCCGCGGATTGGTAATTCGATGAATTGCAGGTTTTAATATTTTGATATAAAATATTAAAATGAATTATGTTGTGAAAATCATTCTTAAGCGTATGGTTTAAATATAAATAAGCAATATTATATTTTAACTAAGTCTAAAATAATTCATTATTTATAATAATAAATAATATATAATATTATAATTAAAACATAAATATAAATATATAATATATAAAAATCAGAAAAAACAAATAAATAAATATATAAAATGAAATTATGAAAAAAAGTAAATAAATAAAATGAATTTGCTGGGGGGGTGATTTTAGTTATGAAGTAATGTTAGGGGGGTGCAAAATAGAAAGGGCCTGAATTCAGATTTTGAATTCAGGCCCAAAATGGCCAGGGAGGTGTTAAATGAATTAGAGGAATTATAATAGAAATAACAATAGAGGCCCAAACCAATCTAATACAATTTTAATTCTGAACTATTTAAAATAAGTAAAAAAAAACAAAATTAAAAATAGTATAACCAAACAAATATCAAAACAGTAGTAAAACCTTTCACGATGCTTTCCTCTTTCTCTCTCGAAGAACAACACCACCCCGACTGAAACCGTGACGGAGCGTATGGTCGGAGAACGGCGTCGTGGATCTGGTAGAAGGATGGGCAGAGCTGCGACGTCGTGTTGTTCGCGTAGGTGCAGTGAAGGTTGATTCGATGGTTGAGGTTCGAAGTCGCAAATAGGTCGGTGACCAGCGGAGGGTGTAATCGGGACGCGACTGGGCGTCGTGCAGTCAGTGGATGATGGTGCGACAGAGTGGAACAGCGGTAGGACAAAATAGCTTGCAACTTTTCCTCTTTCAATTTCCGTAACACGTTCCTTTTTCTGTCTCTCCTCCCCTCCAATCTGTAAATTTAGCTTTAATTTATAGTGGTTTAGAGGTTTTAGGAATTTAGGAAAGTTGTAATGTTGTCTGTAATTATGTTTGTACAATTCAAATTGTTTCTGTATTAATCCAATTTTGTAATGATAATAATGATTTTGTGTTTATGTTTCTGAATTTGTTTCTGCATTTGCGTTGATTTGCAATAAGTTTTGATTTTTGATTCTATTTTTGTGTTGTAAGGAAAGATTTATGGTTTTAATATTGTATTCAAAATTGATTTGTTTATAATTTGGTTTTTATTAGTGTTAATATATTTCTGCATTTGTTTGATTTTGTTCTTGTTTTGATTTTATAGCTCTTAGGTGTTGTAAATTAGGAAGTAGATAAATTTGTCTGTAAATTAGTTCTTAGAATTGATTGACTTTTATGCCTTAGGAAATATTTTGAACCTTTTGTCTGTAATTTAAGAGCTTTGCAAAAATGTTTCTGTTTCTCTAATTGATTTTTTTTCCGAAAGGTACAAACATGAGTTTATTACTTACGATTCGTACAGCAAAAAAAACCTGCGTTGCTTTCTTTTTTTTTATTCATACAGAACCTATTATAAAAATAAACAACAGGTGTTCCTTATTGAATTGGGCCATACGATTAATCCATCGTTTTTTTATAAAAAAAATCATGAATACAACTTCAAATAATAATGATAATAATAATAATAATTGATTAAAATAATAATAATAATAATAATAATAATAATAATAATAATTACTAATGATAATAACATCAATAGTACTAATAATAATTATAGACTTAAAGTCAGATATTGACTTTAGTTTAATTAATACAATAAAAATAATTTTAACAACATAATTTAATTATATAGCTACAAAAATATTAATATGAACTATAATACTGATTTATTGTACAACAAATAATGATAATAGCAACAAATATTTATTAAAAAAATGGGCTTCAAACCCTCTTATAGGGCCATAGAATTAATTCAGATTTTGTAAAGCCCGCACACCCATTCTTCTTATAATACACCCCTCTCTTAAACTTGAAACAAATTTTAAGACTTAATGGATCATCAGATATTGATGGTCTATTTTACATCAACACACCCCTTTGACTTTAAATACCCATATAAAGGTGAAAACTAAATAATAAAATTTAATTGAAGAAAAACCCTAGATTAAGGTAGGGCAAATTTGGGGTATGACAGCTTCCCCTATTTAATCATCTTTCGATTGAATAGTGCGAGAATACGCAGGTCTCGCGCGTTTAATCAGAAGTTTATTAAATATTGAAAAACCCCAAGATTTGTCTGTGTTAATATTAGAATACGTTGTGCAACATTCTTATGAGTGTGAATAATAGGCATAGATGATGATGTATCATCTTACCAGCGTTTGGACCAAAGTGGGTTAGAATCAAGACTCGGCAACGCAGATAACTCGTCGGTATCTGAGAGATTGTAAGATTTTGCTTATTTACCATAACCTAGGAGGTAAATGGTACGAGTTTAAAAAGATAATTTACTAATGCTGGGAGACTAATATAATAAATTTGTGACGTAAATTTCGTATATTCATCGCAACCTAGGGGATGAATAACATAAAGCTTGATAACACATTGCTGCATGGAGACTGATGCAATGAATTTACACAAATTTAGTTATGTTTACTACAACCTAGGGAGTAAACAGTACGAGGATGAACCTGTGCATTTATCACAACCTAGGGGATAAAAGACAATAGGGGTGGGCTTACGTTATCCATCGCAACCCAGAGGATGAATAACATAAAGCTTGATAACACATTGCTGCATGGAGACTGGTGCAATGGATTTACACAAATTTAGTTATGTTTACTACAACCTAGGGAGTAAATAGTATGAGGATGAACCTGTGCATTTATCACAACCTAGGAGATAAAAGACAACAGGGATGGGCTTACGTTATCCACCGCAACCTAGGGGGTGAATAATATAACCTTGAAGATTCACGTATCTATCACAAACTAAGGGATAGATAATTGAAAAAGTTTAAAACCAGATATTTGGAACTTGGAATGACGATGTTAGTTGCATCGTCTCAACCAAAATTCGATAACCAAACGAAATATACTAGATTTGAAGCAAAGGAACCCAAAATTCACTGATGAGGTTAGTTGTGTCGTCTCAACCGTAACCATCAACATGAAGAAAATAAATCCCAAACTCATGATGATATTGGTCGTGTCGTCTTAACCATTATCAACATGAAGAAAATAAACCCCAAATCCATGATGATATTGGTTGTGTCTGTAAGTGTTTAGTTATTGGCATGCATTTTTGGTAAAACCAGGTGTGTGAATGTCATGACTGATGTCATAACATTCTAGATTATTAGGTACTTTATGCAGAAAAAGTATGGCATACAATAGCTGCTGTTTATAAGTGTGTATCTGAGCATTTTGCAATGATCACATTTATTACTTTCTGCCAAAATCAGTAAACAGGAATTCTGATGTCATAACAAATGTTAAGACATCATGTACTGATCTAACAGTTATGCAGTTTGGTTAATTCTGAGATTTTTCAGGAAGTTGGTTCATTCCTTCCAGAACAGAATCTCACGTGGACTTTAGGTTAACCTAGCTCAACCCTAATCTGGTTGATAAAGTCTTGTGACCAAGTCTTGAGGTTAACCCTAATTAACCCTAGCTTTTCGTGGAAGCCCTAACTGAAGAAACAACTGCATATATATATTCAACAGGAAAGCTGATTGGAAATCAACTCTTAGACAAAAGATCAATTAGGAGCTGTATAGTTTTAACTGCTGTAATCCAAGCAAGTATCACTGTGATAAGTGACTTGGAATAGGTTTTGATTGTAAGGGTTTTTGTATCACTCAAAGCTTTGAAGCAAGAGTGTTTGTGTCTCTTGACTAAAGCTTTGAAGCAAAGTCAAGATAGGTTTATGTATCACTCAAAGTTGTGAAGCACGAGTGTTTGTGTTACTTGATTAAAAGCTGTGAAGCATAATCAAGTGTATGTTCTGAAGAGTGTCTTCATTATTTCATTAGTCAATTATTTAAGTATCACTGCTGTGATTGAGGGGGAGTGAGTAGGAACTCAGGTTTAAGTTGAACTTAGATTGAAGTTGCATTGGGTAGGTCTTAAGTGAAGGAGATAAACTGGTTGGTTTATTCCTGAATTAATATCTCTTATAGTGGATTTCCTCCCTGGCTTGGTAGCCCCCAGAGTAGGTGTTGTTTCACACTGAACTGGGTAAACAATTGACTGTGTTCTTTACTGTTTTTATTTACTGTCTTATAGAAAGTCAGATACGGTGTCATAACATTCACTGTGACATTGAGTATCTGCTGCCAGAATTTCAATTGGCATCAGAGCAGGCACCCTGCCTGTATTACTGGGTGAGATCTAGGGATATCACTTTCTGGCACTATGGACAAAGAAGGAGTTTTTGGAAACAGACCACCCATTCTGGATGGATCAAATTATGACTACTGGAAACCTCGTATGATTGCCTTCTTAAAATCACTGGACAAAAAGGCTTGGAGAGCTGCTGACAAAGGATGGAACCATCCCACCATAATTGAGAAAGATGGGACAATCAGTCTGAAGCCTGAGGAAGAATGGAGCAAAGAAGAAGATGAGTTATCCTTGGGTAATTCCAAAGCTTTAAATGCCTTGTTCAATGGAATTGACAGAAACATATTCAGACTGGTACACCAATGTGAACTGGCCAAGGAAGTTTGGGACACTCTCAAAACTACCCATGAGGGAACATCCAAAGTAAAAATATCAAGGCTTCAGATGCTGACTACCAAGTTTGAGAACCTAAGGATGATGGAAGATGAAACCATTCATGAGTTTCACATGAACATCTTGGAGATTTCCAACACCTCAGGAGCATTGGGAGAAAAGATGTCAGAAGAAAAACTGGTGAGAAAGATTCTCAGATTCTTGCCTAAAAATTTTGTAATGAAGGTAACTACTATAGAGGAAGCCCAGGATATCAGCAAGTTGAAGGTGGATGAACTCATTGGATCTCTTCAGACTTTTGAGATGGGGATAAGTGAAAAAGTTGACAAGAAGAACAAGAGCATAGCACTTGTATCCAACACTGAAGATGAAAACAAGGAGGATGAAGAAGAAAGTATTTCAGAAGCTATAGCCATGCTTGGAAGACAATTCAACAAACTCATCAAGAGAATGGATCCAAAGTCAAGGTCAAATGTTAAGAACATTTCTTCTGACATTAACAAATCTTATGACTCCAGCAGAAAACCAAGGTCTGAAGAGAAGGGAAATCAAAGCAGAGGAATTCAATGTCATGGATGTGAAGGATATGGGCACATTCGAGCTGAATGTCCTACCTTTCTTAAGAAACAAAAGAAAGGAATGTTTGTTACCTGGTCTGACTGTGATTCAGAAAGTAATTCTGAAGAAGAATCTGCCAAACTAGTTACTGCACTAACTGGTGTTTGTACCTCTGAAAGTGACATTAGTGATGAGGAAGTGACATTTGAAGAACTAGCTGATACATACAAGAAATTATGTATCAGAAGTGATGAAGTCTGTCTGCAAAATGAGAGAGAAACAAAACTCATAATAAAGTTGGAGGCTGAAAAAAGGGCAGACATTGAAACTATAAGTCATCTAGAAGAGGAAGTTCAATTGCTGAACTCAAAACTGAACCAGATGACCAAATCTGTCAAGATGCTGACAAATGGAACTGACAAATTGGAAGAAATCCTTCAGGTTGGACAAATTGAGGGAAACAAGTCTGGTCTAGGATTTGTGGCAGCAAAGAAATCTGGTGCAGACAAGAAGATCAGGCCTGATAAACAAATGTCAAAGCAGATGTCACAACACAGCACTCAACATCGGGAACAGAGAAATATGAAGAAAAAATACCAAAGATGGAGATGTCATCATTGTGGGAGGGTTGGTCACATAAAGCCATTCTGCTTCAGATTGTATGGATACCCTAATCAGAACCCAGGTGTCAAACCTAAGTCTAACAAGGTACCACATACTCCACAATGGAAGAAGAAGGCTACTGCCCTGATAGCCCACACTTCCCTTAGAGTCTCTGCAAAGGAAGACTGGTACTTTGACAGTGGGTGCTCTAAGCACATGACTGGAATTAAGAACCTTCTCAATAATGTCAAACCTCACACCACTAGTTATGTGACCTTTGGAGATGGTGCTAGAGGAGAAATCAAAGGAGTTGGTAACTTGGACTGCCCTGGAGTTCCAAATCTAAATGAAGTACTATTGGTAAAAGGCCTGACTTCTAATCTCATTAGTATCAGTCAATTATGTGATCTAGGATTCAAGGTCAACTTCTTAAAATCTGAATGTCTTGTAACTAATGAAAAACAAGAAATTGTAATGAAAGGAGTCAGATCTAAAGACAACTGTTACTTGTGGGAACCTGAGAACACTAATTACTCCACTGTGTGTTCTATTGCCAAAGAAGAAAAAGAGGTGAAACTGTGGCACCAAAAACTTGGCCACCTTCATCTAAGAGGAATGAAAAGGATTATATCCATGGAGGCAGTCAGAGGGATTCCAAGACTGCAAATTGATGAAGGGAGAGTTTGTGGTGAATGTCAGGTTGGTAAGCAGACTAGGATGTCACATCCAAAGTCAAGACATTTGACCACCTCTAAGGTTCTAGAACTTCTTCATATGGATCTGATGGGACCAATGCAGGTGGAAAGTCTTGGTGGAAAGAGATATGCCTATGTTGTTGTGGATTACTTTTCCAGATTCACCTGGATTAACTTCATTAGGGAAAAATCTGATGTATTTGAAGTTTTTAAAGAACTGTGCAAAAGAATTCAAAGAGAAAAAGAAGGGTGTATTGTCAGAATCAGAAGTGATCATGGCAAGGAATTTGAAAACAGTAAGTTTAATGAGTTCTGTTCCTCAGAAGGAATTAGTCATGAATTCTCTTCTCCTATAACTCCTCAACAAAATGGAGTTGTAGAAAGGAAAAATAGGACCATACAGGAATCTGCCAGAGCTATGATACATGCCAAAAGACTTCCTATTCATTTTTGGGCTGAAGCTATGAATACAGCCTGTTATGTCCATAACAGAGTCACTTTGAGAAAGGGAACCTCATCCACCATTTATGAACTCTGGAAAGGAAGAAAGCCAACTGTGAAGTACTTCCATGTATTTGGCAGCAAATGCTATATTCTGGCAGATCATGAACAAAGGAGAAAGCTGGACCCTAAAAGTGATGAAGGTATATTTCTAGGATACTCCTCCAACAGCAGAGCTTATAGGGTATTCAATTCCAGGACCAAAGTCATGATGGAATCAATAAATGTCATAGTTGATGATTATCATGAAGAAACAGATGTCCCTTGTAATGTTGAGACATTCTTTGAGACTCTAACTCAACAAAATGACCTTCCTAACACCACTACAGTAGACTCTGAATCCAAGGAAGCTAGCAAAATCCCTTCCATCAGAATTCAGAAAGATCATCCTAAAGAACTTATCATAGGGGATCCTAACAGTGGAGTCATTACAAGATCTAGAGAAATCATCTCAAACTCTTGCTTTGTGTCTAAAATTGAACCAAGAAATGTTAAGGAGGATTTAACTGATGAATACTGGATTGGTGCAATGCAAGATGAATTGAACCAATTTAAGCAACATGAAGTTTGGGAGTTAGTTCCTAGACCAGAGGGAACAAACATCATTGGCACAAAATGGATATACAAGAACAAATCAGATGCTGAAGGAGTTGTCACTAGGAATAAGGCAAGACTTGTTGCCCAAGGATACACTCAAGTTGAAGGGGTTGATTTTGATGAGACCTTTGCCCCTGTAGCCAGACTGGAATCTATCAGACTCCTATTGGGAATTGCTTGTCTCCTGAAGTTCAAGCTATTTCAGATGGATGTAAAAAGTGCCTTCCTAAATGGGTACTTAAATGAGGAAGTTTATGTGGAACAGCCTAAAGGTTTTGTGGATCCAAACCACCCTGATCATGTCTACAAATTGAGGAAAGCTCTATATGGCCTGAAACAAGCTCCTAGAGCATGGTATGACAGGTTAACAAAATTTCTCTCAGACAAAGGATACAGAAAAGGAGGCTTGGATAAAACCCTCTTTGTCAAAAATGAAGGAGGGAAGTTAATGGTAGCTCAAATATATGTTGATGACATAGTGTTTGGGGGAATGTCAGAACAAATGGTTAAACATTTTACTGACCAGATGCAGGCTGAATTCGAAATGAGTCTCATGGGAGAACTGACTTATTTTCTTGGACTGCAAGTCTCACAGATGGAGGACTCAATCTTTCTATCTCAAAGCAAGTATGCAAATAACATTGTCAAGAAGTTTGGTATGGAGAATGCCAGTCACAAAAGGACTCCTGCACCTACTCATTTAAAGCTATCCAAAGATTCAAGTGGGGTTAAGGTGGACCAAAGTCTGTACAGAAGCATGATAGGAAGTTTGTTGTACTTAACAGCCAGCAGACCTGACATTGCTTTTGCAGTTGAAGCTGAATACATTGCAGCTGGTAGTAGCTGTTCTCAAATGATCTGGATGAAACAGATGCTTACTGAGTATAATGTCACACAAGATGTTATGACATTGTACTGCGACAATCTGAGTACAATCAACATTTCCAAGAACCCTATTCAGCATAGCAGGACCAAGCATATTGACATTAGACATCACTTTATCAGAGACCTTGTAGAAGAGAAGACGATTAAACTGGAACATGTTGCCACTGAGCTACAGCTGGCTGACATTTTTACCAAGGCACTTGATGCAAATCAATTTGAAAACTTGAGGGGCAAGTTGGGTATTTGCCAACATGAGGAATTGTAGCAATTAATTTTGCTTAAAACAAGGGTTGAAGGAGTTATTTTTGTTAAGTCTATTTTGATTGGGTTAATCATATGTTTTCCCATTTACTTCAAAATTGTTAAGAAGTTGAATAGACACTCATTTGCCTCCTTCCTCTCTCGACTCTGCAACAAATCCCATTCTCTCAATCAAAGTTTTCTCTCTAGTTGCTACTGGTTTTCTAAGACTATCAAAATGTCTCAAACATCATCCTCATCCAAGACAACCGTTTCATCCTCATCCTCTGATCGAGATTCTCAGGCAATCACATCATGCATGGATTCTTAAGTCCTGGAGATTACTCCTCTTAGAGAAATGGCAACTAACCCCTCCAAGGTCAAAAAGCTGAGAACAAGGCATGCAGGAAGGTCTCAAGCTACTTCATCCAGTAATCCCTCTCAACCTTCATCTTCTGTACCAAATAGGGAAGGCTCAACTTATGTTCATCAAGCAATAGCTAGGCTTGTTACAAGAATTTTGAGTGAAAACCACTCTGTACCTGGGATTTCTGTTCCATTAAATCAAGAATCAGCAAGCCCAAATGTTGAAGTAAATCCAGATGTCTCTGAGAATGTTGAGACTCCAAATGACAACATTCAGAAATCATCTGAAAACCTTGATGATATTCAGAACCCTTCAGAGAAGAATGTTGAACCACCTGTTATTGATGTGGATGAGGAATACTCAGACAATGACCTAATTGAAAATATCAACACTAGCATAGCTAGGAGAATGATGAACAGAAAGGGTAATCAGGATGCTGCAAAATGTCTGACCAAAGAGAAACCTACTGATAAGAAAACCAGGTCTGAAGGCAAGACTGGTGTGGAAACTGTGAAGACTGGATTGTCCAAAGGGAAGGTGAAAGCCCGAGTACATGCTGGGAGTCTCTCAAAGCCTGTGAGACAACCAATAGCAAAGAAGAGGAAAGAGCCTGAACCTTCTGATTCTGATGAGGAATCAGAATTTGAAATTGATGCTGAAGACATTCCTCTCAGAAGGAAACTCCCTTCCAGCAAAATGGCTAGAGTTCCCGAAGTCCCCACTGACAACATTTCATTTCACCACCCTGAAAATGCCAACAGATGGAAGTATGTTTGCTTGAAGAGAATAGCCTTGGAAAGAGAACTAAACAATGGTGCCATGGATTGTAAGGAAATCATGGACCTAATCAAAGTTGCTGGACTAATGAAGACTGTGGAAAAGTTTACCAAATGCTATGAAAATCTTGTCAAGGAATTCATAGTGAATTTGTCTGATGAATGTGCTAATGGAAGGTCAGCTGACTTTGAATGTGTCTATGTGAGAGGAAGAAAAGTTAATTTCTCTCCCTATGAAATTAACAAATTCCTTGGAAGATCAAATGAGGCTTGCCATGAACTAGAAGTTACTGACAATGAAGTATGCCAAACCATCACAGCAAGACAAGTCAAGTGCTAGCCCTTAAGAGGCAAGCTGAATGCTAGCAAGCTAAGCATAGAATTTGCCATCCTGCACAAGATTGGTGCAGCCAACTGGGTCCCTACCAACCATAAATCAACCATGTCTACAGGATTGGGGAGATTCATTTATGCTGTTGGAACCAGGACTGAATTTGACTATGGCAGGTATATATTTGATCAAACTTTAAAACATGCTGGAAGCTATGCTGTTAAAGGCCCTATTGCCTTTCCCTCCCTCCTATGTGGAATTGTCCTTGCTCAATACCCTGACATCCTGGTGGAAAGAGATACTGCCTGCAAAAGAGCTCCTGCTCTTGGGTTACACTACAAGCTATTCCAGGGATCTCATGTTCCTGACATTGTCATAACATCAGCTGAGACATCAACTGTAAAAACTCAGTCCAAGACATCTGATGTTATAGCTGTGCTGAAGGAAACCTGCAAAGAGCTGGAGACAAGGAAAAAGACTCTTAAGGACCTAATTGCCAGATTAGAACAGGAGGAGACTGAAGGACAAGGAAGGGGAGAGGATGATACTGAAGATCAGATCAATGCTGAAGAAAGTGCCTCCTCTGAAGATGACAGTGCTTAAAGTTTGGTGGAGTTGACAAGCTTGATGCTGGTTCCTGTTGATACAAGTGATTTTAGTTTTTTTTTTGTTACTCATTTTGGATAACTGTATAACATATAAGTACATGTATCTTTGGCCTATTTGTGGCTAAAGATGGGGAGATATTTTGTGTTAATTACTTGGTAGACATTATATTTTTCTGCAGACATATTCATTCTGCTGCTCTCTATTCTCTGATTGCTTAGGGGTTTTAGCCAAAAATCTGCCAAAGGGGGAGTTTGTAAGTGTTTAGTTATTGGCATGTATTTTTGGTAAAACCAGGTGTGTGAATGTCATGACTGATGTCATAACATTCTGGATTATTAGGTACTTTATGCAGAAAGAGTATGGAATACAGTAGCTGCTATTTATGAGTGTGTATCTGAGCATTTTGCAATGATCACATTTATTACTTTCTGCCAAAATCAGTAAACAGGAATTCTGATGTCATAACAAATGTTAAGACATCATGTACTGATCTAACAGTTATGCAGTTTGGTTAATTCTGAGATTTTTCAGGAAGTTGGTTCATTCCTTCCAGAACAGAATCTCACGTGGACTTTAGGTTAACCTAGCTCAACCCTAATCTGGTTGATAAAGTCTTGTGACCAAGTCTTGAGGTTAACCCTAATTAACCCTAGCTTTTCGTGGAAGCCCTAACTGAAGAAACAGCTGCATATATATATTCAACAGGAAAGCTGATTGGAAATCAACTCTTATACAGAAGATCAATTAGGAGCTGTATAGTTTTAACTGCTGTAATCCAAGCAAGTATCATTGTGATAAGTGACTTGGAATAGGTTTTGATTGTAAGGGTTTTTGTATCACTCAAAGCTTTGAAGCAAGAGTGTTTGTGTCTCTTGACTAAAGCTTTGAAGCAAAGTCAAGATAGGTTTATGTATCACTCAAAGCTGTGAAGCACGAGTGTTTGTGTTACTTGATTAAAAGCTGTGAAGCATAATCAAGTGTATGTTCTGAAGAGTGTCTTCATTATTTCATTAGTCAATTGTTTAAGTATCACTACTGTGATTGAGGGGGAGTGAGTAGGAACTCAGGTTTAAGTTGAACTTAGATTGAAGTTGCATTGGGTAGGTCTTAAGTGAATGAGATAAACTGGTTGGTTTATTCCTGAATTAATATCTCTTATAGTGGATTTCCTCCGTGGCTTGGTAGCCCCCAGAGTAGGTGTTGTTTCACACTGAACTGGGTAAATAATTGATTGTGTTCTTTACTGTTTTTATTTACTGTCTTATAGAAAGTCAGATACGGTGTCATAACATTCACTGTGACATTGTGTATCTGCTGCCAGATTTTCAGTGTCGTTTCAACCATTATCAACATGAAGAAAATAAACCCCAAATTCATGATGATATTGGTCGTGTCGTCTCAACCATTATCAACATGAAGAAAATGAACCCCAAATTCATGATGATATTGGTCGTGTCATCTCAACCATTATCAACATGAAGAAAATGAACCCCAAATTCATGATGATATTGGTCGTGTCGTCTCAACCATTATCAACATGAAGAAAATGAACCCCAAATTCACTATGATATTGGTCGTGTCGTCGCAACCATTATCAACATGAAGAAAATGAACCCCAAATTCATGATGATATTGGTCGTGTCGTCTCAACCATTATCAACATGAAGAAAATGAACCCCAAATTCATGATGATATTGGTCGTGTCGTCTCAACCATTATCAACATGAAGAAAATGAACCCCAAATTCATGATGATATTGGTCGTGTCGTCTCGACCATTATCAACATGAAGAAAATGAACCCCAAATTCATGATGATATTGGTCGTGTCGTCTCAACCATTATCAACATGAAGAAAATGAACCCCAAATTCATGATGATATTGGTCGTGTCGTCTCAACCATTATCAACATGAAGAAAATGAACCCCAAATTCATGATGATATTGGTCGTGTCGTCTCGACCATTATCAACATGAAGAAAATGAACCCCAAAAGAATTTGCCATCTTAACAAGAGTAGCTTTGCAAGATGCCATGTATGCATAATGTCCTAAACTGATATGTTATTCGAGTGTGATGTATACCCCAAATGTTTGTATGTTTTATGCTCCAAATGTTTGTATGCATATGCCCCAAGTATGCTTGTATATGCCCCAAATGTTTTACAAATGTTTTTGATGATTCTCCTTTCTCGTAATCACCAACCCCTTAAATTGTTTGTTGCCAATTGTTGTATCTCCAAGTTGATTCAAATTTAATGAAAAGATGTCGGCGAGATCTTGAGGTCTGTATCATAGACGCATGCGTAGGTATGGACGTGGACGTTGGTGTGGAATTGAAATAGGTTTGGTCATGGACGGGGACATGGACATTGGCGTAGTCGTAGACATAGGCATGTGCATAGAAATTTGCGTGGACATGGGTGTAGGCATGGATTTTCCTTCGTTGTTCTTGTAACCAAAATAAACTTTGATGATTTATCAAATGCTCTTTGGTGTTTCTGTATGTTAGATGCACCAAATGTTGCAAATGATCTTGAGATTTTGCGTACATCATGCTTGATGTGAGGCTCTTAGTGGGAAATCTGCTGCCAAAATTTCCAAGGAATCTACTGCCGAGATTCTGTCGAAAGATTACCTCCTGCCGAGTTTTTCTTGAAAATCACCTTCCGTGATCAACCGGGGGAATCTACTTCCGAGATTCTATTGAAAGATTACCTCCTTTCGAGGTTTTCTAGAAAATCACCTACCATGATCAACCAGGGGAATCTACTACCGAGATTTTTTTAAAAGATTACCTCCTGCCTAGGTTTCCCAAAAAATCACCTGTCGTGATCAACAAGAGGAATCTACTGCCGAGATTCTATGTAGAATTGGTAGCTTGATTGCCGATGATGATTGCCTTCACATAAAACGAGGTTCCATGCTATGCGTGCAAATTTGATTGGTGCATGGAATGTAATGATTGATTGACGCATGAAATATGATAATTGATTGATGTATGTAATGATTGATGTATGTAATGATTGATTGGCGTATGAATTGATTGATGTATGTAATGATTTATTGACGCATGAAATATGATGATTGATTGCTGTACATAATGATTGATTGATGCATGAAATGTGATGAATGACTTGGATATATGTAAATGGATGTTGTACTTTGAAATGCGAATGCGTAGTTAGGCTTTTTGAGATACACTCGACCCATGTTGTTGGAATGCATAGATGAATGAGATGATAGTATGGCTTGGTTTTGGATCTAGGAGCCCTAATGCATGATTTATGCAGCCTTATGCTTTTTGATTATGAATTGGATATTTTTTGAATGGTGCCCCTGTGATGGGTTATGGATGATTAAAGGATGGAGGTTTATTTATGAAACAAGGTTGCTTGTCACATTATGGTTGAGTTTTGTGCTTGCATGATTACCTGATACTTGTTTCGAACTCGAAGATTGCTGACGTAGAAGAAAGGTCCACCGGAGGTTTGTGAAAGTATGAAGAGAGCTTGCTTTTGTATGGACTGTTTTTCCTAATTTGTTGGTAGGGTCCTGGAGGAGATTATCTTTAATATGAGCTTGGAAAAAGTTTGATCATAATGTGAATGACCCCAATATTTTGCATTATGCCCCTGATTAAAAGACTCCTGAAAAATGCTTAGCTTTGATGGACCCTTTTGTATCAACTTCTTTTTTTTTATCGAGCCTCGTAGTGGTTTGCCCCAACATTCGAATTTCGAAAGACATGCCCCTCAATCTCCAAGATCCGGAGGAAGTATCCTTAGAAAGAACTCAGACTTTACCATGAACTTGACATAGATTTCCCCAATTATTCGAAGCTTGAAAAGTTTATACTTGAAGTTGCTTGAAGAATTTGGACCCTACGTGCAGTAGGATGAACTTGGTACGCACTGCCCCAACATTTGAATCTCGGAAAGTTGCCCCTGCTTCCAGGCCTTGAGAGGTTTATTAAAACGAGGAAACCGAGTCATATCCTGTCGTGGCATGAATTCTTCTTTGAAAGATATGCACCTTGTTGAACAGTGCTTTAAAATTTGATCCAAGTTTATTGAACCTCTGAATGATCTCCCCTTGCCAATATTTTCTTCATGTGATATACCCCTATGATCATTAGTCTATGCCCTTGTTTATAGGGATCCCCTTAGATACTTTTTCCCCAGTTATGAGCTTCTTGGAAAGGATGGCCTTTGATCAGACCTTCTTGAAATCTCTTTGATGCTAAGTATTGATTCGTAGATAAAATTGTACATTTCGAAAAAGTAATTATGTTTGATGCACATGCACGTTCTTGAAATGGATTATTTGACAAGAAATGGAAGATTAGAAGATGAATATTCGAAGAAGCGAAGTAGTTAGAAATGATTTTAACAAACATATGAGTCAATTTAACACAAATCTTGCTGAATATGCTTTCATAGTGAACCTAGCCTCAATTAGGACTTTTAAAGGTTGTAACGTGGCCATGGTTCATGGTTTAAGAAACAAAAGTTATAAGGCTCAAAATTTATTTAGCCCACCCCATTCTCCTTGATGTTCTCCAATCCTAAGTTCAATTAATCCAACGGATGTATTTAATCCCCAAGAGAAGTTTTGTAGTCGCGCAGATGATGAGAAGCGTAGGCAAAGATCCAAGCGCCGATGAAAAGCATTGATAAGATATGAGCATTAATAAGATCCAAGCGTTTATAAGATCCAAGCGTTGATGAGAAGCCTTGATGGTTCTTAAGGTGGCAGTCACAAGATTGTTCTTCAATTTATTATTTTCAATCCCTTATTTTTGCATGGACCAATTTTTTTGAATTTTTTTCTTAGATACATTGGGATGCCTTAATTTTTACCTAAGTTAAGTATTGATTTACTTTGACTTAGTGGGCTTTCTCTATATTTTTTGAATTTTTTTTTGCTTTTGCTTTTGAAAATTGGTGACTACCATGCTGATTGTTGTAAGCTTCCTCTTCATCATTTCTTCGATCTTGATTGAGGAAGAAGGGTGTCTTGGACTTTATTTTTATTGATTCCTCAATCTTGGGTGATGAACGCGGGGAAAATGATGTGCTCGAATATCTTCTTAGGTTGTTTTATCAATGATGTATCGAGGAAAGAGATATGCTTGAACCTTTGCTTAGACCGTTATCTCGATGATGTATCGAGGAAAGATATATGCTTGAACCTTTGCTTAGACCGTTATCTCGATGATGTATCGAGGAAAGATATATGCTTGAACCTTTTCTTAGATTGTTTTGATTCTCCTGGGATATGAATTCATCTTTGAATTAATTGAAATCTACCCTGCCCCTGGTTAAGATGAAGGTTTTTTTTAGAAAATAGAAAGAACTCTAACTTCTGGCTCAAGGGGGTTGACTACGGATTAACTCCTTATTTCTCCATTGTTTATAAATTGAAACAATTCCTTATATCATCAGCTAAGCCTTACTATTAAAAAGCATACATCAGCAAAATTCGATTATTTTTGTATTTTCATCATTCTCCATCGAAGTTTGTTAATTTAAAAATGGAAAAGAAGAGTGAAATGGAAAGTCATTGATTATTCGTGGAATGAATCGATTTCAAAAACATGCATGCTTATTTTATTAAAATTACTTGACCAAAGAGTAAAAAGTTTATAACAAATAACACTTAGCAAAAAAAGAAATTACGATTTGAAATGATAAAGCCTAATTATCCTGGAGATAAAGTGATGTAATGATCTACCAACTTTAGGAGATGCTTCGTAGTTCTTGGACTTGTCAGATCATAGGGATGACCCTTGACTTTTCTTGGGCATACTTATTTTATTGATAGGACAATTGCTCTTGATGTAGAGGAATCACCAATGGTAGTGGCATTTGAGGCGCTGTGTAGGCCTATAGTTGTCATGGTGAAGGGATGCCTTCTCTCTCCAATAAGACTTATAGGACCAAGCTCCATTGAGTATCTAGTATATAATCTCCTTTTTCCACAGTTTCAAACTTTCTTAAGTTCATTGGCGAGTATCAAGAAATCGACTAGCAAATGGATGATAGTTGAATAAGGGCGAAGGTGGAAATGCATGAAATGAAAATGTATGAATGTATGACAATGCATGGGTATGAAAAAACATTTTTCGCTTTTAGGTATGCAAAAAAGTTTCATGGATATGTAATGTGACGTAGACGTAGTATGATGATAGACGTAGGGGTACCCTATACAGTTTTGATGATGATATCCTACTCTGACTCAGAAGTTGAGACAGGAAGAGACTCCTTATGGATGAAGATGATAAAATACATAGATTTGATAATGTCCTACATTATCTCAAAGATTGAGACAGGTAGGGATTCCCTAAGGATTATGGTAAATGAAAGACGACGAGAAGTCCCGGCATGATAAGGATAATAACATAGACGGAAGCCCTACGGGCTAGTAGAAGGTGAAAAGATAACTCTTACGGGTTTAAAGATTGTAGTGAGATTTGTGAAAGGTATCCTTAGAAGATAGGTTCTTAGTATTGGCCTACGAATATTCTACTCTCCCCATAAGGTGGCTTCCTTAAGGGTATCATGAATAACACTAGAAGGAAAGGCGCGAGGGCCTCCCTTAAGCGGAGTCTCTTTACAGACCGAAACATTCGTCTCTAGGTCATGAAAGGTCTCATCATGAGTTTTTGGTTTAAAGGCTGTACAAAGAGTCATAGGTCTCATTCCAAAGTCCTACTTCCTAAGAGGATGTCTCTCGAGAGGTATTCCTTTTGCGGAATTCCACCGATTCTAGGCGAAGTCGTCACATAAACTCATAGGGTTTATGTAACCCCTTGGCTAATAAACGAACCTTCTTTCTAAGGGTTTTGAGAATAATTTTTTGCAGAATTATAAATCCCATCACAGATATATAAATATAATGAATAATAAACATAAGCAGGAAAATAAAATAAATAATTAAATAAGAAAATAATAAAACCCAAAAGAAATAAGAAAAGCCCTAAAAACCCTAAAATCGAAAGATAAAGCTTCTAAATCTAGGGTTGAGTCCCCAACAGAGTCGCCAGCTATTGCAACTGGTTTTTAAATTAGAGTCGCCACCCTTAATTTTTATCCTAATGGAAGGAAGTATAAAAGAATAACCCTAAAGTTCAGAGATTCTAGATTTGGACTCGGTTCTAGACGAGGGGAAGGTGTTAGGAACCCCTTATCTACCTTGTTCGCAAGGATACTAGGTTTAGAAGTGCGATGTTTAGGAAATAGGGTTTTAATTATTAATTAAGGAAAAGGGTTTTAATTTTAGTTAGCGGGACTCACAATGATTTTTGATCGTATGCCTACGTATCCTCCTTAGGAGGAATCAAAGTCTCATTTTCGTAGTTCGCGGGGTTTTGTTTGTGTTTTTTATGGATTGCAAAATATATTTTAAATTTCCCGCGTATGTGGTCTAAGAATAGGAATAGAGGAGTTTGTTAGACCAAATACGCAGTTAATTTAAACATATTTGTATTCCTTTTCGAAAATTAATTGTTCGAATTAATTTATTGCGAAAAAAAAGTAGTTTTTGGATATTTTAGATGTATAGCAGAGGAGTCTGATATAGCCCCCCCTTATCACGTGGCCAGATATTGGCCACGTGTCGCCCGTGGATTGGTAATTCGATGAATTGTGGGTTTTAATATTTTGATATAAAATATTAAAATGAATTATGTTGTGAAAATTATTCTTAAGCGTGTGGTTTAAATATAAATAAGCAATATTATATTTTAACTAAGTCTAAAATAATCCATTATTTATAATAATAAATAATATGTAATATTATAATTAAAACATAAATATAAATATATAATATATAAAAATCAGAAAAAACAAATAAATAAATATATAAAATGAAATTATGAAAAAAAGTAAATAAATAAAATGAATTTGCTGGGGGTGCGATTTTAGTTATGAAGTAATGTTAGGGGGTGCAAAATGGCCAGGGAGGTGTTAAATGAATTAGAGGAATTATAATAGAAATAACAATAGAGGCCCAAACCAATCTAATACAATTTTAATTCTAAACTATTTAAAATAAGTAAAAAAAACAAAATTAAAAATAGTATAACCAAACAAATATCAAAACAGTAGTAAAACCTTTCACGATGCTTTCCTCTTTCTCTCTCGAAGAACAACACCACCCGACTGAAACCGTGGTGGAGCGTATGGTCGGAGAACGGCGTCGTGGATCTGGTAGAAGGATGGGCAGAGCTGCAGCATCGTGTTGTTCGCGTAGGTGCAGTGAAGGTTGATTCGATGGTTGAGGGTCGAAGTCGCAAATGGGTCAGTGACCAGCGGAGGGTGTAATTGGGACGCGACTGGGCGTCGTGCAGTCAGCGGATGGTGGTGCGAAGGAGTGGAACAGCGGTAGGACAAAATAGCTTGCAACTTTTCCTCTTTCAATTTCCGTAACACGTTCCTTTTTATGTCTCTCCTCCCCTCCAATATGTAAATTTAGCTTTAATTTATAGTGGTTTAGAGGCTTTAGGAATTTAGGAAAGTTGTAATGTTGTCTGTAATTATGTTTGTACAATTCAAATTGTTTCTGTATTAATCCAATTTTGTAATGATAATAATGATTTTGTGTTTATGATTCTGAATTTGTTTCTGCATTTGCGTTGATTTGCAATAAGTTTTGATTTTTGATTCTATTTTTGTGTTGTAAGGAAATATTTTTGGTTTTAATACTGTATTCAAAATTGATTTTTTTATAATTTGGTTTTTATTAGTGTTAATATATTTCTTCATTTGTTTGATTTTGTTCTTGTTTTGATTTTATAGCTCTTAGGTGTTGTAAATTAGGAAGTAGATAAATTTGTCTGTAAATTAGTTCTTAGAATTGATTGAGTTTTATGCCTTAGGAAATATTTTGAACCTTTTGTCTGTAATTTAAGAGCTTTGCAAAAATGTTTTTGTTTCTCTAATTGATTTTTTTTCTGAAAGGTACAAACATGAGTTTATTACTTACGATTCGTACAGCAAAAAAATCCTGCGTTGCTTGCTTTTTTTTATTCATACAGAACCTATTATAAAAATAAACAACGGGTGTTCCTTATTGAATTGGGCCATACGATTAATCCATCATTTTTTTTATTAAAAAAATCATGAATAAAACTTAAAATAATAATAATAATAATAATAATTGATTAAAATAATAATAATAATAATAATAATAATAATAATAATTACTAATGATAATAACATAAATAGTATTAATAATAATTATAGATATATTGACTTTAGTTTAATTAATACAATAAAAATAATTTTAACAACATAATTTAATTATATAGCTACAAAAATATTAATATGAACTATAATACTGATTTATTGTACAACAAATAATGATAATAGCAACAAATATTTTTTAAAAAAATGGGCTTCAAACCCTCTTATTGGGCCATAGAATTAATTCAGATTTTGTAAAGCCCGCACACCCATTCTTCTTATAATACACCCCTCTCTTAAACTTGAAACAAATTTTAAGACTTAATAGACCATCAGATATTGATGGTCTATTTTACATCAACACACCCCTTTGACTTTAAATACCCATATAAAGGTGAAAACTAAATAATAAAATTTATTTGAAGAAAAACCCTAGATTAGGGTAGGGCAAATTTGGGGTATGACAGATTTTTGTTCATGGGATGTTCGTCATGCAAATTTCTCTGTTGTCAAACAAATAGCTATATGCAAACAGCGGTATTCTAAATATTGCAAAGTTTATGTTTGTCTTGAAGTTTTAAGAATGCATTTTTTTAACAAATAAAAAGTAAGAATATGAATTCAACTCAGAATTTGCAGTAAGCCTTACAGGAGTCAGGATACCTTTTGTAACAGTATGCTTTCGAACTAACCCATGCTTCAATTAGGACCTTTGAAGGGTTGTAAGGTGGCCTGGTTCGCGGTTTTAAGAAACAAAGGATAAGGGTCAAAGTGTATTTGTACCCTCCCGTTCTCCATGATGTTCTCCAGTCATAAACTCAGTTAATTGTGCGTTTGAACTCCAATGGAGTCTGGAATGACGTTTTGGTGATGGTTCAGACAAGTTAAGTTTGTCGAAAGGCATTCATTTTTGCAACATTTTTTCATGTTGTCGGGGATTTATAGTGACATCTTCTTGATTTATTATCCCTGATTTTTGCCTGACTGTTCTCGTTTTGAGATTACGGTCAGCGGGATGCCCCAGTTTTTCTTAAGTCCCCTTCGTAGGTTTTGACTTAGTGGGCTTTTCTCTTGGGAGATAATGGCTGCCTATTTGATAGGGAACCATCGTCGTCTTTTGATTCAGAAGAACGTTTTTGATGTCATTCATTGTGTATGAAGTGAAAGCTTGCGACTGAACGCGCATTTGAATTAACTGAGAGACTATCCTGCCCCAGGTTTTGGTTAAGGGTTTCAATTTATGTGAAAAAGAAAACTTCTACTTCTTAGATTCAAAGGGGTTGACTAGGGATTATCTTCCTTATAAATTCGGTTTTTAGGAATTGAAAGAACACCTTTACATCGTCAGCAAGGTCTATTCAAAAGCATATTATATGAGATTATGGCATTATTTTCGTCATCCTCCCTCTAAAGGTTTGCAACTTTTTGAAACAAGAGTTGAATATCATAAAGGAAGTAAAAAGCATAGTTTTAAGTATAATGAAAACGAATGGATTAATTCTAGACAAACATATGCAATGCATTAATGAAAGTAACCAAAGTCTGACATATAGATAAGTGTTTAAGTAAACAAAGAAATTACAACTGAAAATTCGAATTAACAGAAAACTTCCTCGCCCAAACCGTCACTTCATATGGATGCCATTGAGGGGAGATAGTAGAGCTCCAGTTGGCCGTCTTGTGTGAACTCCAACTCTCCTTCTTCGATCAGGTTTTGAATCTTGTACTTCAGCGTCCAATAATCGTTTGTATCATGCCCAGGACTATCAGAATGATAGGCACACCTTGCATCGGGATTGTAGTTAGGAGAAAATGTTTTGGGGTTTAGATGAGATCCTATCAACGTAATCAAATTCATCCCCAACATGTGTTACAATGCTTGAGACAGTGACATGTTAATTTTAGTAAACTGTCTCTTGGGCTCGTTTTGCCTTTGCTGATTTCCCCGTTGACGTCGGTGAGGTCATTGTTGGGCCCGTGACGTGGCAGCAATTTGGAAAGGTCTACTCTCCACCAAACCAACTTCTTGTCTCATCAGAGGCTGATTAATGACTCGGTCCCTAATTCTAGTTGTTTACCCCATGTGGCTGTGTTCGTCTTGATGAAGCTTGTTGATAAGGGCCCTTAGCTCTTCTTGCCCCCGAGCTAAGTTTTGGATAAGAGTCATCTGACCTACCATCTGTCCCATCATCTAGATCTTCATTGTGGTTATTTCAGTTTGTAGCCGCTCCAACTGGTCATCCTTGTTGTCTTCAGGATTCTTCATGGCCATACCCCTAGCGAGGAGTGCTTTTAATTTTTCTTGCCCCTTGGATAGGTTCAAGAACATTTCTTGAAGCTGAGCATTTTGAGTCTGAATGTCCTTGATAGTCTATTCTAGAGCCATCTCTACTGAAATAAACAGTAAGCAGATGAGAGACCTGTGTGGGGAAATCCTGTCATGATATGATGCATGGTATGTGGATGCAATGTTTTCAAGGACTTAGAAGATTTAATTTTGTTTTAGTTCTGTAACATGGTGGGAGAACTGACTTGGGTGTTTTGCGTTTGATCGCAATTGTTGCAGATAGCAAGAGTCGCCACCAACTTTTCTTTTATCCAACAAAGGAAATGTTGAAAATAACAGGAAAGACCTTTAGAGATTATTTCTGGAGTTCAGGGGATAGGTTATGAAAAGGGAAGGTGTTAGCACCCTTTTCATCCGTAGTTATCTACGAGCTCTTAGTTGCTTGTTAGATCACTTGCTTTTGTTTGAAATTGTGCTTGTGGTGTGGGTTTGAAGATATTTTGAAAACGTATTTGTAATGATTCTCGTCTCTATAAGAATGCGTACAAAGTGTTGGTTTTGAAAATAGTTCAAAGAGGTGTTTGTAGAATGTGTTTTTGAAAGTGATTTTGAAAAGTGTCTTTGTAATAATTCTCGTCTCTATAAGAATGCGTACAAAGAGCTTTGTCTTTTAAAAAATTTTCTGTGATACGGTGGGAGAACTGACTTGGTTTTGCGTTTGTTTTCGCAAATGTTTCGGTTTAGCAAGAGTCGCCACCGACTTTTTATTTTATCCTAAGGAAAGGTTAAAAAGTACAGGAAAAACCTTTGAGATGTTTTCTTGGGTTCGGGGAGTAGATTATATAAAGGGAAGGTATTAGCACCCTTTCTATCCATGGTTATCCATGGGCTCTTAGTTACTTGCTTAGATCACTTGCCTTTGCTTTTCAATTGTTTGAAATGGTGCTTTCAATTGTTTGAAATGGTGCTTTGTGTGTGATTTTGAAAAAGGTTTTGAAAAGAGGCCATTTGTTGTGGCAACCTTTATAATGATCCATGTTTGGATGTATACAAATGTATATTTGTCTTTTGAAAAGTTTTCAATGTTTTGAAAGTTGTTTTGAAAGTTTGTGTTGTGGAGTGTGTTTTGAAAAATGGCAAGGATTTGTTTTGCAAGTTGGTCAAGTAACCAAGAGCTATCTACCCTAAATTTCTCAAAGATCTTTCCTATGTTTTAACCCTTTTAACAGTATTGTTCCACCATTGTATTTGGTAGAAAATCTTGTGTTAGAATGTTAACGGGACGAGCGCGGGTCATCGTTTAGACCATGAATGCAATAGTGCCAAGTGTCTTTGGCAATTTTTCCTTTAAGGGACTTGATCATTTTTTAGGCAACTTGAGAAAGTGTCATCGAGGGACTATGATCATTTGATTTGTTTTTGTTTTTCCAAAGACACTCAACATGCAACATGGCCCATTTTTGAATGCAACAAGTGGGGTAACCCTAAGGGTGCAAGTGTGCATTGTGTTATCCATTTTCATGCATTTTTGTCTTTGAATTTAGGTCAAGCTATTTGTTATTTTATTTGCATACAAACCCTAAGTCTATCATGGCATAATTTGAAAGCTTTTAAATGCGGAAATTTAAAGTCCTAAATTATTACAACATGATTATGGGGATGGGGGTACAAATGTTTGAATGGGGGAATATTTGGCAAGAAATTAAATCTAAAGCTATTACATCCATATTGAATAGACAAATATTTAATTGTACAATATTTAAATAAATATAATAAATATGCAAAAATGTATTATGCACAAAAAGATTTTTAATGTATGTGAAAGTATTTTTTTCATGTGAAATATAAACAAAAATAAAAAAGTCAATTTTTGAATATTTTTATGGTTTAGGGCAAAACCCTAGTTTTCTAAATAAATAATATTTATTTATTAATTATATACAATATTTGTTAATTATATAAAAAAAAAATAAAAAAAGTATATTGTAAAAAAAAGAGTATTTTTTAGTGTCATATATTAATAAAAATAAAAATGTATTATTTTCATATTTTTATCCTAAGTATTCTAATAAATATACACAAGTATTTATATTATATATTAAATATATTTAATATATACAAGAGTAAAATAATAATTATTTACAAAAAAAATATATTTTTAGAAAATGTTTTCAAAAGGTAAACAAAAAATATTAACTGAAAAATATTTATTTTTATATTATTTTCTAGGTTTTTAAATAAAAAGGTTTTTAATATTTATTTACATATATATGCTAAATAAAATAAATAAATGCCAAATAAATGCAAAAATGGGTGGAAAAATATTTTTAATATTTTCTATATTTGAGCAAAAAATAATAAGTCAGAATCAAAAAGAAAAAATAAAAAATGATCAATATATCACACAATGGGCCAATGGGGTGTAAATTGGAAAAAGGGGTGCAAAAAGCAGGACTGACACAGGCCCAGCCCAAGCCAGTCATCTTCAACCTTCAATAATGTTTGAACATCAAAAACGCGCGCTTCTTGTACAACAGCTAACTCCTGATTCTTTGACTTTTAACAAAAACTCATAACACAAACATTATAGAGCATCAAGAGACGAATTCATACATATAAAACACTTGACCTAACTCTAAGAATCCAGGGAGAATTTCTTCATTCCCAATTTCTGACCTAATTTTTCTTCAATGTTCATGGCCAAAATTCTCACAGCACGCATAATATAAATGAAAAGTAAATACATGGATGGCTTCAGGGCTATGAGTAGAACATGTTTTCTTCACAAACCTAAGCTTAATCATGCCTGGATAGAGAGATAGAAGTTCATGTTTTTACCTGTTTCAGCTTGACTTGAACAAAACAATGTAGCAACTTCCAATAGATTTTGAGCTTTTGTACAGCTTGCCTGAAGTCCAAGGATGCTTCTCCAACTCCTAGCTTGCTTTAAAATCAACTGAATCGTGCTATGGAAGTCAACCTGCACAGCTTGAAAATAAAAATGGAAAACGTGGTTATGGGTGTTACAGCTTGGGTTTAATGCTTGGGATAGTTTGTATGGATGATATAGAATGTATTTGAACTGGTCTTAACCAAAATGCACGAGTGGAAATGTTTGTGGAAGTCAAGTTGCAGAACTTGCTCTATTTCTGCAGCAAGAGGGTGTTTTTGTGTTTGAGGAGGTTTGAGGGGTGGTTGATTCGTGCCTTAGGCTTGCTTGGATGTATGAAAGATGTTAACAAGGTTTGTGTTTGGCTGTGTTGACGGGAATGAGAGTTAAGAGTTTTTTTGCAAGCTTTCTTCTTTTTGAAGTAAGAAGGTTCAAGTTGGGTTATAGGCCTGTACAAGGCTCTCAAGCATGCTGCAGCACTCTCTCTTGATCAGTGGGATTTGTCTACAAACTTGTGCCTCAAATATATGGCTTGTACCTCTTGGATATGGTATTTGACATAAAGTGCATCTTTTCCAAAATGGCAAATTTACTTTTTCCATTTAATGATTAATTCTTTGTGTAATGACTAAATGCATAAAACAATGCTTGAACACAAAGGTTAGGCATTTAATTATTGAGTGTGAAGAGGTTTAGATGCCTGCAAACTATCACAAACCCTGCTGACTTGAAAATGCCAATGTTATGAACAAGCTTTGGCCATGAACAAAAGTGAATTTTGCCCAACTTTGCAAATTCGATTCTCCCTAACCACAAGGGTGTTTGATGAGTTCTTGGAAAATTTGGAAAGCTTGGAATGTGTACTACAATCCTTCTTTGTAATGAAAATTGAAACTCCAAGTGTAAGCATGTGAAAAATGGCCAAGAAGTTGGACAAAAATCCTGCCTAGAATAGGTCAAAATTTTTCTAAGTTAAAAATGTTTTGCACCCTTGTTCCAAAAATCATAACTTAAGCTACAAGCTTCCTTTGAGAAAACTTTGTAAATCAAAGTTGTAGATTTTGCAATGGACTACAACTTTCATGTTTTGAGTTTTGTTTGAATCCATTTGCATCTTGGTGAAAAAATGGGACAAATTTAGGAAAAAATAAGGAAATTTCATAACTTTGAAAATTTCTAAGTTATGAAATTTCTTCATTTTAAACCCTAATTTGCAATTTTGGGTTTCTTGATGAACAATTTTCATAATTTGACATGTCTTGATGAAAAATGAATCTTGGCACTTGATTTTGACCAAAAAGTCAAAGTTTGACTTTTCAGTATACAGTCAAATTTTGATCAGTTGACTGGAAAATTCATCTATCAATCCTGTGTATTTGAGATCTTTTGAACTTGTTGAATGGTTCAAGACAATTCCATTGAGTTCTTGAGTCCATATGTGAGCTTAGTTTGCCATTGGTTAGGTCAAATAGTCAAAAATTACCTTTGTGCAGTCAAAACCCTAAAAATGACCATTTTGCCCTTTTGATAATCTGATCAAATTTCTTGTGGAATTGTGATCCAAACTTGATCAAATGGTTCATATGAGTTCATAATGTTGATGTGGGTCAAAAATTATGAAGTTTGACTGTCAATTGGCCACAGTTGACTTTTTCCCCAATACAGCTGATTTCTAGGTCAACTGTCCAATTGACTGGGCAAAGATTGGAATCAAGGCTTGAAACTTGGTATGGATAAGCTTGTGAGTCCAATATGAAACATGAAAGTCACTTTGGGCATTTTAGGTCAAAACATCTTTGTGCAAACTCAAACCCTAATTTGGGTCAACAGTGCGAGGAGGAGTCTTGAGCAGAGCAAACCCTAACTTGATCTTGAGCTCCAAGAGTCTTGTGGTGAGAAAATGTTGATGAAATGAGAGGGAAAATTTTGGGGTACAACAGTTGCCCCTGTTCAATCTTCTTGAACCTAAAGAGTTAGATTGGCAAGTTTGCCCTTCGCGTCTCGAAGGTAAAAGGAGATTGGACACTAGAGTGCCCGTAAATTTGAACTCGTCAAAGCATGGGTGCGGGAATGGGCTTAAAGATGCCATTTGGAGATGGGCTTAGAGATGCCATCTGGAGAGTTGACAGAGGGATGGGCTTAGAGATGCCATCTGGAAGCTGCTGGTAGGAGGATGGGCTTAGAGATGCCATCTGGAATGTTTGTTGAACTGTAATGTGATAGATCAGAAAAATGAGGATCAAAATGGTATCTGTGTCTGGAATGCATTTGAACTATATCTGAAGACTGACTTTGTATGAGCAAAAGAATGGCCTTCGTATCTGGGGTGTATCTGAGTTGTAACTGTTTTTGAATGTAGAATGAATATCATAATGACTGTCGTGTCTGGAGTGTATCTGTATTGTATCTGGGTAACAGAGAAACATCTGTTCATGGAGCAATTGCATGCTGGGGACAAATTCTGAATGAGTGACAGAATGGAAATCGTGTCTGGAGCGTATCTGGACTGTATCTGAAGTTGAGATTTGTATGAGTAGCAGAATGACTTCCGTGTTTGGAGTGTATCTGAAACTGTAACTGGGATCTAAATAAATGACAGAATGACTTCCGTGGAAAATGCACTAGGGAGAATCAAACTGCTGTTGTAAGGGTCAGAATGGTATTCGTGCTTGGAATGCATTGAACCTTGAGGTGGATAAGTGAATCTGAATGAGAGATAGAATGACTGCCGTGTCTGGAGCGTATCTAGTCTGTATCTGATTGTTGTAGTCTGGATGAGTAGTAGAATAACTGCCGTGGCTGGGGTGTATCTGTACTGTATCTGACTTGAAATTCTGAATGAGTAATAGAATGACCGCCGTGTCTGGGGTGTATCCATACTGTATCTGAATAATTGTTAATGATAGCCTTTTAATCTTATCCTGAAAAGGATGAAATGTTAGCTAAAACACAAAGTTATGTTGCATGATATGTATGATGCAATATATATGTTATATCAATCTTTATGATATATGAATGTAATGAATGCGCATGTAAGCTGATGAGCTGTCTTGATGAGGATAGATGAATCCTGGATAGCCGGAGATGAGAGAATCTTGACTGTTGCCGGGGAAAATGAATCATTGACTGCTGCAGGGGATTGCAGGAATCTCTGAGTGCTAAAGCTGAGATATCCTTGTTGACTGCTGACTGCTCGGGGAATAAGATCTTCAATTGTTGAGGGATTTTAGGACCACTGCTGGGGATTGTAACTCCTTGGTGACTTGTAGGGAATGAGAATTCTGATGATCTCTACTGGGGAGTCCAGAACCTGGTAGGCTTAAGCTGGAGAAGTAAAATTGAGAATCTTCAATCTGACGGGAAGTATCTTTGTGGGGAGAAGGTTCACTAGTCTGGTTCTGCTGGGGATTGATAGTTGGAAGTGTTAGCTCCACTGGAGATTGGTAGTTTTGACTTCAACTGGGGATAGGATTTTCAGATTTTTAAGGCTCCACTGGGGATACTAAAACTTAAGTCTGAGGGGAATTGAGTTCTAGAAGGCTCTCTGGCTGGGGAAATCAGTTTTGGAAAAAGCTTATGTTCTGCTGGAGATCCTGAAGTTTAATTCTGTTTGGGGAATTAAGTTCTGGATTTTGACTTTGTTGAGGAATTTGGAGTTTAATTCTGCTAGGGATTCCTCTTGAAAGGGCATCAAGATATCTATATGTACCCTTAAACTATCTGCAATCATCTTTCTTGATTTGTAAGAGAATGATTATGTTCAAATGCATATGCCTATTTAACAAAACATTGGACGTTTCTCAAATAAAACATAAGTGCAAAAGAGAAAAAGGACGACAAAGCAAATTTCTGTATTTGGAAAAGTATTTGTATTAACTTTTTATGAGTATCTTTGTACAAAGGAGACAGACATCCTAGTAAGAGGATGTTGTCGTAAAAATTGAAAATTTTATACAAAAGAAAGATGGCTATGTGAAATAATTTCATGGGGTTCCCATTCTGCTATACCCTTCACAACTCTGAATATCTTATCCATTCAATGCTTCGTACGCCGATGATTGGATTGATCAGAAGCTCGGAGCTTGCTGATGAAGAGATTGTTCTTTAAAGTGATCCGACGAGACATAGTCATACGCTTTAATTCCCTAACTTTTGCCTGGACCGCCCTCTCGGGTTTTCGATCCACCGGGAAACCCCTTTTTTCCCTAGCCGCCCTTTCGGGTTTTCGACTTGTCGGGTGTACAGATTTTTTTGTTTTATCCCTAATTTTTGCCTGAATCGCCCTTTCGGGTTTTCGGTTCACCGGGATGCCCATTTTTGCCCAAGTCGCCCTTTCGGGTTTTCAACTTGTCGGGTTATTTTATGCGTAGTATCTTTTGACTATATCTGCGTTCGCAGGGTGCGGAAAATCGTCACCGTCCATGGTGGTCAGAATCATTGCACCACCAGAAAAGATGCTCTTGATTACAAATGGTCCTTCGTAAGTAGGAGTCCATTTTCCCCTGGGATCACTTTGCGGCAAGATAATCCGCTTGATTACAAGATCTCCGACTTGATATACTTGACGTCTGACTTTCTTGTTGAAAGCCTTGATCATCCGTTTTTGGTACGTCTGACCATGGCAAACAGCAGTGAGTCGCTTCTCATCGATCAAATTGAGTTGATCAAGTCGGGTTTGAATCCAATCTTCTTCACTCAAACCAGAGTCCTTCATAATCCTTAAAGAAGGAATTTGAACTTCCATGGGTAGGACAGCTTCCATGCCATATACCAAAGAAAATGGGGTTGCCCCTGTTGAAGTACGTGACGTGGTACGGTATCCATGCAGAGCAAACGGTAACATCTCATGCCAGTCCTTGTAGGTGACTGTCATTTTCTGAATGATCTTCTTAATGTTTTTGTTCGCAGCTTCAACAACACCGTTCATCTTCGGCCGATAGGGAGATGAATTGTGATGATAAATCTTGAACTGTTCGCATAGAGCGGTGATCATAGTATTATTCAGATTCGTACCGTTGTCTGTAATGATCCTGTCGGGGACACCATACCGGCATATGAGGTTTTGCTTGATGAAGCGGGAAACCACATTTTTTGTAACGGAGGCAAAAGAAGCTGCTTCGACCCATTTGATAAAATAGTCAATGGTGACCAGAATGAAGCGATGTCCATTGGACGCTGTGGGCTTGATCTCTCCAATCATGTCAATGCCCCACATTGCGAATGGCCAAGGAGCTGTCAGAACGTTGAGAGGAACAGGAGGAATATGAATCTTGTCGGCATAGACTTGACATTTGTGGCAAGTACGGGAATGTTGATGGCAATCAGCTTCCATAGTAGACCAGTAATAGCCTGCCCTTAGAATCTTCTTAGCCATCGTATGTCCGCTCAAGTGGGTGCCAAATATACCGCTGTGTATCTCAGTCATGATTAAATCTGCTTCAGCTTTTTCCACACAACGAAGTAAAACACAATCATGGCTGCGCTTATAAAGGATGCCATTGCTTAGGAAGAACTTGGCTGCAAATTTCCTTAAGAACTTTTTGTCATTGACGGAAGCTCCTTCGGGATATTCTCTAGTCTGGAGATACCTTTTGATTTCGTGAAACCAGGGTTGTTCCACTACTTCTTCGGTATTAATCTCATGACAATGCGCAGGTTCATCCATTCGCTTGATGGTGATTTGGGGAGCCTCATTATCCCAGTTGAGTTTAGACATGGAAGACATTGTAGCCAGAGCATCTGCTAGCTGATTCTCTTCTCGCGGGAAATGCTCGAAGGTGATTTGCTCGAAATGAGGCAACAATGTCAAGACATGTTCTTTGTATGGGATAAGATTAGGATGTTTGGTGTCCCACTCTCCTTTGATTTGACTGATAACCAAAGCCGAGTCCCCAAATACGATCAAAGATTTGATCCCCAAGTCTATAGCAGCCTTGAGACCAAAGATGCAAGCTTCATATTCAGCCATGTTGTTGGTACAGATGAAGCAAAGTCGGGCCGTGAAAGGTGTGTGGCAACCTTTCGGGGAAATGAGTACCGCACCGATACCGTTTCCAAGTGCATTTAAAGCACCATCAAAGTACAGGGTCCATCGGGATCCATTTTCAGGTCCGTCATACGGTCCGTTACTTTCAATGTTGTCCAAAGTCATGATGTCCTCGTCCGAGAAGTCGAATCTCATGGATTGATAATCTTCGATAGCTTGATGAGCTAGATGGTCAGCTAGTACACTCCCCTTTATAGCTTTTTGGGTAGTATACTGGATGTCATACTCAGTCAGGATCATTTGCCATCTAGCGATTCTTCCAGATAAAGCAGGCTTCTCGAAGATATACTTGATAGGATCCATTTTGGAAATCAAAAGAGTGGTATGAGTCAACATATACTGTCTTAGTCGGCGAGCAGCCCATACCAAAGCGAAGCAAGTTTTCTCGAGCAGTGAGTAGCGAGTCTCACAGTCGGTAAACTTTTTGCTAAGGTAATAAATGGCATGCTCTTTTCGACCAGACTCGTCATGTTGGCCCAGTACGCACCCCATTGAGTTATCCAAAACGGTCAGATACATGATCAGCGGCCTTCCTTCAACGGGTGGCATCAGAATAGGAGATTATATCAAGTACTCCTTGATCTTATCAAAAGCAATTTGGCAATCATCGTTCCATTCGACTACCTGATCTTTCTTCAATAGTTTGAAAATGGGCTCACAGGTAGACGTCAGATGAGAGATGAATTTGGCAATATAGTTCAAGTGCCCCAAGAACCCTCTAACCTCTTTTTCAGTACGGGGGGCAGGCATTTCTTGTATATCCTTCACTTTTGCTGGATCGACCTCGATGCCTTTGTTGCTGACAATAAATCCTAGAAGTTTACCAGACCTAACTCCAAAAGTGCACTTACTTGGATTCAGCCTGAGTTTATACTCCTTCAACCTGGAAAACAGCTTCTTCAAATGTTCAAGGTGTTCCTCCTCTGTTTGTGATCGAGCTATCATGTCGTCTACGTAAACTTCGATCTCATGATGTATCATATCATGAAACAAAGCTACCATGGCGCGTTGATAAGTTGCCCCTGCGTTCTTCAGTCCGAACGGCATCACCTTGTAGCAGAAGGTACCCCATTGTGTAACAAAGGTTATTTTCTCCATGTCCTCGGGGGCCATTTTAATCTGGTTGTAGCCTGAGAATTCGTCCATGAAGGAAAACACCTTGTGCCGAGTTGTGTTGTCAATCAAAATGTCGATATGCGGTAGCGGAAAATCATCTTTAGGGCTGGCCCTGTTCAAATCCCGGTAGTCCACACACATTCTGACCTTGTCGTCTTTTTTAGGTACTGGCACAATGTTAGCAACCCATTATGGATAAGATGTAACATCCAGAAAGCCAGCGTTGAATTGCTTCATTACTTCAGCTTTAATCTTCTCAGACATGTTGGGCCTCATTCGGCGGACTCTTTGCTTGATCGGTGGACAATCCTCTCTTGTAGGGAGACGGTGAACCACGATGTCTGTGTCTAAACCCGGCATGTCTTCATAAGACCAGGCGAAGATTTCAACATATTCATTCAACAGCTCTATTAAGCGCTCCTTAACACTTGGTTCCAGATTGGAACCCACTTGTACTTATTTCCTGTCTTCCTCTGTTCCTAAGTTGATTGTTTCCAACAACTCTTCATGAGGCAAGATGGCCCTTTCTTCTTGTTGTAGAAGTCTGGCTAGCTCTCCTGGTACTTCACCAGCTTCGTCATCTTCGTATTCAGCCTGGTTGACCAAATCTTCAGAGTTATTGAAGGATACAGCAGAATAGTCACCCATAGAATCCAGAGTGGATGGGTACCTGCATTTGTGAGTGTGGGTGTGTGTAAGGGATAACCATCCTTAAACAAACAAAAATGCAAAAGGAAAGAAAATGAACACAGCAGTTTATATATGAAAAACGTCCAATGATTCATTAAACATGGCATATGAATATGAAGAGAATGAAAACCCTTACAGATGGACCTACATGCCCCGGGCAAGGCATGAGGTGAAAAAGTAGTGTGCAGATTGTTTAAAAGTAATTATTACAGACCAACAGGAAATGTTCGAAAGATAAGTTACTGATTAATGAAAGTAATGGGGACGAAGTCTTTCGCATCCCAGTTGTGTAGTCCCCCTCCGATGGTTGGGAAGATCCAATCTTCAATGTTGGCCTCTTCGTCTTCGTCTTCTAAAGCATTGATTCCATAAGGAGAAATCTTGATGGGTGTTCTTTCAATTTTTGAGCGACGCATAGCTTTTTGCCCCGCAATGGTAAATCCCAACCCAAACTTGTCTGTCTTGTGGGGAAAGTCAGGCAACTGACCCCATGCTGAGCTCTTCCCCTCCTTCATTGCAGCCTTTGCGTCTTTTAGAGATGCCATCCTGGCCACCTGCTTGGGTACCTCAGCTACTGCCTTTGCTACTGCAACCTCGGGAGCAATTTCCTCGAAGTGTTGGAACGGTGTTTCGATGAATTCGCCCTCCACTTCCACATACCTAAAGGAGTTCAGATGACTGATCATGTACTCCTCTTCACCGTGTACGGTTATGATCTTACCCTTGATAGGGTATTTCAGCATCTGATGTAGGGAGGAAGTGACTGCGCCAGCATTATGTATCCATGGTCTCCCCAACAAGCAAGAGTATGACGGACGGATGTCCATCACATAGAAAGTTGAGTGGAATACTTCAGTGCCTACCTTGATGGGAATGTCGACCTCCCCATGTACCATCCTTTTAGACCCGTCAAAAGCCCTGACAATGATATTACTTGGTTTCAGCTCCATGCCTTCACAATCCAATCGATCCAGAGCTTTCTTAGGCAGCACGTTCAGAGAAGAACCAGTGTCGACCATAACATGGGCAAGAGTAGTTCCTCGGCATTCAACTGACACATGCAATGTGTCATTGTGCTTTCTTCCTTTCGGAGTCAGGTCAGCATCAGAGAAACCCAGGCCATTGTCGGCAGTAAGGCTGGCTACACAATCCTGGAATTGATCGGCTGAGATTTCCTGGGGAACATGGGTTGTCTTCAGAAATCTTATCAATGCTTTTGCATGAGCCTCTAAACAAAGCAGCAATGCTAACATGGAGATCTTCGAGGGGGTTTTCCCCAGTTTCTCTACCACATCATAATCACTCTTCTTAATTATTTTCAGAATCTCCTCCATTTCTTTCTTAGAGGTTTCGGGGATGACCAATGGTTGAGCCCTCGTCCTGACGAGCTCATTTTGGATCCCTTTCCCCTTATCAGCATAAGTAGGAGGGATAACCACAGGAGTAACAACTTCTTCAATCAACGGAGTTCTTGCAGAAAGTTTTATCGGTGCAGGGGTAACCTTGGCAGCAGCTGAGGGTCCAAAGATTGCCTTTGGAGGGGCAATCTCTGGAGAGAAAATTCTCCCACTTCGGGTAATCTTGCTCGTACCGGCAATGTTTCCAATGTCGGCATTTTCTTCGTCAGAGCTCTCTTTAGTTATCTCAACTTTTTTAACACCATGGTAGTAGATTTCTCCACCATAATTCCATGGTATTGATTTGTCAGATTTGTAGGGGACAGGCCCAAGCATGGTTATTTTCAGAGGAACAATCTTCGTAGTGGATGTAATCTTAACAGGCTTTTTAGGGACCTTGGAAAGATTGGTGGAAATGGTGATTATTGAAACATCTTCGATAGGAGTTAGAGTAGCAGGAATCTTTTCGAAAAGAATTTGTTGGCTGTCCATTAGGCCTTGGATGCCTATCTTCAGCAATGGACAGTCTATTGGTAGGGAGGAACAACAGTAGCAGTCTTCTTTACATCCTGGGAAAATCCCAGCTTTCAACATATTCAACTTGATTGTCAGTAATGGAGTTACCAGATCATCAACAACAGAAACATACAGATCTTCTTCAACGACATGAACATGATGGCCATGCTTTGGAATCGGAGCGGATATTATGTTCGGCTTCTCGGGGGCGTCGAACTCAACCTCTTTTGCGTCTATCAAGTCTTGAATTTTATTCTTTAGCACCCAGCAACTGTTGGTGTCATGTCCGGCGCTATCAGAATGGTAGGCACATTTGGCATTGGCATGATAGTATGGAGATGTGGTGTTAGGGTTTTTCGGTGCCTCCTTTAAACCAGTCAGATTCAACTTCAACAAATGGGGAAGAACTTGTGCAGGCGTCATATTGATGCGGGTGAACTGCCGTTGTGTCCGTTCTACCCATTGCTGGTTAGGTCTAGACTGATTGGTACGAGGCTAATCATTTGACGAATTTTGAATCATCACGGCCCCCACAGTCGGCCGGCGCTCAGTTCTCCCCAATCCCTTTTGAGAGTACACAACAGCTGCCTCCTTCTTGGCTGGAAATGGCTTTTTAACAGTTGTAGATGCAAGGCATCCCTTTGAATCTTCCCACTCTTAATACCAGCTTCCACCCGTTCGCCAGTAAGAATCAATTCAGTAAACCCTGCGGAAGAGCTCCCGATTAAATGGTTGAAGAACGGGCCAGATAGGGTCCCCAAGAACATATCAACTAGTTCCCTATCTGAGAGAGGTGGCTGCACTCTCCCAGCCAAGTCGCGCCATTTCTGGGCGTATTCTTTGAATCCCTCATTTGAGGCCATTCCCATACTTTGTAGCTGAGTACGGGTTAGCGCCAAGTCAGCGTTATATTGATACTGGCGATAAAAAGCAGCTTCCAAATCCTCTCAACTATGCACCTCTGACCTCTCAAGCTGGTAAAACCAATCTAGTTGTGTACCAGACAGGATATCCTGGAAGAAGTGTACCCAAAGATTTCTATTGGATGAATGAGGTTGAATTTTCCTGACATATGACCTCAGATGCATCTTCGGGCAAGACAGCCCGTCATATTTTGCAAAAATTGGCACCTTAAACTTTGGAGGGATCACAATCCCAACAATCAATCCCAATTCTTCAAAATCTAACCCGGGAACCCTTTGCAGCTCCATAGCTGCCAGTCTATCCTCCAGGTTTTTGTATTTGTCGTCCGCTGGCGGGTATTGCTGCTTTGAGTAGTCTTCATCTTCCTCAACCTCTTCCTCTTCAGCTTCGGACTCAGAAGGTAGTGCAGCTCCTTTTCCCTTACCGGTTCCCTCATCAGATGTGGAGGGGAATTCAAGAACTCTCCTAGCTTCATTCTCAAATCTTCTTCCCAGTGTAGCTACCCCAACTCTTTTCTTCTTCTTTTTTCCTTTTTCTTGCTCTTTATTTCCTAACAGTGCTTTAAGATCCTCCTGACCCTTTGCCAAGGTCATAAGGAGCTGTTGAAACTGCGAGTTTTGTGCCTGTGGGTTTTTGACCGTCTGTTCGAGATCTATCTTACTGAAATAAATAGTAGAAAGATAAGGAAACCTGGTGTGAAGACCTGTTTATGCATATGATGAATGATATGTTTATTCATGCAATGCATTCAAGGATTTAGAAATTCAAAATTTGTTGCAAACAAAAAGAGCACACGTCATATTAATAAGAAGAAATTTTGTCAGTACATAAATGCCCCATGGGCCAAATGTTACAAAAACTTCTTAAGGTAAAAAGATGTTGCGCATCCTCTTTGGTGCGATGTAAGTGTTGAGGGTCTCCTCCTCGTGAAGTCGGCGGGTAAGCTCCAAAACCTTCTTCTCACTGGCGTAGAAGCTGGCTTCAAAAGTATTCCGCTCTTCCTTGAGTTGGATCCAACTCTTCTGCATCTCCTCCCACGATGTTGGCATGTCAGGATATAGGATGGTGTAGGGAACCTCTCCTTCCTTAACAGGCTCTTTAATCAAAGGGAGAATATGAGGGTAAGGCATCATAAGATTCTGGGCTCGGGTTCGTACCCACTTGAGATAAGGCTCAAGAGGGATGGAGTTCTTGTGCCCCAGTGTCTTGCTATCTATCTTGTTAGGCATCCTCCAAGCTCTGATGAATCTTTGGCGAAGTCCTTGCGCATCGTTGTCGAAGTCAAAAACTAGGTCAGGAATCAGCATGTCATGAGGGCCGTCCCTTCGTGCATATCCAAATTGTCTCAAAGCTAGACAAGGGTTGTAGGTAATGCCTCCCCTAATGCCAAGTAATGGAACATTAGGGAACTCACCACAATGATCGATGATGATGACATTTTCTCTGGACCGAGAACACCAATGTACATCAGAATGTGTGAGGGTCGTCAACCGTTGTGACCACCTTAAGCCTTGGTCATTCTTCAAAACAGATTGTGGAAGGTGAGAAATAAACCACCTTGCAAGGAGAGGAGTACAACACATGAGAACACCTCTCTTTATCATTGTTCGTGTGTAAAATGAGTGGAGGATGTCCCCAAGAAATGTAGGTATGGGATTCTTGGATAGGAAAATCTTGACAGCATTGACATCTATAAGTTGGTCAAGATTTGGGAACAAGACCAACTCATAAATGAGGAGTGCCACAATTTCTTCAAAGGCTTGTAGATCCAAAGAATTCCAACACTCTTGTGCCTTCTCAAACAAGAATTTTTCCAAGAAGCCCTTGACACCACTTTTAGTCTCCCAATGCCCCTTGATGTCAGATGGTTGCAAGTGTAGTGCTTGAGCAACATCTTCAGGCTTTGGTTCTTTTTCCGTACTGTTGTAAGGTAGTTGATTAAGAATAGGAATTCTCAGGAGTTGAGAAAATTCCTCCAAAGTAGGCACCAATTGGTAGTCGGGAAATGTGAAACAGTGGTGAAGGGGGTCAAAGAACTGGAACAGCACTTTCACCATGTCTTCTTCAATGCTGGCGTTGACTAGGTTGAGAAGTCTACCATGTTTTTCACTGAATAGAGAGCTTTCTGGAATTCTGGATGTAAGCTCCTTGAGTTGAGGAGGGATTCTCACAAGGTTCACTTGGATGGTTTTCCTGCGAAGAATTTCCATGACCTACAAAACAGGAACAAAGATGAAGATCCAAACCCTTGAAATGATTAGTGGATGCTTTATGATGTTCATGATGTATGCACAAACATATGTACAAGCAAGTCACACAAAACCCTAGTTTCAGGCTTGCATGAGGCTTCATAGGTAAGTACCCTCTTGAGTGAAGTTGGCTTAAAAACCTGTCCTATAAATTGTAACCGGGTTCTAAGGAGCTCAATATCATTGAATTGTTTTCTATGTTCATTGTTTTGGTTTATCCACTTAACTAGCGACCAAAATATTCCAAGAAAACAACCCTCAATGAGTGTAGTATCGAGTATCTACCAACTTCGGACTGCACCAAAGCCGGTCATCTCACTACCCCTAATAAAAGGCCAAGATGGTCAAGTAAGGTTCTAGGTCATTAGTGCTTAGTGACATCACTCAGCGGCCCCGTACTCTCCTTGATTGAACTCAAGGGTTACCGGTACTTACAAATATGTCACACTAATATAGTTATTGCTTCAACCGTGTCGGTATACCCCGCACAGTTTCCACAACGTATTGCTATATATGAATGTTTCCCAAATCCGGGTGTAGGATTTCAAGCCCAAACAAGAGAACCAAAATGTAAAGCAATCAAAGCAAACAATTAGTCATGCAAAAGGGTGATCTAAGCCCTAAGGTTACTCCACTTTTAAAGTTATCCCCAACAGAGTAGCCAGTTCTGTGATACGGTGGGAGAACTGACTTGGTTTTGCGTTTGTTTTTGCAAATGTTTCGGTTTAGCAAGAGTCGCCACCGACTTTTTATTTTATCCTAAGGAAAGGTTAAAAAGCACAGGAAAAACCTTTGAGATGTTTTCTTGGGTTCGGGGAGTATATTATAGAAAGGGAAGGTATTAGCACCCTTTCTATCCATGGTTATCCATGGGCTCTTAGTTACTTGCTTAGATCACTTGCCTTTGCTTTTCAATTGTTTGAAATGGTGCTTTCAATTGTTTGAAATGGTGCTTTGTGTGTGATTTTGAAAAAGGTTTTGAAAAGAGGCCATTTGTTGTGGCAACCTTTGTAATGATCCATGTTTGGATGTATACAAAGGTGTATTTGTCTTTTGAAAAGTTTTCAATGTTTTGAAAGTTTGTGTTGTGGAGTGTGTTTTGAAAAATGGCAAGGATTTGTTTTGCAAGTTGGTCAAGTAACCAAGAGCTATCTACCCTAAATTTCTCAAAGATCTTTCCTATGTTTTAACCCTTTTAACAGTATTGTTCCACCATTGTATTTGGTGGACAATCTTGTGTTAGGATGTTAACGAGACGAGCGCGGGTCATCGTTTAGACCATGAATGCAATAGTGCCAAGTGTCTTTGGCAATTTTTCCTTTAAGGTACTTGATCATTTTTTAGGCAACTTGAGAAAGCGTCATCGAGGGACTATGATCATTTGATTTGTTTTTGTTTTGCCAAAGACACTCAACATGCAACATGGCCCATTTTTGAAGGCAACAAGTGGGGTAACCCTAAGGGTGCAAGTGTGCATTGTGTTATCCATTTTCATGCAGTTTTGTCTTTGAATTTAGGTCAAGCTATTTGTTATTTTATTTGCATACAAACCCTAAGTCTATCATGGCATAATTTGAAAGCTTTTAAATACGGAAATTTAAAGTCCTAAATTATTACAACATGATTATGGGGATGGGGGTACAAATGTTTGAATGGGGGGATATTTGGCAGGAAATTAAATCTAAAGCTATTACATCCATATTGAATAGACAAATATTTAATTATACAATATTTAAATAAATATAATAAATATGCAAAAATGTATTAGCACAAAAAGATTTTTTATGTATGTGAAAGTATTTTTTTCATGTGAAATATAAACAAAAATAAAAAAGTCAATTTTTGAATATTTTTATGGTTTAGGGAAAAACCCTAGTTTTCTAAATAAATAATATTTAATTATTAATTATATACAATATTTGTTAATTATATACAAAAAAAAAGAAGAAGTATATTGTAAAAAAAAAGAGTATTTTTTAGTGTCATATATTAATAAAAATAAAAATGTATTATTTTCATATTTTTATCCTAAGTATTCTAATAAATATACATAAGTATTTATATTATATATTAAATATATACAAGAGTAAAATATTAATTATTTACAAAAAAAGTATATTTTTAGAAAATGTTTTCAAAAGGTAAACAAAAAATATTAACTGAAAAATATTTATTTTTGTATTATTTTCTAGGGTTTTAAATAAAAAGGTTTTTAATATTTATTTACATATATATGCTAAATAAAACAAATAAATTCCAAATAAATGCAAAAATGGGTGGAAAATATTTTTTATATTTTTTATATTTGAGCAAAAAATAATAAGTCAGAATCAAAAAGAAAAAATCAAAAATGATCAATATATCACACATTGGGCCAAGGGGTGTAAATTGGAAAAGGGGGTGCAAAAAGCAGGACTGACTCAGGCCCAGCCCAAGCCAGTCATCTTCAACCTTCAGCAATGTTTGAACATCAAAAACGCGCGCTTCTTGTACAACAGCTAACTCCTGATTCTTTGACTTTTAACAAAAACTCATAACACAAACATTATAGAGCATCAAGAGACGAATTCATACATATAAAACACTTGACCTAACTCTAAGAATCCAGGGAGAATTTCTTCATTCCCAATTTCTGACCTAATTTTTCTTCAATGTTCATGGCCAAAATTCTCACAGCACGCATAATATAAATGAAAAGTAAATACATGGATGGCTTCAGGGCTATGAGTAGAACATGTTTTCTTCACAAACCTAAGCTTAATCATGCCTGGATAGAGAGATAGAAATTCATGTTTTTACCTGTTTCAGCTTGACTTGAACAGAACAATGTAGCAACTTCCAATGGATTTTGAGCTTTTGTACAGCTTGCCTGAAGTCCAAGGATGCTTCTCCAACTCCTAGCTTGCTTTAAAATTAACTGAATCGTGCTATGGAAGTCAACCTGCATAGCTTGAAAATAAAAATGGCAAACGTGGTTATGGGTGTTACAGCTTGGGTTTAATACTTGGGATAGTTTGTATGGATGATATAGAATGTATTTGAACTGGTCTTAGCCAAAATGCACGAGTGGAAATGTTTGTGGAAGTCAAGTTGCAGAACTTGCTCTGTTTCTGCAGCAAGAGGGTGTTTTTGTGTTTGAGGAGGTTTGAGGGGTGGTTGATTCGTTCCTTAGGCTTGCTTGGATGTATAAAAGATGTTAACAAGGTTTGTGTTTGGCTGTGTTGACAGGAATGAGAGTTGAGAGTTTTTTTGCAAGCTTTCTTCTTTTTGAAGTAAGAAGGTTCAAGTTGGGTTATAGGCCTGTACAAGGCTCTCAAGCATGCTGCAGCACTCTCTCTTGATCAGTGGGATTTGTCTACAAACTTGTGCCTCAAATATCTGGCTTGTACCTCTTGGATATGGTATTTGACATAAAGTGCATCTTTTCCAAAATGGCAAATTTACTTTTTCCATTTAAAGATTAATTTTTTGTGTAATGACTAAATGCATAAAACAATGCTTGAACACAAAGGTTAGGCATTTAATTATTGAGTGTGAAGAGGTTTAGAGGCCTGCAAACTATCACAAACCCTGCTGACTTGAAAATGCCAATGTTATGAACAAGCTTTGGCCATGAACAAAAGTGAATTTTCCCCAACTTTGCAAATTCGATTCTCCCTAACCACAAGGGTGTTTGATGAGTTCTTGGATAATTTGGAAAGCTTGGAATGTGTACTACAATCCATCTTTGTAATGCAAATTGAAACTCCAAGTGGAAGCATGTTAAAAATGGCCAAGAAGTTGGACAAAAATCCTGCCTAGAATAGGTCAAAAATTTTCTAAGTTAAAAATGTTTTGCACCCTTGTTCCAAAAATCATAACTTGAGCTACAAGATTCCTTTGAGAAAACTTTGTGAATCAAAGTTGTAGATTTTGCAATGGACTACAACTTTCATGTTTTGAGTTTTGTTTTAATCCATTTTCATCTTGGTGAAAAAATGGGACAAAGTTTGGAAAAAAATAAGGAAATTTCATAACTTAGAAAATTTCTAAGTTATGAAATTTCATCATTTTAAACCCTAATTTGCAATTTTGGGTTTCTTGATGAACAAGTTTCATAATTTGACATGTCTTGATGAAAAATGAATCTTGGCACTTGATTTTGACCAAAAAGTCAAAGTTTGACTTTTCAGTATACAGTCAAATTTTGATCAGTTGACTGGAAAACTCATCTGTCAATCCTGTGTATTTGAGATCTTTTGAACTTGTTGAATGGTTCAATATAATGCCATTGAGTTCTTGAGTCCATATGTGAGCTTGGTTTCCCATTGGTTAGGTCAAACAGTCAAAAATTGCCTTTGTGTAGTCAAAACCCTAAAAATGACCATTTTGCCCTTTTGATGATCTGATCAAATTTCTTGTGGAATTGTGATCCAAACTTGATCAAATGGTTCATATGAGTTCATAATGTCTATGCAGGTCAAAAATTATGAAGTTTGACTGTCAATTGGCCACAGTTGACTTTTTCCCCAATATAGCTGATTTCTAGGTCTACTGTCCAATTGACTGGGCAAAGATTGGAATCAAGGCTTGAAACTTGGTATGGATAAGCTTGTGAGTCCAATATGAAGCATGAAAGTCACTTTTGGCATTTTAGGTCAAAACATCTTTGTGCAAACTCAAACCCTAATTTGGGTCAACAGTGCAAGGAGGAGTCTTGAGCAGAGCAAACCCTAACTTGATCTTGAGCTCCAAGAGTCTTGTGGTGAGAAAATCTTGATGAAATGAGAGGGAAAATTTAGGGGTACAACATTTTCAAATGAAAGTGTTGGTGTGTAAAATGTTTTTGTTATGAGCAAGCGAGCAACTATGAGCGTCCTACCTACTCAAAAGTTCTATGTTCTTTTCCTCCTCCTTTAGATGTTGCTATATTACCATTTATTTGGTAAGAAGCCTCATAGTTGTATGTAAAGGGACAGGCGTGGGCCGTTTGTTTAGGGACTAGATCGTTTACCGAATGCAATATTGATGGTCATCGAGGGACTACGATCTTTTAGCAAGGGTCTTTGCTAAAACGCCCATATTCGATGAACATGACTATTTTTCAATGCAACAAGTGAGATTACCCTAGAGGTGCATGTGTGAATAGTGTGTTTGATTGCATGCATTTTGTCTTTTATTTTTGGGTTGTCTACTTGTTGGTTTTATCTTGCCATACATCCTAATTACTAACATTTTTACAAAAGCAATAAAAATGCATAAAATAAATATCCTACACTATTACAACCATATTGAATAGCAAGAAAATGTAAATACAAAACAAAATAAAGAAAGGAAAATGAGCTTTTCGATTCAGGCAGCGACACCCTTCGATTATGCTCTTCCTGACTTCTTTCGATTTGGCCTGGAAATAGTAAGGACATGCCTTTCGATTTCATCCCTTTCCTGTTTCTTTCGAATGGGACCTGGAAGTCAGTGTATGGGTAGCTTTCGATTCTTCCTTTCTGCTTCCTTTGAATGGCCTGGGAGTCAGTGTATGGTGAAGCCTAAGGCCACACTCTTTGTTCTGCTTGCAACTATAAAGCAGCCAGGGGTGAAGCCTAAAGCTTCGATTCACACCTCCTTCCTCCTGTTTTCTTTCGTTTGAGATTTAAATAGAAACATGGCCTGAGGCCATGCTAGTATTGTCTCATGTGCAGGTTAGTTCTTAAAATATGTTTGATAAACCAAGAAACAAAACCAAAAGGTTAGCAATGAAAACAAACGGAAAAGGTGGAAACAAAAAGGAAACAAATGTTATGTACATGCTTAAAATGAAAAGTTTAAGGTCAGAGTGACTTACCTTGCTTGAAGCTGGGATGCGTGTGTTTGACCTTGAGTGATTGGACTAGATACTCCTGGATTCGAAGGAAAGAAACAGGTGTGGTGTTTCTTTGACTGGACTCAAAAGTCAAGAGGAGCGGGATTGTGTTTGTTATTTCTGGATTCGAAGGAGAAGAACAGGTGTAATGTTCTTTCTGCTGGATTCGAAAGAAAAACAAAGTATGGGGTTGCTTCAGATTTGAAAGAGAAAAAGAAACAAGGGTTGTGTTTATTTAGATTCTATGTTTTTGTTTAGTATTTGAGAATCTTAAGAGTTTAGGAGTTTTTGAGAGTTTGATGATTTTTTCCACGCCCCCCAAACGTCCAAGGTCCTCTCCTTCAGCTTGCAAATTGTTTCTCTATTTATAGAGAAAAGGTTAAAGGTGTTGAAGTGGTCAGCTTTGCAAAATAATAAAATATGAAAATGAAAAATAACAATTCTCAAGTACAAGTGGGGTCCTGTTGTCTGTTGCGAGTAGGAGATTGGACTTATGCTTTTGTCATTGCTTGTGTTCATACAAAAATCAGATTGAAAGCTAACTTTGTGATTAAAATACTCTTTATGAAAAAAGAGTACGTAGCTTTTTGCCATTTCATCTAAGAATGGTATTATCCAATAGACAAAGCTTCAAACCTTTGTGTCAGCCTCTGCTTATGTAAAGATTTGGAAGCAACATAGCCTGACAAGTGAGATTTGGAGGATAAGGCTATGAGATTCGCTCAAAGTTCTTCAAACAAGCTTGCTTTGAAGGGTTCAGATTGGATTCGAAGTATGTTGATTCAAAGGAAAACTTAAATCGGAGCTTTGTATGAAGGTGGCTCTTGTCCAATCAAAGGCTTGCCTGCCATAGGTCACATGGCCAAACGAAAGGGTGCATGCAGGAGGTCCCTGCTTTGGTGGCGCTAGCATGAAGGGGAAATTTTTCCTTGTGATTTTGGAAAATATGAAAAACCAAAGGCTTCTGAGTCGAAGGAGAGCTACAAGAGGCTATTGCTTTGTGACTTCAAGCAAACATGCAAGAGGCCTTTGCTCAAACGAAAGCTTGCATGAAGAGCCACTGTCCAAACGAAACTTGCCTGCCAAAGGTCATATGGCCAAACGAATGATGTAACCCAAACTTGCATTTGAAGGAGGCCACAAACCCAAATGAAAAGATGCACGCGGGAGGTCTCTACTTTGTGAGTCAAAGTAAACATGTAGGATGCAAATGGTGCAATCGAAGGATGTATGCAGGAGGCTTTTGCCTTGTGCCTGCTGGCCTAAAGATTATCCTTGCCTTGTGAATTGGGAGCAAGTGTAAAGAAGGCACTTGTCTTCTGAATCAAAGGAGGCCAGTAGGGAATCACCAACTTCTAAATCGAAGGACATCAGTAGGAGGATTTTCCTCTTTGAATCATAGGAGGCAACAAAAGGCTTTTTTCCTTGTTCCTGCTGGCCTGGTAGGAGCCTCTTGCTTTGAAGCATGCAAGAAGGAAGCTAATGCTCAATCGAAGGCTGCATGCAGCTAGCCATCACTTTGTGAATCAAAGCAAGCATGGATGGAATTATTTGTCCAATCGAAGTAGTCTTGAAAGAGACTAAAGTCCAACGAATCAAGGTAAATCGAAGAAGGCTTGCAGGAAACCAAAATACAATTGAAACCTTGTAAATTCAAAGTAAACTTATTTTTTTTCCATTTTGTCAAAAAGATTATTTTTATCTGCTTTGCCCTTTTTTAACAGTTTCCTCTTTAACTTGATGCTGAAAAATCCAATTGTACTTGTGAAAACTTGAATTTTGAGAATCCTTGTGAGAAATGCCTTGAGAAATGAGAGGGAAAATTTTGGGGTACAACATAAGACCAAACATTAATTCTCTCTAAAGTAATCAACTCAACATTATACAATTCAACTCAATAATTATATAAAAACTTCCACAAAACTCATCAATAAAGTAAAAATAATATTATTACTCTCATCAGTAGGTTAATTATATTATTACTTATGTCAAAACACCGACAGGGTAATATGCATTTACTCGAAATCATATTCTGTTTCTTAACTCAATTCATAAAATAACTCAAAATACTCTAAAGAGTTGAACCTCTCAACTTTAACTCTAAGGCTCATCAGATTTACTATAAACAACTCAAAGACAACTCTAAACAGTCCTACAACAATCTCTACGATTAAAATGATCAATTGATAACCTTTGCATATAAAAAAATCTTATGAACTCTATGGGTTGACGTCCCGCCTCAAGTAATAATAAAACAATTTTTTTTTGATTTTTTAGACTTTTTCAGTATTTGGGCGATTTTATGACATATCTCCTTTTTGGGATTTCTCTCTGAAAGATTAGGCCATTTAATTTCTCTCTGAAAAATTAAGCTATAGGGGTTTCTGATGTCTTAGACTAACTCAGTAGACAATCGCTCAAAAAAAGTACCAATTCCACAACATAGACAACTAAAAAAAATATAATTATCTCTAAAAAGGCACATTCAGAGAACAATAAAACAATATCATCAATATCAACATGTCAATATAAATTTTCAAATAATTCAATTTATTGTAACAACTCCCAATTTCCAATTAAAAAGGGTTTGGGACAAATCTTTTTAGCCAAACACATACGATCAAATAAAAAATTCATGTAATAAAATCAAATTATAAATACAAAAAAGTTTTGGGACAAATCTTTTTGGTTACAAATATACAGATAAAATAAAACATATAATAAAATGGGGAAGAAGAAGACGAGAGGGTTAGGACTCCTCACCATCCGACTGCCTAAACACCTTTCAAGTAAAGAATCCCCCCTTACCTCGAAAGTGACGATCATTGAATTTTCCTTGCCGTTGGGATTCTCCTCACTCTTATTCCTACGATCAGTCTTCTAGGTTTCCTAGCGCTTCTTTTTTTCACACTTTCACGTTTTGTCCCAAATCTCACAATAACTTATCTATTTATATTTTCCCCCATTGTCTTATTTTATTAAAAAATCTAATATTATATTATGTTAATCAAATAATAATAATAATTTTCCAATAAACTAATTATTTAATTTCCAATAATAATAATAATTCTAACAATAATTCAATAATTCTTATTATTTTTTCACCACATCCCTAACCTACTTCAACACCTAGTTTTATCAATATTTTAAATAAAAACTCTATTCTCTCTAATTTTTAATTATTTCTAATTTTCCTAATATTAATTAAGTTACTGAAACACCCATAATTCACACACTTAAAGTGGGTGAGAGTTGTAACACACGGAGCCGAAGAGGACAGAGAATGGTTGTAACACCCGAGACCGAAAAGAGAGAGAGAGAGAGAGAGAGAGAGAGAGAGAGAGGAGTGGTTACCGAATTCACATCAAAATTAGAGGGATACTTAGGTTGTGTAAGGAAGGGAGTGTATGGTTGAAGCAATGTTGATAAGGATCGATTGGTACTACCTATACTAACATGATGCATCTTCATTTCGATGGCCTAACAAATAAGAGTTCCACAGTTAAGTGTGTTTGACTTGGAGTAGTATTTGGATGGGTGACCTTCTGAGAAGTTTCTCAAAAAGAATGTGAGTAATGACAAAGCATGCTGAAAAGACTCCTGTTAGTTTGTGGGGTTAGTCGGTAATCCTGAAAGCAGTTTGTAGCGTTGTAACGCTTGGTCATGGATTTAATTCTTAACATCAACAATTTTCTTTTTTATTTATTTTAAGAACTTTTTACCAAGCTTTGATTTCTAACCATGGTGAAAAGTGGCGTTTTTTTAAAATTTTTAAATTAAAAATAAAATAAATTTCCAAGTATATATTAGTTCATGTTCATTCACTTTTGCCCTGGCCAAACTTAACGAACTTCATCTTCTACGTCCAAACTTCATATTTCATTTACAAAAATCTATTTTCCACTAAATCAAACTCGAAACAGAAACGAAACTAGAAAAATATCATTTCTTTCATTATTCAGTTTTTGAATTCTTTCATCTCTTCTCTAACTTAAGAGAGGCAAGGGAAACTGGATTGGAGTTAGAAATGTTAGTTATTGTTGTTTGTGATACGGTGGGAGAACTGACTAGTGTTTCGCGTTCACATTCGCACTTGTGCGGTTGAGCAAGAGTCGCCACCGACTTTTTATTTTATCCTAAAGGAAAGGTTAAAAAAAGCACAGCAAAAACCTTTTGAGATATTTCATGGGTTCGGGGGGTAGATTATGAAAAGGGAAGGTATTAGCACCCTTTTCATCCATGGTTATCCATGGGCTCTTAGTTACTTGGTTTTTTAGATCACTTGCCTTGTTTTTTTTTTGATTGCTTTGAAAATGGTGTGTGTGTGGGTGCTTTTTTGAAAAATGTTTTGGAAAAGGATGCCTTGTCTTAGGCAACTAATGTATTTGACTCGTGATTGAGTGTTTTACAAAAGTGTGGATCTTTTCGAAAAGATGTTTCAAATGTTTTTGAGAATTTGTTTGAAAGTGTTGTGGATTGTGGTTTTTTTTGAAAAGAAGGAAAGTGTTTTTGCAAGTTGATCTCAAGTAACTAAGAGTTTTGTCTACCCTATTGTACTCAAAGGTTTTTTGTTATGTTTTAACCCCTTTTAACAATTTTGTTCCACCATTGAATTTGATGGACAATCTTGCGTTTAGGAAGTTTATTCGGGACGGGCGCGGGTCATCGTATGGACCATGAATGCAATGGTGCCAAGTGTCTTTGGCAATTTGCTTTGAAGGGACTATGATCATTCTGTTTAGGCAACACTTTGAGACTTATGATCATTTGATTTTGTTTAGCCAAAGATACTCGACGTGCAAGCATGGCCCATTTTGGAAGGCAACATGTGGGATTACCCTAGGGGGTGCAAGTGTGATTGTGTATTGATTACATGTATTTGTCTTGTATTAGGTTATCTAGCGTTTGATTTTATGTACATACAAACCCTAGGTCTAACCATGGTATAATTGGAAAACTGTAAATTGTGGAAATATAAAATCTACGCTATTACAAAGTAGTGTCCGGGAGTGGGGGTATAAGTGTACAAAAGGGGATGAGACTTATGGTACCCAATAAGTTACAACCAAATCGAATTCGCGATCAAAACATAAATATCGAATATACAAATATAAGATAAACAAATGTGTATAAGGCAATGTGAATGTATTTGTGTAAGTGTACATGTATATGGGTATGTGTAATTATGTACAAACGCGATAATGTGAAATTGAAACGTATTAGGGTTTTTGACCTAGATGGGTATTTTAATGAATCTTTGATTTGTATATTTAATTATGTACAAAAGAAAATGTTTTAGTTTTAATTAAGAAATGTATCTTTATTTGCAAAAAGTATTTTGATTAAATGTTGTGAATTTAATATTAGAAAAATGTATTTAAATTATTATGTACAAAAGTATATTAATTAAAAAAAGAAGTATTTTCAATTTTTAATTATATGATGTGGAAATGTATTTTTATGTGCAAAAATATTTTAAGAAAAAAAGAAAATATGTACAAGGTATATTTCAATTATATATCAAGAAATAAATTATGTATGCTAAAAAGAAAATATATTTTAACGTGTATTAAAAATGTTTTCAAGATAATTGAATTAAACATGTATATAAAAAGTGTTTTAACTATATTGTAAAAAATATATTTTATCTATTAAAATGATTTTGTAAAAGGAAAAAAATAAATGTTTATGTAATATAAAGAAAAAAAAAAAGAAAAGGTTAGTATTTAATAGAAATGTTAGGTTAGAGAAGAATTAGAATAATGTTTGTTTTTTATAAAAGGAGGGTTTAAAATCCAAATGGGCTTAGATGAACATCAGAAACGGGTCAAGCCCACTGAATGTTGGAGCAGCGTTTTAGGGTTAAGCGTTTGTTATTCAGAACGAAAGCTTTAGGGTTGGCAGCGGCGCGTTCGTGCATTCGTCTTCTCCGATCATCAACTTCCTGAATGTTTCTCTTTCCGGCCACCAACGTCACTCCCGAAGCCTTTCTTCCCTCCATTGACATGAGCCCAGCGTCCTTGATTTAAGGTTTGATTTCAACGCTTTATGTTCTTTCGTGAATGATACGCGCTTTTTTTTTTATTTGAGTCTTAACTATTACCTTTCATTATGAGATGAAGGAGAAGAGAAGAGGGAAAAGATTGGCTACCTTCATTTTTGGAGATGGAGGAGAGGCGGAGGAGTGACGCTTTAGGAGGCCGGGACGGCGTGAACGGTGATGCTTGCCCTTGGTGACCCTGGTATCTTCGTTCTTACCTCTTGCTGTGTGAGGGTTTTATGATGATTTGTATTTGCCTGAAAACCTTCTTTCTAATTCACTTCTTTATCTCTCTTTTTCTACTATATGTTGCCTTGAATTTTCGTTGAATGGTTGCTTTTAGAGATTTCGCCCAATGATGTTATACTGAGGGCCTGATGGATTTGCCTTGAAATGTTGTTCTGTGTTATCTTGAACTTTCCCTTTTCTTCTTCTTCTTGAACACTATTGCCTTAGATTTGTTTATCGCCTATGATGAAAAACTTCTGAGGCTAGGGAATTGGTTTTGAAGGCTTGGATATGCTGGATTTACAAAATGGTGAGGCTTGAATTTGCAAAGGTTTTATCAGGTTTATGTGGTTAGGCCTTGACAGTAGTGGTATGGCTTTGGTGCTGGTATGAGGTTTGAGATGTGTTTGATGGTTTGGTTTGTACAGTTTTTGAGGTTAATGCAGGTTGATGAGGTTGAGCTTGCTTTGTATCTTTTTCTTCCTTTCTGAACTGCCTGCTGAACTGTGTTGGGTTTTAGTCTGGTTTTTGGATGGGTTTGAGGTGTTTCAGGTTATGGTTTGTGAGGTTACCCAGGCCATTGCAGGTTTTGTTCCAATAGGTTTTTTATGGCTTGGCTTTGTTTTATCAGTTTGCAGGTATGGTGAGTTTGGAGGTTCAGGTTTTAACTTGTATGTTTTATGAGGGTTGTGGGCAGGTGGTGAGTTATGTTTCAGGTTTTTTTTAACCTGGTTCTGGTTCACAGTTTGCAGGTTATATGTTTGGTTGGCTTTGTGAGACTGATGCAAGTTTTTTTTTCAGTCTTGAAACTTAGAGGCTTCAGTTTGTATCTTTTTTCTTCTATATCCTCTCTTCTGAACTGTCTTTTGGATTATCTTTTTTCTGTCTTGCTTGCCTCTAGCCTAAAACCTGCCTATGCTGCTTTATCTCTCTTTTTCTCTCCAAAAGTACAGTTAAGAATATATTATGATTTTATGTTGTACCTCTTTTCTGAAGGGGCCCCTCTAGGCTGGGAAATGATGATTTAAGATTGCTTGCATATAGGATTTTTCTGCATCTTTATCCTTCTTTTGACAGCTTTGTGTGCTGACTTTTCCTTGATATCTTGGGATTTTGTAATATCTTCCATATCTTCTTTGACAGCTTGGGATAGATTTTGACAGCAATTGTACTTTTGGGTAATCTTTGAGTAGACTTTGGCATTTGATAGGAAGTGGGAATTGGAAGTTTGCAGTTTGAACTTTTAGAAATTATGCATTTTGACATTCATGAATAAAAAATGGAATTCTTCCCTCTTTGTGAACCGGGAGAAATCCCGTGATTTGCAGAGAGGGTCAACTGATCCCAGTCAGTGGCCCCTAATGACGAGCAAATTTTATCTGTCTCTTTTAATTTAACTGCTTTCTGACTTTTCTTCTTTTTCTTTTTGCAGACGAATAACGGAGTACCGGAACGAAGTGAAGAATGAAGAATTAGAAATAGGATAGAATTTTATTTTCAATTTAATTTTTGTACACTTATTATTATTTAAATACTTTGTAATAAATACTTGTATCCAAATAATAACAATTGTAACAACTTATTAAATATGAAATAAAAAAGTTCCATTGACATTTAATTCTCTTCAATTCTTTTTCTTTAATTACTTGTTATTTATAATTCCTTAAATTAAATAAAATGAAAGTTAAATTTCAAGTATTTAATTTTTAGAACCATAAATAATCAACTAAACCTTGCTGATCAAAATAAATGAACTGGACGTCTCCATTATTCAAAGCAACGCACAGTCGAACACAAAAACTTAATCAGATGCAATCCTTTTTTCACTGATTCTTTGCCAAGCACCGTAATTCCAAACTGCACATATCTTTTGACTGACCCAAACAAAACAAACTGAATTCAAACCACTGTCTCTTTCACTGATTAAATCAAGATAACGCGAATTTTAATCCGAATCTCGGAATAACTTGCAAAGTGCTGTGGAATTTAAATCCTTCTGAGAACATGCCCATAAAACCCTTAATTCCCGATTAAATGCCAAATAGCGTTCGCCTGATCAAAATCGAACCAAAAATCAACCAAAACCCTAAGCCAACTGTAAAACAATCCAGAGTCCTGAAAATCAGTAAAAACCCTAATTTCGCTTGACTGACAAGAAAAGTCCGTTTGTCCGATTCTTGAGCCAGTTTGAAAAATTAGAAAAGGTTTGAAGCTGAGATTTCTTGGGGAAAAACGCGAGGGCAAATTTTGGGGTACAACAGTTGCCCCTGTTCAATCTTCTTGGACCTGAAGAGTTAGATTGGCAAGTTTGCCTTTCGCGACTTGAAGGTGAAAGAAGATTGGACACTAAAGTGCCCAGAAAATTTGCACTCGGCGATATGATGGTGGAGGTGAATGGGCTTAAAGATGCCATTTGGTGATGGGCTTAAAGATGCCATCTGGTGCGGTAGAATTTTGTCGGGGGATGGGCTTAGAGATGCCATCTGAGAATGGGCTTACAGATGCCATTCGGCGACTGCTGGTAGGAGGATGGGCTTATAGATGCCATCTGGACATGTTGAACTGTAGGTCAATGGTGAGTGGACAAGTATCAGAAGGGCATCCATGTTTTGGAACATCTCTGAATTAGGGGTCTGAACAAGCAACAGATTGACGTCCATATCTGGAGAATCTGTAAGCTATCTGAGATTGAATAAGCAATAGAGCAGCATCCGTTGTTGGGACGTGTCCGTAAACTATTTTCAAAAATTGTGAAGAGTCTGAATCAGTTGGTAGATTGACATCCGTTGTGGGGAAGAATCCGTAAACTGTTTTCAAAAGTTGAGAAGAGTCTGAATCAGTTGGTAGATTGGCATCCGTTGTAGGGAAGAATCCGTAAACTATTTTTAGAAGTCTTGAAGTTGAAGAGGAACCGGTGTAGGGTTTCTGCTGATGCGTCTGAATGAATCTGGAATAAGTATCAGAATGTCGCCGTGTCTGGGTCACATCTGAACTATTTCTGGATGAATCTTGGGAGTTGACCTGTGTCGGTCGATTGATCTTACCTGAAAAGGCAAAGGGTTAGTTGTATGCAATGTTATGATGCATGATGCAATGTACGTGACATCAATATTTATGAATGAATGTAATGAATGCGCATGTAAGCTGATGAGCTAATCTTGCTGAGGATAAATGAATCCGAGATGGCTGGAGATAGAAGCATCTTCACTGCTGTCGGGGAAAATAACCCCTTGGCTGTCGCTGGGGAAGAGAATTCCTGATGACCTCTGCTGGGGAGTTCCAAACTAGTAGACTCATGCTGGGGAGGCCAGATTGAGAATCTTCGGCTTGATGGGAAGTAACCCTGGAGACTTCACTGGGGAACTCAAGGTTTGCCTTCCCAAAACTCTGTGGGGAAAAGGTTCAATGGTCTGACTCCGCTGGGGATACTGATGCTTAAACTTTGAGGGGAATTGAATTCCGGAGGACTCCCTGGCTGGGGATTTGTAAAGATAAGTTACTGTTGGGGTATTTTGATGAACTCCGCTGGGGAATAGGAAGAACTTTGGCGAGCGCGATCTTCCGTGGTTGTTAGCTTGAGAAGAATCTGAACAAGCGATAGGTTAACATCCGTTACTTGGAGAACCCGTGAACTATTTTCAGAAATCTTGAAGTTGAATCAGCAATAGAGCCGCATCCGTTGTTGGGAAGCGTCCGTAAACTAATTTCAGAGGTTGAGAAGAGTCTGAACAAGTTGGTAGATTGACTTCCGTTGTTGGGAAGAATCCGTAAACCGTTTCAGAAATCTTGAAGAGGAACCAGTGTAGGGCTTCCTGATGATGAGCTTGTGTAAAACTGCATCGGGTTTGAACACTTTTGACATTCGAATGCCCCAAGTGGTGATGTAGATAAATCCTGGCTTATTACAGGTGTTGGTCTACAATCGGTCGTTCACAGATGTTTCCTGGATTGTTGCAGGTGTTGATCTGGAATTCTTCAGACATGCCCTGGCTGGATACAGGAATCGAATCTGGAAAGATGATAGTTGATAGATATGCCCTGGCTGGATACAGGAATCGAATCTTCAAACTCTTCAGACGTGCCCTGGCTAGATACAAGAGTCGAGTCTGGAAATGTGGTCAACAGATATGCCCTGGCTGGATACAGGAGTCGAATCTGGAAATAGTCGTCAACAGATATGCCCTGGCTGGATACAAGAATCGAATCTTCGAACTCTTCAAACGTGCCCTGGCTAGATACAGGAATCGAGTCTGGAAATGTGGTCAACAGATATGCCCTGGCTGGATACAGGAGTCAAATCTGGAAATGTTGTAGTTGATTTGTTGGACACTTTTGACATTCGAATGCCCCAAGTGGTGATGAAGGAATCTTGAATCGGATTACTCTGCATATTGAGAGATTTCTTGAAATCTTGACTGGACTGCCCCAGGTTAACTGTACTTTGAAAGATCTGTTGGACCTTGACTGGACTGCCCCAGGTTAATTGTACTTTGAAAGATCTGTTGGACCTTGACTGGACTGCCCCAGGTTAATTGAATTGTGACATGTCATGCCCCTTGCTGATAGGAGATTTGATGGAAGTGTTATCCTCTTGAAGTGATTTTGACTTACTGAGAGAGTTTTCGTTCCTCCGAACATGCGCTGTATGAACTTCTTCGCTGTCAAACAAAAAGGTCAAATGCAGACAGTGATATTCGGATAATGCAAAGTTTATGTTTGTCTCGAAGTTTTGAAAAATGCGTTTTTAGCAGAAAACTTTTCATAAGACAAGTTAACACAAGATTTAGAGCAAAGCCCTACAGGAGTCAGGATACCTTTTGTAACAATATGCTTTCGAACTAACCCATGCTTCAATTAGGACTTTTGAAGGGTTGTAACGTGGCCTGGTTCACGGTTTAAGAAACAAAGGATAAAGGCTCAAAGTATATTTGTACCCACCCGCTCTTCGTGATGTTCTTCAACCTAAGCTCAGTTAATTGTGCGTCGCACTCTGTTTTGAGTTTGGAACGACTTTTGGGCGATGGTTCACCAGTTGAATTTTGGGGGAGACAGTCATCATCTCCTTTTTTCTTTCTCAACATTTTTTCATGTTGTTGAGGATTTTGTAATGACCTCACTATTTTGATTTTGATTTGTTATCCCTAACTTTTGCCTGACTGTTACTATTTTCCGGGATTACTGTCAGCGGGATGCCCCAGCTTTCTTAAGCCTCCTTTATAGGTTTTGGCTTGGTGGGCTTTTCTCTTTTGAGAGATTGACTGTCTATGTGATAGGGAACCACTCCGGTCTTTTTGATTCCAAGGGAATACTTTCTTTTTCGATGTCGTTCGTTGTGTTACGAACTGAGAGTTTGCGACTTCAATGCGCATTTTCTTTTGAATTAACTGAGATACTACCCTGCCCCAGGTTTATATCAAAGGTTTCGATTGTTTAGAACAGAAAACTCCTACTTCTTTGGCTCGAAGGGGTTGACTAGGGATTAACTTCCTTATAACTCCAGTGTTTGGGAATTGAAAGAAATGCCTGTACATCATCAGCAAGGTCTGTTCAAAAGCATACTGTATAAGATCACGGTATTGTTTCGTCATCCTCCCTCTAAAGGCTTGCAGCTTTTTATCAAGAGTAAAATATCATAAAGAAAAGCATAAGAGTAGTGAAACGAATGGATGAATTCAAGACAAACATATGCAATGCATTAATGAAAACATGGTTTAACATCAACAGATAGTTGTTTTGACAGCAAAAGAAATTACAACTTTGAAAATTCAGAAAGAAGCAAAAGTCTTTCAGCTTGAGCTTCGTCACTTCAAGCGGAGAACCCTTTAACGGAAGATCTTCATCTCGCCGTCTGGCATGAATTCCAGCACCCCAATGTCAATCAGATCTTGAATCTTGTTCTTCAAGGCCCAACAGTCGTTGGTACTGTGTCCCGGGCTGTAGGAGTGGTAAACACAGAATGCGTCGGGATTAAAGTGAGGAGAGGAGATATTGAGCTTCTGAGGAGGGTCCTTTAAGGTGAGCAAATCGACCTCCAGCAGGCGCTTCAGTATGAAGAATGATGGTATTTCAGTCTCCGTAAACTGTCTTCCCGACTTTTCTTGCTTACGCCGATTGTCCCGTTGACGCTGGCGAGGTTGTTGATGGGATTGTGACCCTGAAGCTAGCAAAGGAGCTTTCCCCTTATCTTCTTGAGTGGATGGAGGCTGAGCGGTGACTTGCTCTTCAACCTCAGATGTTTTCCCCAGTTGGTTGTTTGGAAGCAGTTGGCGGACAAGAACTCTGAGTTCCTCTTGTCTTTGAGATAGGTCTTGGATGAGAGCCATCTGGCCCACCAACTGTCCCATCATTTAAGTCCTCAGTGTTGTCAGATCAAACTGCAGCTCCGCAATCTGATCACTGCTGGCATTGTTGGAATTCCCCAAGCCCTTGGTGAGGAGAGCTTTCATCTCTTCTTGCCCCAGAGACAAGTTCAGGAACATCTCCTGCAGCTGAGCAGTCTGGTCTTGGATGTCTTTGACAGACCTTTCTAGAGCCATCTCTTGCTGAAATAAACAGCAGGAGAGTAAGGAAACCTGAAAAAGGAAAGATTGTCAAAATGCAATGCATGATATGTGGATGCATGCTTTCAAGGATCTCTTGGGGTAAACACAAGAAAATGTTAGAGGTTGAACTCTGCTCTTGGATTGGAGATCTCTGCACCGGTGGACGTCCTTCCACGAGAATCAAGCTCACCATGTCAAGTGGGTCATAGCCACTGATTCAAGTTGTTGCACTTGATCTTTGATTGGAGAGCTTTGTGTTGGTGGATGTCTTTCCACGAGAATCAAGCTCACCATGTCGAGTGGGTCATAGCCACTGATTCAAGTTGTTGCACTTGAACTTTGACTGGATTGGTTTGAGGAGAAACCCCCTTGCCCCTTGGTAGATGTCTGGTTCAACGTAATCCTGCATCAACAGAACCCTCGAGATCCTTGAAATGGTTATTGAAAATGCTATGGTATGATGTCATGATGTTATGTCCATGTATGCGAAAAGCAGGCAAGTGTATATACAGGCAAACATATTCACACAAAGCACACAAGGCCTTAGGTTTAGGCTTGCATGAGGTTCAGGTACTACCCTCTTTCAGTTTGTTGGTTAAAACATGTCCTATCAAAAGTAACCGGGTTCTAAGGGTCCCAATATCACTGGATTGCTTTCATTGTTCATCGTTTCGATTTAGCCACTGAACTGGCGACCGAAATATTCCAGGAAAGCAATCCTCAATTGAGTGTAGTATCGAATATCAACCAACCTCGGACTGCACCAAAGTCAGTTATCTCACTACCCTAAAGAGGCCAAGATGGTTCAATTAAGGTTCCTAAGGTCAGTTGATGCTTCGCGACACCACGCGGCGGCCCCGTACTCTCCTTGACTGAACTCAAGGGTTACCGGTACACACCAAGATGCCACATCAACATAGCAGACTGCTTCAACCATGTCGGTATACCCCGCACAGTTCCCTCACAGCCTTGTTGCTACCTAAAAGGGTATTCCCCAGATCTGGGTTAGGATCTATGAAACTCCGATACAAAGCCCACAAATGTAAAACAAACAAAGCAATCAATTTGAAAACAAAGGTGATCTAAACCCTAAGGTAACCCCACTTTTAGAAAAAGTCCCCAGCAGAGTCGCCAGTTCTGTGATACGGTGGGAGAACTGACTAGTGTTTCGCGTTCGCATTCGCACTTGTGCGGTTGAGCAAGAGTCGCCACCGACTTTTTATTTTATCCTAAAGGAAAGGTTAAAAAAGCACAGCAAAAACCTTTTGAGATATTTCGTGGGTTCGGGGGGTAGATTATGAAAAGGGAAGGTATTAGCACCCTTTTCATCCATGGTTATCCATGGGCTCTTAGTTACTTGGTTTTTTAGATCACTTGCCTTGTTTTTTTTTGATTGCTTTGAAAATGGTGTGTGTGTGGGTGCTTTTTTGAAAAATGTTTTGGAAAAAGATGCCTTGTCTTAGGCAACTAATGTATTTGACTCGTGATTGAGTGTTTTACAAAAGTGTGGATCTTTTCGAAAAGATGTTTCAAATGTTTTTGAGAATTTGTTTGAAAGTGTTGTGGATTGTGGTTTTTTTTGAAAAGAAGGCAAGTGTTTTTGCAAGTTGATCTCAAGTAACTAAGAGTTTTGTCTACCCTATTGTACTCAAAGGTTTTTTGTTATGTTTTAACCCCTTTTAACAATTTTGTTCCACCATTGAGTTTGATGGACAATCTTGCGTTTAGGAAGTTTATTCGGGACGGGCGCGGGTCATCGTATGGACCATGAATGCAATGGTGCCAAGTGTCTTTGGCAATTTGCTTTGAAGGGACTATGATCATTCCGTTTAGGCAACACTTTGAGACTTATGATCATTTGATTTTGTTTAGCCAAAGATACTCGACTTGCAAGCATGGCCCATTTTGGAAGGCAACATGTGGGATTACCCTAGGGGGTGCAAGTGTGATTGTGTATTGATTACATGTATTTGTCTTGTATTAGGTTATCTAGCGTTTGATTTTATGTACATACAAACCCTAGGTCTAACCATGGTATAATTGGAAAACTGTAAATTGCGGAAATGTAAAATCTACGCTATTACAAAGTAGTGTCCGGGAGTGGGGGTATAAATGTACAAAAGGGGATGAGACTTATGGTACCCAATAAGTTACAACCAAATCGAATTCGCGATCAAAACATAAATATCGAATATACAAATATAAGATAAACAAATGTGTATAAGGCAATGTGAATGTATTTGTGTAAGTGTACATGTATATGGGTATGTGTAATTATGTACAAACGCGATAATGTGAAATTGAAACGTATTAGGGTTTTTGACCTAGATGGGAATTTTAATGAATCTTTGATTTGTATATTTAATTATGTACAAAAGAAAATGTTTTAGTTTTAATTAAGAAATGTATCTTTATTTGCAAAAAGTATTTTGATTAAATGTTGTGAATTTAATATTAGAAAAATGTATTTAAATTATTATGTACAAAAGTATATTAATTAAAAAAAGAAGTATTTTCAATTTTTAATTATATGATGTGGAAATGTATTTTTATGTGCAAAAATATTTTAAGAAAAAAAGAAAATATGTACAAGGTATATTTCAATTATATATCAAGAAATAAATTATGTATGCTAAAAAGAAAATATATTTTAACGTGTATTAAAAATGTTTTCAAGTTAATTGAATTAAACATGTATATAAAAAGTGTTTTAACTATATTGTAAAAAATATATTTTATCTATTAAAATGATTTTGTAAAAGGAAAAAAATAAATGTTTATGTAATATAAAGAAGAAAAAAAAGAAAAGGTTAGTATTTAATAGAAATGTTAGGTTAGAGAAGAATTAGAATAATATTTGTTTTTTATAAAAGGAGGGTTTAAAATCCAAATGGGCTTAGATGAACATCAGAAACGGGTCAAGCCCACTGAATGCTGGAGCAGCGTTTTAGGGTTAAGCGTTTGTTATTCAGAACGAAAGCTTTAGGGTTGGCAGCGGCGCGTTCGTGCATTCGTCTTCTCCGATCATCAACTTCCTGAACGTTTCTCTTTCCGGCCACCAACGTCACTCCCGAAGCCTTTCTTCCCTCCATTGACATGAGCCCAGCGTCCTTGATTTAAGGTTTGATTTCAACGCTTTATGTTCTTTCGTGAATGATACGCGCTTTTTTTTTTATTTGAGTCTTAACTATTACCTTTCATTATGAGATGAAGGAGAAGAGAAGAGGGAAAAGATTGGCTACCTTCATTTTTGGAGATGGAGGAGAGGCGGAGGAGTGACGCTTTAGGAGGTCGGGACGGTGTGAATGGTGATGCTTGCCCTTGGTGACCCTGGTATCTTCGTTCTTACCTCTTGCTGTGTGAGGGTTTTATGATGATTTGTATTTGCCTGAAAACCTTCTTTCTAATTCACTTCTTTATCTCTCTTTTTCTACTATATGTTGCCTTGAATTTTCGTTGAATGGTTGCTTTTAGAGATTTCGCCCAATGATGTTATACTGAGGGCCTGATGGATTTGCCTTGAAATGTTGTTCTGTGTTATCTTGAACTTGCCCTTTTCTTCTTCTTCTTGAACACTATTGCCTTAGATTTGTTTATCGCCTATGATGAAAAACTTCTGAGGCTAGGGAATTGGTTTTGAAGGCTTGGATATGCTGGATTTACAAAATGGTGAGGCTTGAATTTGCAAAGGTTTTATCAGGTTTATGTGGTTAGGCCTTGACAGTAGTGGTATGGCTTTGGTGCTGGTATGAGGTTTGAGATGTGTTTGATGGTTTGGTTTGTACAGTTTTTGAGGTTAATGCAGGTTGATGAGGTTGAGCTTGCTTTGTATCTTTTTCTTCCTTTCTGAACTGCCTGCTGAACTGTGTTGGGTTTTAGTCTGGTTTTTGGATGGGTTTGAGGTGTTTCAGGTTATGGTTTGTGAGGTTACCCAGGCCATTGCAGGTTTTGTTCCAATAGGTTTTTTATGGCTTGGCTTTGTTTTATCAGTTTGCAGGTATGGTGAGTTTGGAGGTTCAGGTTTTAACTTGTATGTTTTATGAGGGTTGTGGGCAGGTGGTGAGTTATGTTTCAGGTTTTTTTTAACCTGGTTCTGGTTCACAGTTTGCAGGTTATATGTTTGGCTGGCTTTGTGAGACTGATGCAAGTTTTTTTTTCAGTCTTGAAACTTAGAGGCTTCAGTTTGTATCTTTTTTCTTCTATATCCTCTCTTCTGAACTGTCTTTTGGATTATCTTTTTTCTGTCTTGCTTGCCTCTAGCCTAAAACCTGCCTATGCTGCTTTATCTCTCTTTTTCTCTCCAAAAGTACAGTTAAGAATATATTATGATTTTATGCTGTACCTCTTTTCTGAAGGGGCCCCTCTAGGCTGGGAAATGATGATTTAAGATTGCTTGCATATAGGATTTTTCTGCATCTTTATCCTTCTTTTGACAGCTTTGTGTGCTGACTTTTCCTTGATATCTTGGGATTTTGTAATATCTTCCATATCTTCTTTGACAGCTTGGGATAGATTTTGACAGCAATTGTACTTTTGGGTAATCTTTGAGTAGACTTTGGCATTTGATAGGAAGTGGGAATTGGAAGTTTGCAGTTTGAACTTTTAGAAATTATGCATTTTGACATTCATGAATAAAAAATGGAATTCTTCCCTCTTTGTGAACCGGGAGAAATCCCGTGATTTACAGAGAGGGTCAACTGATCCCAGTCAGTGGCCCCTAATGACGAGCAAATTTTATCTGTCTCTTTTAATTTAACTGCTTTCTGACTTTTCTTCTTTTTCTTTTTGCAGACGAATAACGGAGTACCGGAACGAAGTGAAGAATGAAGAATTAGAAATAGGATAGAATTTTATTTTCAATTTAATTTTTGTACACTTATTATTATTTAAATACTTTGTAATAAATACTTGTATCCAAATAATAACAATTGTAACAACTTATTAAATATGAAATAAAAAAGTTCCATTGACATTTAATTCTCTTCAATTCTTTTTCTTTAATTACTTGTTATTTATAATTCCTTAAATTAAATAAAATGAAAGTTAAATTTCAAGTATTTAATTTTTAGAACCATAAATAATCAACTAAACCTTGCTGATCAAAATAAATGAACTGGACGTCTCCATTATTCAAAGCAACGCACAGTCGAACACAAAAACTTAATCAGATGCAATCCTTTTTTCACTGATTCTTTGCCAAGCACCGTAATTCCAAACTGCACATATCTTTTGACTGGCCCAAACAAAACAAACTGAATTCAAACCACTGTCTCTTTCACTGATTAAATCAAGATAACGCGAATTTTAATCCGAATCTCGGAATAACTTGCAAAGTGCTGTGGAATTTAAATCCTTCTGAGAACATGCCCATAAAACCCTTAATTCCCGATTAAATGCCAAATAGCGTTCGCCTGATCAAAATCGAACCAAAAATCAACCAAAACCCTAAGCCAACTGTAAAACAATCCAGAGTCCTAAAAATCAGTAAAAACCCTAATTTCGCTTGACTGACAAGAAAAGTCCGTTTGTCCGATTCTTGAGCCAGTTTGAAAAATTAGAAAAGGTTTGAAGCTGAGATTTCTTGGGGAAAAACGCGAGGGCAAATTTTGGGGTACAACATTGTTGTGTTAGATAAAACATTTAATGTTGTTGTTTAGATTTAATGTTTATTGTAATATACCTCAAAACCTCAAGTGAGAACGAGAAGGAAAAATGACATATTTCAGTACTAGCATATTTTCGGGCTTGTTCGCGGATCCGTTTGTTAATGGGTTGTGTTTTTGAGCTTTATTATGGATCAGTTGGATTTTGGCAATTATAAATATGTATCTCTTATGTTATTTGAAGACTAAATTTTTTAGATTTTTAAAGAAAAAGAGATAAATAAGGGTTTAAGGAATTCCAAGGGAAAACTTATAAAGACAAGAGTTTTTGGAAAACCTTTGAAGTTATCTAAGGATATTGGGAAATACTTCTAAACACCTTGGGTTTATGAAATTATGGTATAACAGAACTCAGATGTCCTATGACATATTGGGACATCTGATCTGACTTAAACAACATGGCAAGGTATAAACATATTAAAAACAGTACTGAAAAGATAAACAATGCACATAATTGTTAACCCAGTTCGGTGTACAACAACACCTACTTTGAGGGCTACCAATCCAAGAATAAAATCCACTAGACAATATCAATTCAAGGTTAAACTAATCCCAAATTTACAAATTATCACTTAATCACTGCCCTGTACATTTTCTACCTAGGTCCTCCCTAGATATGATAAATTCCATCTCACTTCCAATCATCCCAATGATGTCTAACAGTCCCAGTTACTGTATCGATGACTTTTCACCAAAATGAAGATCACACTTCAAAAATAGAGAACAACACCTTAATCAAGACACTCCTTAATTAAGAACAACATACTTGATCTTGCTTCACAGCTTTGATCAAGAAAAATACTTAGAGTTGCTTAACATCTTCCTCCAAGAACAATACCGCATCTTACTTAAAAGCTTAGAGGAGAACAATAACAGAGATTACAACTGTGTAACACATTCCAACTCACAACCTGAGTGGGTCACACAAACCCACTCTCCTAGAGAGTGGTACAACGACAAAGCCATAATGATTCTACATCCTGGACCCGTGCCAAACTAGGTTACAAACCCTTCTATTTATAACCTATTCCCAACTGGACTTGGGCTTCAAAAACACAGTAGAGAGACTGCACAAAGTCTGCAAAAACTTCTCCAAGAAAATAGGTTTTTAGTCATAACTTTCCTAAAATGTCTCCATATTTAGAAAGTTTGAATATCTTGAAAACCAACATAATATCTCTGATTTATCGATCTTGGACGCCATATAGGATTACTAAAAATTCCCAAAATATTCAGTAATTAAATCACAACAACTAATCCAGACTGTCAGTTGTAGCAAACCTGATATCCTATACTTATGGTTAGGACATCCCTTTTGACATGTTCAAACAGCAAGTTAAAACATCTTCTGAATTGGAAACCTGTAACAGACCAGATGTCCTACTCTTCTGGTTAGGACATCACATTCGACATGTTGAAACTGAAAAATTAATTTTACCAAAATTCATGCCAATCATAATTTTAGAGAAATAATAGTTTGTGTGATTATTATATTGAGATTTGGAGAGATTGGGAAACACTTGGGTAGAAAATAAGGTTTGTTCTTGGGAACTTGGAAGGCCATTTTCTTGCAACTCATTTGTAATCTCTTATAAGAACTTTTGGAGTATAGTGAATTGGAGATATGCCTCTCCCCCAACTGTAGATCATTTGATCAAACTGGGTAAACAAACCTTTTATGTTTCTAGCCTTAATTTATCTTTGTTTTCTAAATTCATTGATTATTATTTCCGAAGGCCATTTATTTTGGTTGCTACTGTTGTTTGTCCCCATACATTAAATTAATATATGTCAATTGAACCTTATCATTTTCACAAGTTACGTCCATGATAGGGGCAAAGGGATAATGTTTACAAGTGAGCACCATAGGTAATTGGGAGATCGAGAAATTTTCTGAAATAATGATTTTAGGTTGTAGAAAGTAAAGATGCAAGCAATTTTAATTCAAGAGAAGTGTATTAATCCTTTTAAGGGTGAGGAATTGATGCATGCACGCCAAAGTAAAGCAGAAAAGACTGAGATGATGGATAAGGCCAGGAGTGCCAATATCTTTTGCCTCAGGGATAAAGTACTAAGAGTAGTCTCCAAGGAGCAAACTGCAGTTGCAATGTGGGAAAAACTTGAATCATTGTATATGACCAAGTCTTTGGCTCACAGGTTGTGTTTGAAATAACAACTATATTCATTCTGAACAGTGGAGAACAAATCCACAATGGAGCAATTGATAGAATTTCACAAGATTATTGATGATCTTGAGAATATTGAAGTAAGATTTAAGATAAGGACAATTCTCTACTCTTGTTGAGCTCATTAACCAGATCCTTTAAAGACTTTAAGGATGCTCTTCTTTATGGTAAGGAAGATATTATTACTTTGGATGAATTCCAGACAACAGTGAAATCCAAAGAATTTTTAAATACGAAAGATTTGAAAATTAATTATAACAATGAAGGCTTGAGTGTCTCAAGAGGAGGAAGTGAGTATAGAAGGATGTCCAAATCAAATAGATTTGACAAGTCAAAGGTAAAATGCTATAATTGTCAAAAAATCGGTCACTTCAAGAGGGATTGTTCTGAGAGAAAAGACAATGATAATTCTATTTAAGTTATGGTTGCCTTAGATTAGGATGATTATGAGAGTGTTGGTGCACTAGTGGTATCAAGTTTGGATACTGAAGATAGTTGGGTCATAGACTCGAGTTGCTCTTATCACATGAGTTCAAGAGAGATATTACAACATTGCTCCATACCAGAACAAAATTTTGGACAAGTGACTCCAAGCACAAGAGGAAGCTGTATTGTGATATTTACAATTTGTGATTAATGTAAAGGTTTTTTACTTAAAAATCAACTTATGTTAGTATTGACAAAATATGAGATAAAAACTGCGGAAAGAAATAAAAGTAATAATGTAAATGACATAAATTGAAAATTTAGAGTTAGAGAGATTGCGCTAAGATTTATACAAATTCAGACGAATATTGGCCTAATCCTGTTCCCAAGAGATCTTCTTGAGAGTTAACTAAAAACTTCATCTTTTAGAAGTTATTCCCACAAACCCTTGATACAAGTGAATCGAGATATTTTACACTAGCTTATCCCCCAACTAAAAGAGAGCTTTTCCACGGGATTAACTCACGAAACAAGTAGAGATTCCACCGTCTAATCTCAAGAACCAAACAAAACTTTTGCAGGCTGAGTTCTATAACCAAATAGATATTTTCAATAATTGATCTTAAGAACCTAACTCGATTCTTCAAGTGTATTACATTCTTTAAATAAAACAGTGGTACGACACAAGTAAAACACTTCCCTCACAAGTAGTTTTCAATCACGAGTTACTAAGGAAACTTTGGAGAGCTTTCACACTTCCTTTCTTTCACACTCTAAAGCTTTCAAGTTCCTTTTTGAGATATATCAATCATATAAGCACTTCACTATAAACCTGAATCTTCAACTTGATGAAGCTTGAGATATCTTCAAGTTAATCCCCATCATCAGTGATTTAGAAAGATATCACCACCAACTTCAACATTCATTAGTGTTGTCGTCATGGTTGTCAGTATCAAGATCATCAGCTTCATACCTGCAAGTACATAGATCCACATAAAACATCTCACAAGGTAGAAAATTCACTCTCAAAAGCACTAAGACAAAACAAAAGGAATAAAGAGAGTGAGAGAGAAAAGTGATAGGAAGGTATTCAAAATACATTTTCTGGTATGATTTGAAATAAGGGGGAAGCCCTCTATTTATAGTAGAAGGAGTGGCTAAGAAATTAGAAACAGTTTGTGGGCTTTTCAATGCTCATAATCGATTATGCAAATCACCTAATTGATTATGCAGTGCAAAAATCAAAGGTTTTTAAATAGACTAATCAATAATCGACTATAAGCTCTAATAATTTATTATGAGGCATTATAAAAGAGATAATCGATTAATCCTAAATTGCTAATCGATTATCTAGTGTAATCTACACTCATAAAGAATTATTTGAGCTAGTAATCAACTTGATACTCACGTAAAACATTTTCTTGTGATTCTATAAAAGCATAGAGGCTTTTCGATCTTTCCAAAGTGGATATGTGATTTTCCTTAGTAAACTCAGGAGCTAATCTTATACCTTTATAGACGCAGATCACTCGATACAGATACAACAATGATCCATCACATCATCTAGGTCTTGATATTCACTTATATTTGATGAGACTTAATAAGACATCTTAATAGATACCATCATCAGAGAGATTTCTTAACTGAGATCTTCACTGGCTTCACCAAACACCAATTGACATTAGGCGTTTCCCTTCAATATAAAATTTGACAACTTGATCACCTAGCACCATAACTTGATCACCATTTTTAATAAAGACTTCACATCACAATGTTGTCATCATCAAAACCACACTTACTTGATCATCATTTCAGATGAGGAATTTCCATCATAATGTTATCATCGTTAAAACTACAAAAAATTGATCAATATTTCAGACGAGGACTTTCCATTATAGTGTTGTCATCATCAAAATCAAATATGCCATCTAATTATTACAGTCATTATACCTGGCAGCATATAGGTCCACAATACTAATTATGGAAGGACAAGCAAATGATCGTGGTACACATTATTTATCAACGCATAATTATGAGCTACAAAATTCTTGACTTGACTTGGTTTTCAATAAATGGAAAGCTATACATAATTCACTTACCCATTCATATATAGTAAAAATTCATATTTTAGATTTTTCTATTCGACTTGAAGATATTTGAAGTTGAATATTTTTTTGTCCAATAATCCTCAAAGAAGTCTATAATCAACACTTCTAAAATGTTGGTGGTCCGCTATGATACGTTGATTTCTAAAATATTCCCCTCAATCATCCTTTGTGATTGATTACAAATATATCATAAGAAAATATGCAAGTTATGCCCACACTTTTTTGTGAGACAGATCAATGTTTTCGCCTCGCAACCTCTAATATGCCTACGTCTCTCCACTCCATTTTTTGTGGACTTTTGTAGGCTCACACATTAACATAATTTTTTGAAATTTTTAGAGTAAAGAAGTGCAGTGTCTGCAGACCCATCATGCTTTATTCTCAATTTTTCTGGAACAAATCAATGTTTTAAGTATGCACCCTATACAATGTCCGCTCTGCTTCATCTCGTTTTTTGCAGACATTTTCGGACGATCCAAATATGGAGTGAACTTAACTTTGACATCCTAGTGCCTTTGGCTCTAAAAATATGCTAGTTTTTCTTTTACTTAAAAAAATGTCAAGATGAATTGGCGTTTAAAAATAGGGTTAAATATGTTTAAATTTCCTCTAAAGTTAGGCATTTTCATTTTCCGTCTCTCTAAAAAATTTTGTTAAACAATCATCCCTCTAAAGTTAGGAGTTTTAACTCTTGGCCCCTCCTGCTAAAACTGTCGCTAATTCAGTCGCTAAATAGTAAACTGTCACTAAAAAACGCTGTTAATTCAGTCACCAAGTTGTAAAAACGTCGTTAAGTTGCAGGACGCACCAAAAATTAAAATTCCTAACTTTAAAGAAAATATTTTTTAACAAATTTTTTTAAAGAGACGAAAAGTGAAAATGTCTAACTTTAGACGGATTTTAAACATACATATGGCGTGTTTGAATTGACGGTAGACATAATTAATTCTACCAAAATTGAGTTTGGTAGAATTGATTTTTACAAAATTGAGTTTAGTAAAATTGATTTATTTTCGGATATATTTATGTAAAAGTGAGTTAAACAATAAATTTCAGTATAAAAATCACTTAAAATTAATTCTGGAGACAGAAACTACAAATTTTAACTTTAAGTAGAACAAATATACTACAAATCACCCAAAATCAATTCTACACATCTAAAATTGATTATGAATCTTTCAAAAATCAATCTAAATATGCTATTAACCCTTTAAAATAATTGCATTAAGTTGCTTTCAAATTTTAATCATATTTTTTAGGATTTCATCCCACGTTATCTTTCTGGACCTTTTCATAATATAATAAAACCAAACTATATATTCTTGATTAAATAAACCCAATTTGTTTAGGATATTAATCATCCACTAGCATATTACAGAAAATATATATAACAGTCGGTCCAATGAAGGACCCTTCTTTTGATTGGTCTTATTTGGAATTGTCCCCAAATTATTATTTAATTATGGACAAAAAACACCGCAGTGGATTAAGAATTAATTTACTTTTTCTTAAAGATATTGAGGACTTAAGCCTGCAACAGTTTTCCTTCTTATCCCAACAAAAAATTGTGAATATATATATATATATATATATATATATATATATATATATATATATATATATATATATATATATATATATATATATATATATATATATATATATATATATATATATATATATATATATATATATATAATATATATTTTTTAATCCAACTAATAATAAATGATATTTAGTGGCTAAATTTTTTATTGTGGAAGGTTAGATAATTTAGAAAAAATTAAGTATGTAGGTTCTTTTCTTGATATTAGTATAAAAATATATCATGACAACATGTAATAAGGGTTTTTTAAAACAAAAGATGTTTTATAGTGTTTTCTAATATTCATCACTTTTTCCGGAGAAGGCCGTGTTAAAATGAATTTGGAAAGAAAAATTTTTGCTAAAAAATATTGGACATCTTTGATTTAGGAGAGATCCTTCTATTCCTTAGAGTTGATAGTTAAACAATATTTTATTTGCAAAGATGACTTATCAGTAGTTGCCTAGATATATTTGCATTAAGATCATGAGTTATATTTACCTGCTTAGTTTTATCTAAGATAGCTAATCAGCCACAACATCCTTAATCTGTCATATTTATGGGTTCTGATGATGATAATCATCAAAACAATTTAATTAAACATAAAGAACTTATGGAATATCCAAAAAATTTGGATAAACTTAATAAATGTAATTCCATTAGTACCTTCAAATCAAATTTATAAATTTGGCAAAATATATATATTATCTCATTTTGATGTAAAAAGCTTAGAACAAACTATTCAAACTTTTAAAAATAATCAGACGATCAATCTTTTAACAAAAAAAGATTTACTTCCTTTTAAAAATTATAATTATATCCATGTTGGTTTAATACAAATTGCTCTTAAACCTTTAACTTTTGCTAGGATTAAATACTAGTATCCTGGGATATATTAGAGATGGTAGATGTAAAGATTTTAAACAATCCTTAGCTGCTTTAATTGAGACAAGCTTGTGTTATGGACTAATTTATTTTGATGTCTCTCCCAATATAAGCTTATTTATGTCTGATAAAAATTTATTAGATGCTCTTCAATTAACTATTCATACTAATGGTTACAATTTCAAACCTGGTAGTGAAATTATGGCTATATGTTACAGGATTTATTACAAAGTTCTTACCATTTTAAACCCTAAAACTAAACAAATATCGTTTCCTGGAACTACTACTTTAGTTCAAATTAATTTATTAACATCTAATTTTGTAACTAATAGGTTGCTAAAATTGGATGAAATTAATTTTCCAAAAACTTGGAATCTTCCTCAGGCCATAGAACCTGAACCCATCCTTAATAAGGATGTTGATCAAATAATCCAGTCTAATGAAGGAGGTTTGAAGATAAATTTTAACTCTAAAAGAATGATTAGAATACCTAGATCTATGTCTGGAAGATATTATGTGAATTTTATAAATGAGTTTTACACTGCTCATGGTCAATCATCTAGATCTTCAACTTCTCAATTAAGAGAAGAAATAGAAGTCGTTGAGAATATAAGACTTAGCGAAAACAAAGTTCCCCATGGTATATATCAAAAACCAAATCCTCCTAGAGTAGAATCACTTACTCCCTCAGATATGGACTTCCCGATATAATGTTAGATTATTCCCCAGGTAGTAATCTAAGAAACCTTGTCAATGACGAGTTTCAGCATGAAAGATACACTCAATTTAGAAAATGATTTTTTAAAACTTTTTCTGCGTTAGCAAGCTTTAAGGATGAGTACTATACTCAGATGTCTATGAATCAAGATTTAATTCCCTTTGTCAAATGGTTCATTAGTTACTTTATAAGTAAATAAAAAGAAGAGTTAGTTTTTATGAAACAAGATGAACTTTTAGTTCTACAAAAACCTTGGGAAAATATCAAAGGAGAAAAAATAGAATCTTCTTTTCCCCCAGAGCAAACCATAAGTTTGGGTCCTCATGCTGAGGCTACACCTTATCTTACCCTTCAATTACAAAAAGTTGAACAAAATCAGGTTACTCTTAAGGAGTTAAATTCCATAATTAAATCCAATAATTATACTAATGCCTACCTTGTTTGTCTAGGAGAACAATTTATTTCTCTAGAAAAAGAACTATTATCCATAAAAGACCTTTTAGACAATCAAATAGCTCGTCAAAAGATTATTATTGACCTTATTAATAAGCCTAAATTTCAGGAACAAGCTTCTACCTCTAATATTTCAGATGTTCCTATAATTCAACCTCATATTCCTATAGAAGGATTTAAAATGGAAACCAACGGAGATGAGTTTGTTCGTATTCTTGAGAAAAATATTAAAGATTTACATTTAAAAGTTATGTCTAACCAAGACTCTTCTAATGAAGAAGACATTAATGATTTATCAAATATGTTTGTTGATTTAGACATTAGTGATCAAAATACTAATGAGATAAACCCTATTTATAACTCTAAACCTTTAGAGAAATACTATTATAAGCGCCCCTCTCCTCAAGATTTACTTTTTGAGGAACCTGAACCCTTCTAAAATTTGTATTATGGATAAGCCATTTATGAATGGAACATTGATGGATTAAATGACAAACAAATCCTTGATGCAATACATAGAATGATTATGTATTCTACTATTTGTAAACAGCACGAAAATTTCGACAAAGATATTGCCTCCTTTATATCAATTGGATTTGTTGGTCAATTAAGAGGCTGGTGGGATCATTATCTCACTGAAATTCAAAAAATAAATTCTTAACCATAAGAAACTAGTTAAGTCAGAAGCTCCTGGAATCATAGCAAGTGGTATTGCCACCACAGGTGAAGAAGATGTTGTTTATACATTGTGTCTCTCTATCCTTCAACATTTTGTTGGAACCAATATCCCTATTGGAGAAAAAAAATTCAAACTTTACTTCAAAATCTAAGATGTCCCTCTCTTACTCATTTTAGATGGTACAAAGATACTTTTTTATCTAGAGTTTATCAATTGAAAAACCCTAACTCTATCCACTGGAAAGCCAAATTTATTGATGGTTTACCCCCATTTCTTTTCTAAAAAGGTTAGACATTCTTTAAGAAGTAAAAATGATGGGATAAATATTAATTATCCTGATCTTTCTTATAGTTAAATTATTAGTACATGTTTTAATAAAATATTAACCTTGTGTAATGATATTAAGCTTAGAAATCAGCATAAAAAACAAAAACTTTCTGAAAAACACTAAATGGGTGAACTTTGCGACCAGTTCGCCTTTGATCTTGGAAGATCTCCTGAGAATAAAAAGAAAAAAGGAAAAATTTTCAGGAATAAACCTTATAAAAATAAGGATAATTATAAAAACTCTTATAAGAAGAATAATAAAAAGGGTCACTTTAATAAAATTAGACCAAAAGAAAAGACTTCTAATCATAAAGGCAAAAGAAACGCTAAAATGTTTGATGTATCTTACCACAAATATGGTAAAACTGGTCACTATGTAAACCAATATTGGACCAAGAAAGCTCTCAATGAAATCAAAGATGAGCAATTATGCTCTCAACTTGAGAGAGTTTGTTTACTTAAATCTGACTCAGAAACCAATTCTTCTAATGAATATATTGACATGACCTATGAATCATCATCAGATTATTCCTCTGATAGTTCTGACAATTATAATTATCAATGTAATCAAATAGATTACTGGAAGTCTATTGTTGACATGAACGATCTTAATGTTCTTACTACAGCACAAGATGAAGCTATAAAAGCTATTGAGTCTATTTCTGATAATAATCTTAAAAGAAAAATGCTTGAAGTTTTAATTCAAGAAAACTCTAAAAAAGGATCTCCTATTATTATTGAAGCCCCTTACCAATTAAGTGAAGTTTTATCCAGATTTTAACAGTCCCATATCCGTGAAATTCTTGTTTCCCTTACTGATTTAAATAGAGAAATTAATCTTTTTAAATTTGAAACTACTCAGATAAAGAAGGGTAATCAAAAATTATCTCAAAGGGTTTCCTTGCTTGAAACAGGTACCTCTAAAGTTGAAGAAATATCTTCTACTAGCAGCCTTTCCGCTAATGATAGATTTCTCACTCTTATTTACAGATTAATTTCTCAAAAATGGTTTGTTAGAATAACTTTAGTTATTAAAAGAATGTTTATATTACAAAATGAAGTTGCCCTTATTGATAGTGGCGCTGACCTTAATTGTCTTCACGAAAGAATCGTTCCTACCAAGTATTATACCAAAACCACTCAAACCCTTGCTCAGGCTAGTCTTGACAAATTAACAGTTAATTATAAATTACCTAATACCTACGTTTACAATCAAGATATTTGTTTACCTACTCATTTCATACTAGTTAAAAACATGACTCACAAAGTTATTCTTGGAACTCTTTTTTTAAATAGCATTATACCTTTAATAAATGTTGACACTAAAGACATCACCACCATAATTAATGGTAAGACGTTCACTTTTGAATTTATTACTGACCCTCACATTAAAATGCTTAGTGAGGTCAAAAGTATTCTTTTAAATAAAGAAAAATAATTAGGTTTTCTTAAAGAAGAAGTTAGTTTATTAAATATTAATGAACAACTTAATAAAAATGAAATAAAAGGACAAATCAAATTAATAGAGCAACAATTAAAAGGTGAAGTATGCAATGATTTGCCAAACGCTTTATGGGATAGAAAGAAACATATTATTTCTTTACCTTATCTTGATGACTTTAATGAAAGTCAGATTCCCACTAAAGCCAGACCAGCCCAGATGAATCATGAGTATTTAAACCTATGAAAAGAAGAAATAAATTCTCTTTTAGAGAAAGGTTTAATTAGAAAATCTAAATCTCCTTGGAGTTGCACTGCTTTTTATGTTAACAATGCTACTAAAAGAGAACGTGGCGCCCCTAGACTTGTTATCAATTGTAAACCCCTTAATAAGGTGTTGAAATAGATTAGATATCGTATTCCTAATAAAAAGGAATTATTAGATAGATTAAACATTGCTTTAATTTTTTCTAAATTCGATATGAAATCTGGCTATTGACAAATTCAGATTAATGAATCTGATATATATATATATATATATATATATATATATATATATATATATATATATATATATATATATATATATATATATATATATATATATATATATATATATAAAATGACCTTCACTGTGCCTTTTGGACATATTGAATGGAATGTCCTCCTGTTTGGGCTAAAGAACGCCCTTCCAAATTTCAAAATATTATGAATGATATTTTTATTCCTTATACGAAATTTATAATTGTTTACATTGATGATGTTTTAGTTTTTTCTAAAACAATAGATCAACATATGAAACATTTAAAAATATTTAAGGGTTTAGTTAAGCATAATGGATTAGTTATATCGGCTCCTAAGATGAAAATATTTCAGACTAAAATTAGATTTTTAGGCCATGAAATTGATCAAGGAACTATTATTCCTATTCAAAGAAGTATTGAATTTGCTTCTAAGTTCCCTGATATCATTACTGATAAGAAACAATTACAGAGATTTCTTGGTAGTCTTAATTATATTTTCGATTACTATGAGAATCTTGCTAATGATACTGGTATATTACATGTTAGGCTTAGAAAAAATCCTGGCCCTTGGACTGATAAACATTCTCAAACCGTCCGAAGAATTAAAAATAAGGTTAAATGTTTGCCTTGCTTATCTATGGCTAATCCCAAGTATTTTAAAATCGTTAAAAGTGATGCTTCAGACTTAGGATATGGAGGAATTCTAAAACAGGTTATATCTGAAACATATAAAGAAGTTTTGGTTAGGTTTACCTATGGTAAATGGAATCCTACTCAGTCAAAATATTCGACTATCAAAAAATAAATTATTTCTATTATAAAATGTGTTTAATAAATTTTTTTTATTACAAATTGATTGCAGCTCTGCTAAATCAATTATTGAAAAAGATGTTAAAAATCTTGTTGCAAAACAAATATTTACTAGCTGGCAATCTCAATTATCGATGTTCGAATTTGATATTAAACATATTAAAGGTGAAAATAATTCCCTTGTTGATTACCTCACCCGTGAGTTTTTGCAGGGGAAAATGACACCCCCATCTAGGGGAGGAAGAGGCCGCAGTTATGGACGAGACCTTGGAAGAGGGAGTAACAATATGTTACCTCAAAGTGAATTAAATATTCCTCTTATAGGAGATTGCACTACGGTATATAAAGGTAGAAATATGCAACAATTACCCACCTCAAAAAAGGAAGATATATCTTCCTCTTCATCTTCTAAAAAGATTGTATCTTACAAAGAAATTACGGTCAATGACACACCTCAAGAACAAGTAACTGATTATTTTGAGAATCCAGTTACATAAAAAATTGTGTATATTAATGATGAGGATCTAAAAATAAATCCAAATGATGGATGAGATATTAAAACAAGATACCTCGAATCAAGAGGATATCCAGGCCTTCATGGTAAACCAAGACCACATTTAGAAATATTAGTAGTAGTTACCGAATCAGTAACTTTTACTCATCATTATCAAAACAACAATCCTAAAAGTTTCATAAACTTCAGCAAATGCCACATTAATAAGATTTTATCACCCAGAGAATAGAGTCTTAACCCTAATGGTGAAAATGCAATAAGAATTGTCGAAGGAAAATATATTTATTTCAATTATTGGGACTATGTTCAGGCTTTCACCCAAGCCTTTTATTACCAAAATCATAAGAATAAACATTCTTGGTTTTTCTCAATTAATCCAGACGTGATTAATAGACTCATTCCAAATTGGTTTTATTCCCGGTGGATTAAATTTGGTCCTACATTGGAAATTTTGTCAAAAAAGTTAAATGAATTGTATACTCCTTGATGCGATAATAGTCCACTAGTGTTAAATATTTCATCAAATTTGATAACTGAACAATGACCATTTCTTTTCTTCACTAAGTTTCAAATTCCTTGGATTTGGAGATGGACTATTATTATTTCCAGTGACAAGTTTAATTTCCCAACTCTAGAAAGAAAATTTTTCTACAAATGGTGGAATAAAATGAGTTTAGAAGATATCCAAAATAAAATTGTTCTAATCAAATCAGCCATGAGTGAAGACAAAAATAATAATATTAGAGAAAAAACTCTCAACAAATGTCTACGGGAGACTTGAATTTTTTTTAAAAGAAAGTATCCCAACGAAACAGAAGAAGAAATTATGGTCAGGACTTTGGATCATATGAAGACTCAATTTTTCTATATTTTTCAATTTCAAGCTTCAAAAGATGATATACAATCTATGAAGACCAGTTCATCCATGAGATCAATAGGTTCCAACACCTTTGAAGGTTTAGCTGGCGAAGCTCAAAATGATGACCCCACAACTGAAGACTTCTGAGATGCTATGATTCAATCTATGACCCAAAAGGCTAAAGAAAAAGCCAAGGCTAAGCAATGACAAGGGACTAAGCAATAACAAAAATTGTCCAGAAGCAAGAATGGAAAATACAAAGATAAGAGGAAATCTTATCTTGAAATAATAAAATAAAGATAAGAGAGAATCTTATCTTGAAACAATAAAATAAAGATAAGAGAGAATCTTATATGTCTTTACTTTAGAAAGTTTTTGTTGTTTGTGAATTATTATTGTGTCGATGAGATCCATGTGTACCCGACATTAATAATTCATTTTTATTTGAGATGTTTAATTTTTCAAAAATAAAATTGATTTTACTTTTAAAATTGATTTCACTTGAAACTAGCATTTGTAGTTTGTGCCTTCAAAATTGATTCGGTATGATTTTTATAATAAAATTTATTATTCAATTCACTTTTATATAAATATATCCAAATATAAATTAATTATACTAAATTTAACTCAGTTAAAATTAATTCTAATAAACTCAATTCTACTAAAATCAAATATGTGTTCCGCCGTTCTAAATACATATTACCAATTGCTCAACAATTGTTTGATTAAACTATAATAATAAATTTATATCTATGTTGTATTGACATATCAATCACTCTTTCTCTTCATCTCAAATCTCTCGACAACTATTATCTCATTAACTACATCCGCATACAATGTGCAAATAATCACAAGAAAACATACAAATGCGTTTGATCATTTTCAAAGATATAACATGATAGAGTAAAGACTAATTAATGTTAATTAACATACCTAATCACCTAACATATAGTTAGGATTGTTCATAATGTGATTTGGATCGATTTTGAGGTTAAAATTTATCCGATTTAAAGATAAATTTATTTGTGATTATATTTAGTTTTGGGTGATCTGTTAAAAAAATTAATCTGATCTAATCCAATTTAATACGATTTAATTGAAATTAATTTTAAATATTTAAATTACTAATCATATTTTTATTAATATTATAAAAATACTAATAAATCATAGATTTATTATAATATATATAACATATAGTATATTAAATATTTATATTATAAAATAAAAATAATTGATTATGATTGAAATAAATGAAATAATAAAAATAAATAGATTAAACAAAACTAATAAATAGTATTAGAAAAATAATTATCATCAAATAATTTATGCATTTTAACAAATATTTTTGTGTCAAAATATTTTTTTAATGTATTTGAACCATTAATTATCACCAACATATGGATCCATTTTACTTCACATTCACTTACTATCTCAAGAACAAAAGAGTCTGGTCTAAATATATGAAATGACGGGATGGATAATGAGTTCGAGCCTTTTGCATATCAAGACAAAAAGTCTGTAACTTAAACAAATTATAATTTTAGGTGATTGTTCATTATATCCTATATGTTTATCTAAAATCATATGAACTTTTGAATTTACCCATTTCATTTCATCCAAATTTACCCATTTGAAATGACTTTTTTGAAATTCTTTTATATATTTTTTGATGATTTTATACAGAGAACAAGTTACATAGTTTGAATGTTATTATTTGGAGCACCACGTTTATTGCATAAACAGTTTTATAAACCCTCTCTCTCCAGATCCTATTACATATTTTTTTAAACTCTCTTAAAACGTGTCCCTTTCTTATTTAGTAATTCTATTTTAATTGTATTTTGACATCATAAACATTATAATCGTCATAAATCACGTGGAACCATGTTTTGCCGGTTTAGAAGCTCTAAACAACATGCTTTTGAGAACGAAGAAGCTTTTTGATGGTAACAATTAGCTTTTGATGATGAAAAATTAAAGTGCAAGTATAACAAGCGGTTAAAGATGCAAGCAAATTAAGCTAGAGTTTGATGTTCACTACAAAGGTCTTATGATGATGGCCCTCAAGAAAGAATAAATCTCAAGACTCATCTCCAATATGGACTCAAGCAAGTTCCTATATGATTTGAATTATCTAACAAGTCTTGAAATTTCAAAGTGTATAAAGCCCTGACGCGTCTAAGTGAGCATTATGTTGTAAAAGCATAAGGACTCTTTCGTAAAGTTATACATCTAAATCACTCATACACTAAAATATGTTTTCAAACCTATTTTTCTAAAGAATTATTTCTAAAAATGTTTCGAAGTCGTGCCACTTGAATCAAGAACTGCGTGAATGTTTGTGGCTAAAATTTAGATTGTCCAATCGATTGGCACATATACCTAATCGATTGGGTTAGTGAGAAAATTGTCCTTAAACGTTTAGGATAATGTCTTAATGAACGTAATATGTATTTTCCTTCCTTTTAAAACATCCTAAATGTTTATTTGGAAGCCTTACAAATGTTTGGTGCATGATGTCAATCAATTGACTCATTAAATATGGATCGATAAATTTTTCTTTTTTGTGCCAATCTTTAACCTATAAATAGAGGTCCTTCCCTTCATATTTTCTCATCCAGGATCGTGAGTCTTCATACCTCACTCCCCACTCTCTTTCTAAAAATATGTTATTTACTTTCTCTCACTTGAATTTAGCCGTAGCACTTCGAAAAAGTTCTTTTGTTTAGTGAGGTTCCTTTGTGATTCTAGAAAGGGTAGTATTGTAAATCACCAAGAGATATTTTCTCTTGGTTGAATATTCTTATGCATAATGAATTGTATATTTGGATTCAAAGCTAAACCTGTGAAAAGATAGGATTTTTTGGGAACTTAGATACTAAGTCTCGGTTTTGTTCGAAAGTTCAGCCTAGTCAAAAACTTTCTACGGTTCAAGATTTGTCTGGTTAAAAATATCAAGCTAGTTTGTAGATATCCTGGTAAAAGCCTCAGTTCGGCTCATAAGCCCAGTCCCGTCAAAAGTTTTCTTTTGTTCGAGATAATCCTAGATTAAAATCGTAATCGTTTGTGGCAAGCCTGGTAAAAACTTTGATTTGGTTTGTGAGTTCAGCCTGATTCAAAAGCTCTCTTTGGTTTGAGATAATCCTTTGTAAAATATCTGTTTAGATTGGGAACAACCGCTCTCTTTGTTGTTCGCTGTTTAATTGGAAGTTATCCTGAAACTTTATTTTTCCTTGTATAAGGGCGTTCAAGAGTTTAATCTAGTAAAAACTCTTAAGAATTATTGGACACTCTCAAGATCAAATCTTGTGGAGAGGATTAAGTCACTTCATTTTGACCGGACCTCTATAATTCCTATAGTTATTTCTCTTACCCTAAACTCTTTAATTTTCTGCTTATTTATCTTTCCGCCGCTAAATTATTAAAACATTTTCAAAATAATTTTAAACTTTAAAAATAATTGTAAAAGTTTTTCAAACCATAGTAAAACACATAATTTAACCCCTTCTTTCTTGTGTATGGAGTCACATGTCCAATAAATTATAGGTACTGTTCATATGTATATCTTATCATTGAATAATAATTTGGTTTTTGTATTTACTCATTGTTACATTGTCCATATAGTATCATTAAAAACCTTATATACCATATTATAACTTCTAGATGTTTGAAATGGTTTCTCTAATCCCATTTGTTTTCAATGATTGTAGGTATGTTGAACCCTCATGCTATTAACCAAGCTAATGCATTAGAGGATGGTGTATCGAAATATCTCAAACCCAATGTTATACACGTTGATGTTGAATTTTTTTTTACCATTAAACATGAGTTTAGGTTACATGATCATATGCTTAAATGGATTTGTGCAAAATTTGTTAAATTAGGTTTTGAGATAGTAATCGAGAGGTATGATTCTGATTAGATGTCCTTTTAAGTTTTTCGGGAACCACACGACAAAAAGTTTATACATTTAATAAGATTTACGAAGTACATAACCATGGTTTGGATCACAAGATAGTTCGTCATCCGATTGTCAATCGTTTAGATTCAGAAGAGAAGAAAATTATTGTCGAGATGACAATGAACAAGGCTCAGCCCAAAAAATACTCCCAATATTGAAACAAAAAAATCTAAAAGTGTCTTAAATATGAAGCAACTTTATAATGTTCGTCACCGAAACAACAAAGCGATAAGTGGTCCAAGATCTGAAATGCAACAATTGTTGAATTTATTGGACAAATGTCAATATATTTCTAGGTATTGAATGTATGAGGATGGAAATTCGATTCTAGTTACATTTTAAATGCATCTCAAATTCATCAAGTTGTTTAAAACATTTCCCATTATATTGATAATTGATTCAACTTATAAGACAAACAAGGACATGTTATCTCTGCCTGAATTTGTTGACGTTACTTATACAAAGATGACTTATTTCATTGAATTTTATTTTTTAGAAGATGAAAATAAGAATAATGTTACTTGGGCTCTAGAAATGTGTTTCAATTTGTTGAAAGACTTGGAAAATATACCACACATGACTGTTACTTATGCCTCCCTATGTTTGATTGTATTGGTATATTATAATAAATAATGTGAGATCTAAAATTAAGTTAGTCTTGGCAAACAAAAAAAAAAGATGAAGGAGAAAATTATGTTATGCAATTTAAAAGTCTGTGCATGATATATATATATATATATATATATATATATATATATATATATATATATATATATATATATATATATATATATATATATATATATATATATATATATATATATAAACATATTGAAACTATAATGTTAGACCTGGTGAAGGAGAAAATTGTGCATGCATTGACTAGGTTTGACACCTTAACGATACCACAATAAACATAGTTGAATTTGGTCATGGTAGATTGGAGAAATTGTTGGGAGATGGTAAGGGTGGTTTTTGCAAGGGATAGAAAATAATGAACAAAGTGATTATAATGAATTATAGCAAGATACAAACACAATTCATTCAAAGAATCACAATACAGAATAGAAGTTCAAGGACAAAAATATGTATTCACAATTGACTAGTAATATCTTGCGAGGAAATGAACTTTACCTATCACGAAGTTGTGAGAGCAGAGAAAATAAGTTCATGTATCTCCAAGTGTGTTCGTAAACATAGAAGAACATATGGTATTCCTTGTGCTTGTTTAATAACTATGAAGTTGAAACTCGATAGAGCTATACATATAGATGAAGTAAATGCACACTAGAATATGCTTCTTTTTTATGATGATCGTATAATTAAGGAATGGTAAATCAAGTATTTATGTTATGAAAAAATTATAGGGGATTTAATAGAAATTTTTAAAGCTTATTATAACCTGAAGTTGTACATCAAAGAGGATATGTGCAAGATAGCCTATCAATAAATCACTCATATGAAACCACTCGTGAAACTAGTAAAAACTATCAGTGCTCCAAAGAAAGTCAAACTAACTCCTAGTGATAACTTTAAAATGTGGTCATCATTATTATTTGAGCATGTTGACTCAATTTATCTGAATTCTCCTCTTTCATAGTCCTAAATATTTTTTAATAAGGGAGCTTGTGTCAGCAAATTATCACCCTTTCCACATGTACCAAAAATAAAATACATTGAGAAGATGCCTCTTTTTATCCACAAATACACTAATAGGATTGTAGGTGTTTTTGATGATGATATCTACGGATTTTGTGTTATTTAAACCTTATTAGGTTTAAAGGAGGATAATCATACACTTGTTTGTTAACATTCTATCGTAGAGTTAATTTCTTATAAGAATTACTACACGAAGCTATACGAGAATACAAAATGATATGATGAAACATTAGATGCTCTAATTCTTGGTAGAATTGGTTTTATAGCACTTAGTGAAATATAAATGTGTTTTCTTGAAATGAGTTATCTTGTAACAAGAATGCAAGACATAATTTTTATTGAGTTGATAAGGAATGGTTTTTGTAAAAACAATTTCCCTCTCTGAAGTGGCCCATCTAAAAATCCTCTTTGGCGTAGTATATGTATTGGATGGATTCAAAATATATGCATTTTGTACAAGTTTACTTAAATTATGGATGTCCTCTACCATGAACATCTTTATATTGGAAAACTCATGTCAAAGACATGGGAGTTGATTAAGAGATTTTTTTTGTTTGATTCTGTGATGCGGTGGGAGAACTGACTTGAGGTTTTGCGTTTGTGTTTGCAAATGTCGCGATTAGCAAGAGTTGCCACCGACTTTTCTTTTATCCAAAAGGAAAGGTAAAAAAGCACAGGAAAGACCTTTGAGACGTTTTCTTGAGTTCGGGGGGTAGATTATGAAAAGGGAAGGTGCTAGCACCCTTTTCATCCATGGTTTTCCATGGGCTCTTAGTTACTTGTTTAGATCACTTGCTTTGCTTTTTTAATTGTTTTAAATGGTGCTTTGTGTGGTTTTGAGAGTATTTTGAAAAGAGGCCATCGTTTAGGCAATCTTTGTAATGATTCTTGTTTGTAAGAATGTATACAAAGATGTTTGTCTTTTGAAAAATGTTTCAATATTTTGAAAGTTGTTTGGAAATGTTTTGAAATGTGTTGTGTGTTTTTGAAAATAGCAAGGATTTGTTTTGAAGTTGATCAAGTAACTAGAAGCATTCTACCTACTCAAAAGTCTTTCTTGTACATTTTTATTCCTTTGACATTGTTAACCTACCATTGTTTTGGTAGATAACCCTATCTTTGGATGTTAAACGGGACGGGCGTGGGTCGTCGTATGACCATGATAGCAATTGTGCCAAGTATCTTAGCTTGTTTGAGGGACTAATATCATTTGTTTTTAGGCAACCTTTTGATAACGTCATCGAGGGACTATGATCTTTTGTTTTGTTTTGTTTTGCCAAGATACCTAGCATGCATACCATGGCTATTTTGTAAAGCAACCAAGTAGATGAAACCCTAGAGGTGCTTGTGTGTAATGTGTTGTCATTTTTCATGCATTTTTGTCTTATATTAGGTCATGCTATTTGTTTGATTTTTGTCTTTATCATACAAACCCTAATTTACTAAACATGTATATAATGCGATAAATTGCGTAAAGTAAATCTAAACTATTACAACAATATTATGGGAGGGGGGATACAAGTTTTGAATGGGGGGCATTGCTCAAAATAAAACCCTAATTTACTATTACAACCCAATTGAATTTATTGTACAATAAATAAATAAACAATTATTTAAATATATAATAAAATGTATTTATGCAAAAAAGTTTTGTAATTGATTTTTTTTGTATGAGAGAATTAATTATTTAAACCCTAGAAAATAAGAGAAAAATAATATTATTATTTTTAAAAGGGGAAACCCTAATTTTGTTTTAAAAGTAAATATGTTTTCTATTATTATTTTATTTGTCCATTTTTTACAAGAAATAATAAATAAAATTATTTACAAGTGTTAAAACTTAAAATATATGTGGAAATAATATTTTATGCATATGAATAATAAAAATAAAAATGTATAGTATTTTTAAATTATTTACAAGTTTTATTTAAGAAAATAAAATATAAAATCCTAACAAACTAATTATTATGCCAAAAAAATAAAATAAAATAAAACGCAAAAAATAAAGAAAATATTTTTCAAGATTTTTTCATGTTCAGAAAAATAAATAAAAGCAATAAATATAAAAGAAATGAAAAATATGCAAAATATAAAAAATATAAAAAAAAGCCAAGGGGGTGCAAATAGAAAACAGGGGGGTGTGAAAAGTAGCAAGCCCAAGGCGCCAGGCCCAGGACAGCTTCGTCCCTGTCCTTCAGCTCTCTCTTGCGCGCGTTTCTGAGCCAAACCTGTATCTTGCTCTAGCTTGCATGAAATCAAAAACTCATAACATAAAAAGTGTAGCTTGTGAACTCACGATTCCAATGATATAAAATTCATGACCTAACTCTCAAAGATCAAAGAGAATTTTAATGGCCCTAATTTCTGACCTAGTTTTTTCAGCATGTTCAACAACCAAATACTCTTAGCTCAGTTAATATAAATGGAAACTATGCATATGTACAGCTTAAGCAAGTTAAGGACTACATTTTTGCTTCACAAATCAAAGCTTAAGGATGCCTAAATAAGGAGATAGAACTTTGAAAAATACCTTGTTCAGTTGAGTTTGAATATGGCGACATGGGAACTTTGAGTGAGGCCTGAAGATCGTGTGAGCTTCCTTGAAGTTCCCTCAATCTTTTCCAATGCTTAGCTGGCCTTGTAGATGCTTGAATCTCCTTGCACGAGTCAACGAGCAAGTTTCAAGTTGGCAAGTGTTCTGCAGATGATGCCCTGTTTGGGCAGAAAAATGTGATTTTGGTGTTTGAGAGTCTTTGGGATGCTATGGATTCGTGCTTAGGCTTGTTACAAAGTTCTGAAGTTGTTTCCAATGAAGCCAAGCCTTGCCTTTATCAGATGTACAAGTTCTCTTGACTTTTGCAAGTTTGCTTGCTTTTGAAGAAAGTTGACATGACCATGCCAAAGGCCTGTACAGGCTAGCTTGTGGACCGCAGAGGGTTGGTGTACTTTGCCTGATGTTTGTGGATTTTGTTTACAACAAAATATCAGGTCCATGGCTCAAGAAATGTAAAGTTGGAAAAAGCAAGCTTTATCAAAGTAGTATTTTGAACTTTATGTCATTTTTGGATTAAACTCTTGTACAATGCTCCATAGGTCAGAATAAAGCCAATATCCATTGAATTTGCATTTAATTATGGAGTGTAGAAAGTATTAGGACCTGTAATGTAAGGTACAAGCATGCTTGGAACTGATTTGCAACTTGTAACCATGTGAAAATGCCTTGAACAAAAGTGATAAATTGTCATTTTCCCTTCTTCGATTCTCCCTAACCATAAATTATCTTGGAGAGTTCTTGGACATTTTGGAAATCTTGTAACATGCTCTACAATCCATCTTTGAAATTTATTTTTTGATACCTCTTGGAACTAGGTGGAAAATTTCCATGAAGTTAGGTCAAAAACCTGCCTAAACTAGGGCAAAATTTCACTAAGTTAAAAAGTTTATGGATCCCTATTCACAAAATCATAACTTGAGATCCAAGCATCTTTTAGAAAAACTTTGTGAATAAAAGTTATAGATTTCATGGAGGAATACAATGTTCATGTTGGAAGTTTTCTTTGAATCTAATTGCATAATGGTGAAAAAGATGTGGAAAGTTGGGAAAAAAATAAGAAATTTCCATAACTTAGAAAAATTCTAAGTTATGTAAAATTTCAAATTAAAACCCTAACTTGCAATTTTAGGTTTCTTGATCAACAAGTTTCACATTTTGGCATATCTTGATGAATTATGACCCTTGGCACTTGATTTTGACCAAAAAGTCAAAGTTTGACTTTTGATCAGTTGACTGCAAAATTCATCTGTCAATCCTATGCATTTGAGATCTTTTGAACTATGTGATTAGGTCAAGATGATGCTATTGAGTCCTTTAAATCATGCTTGAACCCAATTGGCCATTGGCTAGGTTAAAAATCAGAAATTGCCCTTTCTTAGTCAAAACCCTAATTTTGACCATTTTGCCCTTTTGATGATTTGATCAAATTTCTTGAGGAGTTGTGGTCCAAACTTGATTAAATTGTACATAGGAGCATAGAATCTTGTCGTGGATAAAAAATTATGAGGTTTTACTATAAATTGGCCATGGTTGACTTTTTCTCCAATATAGTTGATTTTTAGGTCAACTGTCCAATTGACTGGGCAAAAATGTGATTCAAGGCTTGAAACTTGGTATGAGCAATCTTAGGGGTCCAAGATGGTGTATGAAAGTCACGTGAAGCATTGATGGTCCAAAAATCCTTGTGAAAACTCAAACCCTAATTTCAGGTCATCAGTGCAAGGTGAGGTCTTGAGCTGAGCAAACCCTAAATTTGTCTAGAGTCCAAAGAGTCTTGTGAGGAAAATCTTGATAAAATGAGAGGGAAAATTTTGGGGTACAACAGCTGCCCCTGTTCAATCTTCTTGAACCTGAAGAGTTAGATTAGCGAGTTAGCCATTCGTGACTCGAAGATAAAAGATGATTGGACACTAGAGTGCCCGTAAATTTGCACTCGTCAAAATGTAGTTGAGGAAATGGGCTTAAAGATGCCATTTGGAGATATGATAGAATCTTGTTGGAGATGGGCTTGTATATGCCATCCAAGAATGTTTTTTGAATTGTAAGTTGTAAGTCAGAAGAATAAGTATCAGAATGGTATCCGCGTCTGGAACGTATTTGTACTGTATCTGGGGACTGAATCTGAATGAGAAAAGGAATAGCATCCGTATATGGAGCGTATCCAAGTTGTATCTGAATGTTGAATCTGAATAAGAAATAGACTAGCATCCGTGTCTGGAGCGTCTCTGAGCTGGGGAGAATCAGAATAAGTGACAGAATGGCAACCGTGTCTGGAGCGTATCTGGACTGTATCTGAATAAGTGACAGAATGACTTCCGTGTCTGGAGTGTATCTGAACTTGAAATTGATAGTTGAAATATGAATAAGTATCAGGATGGCATCCGTATCTGGAGCGTATATGAACTGTAATCTGAATAAGTGACAGAATGACTTTCGTATCTGGAGTGTATCCGTACTATATCTGAGATCTGAGTCTGAATAAGCAACAAAATGACTTCCGTGTCTGGAGGGTATCTGAACTGTATCTTGACTTTGAATTCTGAATAAGAGATCTGAATAAGTGACAAAATGGCTTTCGTGTCTAGAGCATATCTGAACTGTATCTTGACCTTGAATTCTGAATGAGTAATAGAATGACTTCCGTGTCTGGAGTGTATCTTTACTGTGTCTGAATGTTGAATATTGTTAATGATAGCTGTTAATCTTATCCTGAAAAGGGTAAAATGTTATCTGAAACACAAAGTTATGTTGCATGAAATGTATGATGCAATAAATGTGTTTTATCAATGTTTATGATATATGGATGTAATGTATGTGCATGTAAGCTGATTAGCTGTATTGCTGAGGAAAATAAATCCTTAATAGTTGGGGATAATAAAAATCCTCGAATGCTGCCGGGGAAAATAAATCCTTGACCACTGCTGGAGATTCAAAATCTTTGATTGCTGAGGATGAGAAATCCTTGGTGACTGTTGGGGATTAAAATCCTGAAAACTTCTGTGGGGATATGAGGATCCTTCATGTTTTGAAGTTGGAGTATTGACAAAAATTCTGTTGTGAGAGTAGTGTCAAACTGTTGGAGAAATTTGCTTGGGGAATCCTGAGAATTTTAATGACTTCTACTGGGGATTATACAAAGGAAATCCTTGATCTGTTGGAGATTAGGGAAGACTCTGATGACTTCTACGGGGAATTAAGAATGAGAATCTTCAATCTGTTGAGGAGCAATGAAAACTTTGGTGACTTCACTGGGGAAATGAGAATGAGAATCTTCATTCTGTTGAGGAATAAAAACTCTGTGGGAAGAAGGCTTACTGTTGGAGAGTAAGTTCAGGAGTTTTCGGTCGTCTTCCACTCTACTGGGAAGTTATCCTAGGTTAGGGGATAAGACAATAGTTAAATGTTATCTGATTGATTTCCAGGCTTCAAGATAACTTGCTGGGGAGTTTGGAGAAACTAGATGGTTTCCGCTGGGGATTGATAGTTAGGAATTTTGGCTCCGCTGGGGAAGAAGGTTTCATCTCCGCTGGGAATCTGTAACTCAAAGTCTTTTCTCCGCTGTGGATTGGGAGTTTGAAAACTTAACTCTGATGGGAATTAAGGGTTTGAAATTATAACTCCGCTGGGGATATGTATTTCAAGGTTTTAGCTCCGTTGGGAATCTAGATGATGTACTGTAGGGGATTGCTCCTGGAATAGTCTAAAGATGTTTTCCTATCCTTTCAGTCTGTCAGTAATTATTCTTTTCCATCGTGTTTATTTGTAAACAGTAATTATGTTCAAATGCATATGTTCATCAATGAATCATTGGACGCTTTTGCAAATAAAAACACAAGTGTAAAAGAAAAGAAGGCAAGTAGTTTTCTGTACTTTGAAAGAGACATATTTGTATTTAATTTTAATAAGTGTTTTGTAGAAAGGAGACAAGCATCCTAGTAAGAGGACGGTGTCATAAAAGTAAGAAAAATTTATACAAAGAAAGATAGCTATGTGTGTAAAAATCTCATGGGGTTCCCATTCTGCTATAGCCTTCGTATCTTCGAATATCTTGTCCATCCGTTGCTTCATCCGAAGATGATTGGATTGATCAGAAGCTTAGAGTTTGTCAGTGAAGAGATTGTCCTTAAAGTGATCCTACGAGACATAGTCATACGCTTTAATTCTCTAACTTTTGCCTGGACCGCCCTTTCGGGTTTTCAGTCTAACGGGAAACCCTTTTTTGCCCAAGTCTCCCTTTTGGGTTTTCAACTTGCCGGGTGTACAGATTTTTTTATTTATCCCTAATTTTTGCCTGAACCGCCCTTTCGGGTTTTCGATTCACCGGGATGCCCTTTTTTGCCTAGGTATGTCAACCTAGCGGGTTATTTATACGTAGTATCTTTTGACTATGTCTGTGTTCGCATGGTGTGGCAGGTCGTCACTGTCCATGGTGGTTAAGATCAATGCCCCACCAGAAAAGATGTTCTTGATCACAAATGGTCCTTCGTAGGTAGGAGTCCATTTTCCCATGGGATCACTTTACGGCAAGATGATCCGCTTGATTACCATATCTCTAACTTTATATGTCTGGCGTCTGACTTTCTTGTTGAAAGCCTTGATCATCCATTTTTGATACATCTGACCGTGGCAAACAGCAGTAAGTCTTCTCTCATCAATTAAGTTCAACTGATCAAGCCGGGTCTGAATCCAATTGTCTTCACTAAAACCAGCATCCTTCATGATTCTCAAGGAGGGAATCTGAACCTCGATAGGTAAAACATCCTCCATTCAATATACCAAAGAATAGGGTGTTGCCCCAGTTGATGTGTGTGCCGTGGTACGGTACCCGTGAAGAGAAAACGGTAGCATTTCATGCCAGTCCTTGTAGGTGACTGTCATCTTTTGAATGATCTTCTTGATATTTTTGTTCGCGGCTTCGACAACACCGTTCATCTTCGGCCGATAGGGGGATGAATTGTGATGTTGAATCTTGAACTGCTCACACAAAGCGGTGATCATAGAATTGTTAAGGTTTGTACGGTTATCAGTGATGATCCTTTCGGGGATACCGTACCGGCAAATAAGGTTCTGCTTGATGAAGCGGGCAACCACATTCTTAGTAACGGATGCGATGGAAGCTGCTTCGACCCACTTGGTGAAATAATCAATGGCCACCAGAATGAAGCGGTGTCCATTGGATGTTGTAGGCTTGATCTCCCCAATCATGTCGATTCCCCACATAGCGAATGACCAAGGAGATGTTAAGACATTTAGAGGAACAGAAGGTACGTGCACCTTATCCGCATAGATTTGACATTTATGGCATGTTCGGGAGTGTTGATAGCAGTCAGCTTCCATGGTAGACCAGTAATAGCCTGCCCTTAGAATCTTCTTTGCCATCGTATGCCCGCTAGAGTGAGTGCCAAAGGTACCTTCATGCAATTCGGCCATGATCTTTTCAGCTTCAGCCTTGTCCACACAACAGATCATAATAGAATCATGATTGCGCTTTTATAGGATGCCATTACTTAGGAAGAACTTCACCGAGAATCTCCTTAAGAACTTTTTGTCATTGAATGAAGCTCCTTCAGGGTATTCCTGAGCCTCGAGATACCTTTTGACTTCATGAAACCACGGCTGGTCCACTACTTCTTCGGTATTAATCTCGTGGCAATGTGTCGGTTCGTCCATCCGTTCAATGGTGATTCGGGGAGCCTCATTATCCCAGTTAAGTTTAAACATGGATGACATTGTAGCTAGAGCATCTGCTAGCTGATTTTCTTCTCGCGGGAAGTGCTCGAAGGTAATCTGCTCGAAATGTGGTAACAATGTCAAGACATGTTCTTTGTAAGGGATGAGGTTTGGATGCTTAGTATCCCACTCTCCTTTGATCTGACTGATGACCAAAGCTGAGTCCCCAAACACAATAAAATATTTGATTCCCAAGTCTATGGCAGCCTTGAGTCCACAGATGCAGGCTTCATACTCTGCCATGTTGTTCGTGCAGTTGAAGCAAAGTCTGGAGGTGAAAGGAGTATGGAAACCTTCTAGGGAGATAAGTACCGCACCGATACCATTGCCAAGTGCATTGGAGGCCCCATCAAAGTACGGGGTCCATCGGGATCCTTGTTCAGGTCCGTCATATGGTCTGAAAGCTTCAACGTTGTCCAATGTCATGATGTCTTCGTCCGGGAATTCAAACCTCATGGATTGGTAATATTCGACAGGTTGATGAGCAAGATGATCAGCTAGCACACTCCCCTTTATAGCTTTTTGGGTCATGTACTGTATGTCGTATTCCGTCAGGATCACCTGCCATCTAGCTATTCTTCTAGACAAAGCAGGCTTCTCAAAGATGTACTTGATCAGATCCATCTTAGATATCAGCAAAGTGGTATGAGTCAACATATACTGCCTTAGCCGGCGAGCAGCCCATACCAGAGCGCAACAAGTTTTCTCGAGCAATGAGTATCGGGTCTCACAGTCGGTAAACTTTTTGCTAAGGTAATAAATGGCATGCTCTTTTCGGCCAGACTCGTCATGTTGGCCCAATACGCACCCCATTGAATTCTCCAAGACGGTCAGATACATGATTAGCGGTCTTCCTTCGACGGGTGGCATCAGGACATGAGGTTCTAGCAAATACTCCTTGATTCTATCGAAAGCATTTTGACATTCATCATTCCATCTGACTACTTGATCTTTCTTCAACAGTTTGAAGATTGGTTCACAGGTAGATGTTAGGTGAGAAATGAACCTTGCAATGTAGTTTAGGCGTCCCAAGAATCCTCTGACTTCCTTCTCAGTACGAGGAGCAGGCATTTCTTGTATCGCTTTGACCTTGGCAGGATCAACCTCGATGCCTTTATTTCTGACAATGAAACCTAGAAGTTTACCGGACTGGACTCCGAATGTACACTTGTTTGGGTTCAATCTGAGCTTGTACTCCTTCAACCTTACAAACAACTTTTGCAAGTGATCGAGGTGCTCCTCTTCAGTTTGTGATCGGGCTATCATGTCATCGACGTAGACCTCTATCTCATGATGTATCATATCATGAAACAAAGCTACCATGGCGCGTTGATAGGTTGCCCCGGCGTTCTTCAGTCCAAATGGCATCACTTTGTAGCAGAATGTGCCCCACTGTGTGAAAAACGTAGTTTTCTCCATGTCCTCAGGTTCCATTTTAATCTGGTTATAGCCTGAGAATCCGTCCATGAAGGAAAATACTTTGTGCTGAGCTGTGTTGTCGACCAGGATGTCGATGTGTGGAAGTGGAAAATCATCTTTAGGGCTGGCCCTGTTTAAATATCTATAATCCACGCACATTCTTACTTTGTCGTCCTATTTAGGCACGGGAACAATGTTGGCAACCCATTGAGGATAGGAAGTAACAGCCAGAAATCCAGCATTGAACTGTTTTATGACTTCCGCTTTGATCTTCTCTGACATGTCAGGTCTCATGCGGCGGACTTTTTGTTTCACTGGTGGAAAGTCTTCTCTTGTGGGTAGACGGTGTACCACGATGTCCGTATCGAGTCCCAGCATGTCTTCGTATGACCAGGCAAAGATCTCAACATAATCATGCAATAGCTGAATTAGGCGCTCCTTGACACTCGGCTCTAAATTGGCACCCACTTTGATTTCCTTTTTATCTTCCTTGGTGCCCAAATTGATTGTATCTAACAGCTCCTCATGAGGCTGAATAACTCTTTCCTCTTGTTGTAGTAGTCTGGCCAATTCCCCCGGTACCTCACAATCTTCCTCACCTTCATATTCGGCTTGGTAGATTAGATCTTCAGAGTCACTGAAGGCTATAGCAGTATCATTACCCATGGGATCCGGAACAGAGGGGTACCTGCATTTGTGAGTGTGGGTGTGTGTAAGGATATAGCCATCTTTAAACAATAAAAATGTAAAAGAAAGACAATGAGAACAAAAGATTTGTATGTGAAAAAGCGTCCATGATTCATTGAATGTCATATGAAGATGAAATAACAAGCCTTACAAATGGACCATTGTGCCTCAGGTAAGACACAAGGTTTTTAAAGTGTGAATTGTTCGTGAATATTACAAGTCCAACAGAAATGTAAAAGATAAATTACTGAGAGATGAAAGTTATGGGACAAAGTCTCTGGCTTCCCAGTTGCGACGTCATCCGTTGACAGTAGGAAATATCCAATCTTCCAAGCTGCCATCCTCTTCATTGTCTTCCACTGCATTGACCCCTTGGTTGCTAATCTTCACAGGTGGCCCTCCGGCACGGGCACAGCGCACAGCCTTCTGAGCAGTTGAAGTGAACCTCAAGCCAAACTTGTCTGATTTATATGGGATGTCTGGAAGCTGTCCCCAGATGGTGCATCCACCCTCCTCTATTACTGCCTTTGCGTCCTTTAGAGATGACATCCGAAGTGGAGGTCTTGTGATCTTGGGAATCGAGGATACTGCCTTGGTTGCCGCTACTTCTTGAGAGACTTCTTCAAAATGTTGGAAAGGGGTTTTAATGAACTCGCCATCCAACTCCACATATCAGAAAGAATTCAGATGACTAATCATGTACTCCTCCTCCCCGTGGACAGTTATGATCTTTCCTTGGACCGGGTACTTCAGCATCTGGTGCAATGTGGAGGTGACAGCACTAGCATTATGGATCCAAGGCCTTCCTAACAGACAGGGATAAGAGGGATGGATGTCCATGACATAGAAGGTTGAATTGAAAGTTTGAGTTCCCACCTTTATCGGGATGTCCACCTCTCCATGGACCATCCTCTTCGAGCCATCAAATGCTCTCACAATTATGTTACTGGGTTTCAACGTCATCCCTTCGCAATCCAATCTGTCAAGAGCTTTCTTTGGTAAGACGTTCAAAGATGAACCAGTGTATACCAAGACATAGGCTAGGGTTGTTCCTCTACACTCCACTGAGACATGTAATGCCTCGTTGTGGTTTCCCCCTTTGGGTGTCAAGTCAACATCAGAGAAGCCTAGGCCATTATCAGCTGTCAAACTGGCCACACATTCTTGGAACTGGTCAGCAGACGTCTCTTGCGGCACATGAGCAGTCTTTAGAAATTTTACCAGAGCTTTCGCATGTGCCTCAGAGCACAGCAACAATGCTAGCATAGAGATCTTGGAGGGGGTTTTCCCCAACTGTTCAACCACATCATAGTCACTCTTCTTTATTATCCTCAGGATTTCTTCCATTTCCTTCTTAGATGTTTCGGGGATAGCTAGTTATTGAGCCTTCGTCCGGACAGGCTCTTCTTGAATGTTTTTTTCTTTATTCTCAATAGCGGAAGTATTGGTAGGGACAAGAATTGTGTCGTCTTTGTTGGTAGGTACGCTTGCAGGTATAAACACTGGTACAAAGATAATCTTCGGAACGGCCACGGGTCCAAAAACTGCCTTTGGAGAGGCAATCTCTGGAGAGAAGATTCTACCACTGCGGGTAATCTTGCTAGTTCCGACAATATTGCTAATGTCAGAATTTTCTTCTTTGGAGCTCTCTTCTTCGGAATTCAGTTCATCTTGTTTGATACCATGGTAGTAGATTTCTCCACCATAATTCCATGGTACTGTTTTATCTGACTTGTATGGGATCGGCCCGGGAATTGTGATCTTAAGTGGAGTAGTCTTTGGAGCAGGTGTAATCCTAACGGGCCTTTTGGGGACCCTGGAAGGATTGGCATAGATGGTTATGATAGAAATGTCTTTAACAGGAACGGGTAAAACGGGAGCATTCTCAAACAGAATTTCTTGGTTATCAATCAGGCGTTAGATACCTGTCTTCAATAGAGGGAAATCGGCGGGTGAGGATAAGCAATGATGGTAGTCTTCCTTACATCCTGGGAATACACCAACTTTTAACAAATTCATCTTAATGATCGGGAGCGGAGTCAAAATTTCATCCACTGTGACAACAAATAAATCTTCCTCGACAACATTGGCATTGTGACCATGCCTAGGCATCGGAGCAGAAATAACATTTGGTTTCTCAGGTGCATCAAACTCAACCTCCTTCACATCTATCAAGTCTTGAATCTTGTTCTTTAATGCCCAACAGTTGTTGGTGTCGTGCCCTGGACTTTCAGAATGGTATGCGCATCTGGCATTCGGGTGATAATGAGGGGATGCAGTATTGGGATTCTTCGGGGCCTCTTTTAAAGTTGCTAGATTCAATTTCAGAAGATGTGGTAGAACTTGGGCTAGAGTCATGTTAATCCTGGTGAATTTCCGGACTGGCCTTTCCCTCCTTTGCTGGTTATTTCTAGGCTGGTCTGATGCAGGCTTTGGAATCATAACGTCCCCCACCGTTGGTCGGCGTTCAGTTCTTCCTTGATTCCTATGTGAATAAACAACAGATATTTCCTTCTTCCCAGTGAAGGGTTTTTTCACGGCTGTAGAGGCAGGCGAATATTTCTGAATCTTCCCACTTCTTATACCAACTTCCACCCTTTCGCCGGTTAATATCAACTCAGTAAACCCTGTAGAGGAACTCCCAATCAGATGGTTGAAGAAAGGGCCCGATAGAGTTCCCAAGAACATGTCCACCAACTCCCTTTCAGACAGAGGGGGTTGCACTCTTCCGGCTAGATCTCTCCACTTTTGCGCGTAATCTTTGAAGCCTTCATTGGAAACCATAGCCATACTCTGAAGTTGAGTACGGGTAGGCGCCAAATCGACGTTGTACTGGTATTGTTTATAAAAAGCTGCGGCCAGGTCTTCCCAATTATGGACGTCGGCCCTTTCTAATTGGTAAAACCAATCAAGTTGCGTTCCTGATAAACTGTCTTAGAAAAAGTGGACCCACAAGTCTTTGTCGGCAAAGTGTGGCTGAATCTTCCTGACATATGATCGGAGGTGCATTTTAGGATAATACACCCTATCATACTTGGAAAATAATGGCACTTTAAACTTTGGCGGGATTACAATTCCTGACACCATCCCCAATTCCTCGAAATCTATCCCCGTTACTCTTTGTATTTCCATAGCAGTTAAACGCTCCTCCAGGTGTTTGTACTTATCATCAGCCGGAGGGTATTGTTGTTCAGAGTAGTCCTCCTCTTCATCCTCTTCCTCAGAGTCTGACGGAACTTCCGTTTCTTTTCCTTTTCTTTCCCCTTCATCAGACGTGGTTGGAAAATCTAAGGTCCTTCTAGCTTGTCCCTGAAACCTTCTGCCCATGATTACCACACCAGTTGGCTTCTTCTCTTTCTTCTTTTTCTCTTTCTCTAGCAGAGTCTTCAGCTCCTCTTGCCCCTTGGCTAAGGTCATGAGTGACTATTGAAATTGTGTGTTTTGAGCTTGAAGGTCTTTGACCGTCTGCTCGAGATCCATCTTACTGAAATAAACAGTAGAGAGATGAGGAAACTTGTTGCAAAGACCTGTTTATGTTTATGATGAATGAAGATGCAATATGAAAATGATTTCAAGGAAATTTAGAGATTTAAACTTTGTCCAAACCAAAAAAGAACACACATCATATTAAATAAAACCAAGTTTGAATACATCATGCCTCCTTGGGCTTACAAAGAAAGAAACAAGATACATCAAAAACTCCTAAGACAAAAAGACCGAACGCATCCTCTTTGGAGTAATGTAGGTATTTAGATTTTTCTCTTCATGAAGCAGTTTGGTGAGCTCTAGAACCTTCTTTTCACTGGCGTAGTACTGGGTTTCAAAGGTGTCTCGTTCTTCCTTTAACTGAATCCAAGCTTTCTGCAGGTCTTCTAGAGAAGTAGGCATGTCAGGATGAAGAATGGTGTATGGGACGTCTCCTTCAATAACGGGCTCAATGATGACAGGAAGGATGGAAGGGTAAGGCATCAAGAGACTCTGGGCACGAGCCCGTACCCACTTAAGATAAGGCTCGAGAGGGATATAGTTTTTATGTCCCAAAGTCCTACTGTCTACCTTGTTCACCATTCCCCAAGCACGTGTAAACCTCTGGCGATAACCTTGGTCTTCTTTGTCGTAGTCGAATACCAAACCCTGGATGAGCATCTCATGAGGGCTGTCTCTTCGGGCATACCCAAACTGCCGAAGAGCTAAGCACGGGTTATAGGTGATACCTCCCCTAATACCTAGCAGAGGTACATTAGGGAACTCCCCACAGTGGTCAATGATAGGGATATATTCCAAAGATCTTGAGCACCAACGGATATCAGAGTGAGTGAGAGACATCATCCTTTGAGACCAAATCAATCTTTGCTCGTTCTTCAATGTTGACTGAGGCAAGTGTGAAGTGAACCACTTAGCGAGTAGGGGTATACAACACAAAAGGGTACCTCTTTTCTTCATGGTACGTGTATGAAGGCAATGCAAGATGTCTCCTATTAAGGTGGGTATATGATTGCGAGAGAGAAAGACTTTGATGGCATTAACGTCTATGAATTGGTCCGAATTGGGAAACAGAACCAAACCATAAATGAGGAGAGCTAACACGTCTTCGAAAGCTTGGAAATCCATGTCATCCCAGAATGAACGACCTTTTTCCAATAGAAACTTAGCTAAAAAACCTTTAACCCCACTTCTCGTCTCCCAATTGGCTATGACCGGCCCTCTTCACATGTAAAGCTTCGATGATGACTTCAGGTGTTGGAATCCCTTCTAGTCTGGTGAACGGTATCTGATTAAGCATGGGCACCCCTAAGAGTAGAGAGAACTCTTCCAGTGTAGGTACCAACTGATAGTCCGGGAAAGTGAAACAATGGTGTACGAGATCGAAGAATTGGAATAGTACACACATCATCTCTTCTTGGAAGTTGGATATGGCCAAACTAAGGAGTCGACCATACTTCTTGGTAAAAGGAGAATCCCCGGGCACTCTTGAGGCTAGATCTTGAAGTTGAGGATGTGCTTTCACAAAGCTGATTCGGATGGTGTTTCTTCGGATAGAATTCATATCCTACAAAACAAAAACAAAGATAAATTTCTAAATCCTTGAAATGGTTAGTGAGCATGCATATGATGTTAATGATGTTTATGATGTTTATGATGTTTATGTACAAGCAAACATATACACGCACAACAAACAGATCCCTGTGTTTTAGGCTTGCATGAGTTTTGTAGGTGAGTACCCTCTTGAAGTCTAGTTGGCTTAACCTGTCCTAGAAATAATGATCGGGTTCTAAAGGATCTCAATATCACCGACCTTTCTCTTAGGCATTGTCTCAGCACAACAATCTTTTCTTGCGGCCGAGATATCCCAAAAGTCCAGCCTCAATGAGTGTAGTATCGAGTATCAACCAATTTTTAGATCTACACCGAAACCGGTTATCTCACTACTTCCTAATGGCCAAGTTTGTTCAATTAGGGTTCTAAAGTCAGTTAGTGCTTCATGACGCCACTCAGCGGCCCCGTATTCTCCTCAATTCACCACGAGGGATACCGGTACCCACAAATGTGTCACACTAACATAGCCATTGTTTCAACCATATCGGTCTATGTCGTACAATTTCCACAATCTATTGCTATTTACCTAAAGAGGTGTCCCAGATCCGGGTGGAGGATCAAAGCAAGCCCAAACAGAGAATCATAATATAAAGCATACAAATCAAACAATGTAAGCAAGTAAATGTGATATAAACCCTAAGGTAACCCCACTTTTATAATTATTCCCCAGCAGAGTCGCCAGTTCTATGATACGGTGGGAGAACTGACTAGAGGTTTTGCGTTTTATCGCAAATGTCGCGTTTAGAAAGAGTCGCCACCGACATTTCTTTTATCCAAAAGGAAAGGTGAAAAAGCACAGGAAAGACCTTTGAGATGTTTTCTTGAGTTCGGGGGGTAGATTATGAAAAGGGAAGGTGCTAGCACCCTTTTCATCCATGGTTTTCCATGGGCTCTTAGTTACTTTCTTAGATCACTTGCTTTGGTTTGTTTGAAATGGTGCTTGATGTGGTTTTGAAAGTATTTTGTAAAAGAGGCCATTCGTTTAGGCAATCTTTGTAATGATTCTCATTCGTAAGAATGTATACAAAGATGTTTGTCTTTTGAAAATGTTTTCAATTGTTTGTAAGATGTTTTTTTGAAATGTGTGTGTGTTTGTTTTGAAAATAGCAAGGATTGTTGTTTGAAATGGAGAAAGTAACTTAGAAGCTATCTACCTACTCAAATGTCTTTCTTATGCATTTTCTATTCCTTTGATATTGTTGACTTACCATTGATTTGGTAAGCAACCCTATCTTTGGATGTACACGGGACGGGCGTGGGTCATCGTATAGCCATGATAGTTATGTTGCAAAGTATCTTAGCTTTTTTGAGGGACCAAGATCATTTTGTTTAGGCAACTTTTGAATAGCGTCACCGAGGGGGCTATGATCTTATATTTATTTGTTTTGCCAAGATACTTCGCATGCGTAACATGGCTATTTTTGTATAAGGCAACCAAGTGGAGAAATCTTAAGGATGCTTGTGTGCAAGTGTGTTATTTGCATGCGTTTTGTCTTTGATTAGGATTGCCTATTTTGTTGTTTTTATCTTGCCATACACACTTATTTACTAGCAATATATGAAAAGCAAGTAAAAAGCGGAAAGTAAAATCTAAGCTATTACATCACTTTAGGGGGATGGGGATACAATTTAACAATGGGGATGAAGTAGGAACTAAAATATTACAACCACATCAAATGATAATGAAAAGAACGTGAAAACGGTGCAAAATAAAGGAAAAATGCACTTTTGAACTGCTATGTGTCGACCCATGCTGATATGCATCGACACATAGCTTCTCCTTGCCCCTGTAAAGTGAAACCTGTTCAGTATGAGTCGACACATAATGGGATGTATCGACTCATACACCTTTTGCATCAATGCGAAACACGTATGTATCAACTCATAGGCCTTTCCAACTTCTGTTTAGTGAAATCTGTTCAGTATGAGTCGACACATAATGGGATGTATCGACTCATACACCTTTTGCATCGACGCAAAATGTGTATGTGTCGACTCATAGTCCTTTCCAGTTTCTGTTTTGTGACCTGAACTCAGTATGGGTCGATGCATGAGGGGCATGTGTCGACTCATACCCTGTATTTTCACTAAGATGGGTCGACACATGTGGATATGTGTCGATACATACTGCATTTTTCTGCCTTAAACACCATTCTTTGCATACATCAATTAGTTTTTTAAGATATGAATGAATAACAGGAACAACAAATAAATGATTAACTTCAAGAATAATGATTACTACATCCTATAAACAGAAAAGTTGATGTATGGAAAAGGCAAGGTAAAGATGACTTACCTTGAAACTGCGCTTTAAGTTTCAAGTCCAAATGCCCTTCAAGATGTTGTATGAACCTTAAGGAAGCTCTAACAGGCTTCTAGACTTTCTTTTTTGTTGAAGGTTATTAAACAACCTCTGTGTGGTATGAAATGTTTGGATGAGTTAAACACAAAACACCCGAGCCAAATGAGAGTTGGATGAGTTTTGTGCAGAAACTGTATGCTTGAGCAGGTTTTTTGGTGTTTTTCAGTTTAAGAGAGTTTCAGGTCCTTTCCAAGCGTATTATGTGTTGTACATTGTTTGCATATTAGTATAGAAATGATCTAAAGTCAGCTCTCTATCAGTTGTACAAGCCCTAGCCTTTTTGCAACTTTTCTTATACTTGAAGCAAAGTTACAAGACCAAACCCACATGCTTGTACCAGCTTGCTTTAGGGTTGGTATGAGTTTGTACAAGTTGCTTGAGACCTGTGTGGTTTTCTTGTATCAAGGGGACAGGTTCAAAGCTCCAAGTTGACAAGTTTGCAAAAGTGCTTCTTTATGAAAATGGCAATGGAGCCTTTTTACCCAAAATGGAATTACAAGTTGTGTAAAAGTCCAAAAACAAGGATAAAGGATTTTTCAACTGAGTATGCATTTAATTAAGGAGTATGTAGCAAGTTTATGACCTTTAAAGCATGAAATAGCCAGCATAGGTTTGGTTTGCAGCTTGGTTCTTCATGAAAATGGCTTGAACAAAAAGTGAGAAAATGCCAACTTCCTCTCTTCGATTCTCCCTACTCAAAAATGATCTTGGAGAGTTCTTGGACATTTTGGAAAGCTTGCAATGTGCTATATAATCCATATTTGAAATTAATTTTGAGATACCTCTTGGAACCAGGTGAAAACTTTCCATGAAGTTGGGTCCAAAACCTGCCTAAATTAGGGCAAATTTTCACTAAGTTAAGAAGTTCATGACCATGTATTCACAAATTTATAACTTGAGATCCAAGCATATTTAGGGAAAAGTTTGTGAAGAAAAGTTTTATATTTCATGGAGGTCTACAACTTTCATGTTGGGAACTTTCTTTGAATCAAAATGCATCATGGTGAAAAAGTGGTGTAAAGTTGAGAAAAAACAAGAAAATTTTATACTTAGAAAAATTCTAAGTTATGAAAATTTTAAATTCAAACCCTAATTTTCAAATTTGGTTTTCTTGGTGAACAAGTTTCATATTTTGACATATCTTGATGAATTATGACCCTTGATACTTGATTTTGACCAAAAAGTCAAAGTTTGACTTTTCAGTGTATAGTTGACTTTTGATCAGTTGACTGCAAATTTCATCTATCAATCCAATGAACTTGAGATGTTTTGAATCATATAATTAAGTCAAGATGATGCCATTGAATCCTTGAAATCATGCTTGAACTCAATTGGTCATTGGCTAGGTAAAAAATCAGAAATTGCCCTTTCTCAGTCAAAACTCTAATTTTGACCAAAAATCCTTGTGCAAACTCAAACCCTAATTTTGGGTTATCAGTGCAAGATGAGATGTCTTGAGCTGACCAAACCCTAATCTTGTCTTGAGTCAAAGAAATCTTGTGAGAAAAACTTGGTAAATGAGAGGGAAAATTTTGGGGTACAACAACGTCCACTAATGCAAGTTCTCGGTCTGTCACCACAACATTTTATAGAAATTTCTCTGAACATAACAACTCTTTGATCTTCTCTAGTGTCCATGTAAATTTATCCTCCCTTTAATGTTCCAAATAGGTAAAGGCAACAGAAAACGTCAACTTCGTTGATGTAACACCAACAATCTCAAACAATGGTAACTGGTACCTGCATGGCTAAAATACACATAATCAACCAACTCACTCAATATCAATAATATATTTTAGGACGCCAAAAGTAAAGTTCTTACCTATTTGTCATGTACGTGCAATCAAAAATCAACATTATATGGAACATATTCAACAACTTCACAGAATCATGACGTGTCCATAAGATATCAGCTACAATATCTGAGTTCTCCTTATTTCTAGTCCAACACATGTATTTCTTTGTGTATAAGACTCAATAACTCTTGCAATTATGTCATTGCACCTCTCTTGTCCTATTTGTATGTTGCTCTAGCTTTATATATCTGGATAATACTCGTGAGATTTTCTGAATCTTTGTCTTTCAAAGCAGAAACAATGTATCTTGGTGCCATATTGTATTTCGTCATGTCATTCACAAATTTTCTTTCATGATCTTTTAAACGTCCCAATATGTCACGGCCTTCCAAATATTTGTCTAGCCTATGATTTGTGCATCCAGCATTTAACAACCACATTCCAACCTATACCACTAAGAACATATCTTATCCTAAACGAACATTTAACCTTTATAGTATAATTTCCATCAGAGATATTTCCAGATGTATTTTTTCTTTTGTAATTTCCTCATCTCTCACAATTCATAATTAATTTATCCTTCCTCCCTCGCATTCTATAGGCAGAGTCAGATCAAACTGTAACAACAATAAGACCATGCTTTTTACCAATAGATTGTGTCCATTCTAAAACTTCAGACCGAGATTTAAAAATATGTCAATTACAACATAAAATCACCAAACTTTATCAATTTCATAATTGTCGGAAAACAAATAAATATGTATAAATTCAATATGAAACATATAGTATCTGTGGTGAAGAAATGTGTAAAATTTGTACACTAATATATAGAAGAAGCTGAAGTTGTCGACTATGGACCACACAAGTATAAAATTTCACATGTAAATATACCAGAAATTTCAAGTATCTATGAAATTTCTAGTATTCTGGAAATTCGGGAAATTTTCGGAATGTATTTTGGAAAAAGTTTTAAAATTGCCTCGGAAATTTGAAATTTTCGATAAATCGCCCCGGAAATTTTGAAATTTTCGATTAATTGCAACCGGAAATTTTTAAAATACAAAAAAATTCTAACAATTGCCCAATTTCGATATCATAAATTTCGTAATTATACCGGAAAATTTGTTTTTCACCACTTTGACCAACAAAATATAATTTTTCACAAATAGAAAAAATTTAAAAGTACAAGAAATTTTAAGAATAAAAAAATATAAAGGGTGTAAGATATAAGTAGGGGGTGTCAAGTTAAAATCTCTTTATTATGTCATGGTGTAATTGACTTTAGGGTCCAATTTATAACTGAGCTAAACAAATTGGTGACCAAATGATCCCAATTTAAAAAAACGGAGAAATTTTTGAAATATAGAAAGCGAATCAATTTTTCCGCTTCTTTTAAAATCAACAGGGTACTAAATATCCACTAATAAAAGTGTCAATGTGTCATACTAATAAAAAAAATGATATTTACTATTAGAAAAAAAAACCAAGTTTTCTATAATTTAAAAATAAAACCTTCTACATATCATTATTGTTAGTTGATTCGGTTATGATTGACGCTGATTTTAATAAAAAAAATTATAATTTTTTCTTGTAATTATGATCAAGAAGAGATTAAAACTATTTACTTTTAAAGAAAATTTAACACTTATGATTCTACATAGCCTCTCTACCAAAAAATCTTTATAGAAGTTCTATAAAGAGAGATATTTTTTATGTTTTAAATTCATTTTATAAAGATAAATTAAGTAAAAAAAAAATTAAACAAAAACTTTTATATATAATCACAATGTTTTAAAACATAAACCATTTATTAAATATTTATACGCACAAAATTATAGCAATAAAACTCTTGTTTTAAAAAAAAAATAGAAATGATCTCTGCTCAATATTTCATTGTAAAAATTATGACACATACCTAAAAATTAACATTTTACCTAAATCATAAACTCATCCAATGCTATCATTTTCCTATTAATTTTTCTGCTGAATTTTAAACAGTAAAAAGTAATATTCTTGTTTGCTGAGGCTTCTTATTCTATGTATCTATCTGTTTCCATTTTCTTTTACAAGTATCTTAAGAATAAACTCTCCTAGCTTGGTACAAGAAGAAGATGTCCCATCTTGTAGTCATCAAATATGGTTCTTTGAGATTATTGATGTTTGAGTTGTTGTTTTTTTGTTGTTTTTATGAAAACGAGTTTTTAATATCAATTATGTTTTTTATGGAATATATATTAATTTTAAGTTGCAGTATCTCTGTCTAATGAATGTGATAAGTAATGGAAAAGAACAGAGGATTTTAGTGATTTTTTTCAAGGTAATAAGTAATGTTTTAAAAATTGGACCGATTATTAAATCGACGAAGGTACTGGGTTATTGGTTTATTGGTCAAACTGCTGAGACACTGATCGAACTATATGACTAAATCAGATTGAATCGGATAATTCGATTGAATAAATCGATCTCTATAACAAAACTATATATTTATTAAATTGATTAAATCGGATGACTCGATCTCTAAAATATATCACGACATATACAAAATTTTTAAAATTCAAAATATCATAATTTTACATGTTCATTCATTAAATTCAAATTCTAAATATAATCATCATTCACAATAAAATAATATAAAATATAAATTTAAATAAATTTTGGAAACATGTTTAATTACAAATAAGTTTTTGAATAAAGTTTAATTATATTTGAACCGTCGATTTTCGGAAACTGTCGATTCACTGATTTTTACTAGTTTTCATCGGTTCAATAACATATCTGGTCCAACAATCAAATCAGACTGATGATTCTTCTGATTCCCAATTTAATCGATCTAATCAATCGATTCGATCCGATTTTTAAAACACCGATAATAAATAGTTATCGACTAATTTATGATTTAAAAGAACAAGATATAAGAGATATCATAGATTTTATATATTATTGATTTAAGAAAATGAAATAAGAAATTGAAGAAATAAAAGTGTTAATATTTTTAAAGTATAAGATGATATATGACCACAACAAGAACATGTAGATTAAATTTTTATTCTACATATCAATTTTTATAGAGATGAATTAACTCTAACTATATTTTTAACGGATATTTTTATAATTTTAGTTTACATAAATTAATTTATTAAAATATATATTACTTGAATTATTTAATTAAATTAATCTCATTGGTCCATCCAAAAAATCTCACCAATTATTAATTCAAATAATTTAAAATAATTATATTTTTCATTTTTCTCAAATTGAAATGATTAAGAAAATATGTGGGTCCCATGAGAATTTAAGATTTTTTTTTTTGTTTTTTCTGACTCAAATTCTCTCTCTCTCTTAATGGTGTTCATAGTTCGATTTGGATTGGTTTTGAGAAAATTTGATATCTAAACCAATCAAAAATATATAGATTGATTTAGATTGAATTTGTAGATTTTTGCGATAAAACTCAAATTGAACCAGACTAAAAAGCAATAGATTGATCCGGATTGCATTGATCGAATACATTAAAAAATGTGCAAAGATATTTAAAAACTAATTTATGTAGACTAATTTTCAATAATAATATAAAATTCCTAAATTTTTTGTTCCTCCAAATAGATTGTGAACGACATATATGAAGTTTCATTTTTCTTCTTCTTCTAAAAGTTGAATATCTTATAACATCGAGTAGACGGGCCCGCGGATATAATTTTAGAAATTCGTTGCACAAACCAATTAACATGGAGTTTATTTGGTTCGATTTTCGTCCAAACTAAAAAAAAGTACAATCTAAACACCATGATTTTGTTTGGATTTCAATTTAGTTTGGATTTTCCTAACCAATAAACACCTATATTCTCCTTTATTAGATAATATTATTATTATATTATTATATAATATTATATATTAGTAAGGGTAATTTAGTTTTTTCTATTATCTTGTATTTATACTCTATTGTAATTCTTATTTTATATATTTTTGTCATTCTAATGGAAACTCTAGAATCTCTTCTCTTTTGCTAATATGGTTTCGGAGAATAGTTGACTCAATAGGATATTTGCAACAATAGAAAAATTTTCCCCAGCCTTTATTGTTACGGTTTATTTTCTTACTCATTCAATTGATTAGTCTCATCAATTTTGTGTATGATTTTGCTTCTTTTCTCTCCACACAAAAAATTTGATATAAGTTATTTTGGGTTCCGAGTTTGAATTGGCTTGAAGTTTAAATTCTTAGAAAAATAGTAATGGCCAGTAAAAAAGACGATTCTCTTTAATCTATCAGTTTTCAACTCAATGTATAAAATATTGATTATTGGAGTTATGTAATAAAAAAATTGAAAGAAAAAAGGATGTGGAGTTATGTTGATGGAACTTCTATTGAGCCTACAGTTAAAAAAAATGAAGCATCATATGCAAAAAAATTGGAAACATGAGATGTTAGTAATTCGAAGATCCTCACTTGGATTGATAGTTATGTTTCTCAGTCAATAGTGGTGCAACTAACATAATATCATACATCTAAGGAGGTTTGTGATAATTTGAAATCTTTGTATAATCATTCTAATTTTGCAAAATGGTACAAGTTAGAGAATGATATTAGGGCTCTTAAATAAAACAATATGAACATTCAAAAAAATTTATTCGCCCATGACTGATTTATGGGATCAATCGGCTCTTATGGAATCAACGGAATTTAAAATTGTCAAAGCATACATCGAGCAAAGAGAAAAATAGTGTCTCATTCAGTTTTTGATGGTCCTTCGAGATTATTATGAGAGTCTTTGTGGAAGTATTCTACATGATAACCCTCTTTCTAATGTTTATTTAGCTGTTAATGAGTTATTGACAGAAGAAATCAGGCTTAAGACTCACTCTAATATGATTCAAAATAAAGGAATTGTTTACACTCCTCCACTTGTTTTTGCTGCTCTTATTCACAAAGGAAAATATTAAGGTAGAATTGAACTTGGTATTGGTGAATGTACTTTTTGTAAGAAGAAAGGTAATTGGAAATCCCAGTGTCCCTAACTGTTGAGAGCACATAAGAAGAATTTTAAAAGTCCATCATTCAATGTTGTTGTTGCTTCTCCTACTACTAGTGGTTTTGGTTACAATTATGTATGTCCATCTAAGACCACTTTTCCAATATCTAATATTCTAGAGCAGCATCAAAAGATTATTTTCCAATACTACCAAAAGTGCTTTTAACCTCGTATGTGAAATGCGTTTTACCTCGGCTACAAAAGCGAGGTGATGAATATCGTCATAAAAAGTAACGACTTATCACCTCAGTTTTTATAACACCGATGGGTAAATTTATTAGCCCATAGGTTCGAACCCCATCATTTGTAATTTTTTTATTTACAATACTAGTGCCTTATATATATCATTTTATAAAAAAACCTGAAGGGTAATTAGTTTTTTTAAAATTAAAACTCGTTACATTATTTACACATAAAATTAATAAAATAATTTGTGTACAAACAATATTGTTTACCTAGAATATTATATTGTTTACACAGGAAAAAAAATAATTTCCCAAAGATATAGATTTTAGATCTTCAAATCATATAATTTTGGGGTAGATCAAATAATGGATGCAGAATATTCTCTATGGCTTTTGCGTACATTTGTTTCTGAAATGAACGAAAAAAGGGTTAGACAAAAAAGGGTTAGACAAAAAAGGGTTATATAAATAAATGATTTTCTACTCAAATAAACATTTAAAAACTCAAACATTAAACCCAAATAATTTTCTACTCTTGCAATCTATCATAAAGAACTCTTCATGGCAAAGACTCTTGCAAACCTTAAAGTGGATGATAGTTTCAAGAGCTTCATGATATTTCATTATCAATTTTTGATACTCAAAATGCTTTTATAATGGAAGTTATTCATGTTTCACGTGAATCACTAATAATAATGTCTTGAGCGTTGATAGTCATGAAATAGACGACAAGAATTTGATTAAGGACGATGGTAAATATCTTCAATTTTAACGCTAACTTTTACCTTAGTTATTATGAAAACCGACGGGTTAGATCATTTAATTTACAAATAAAAAATATAATTAAAAGAGAGGTTCCAGTTTTGTTTTAACCCTCGGTTATGAAAAAATCCGAGGTAATATGTTGTTTTAAAAACTAATTAAAACATGGTGCGCATGCATTGGAATCATATCACTAGAATATCAATGATCAACTATATTCTAGTCATAACGTCTCTTTTGGATTTTCAAGGAGGCTTTTGAGCTATTTAAACGTCTCATTACCAACTCTTTGTGTCTTCAAATATTGTTTCAAAGTCTTTTCCTATTTTCAACGTCTCATTCTAATTCTTTGTGTCTTATTTCCTTGTTTCAAATTCTTTTTTTTCGTATTTAAAAATGGATGCAAATCTTTTGTTCGTTATCAATGAAAAGTTTGTGGATTTCAATGATTTCGATCGTTTTGAACTAAGGAAAGTTGTTAACAAACAAAAGTTGAATGGTTACTTTCACATTCTATATGGCCCAATATACACTAATCTCGTTAAAGAGTTCTAGATGAATGTCTTTGTTGTATCAGTTGGTCATGATGAAGTCATCCAGTCATATGTCAATGGCTCTCATTTCTTTATTACTCCATCATTGATTGCTATGACAATCAACTATTAAGAGAAAAGTATTTGTGTTAAACATTATGAATTCAACAATGTCTACTCAACCAACCTTCATCAAATTTATGCCAACCAAGATAAGCTCACCAGTCCTGTTTCTCTACTCCCTATTGTAAAATTTTGGTTTCAACTTCTAGTGGAAAATCTATGCCCACGAGAGAAACAACTGGAAATGCTTACTTGATATGATAAGCATCTCTTGTTCTTCCTCATCTACAACGTAAAAGTTAATCTTTCTCTTACCATTTTCAACTTCTTGAATAAAATGATAAAGATTTCTCGGGAGGAAATAACTTTCCTCATACCATATGGAAGAGTTCTTTCTGAACTTTTCTCTAAGTTAGGGATAGTTATGAATAATGTTGAAGTTGAGTGGACTGAGAAGTTTGAATATGTGAAATAATTTTCTCTGTTGTCTTGTTTTTTTATTATCAACGAAATATTTCCTTTTTCTATTATTTCTTATTCTTGTTTATTAATAACAAACATTTTGAGAATTACTAATTAACAAAGAAAAACATGGAATCGGGAAAAGCGCCAAGTGATAAATCATTGAATTTTTTTGTAAATGCATGTAATAAGGATTCGAAGCGAGATACCTTATAGCAAGATTATCTCAGTTCTACAAAAAACCAAGAGAACATATTTATTATTGTTTTTATGTATAAAAAATGGCGCTCACATATAGTTGTGTCACCTAGGTTTTTTATAACGTCGAGGTAACATGTTGTTTATTTTATTAAAAAAATCAAACATGGTGCTCAAAGGACATATACTCTCGGTTTTTAGCATGTTCGAGATGAAAGATTCGTCATAAAAGTGTTATTTGTTATATGGTCCACCCAACCATGTGTCATGTCTACCTCTTATATTAAAGGTTTGAATTCTTCTAGTCTATCATGTATGTTTCCCTCCACATGGATCCTTGATTCTAGAGTATCACATCATATGTCATATGATCATAAAACATTTGTGTATTTAAATCCTTGTTTATCTATGTCAGTTATGACTGTTGATGGTACACCTATGCCATTAGCAGATATTGGTCTTGTCTCTACAATGAATATGTCACTTTCTGATGTTTACTATATTCATAGTCTTGCTTATGTTAGTCAATTGAGTGACTCTGATTATTCTGTTACATTTTCTTTCATTTCTTGTTGTGTGCAAGATCCACATTCCGTGAGGCTGATTGGAATAGGCCATGGATATGGGGGATTTTATGTTTTGGATTAGTTGAAAGTCTCAGATACAGTAACCTTAAATTCTACTTCCATTACTGGTTTATTAGATTCTTTTTGTTTGAATTCTCCGTCTTCTAGTTTTTATTTATGGCATTCCCATCTAGGACATATATCTACTTCTAAATTAAAATACATGGCTTCTATTGGAGCTTTAGGAAAGTTCCAATTAGCGATATTTCATATTGTTGTGATTGTAAACTTGCAAAAAAATTCAACTTTACCTTTTAATAAAAGTGTTTCTATTTCATATGCACCCTTTGACTTGGTTCAATCTGATATATGGGGTCCATCACTGGTTATTATCAAAGGTGGATCTAGATATTATATTTTGTTTATTGATGACTATACACATTATTGTTGAGTTTACCTTATGTAAAATCATTCTAATTTTTTTAAAATATTTATCATATGTTTCGTGCAATTGTTAAAACCCAATATAATGTTATTATAAAGTTCTTCCGTTGTGATTTAGGTGGTGAATATACCTCTATTAAATTCTCTAAATTACTTGCATATGATAATACTATTCACCATACATCTTGTACTGATACCCCTCAATAGAATGAAGTTGTTGAAAGAATATACAGTAACATTTTTGAGATTGTTTATTCCTTTTTGTTGTTTGCTTCAGCTCCTAGTGAGTTTTGGAGTGAAGCCGTTCTTAATGTTGTTCATGCTATTAAAAGATTCTCATCGTCTAACACATCAGGTTTGTCTCCTTTTAAAAATTGTATGATTCTATTCATGATTATTCTTTTTGAATTTTTTTGACTCAACTTGATTTGTTCTTCGTCTATAAGTAGAACATAGTAACTTATCTTCTTGTTCGACCGTATGTGTTTTTCTTGGTAATGGGGATGGTCAAAAGGGCTATCATTGTTATGATCCTCAATCAAGAAAACTTCATGTTTCTATTCATGTTGTATTTCTTGAACACTGTGATACGGTGGGAGAACTGACTTGGGTGTTTTGCATTTTATCCCAATTGTTGCGCATAGCAAGAGTCGCCACCGGCTTTTCTTTTATCCAATAAAGGAAAGGGTGAAAAGAACAGGAAAGACCTTTTGAGAATTTTCTTGAGTTCTAGGGGTAGGTTATGAAAATAGAAGATGTTAGCATCCTTTTCATCCGTAGTTATCTACGGGCTCTTAGTTTCTAGTTCATTTTGAAATACTTTGTAAAATGTGTTTGTGTTTGTTTTGAAATTATTTTTGAAAAGTGCCTTTGTTTAGGCGAAATTTGTAATGCTTCTCGTCTCTATAAGAATGTATACAAAGTGTTGACTTTTGAAAATATTTCATAAAGATTATTGGTGTGTTTTGAAATGTTTGTGAGCAAGCAACTATGGGCGTTCTACCTACTCAAAAAGTCTTTGTTCTTTTCCTCCTCCTTTAGATAGTGCTTTTCCACCATTAGTTAGTAGGAAGCTTTATTATTGGATGTGAAGAGACAGGCGTGGGTCATCGTACAATCATAGAAAGCAACATTGTAGGATACCTTAGAAATTTATTGTAAGGGTCTAAGATCGTTTACCGAAGGCAACATTGAAGGGTAATTGAGGGACTACGATATTGTATTCGAGAGTTTTTGCTAAAGGATCCCACATTCGAGGGACATGACTGTTTATATTCGAGGCAACAAGTGTGGGTTACCCTAGAGGTGCAAGTGTGAAAAGTGCTTCGATTGCATGTATTTTGTCTTTGAAATTAGGATTTTCTAATATTTGATTTTATCTTACCATACAAACCCTAGTTACTAGAAATAATGGAAAACGGCAAATTGCGAAAATTAAATGACCTATGCTATTACAACGCTTTAGGAATGGGGGATGAAAGTAATAAACCCTAAATTACTATTACAAATTAATGAATAATTGCATAACTGTAAACATGATAATAAAAGGGTAAATAAAATATGTGAAGAGGAAAAGGGCAAAATATATGATAAAACCCTAAAAAATGTATGTTTTTGTTTGTTTTTGTCTTGAGAAAAAGAAGTTTGAATTTTGAAATGGAAGAAATTAGGAGTTAAACCCTAATTCTATTTATTCACAAAATAAAATAAAGGTGTGAAGAAAGTTAATTAATTTTATCCCGAAAATAAATTAATTAACAAAACCTAATATGATTTAAGTATTTTTAGAAACTATTATCATTTGGAGTTTTGTTTAAGAAAATATTTTTTAATGTGTAAAAATAGAAGAAAAAAAAATAGTGAAAACCCTAGTTTTTAATTAATTTACAAGTTAATTAATAAAATAAAACAAAAGGGTAATTAAAATAAATTAATTTTAAATGTAAAAAAAAAGTTTAATTAAGTAAAACCTAGATCTAACATTTTTTGTGATTTTATGATTTTTTTTATTAAATAAAAAATATTAAACAAAATATATTAAACAAAATAAGAAAAAAAATTGTATTGGGCCTCGTGTTTCAAAAGTGAAACAGGGGTGAGAAACAAGTAAAAATTCTAGGCCCATTTATAGTGAGCCCAACGCCTTGAGTGCTCCAGTGTGGATGTCCCATGGAAGGTTCACCATGAGGTTGTATTGTGGCATGTTATATTTGGCTAGATAGAGATCAGATGGTTGGATATGAGAGGCACATCTTGCGCGCTAAGTCTTGGATGCACTAAATCCTTAAACAAGGATAAATATGAAAAAAAATAAAGGGGGGGGGGTTCACATTGGTTCGAACCCTTGCCTTTTAGGTCAGTAAAGCTTTAGTACGCACGCGCTTGCCATTGAGGTTGCTGTTTCATCCGGTTATGAAACAGCTACCACTAAATATATTATAAACTCAATTCTGGAAATTTGAAAATGCCCAGCTTCGTCTTCCTCGCGCGTGCAGAACACAAAACCACCATTGTCAACCTTGTAACTTTCTTATTTCTCAATCATTTTAAAAATTACAAACATGAAACTTGTGTATTTTTTCACCACGAATCCAACCATATAACTCTTAAAAGCTATAGATCAAAGGTTAAGTTTAATTTCTGTTGGTACCAAAAGCGTTCCCTAACTGGTCAGAGGCAAAATTCTTTGTACACAAGCAATTAAAATGAAAACTAAGAATATGGTTATCTTTAGGGCAATGATATCTACATTTTTACTTTTCAAAGTATGCACAAATTATGCTTGTATAAAGATATCACAGTTAGAAAACTTACCTCTTACAGGGAGATTTGTGTATGGAGTTTGAGCAACCTTGGAGGTACAAGGATGACCTGGTTAGCTTTTCTGGACCTCACTGAGTGTGTTGCAAGCTTTACTTTGTTTTGAGACAAGCTAGAACTCTCTACTCAAGTCCAACTGTAATGGAGGTTTTTGAAAATGGTGGATGATGAAGATGGAGTCACAGAAGTGTAACAGATGTTGGAATGAGTTCTATATGATGTATGTGAAGTGTTTGGATAGTTGAAAGTGAAAACGCATGAGTGAAAATAGAGATGAGTGTTTGAAGTTCAAGAAGATGTATTTTTGGACAGTTCTGTGTTAGAGAGTGCTTGAGAAGGTTTTAGGGCTCTTGAACTTTTGCCTTTGCTTACATATAACTTGTATAGTTATAATCAAAAGGTCTTAGGGCTTGAAGTTGACAGATCTGTGAGATATAGAGTTATGGCTATGTTACTTGATTTTGAAGAAAAGTGGGAAACCAAGTTCCAATGTGTTGTACCAGTAATGTAGAGTGGTTGAACACTTTAAACATGTTTCTTCTGATCTTTTAGATGGAGTGTGTGCAGAGGGAACAAGATGGAGTCTCAAGAAGGGTTGACATTTTACAAAAGTATGCTTTTCCAAATAGCAAAATGTATTGGATAATGCTTGGATCAAGTGGACAATAGCTCAAAAGCTTGAGCAATCAACTGATTATGGATATATTTAGAGGTTTAGAGGCCTGCAAAGCAATATTACAAGGCATGGCTAAGAGATTCGAATTCTTGTTCATCATGGAAATGACCTATAATTCAAGAATGAATGTCCAACTTCTTGTCTTCGATTATCTTAGCTCAAACATGATCTCTTCAAGTTGATTGACATTTTTAAAAGTTTGTAAAATTATCCACAACCCCTATTTTAATCACTTTTGATAAATAAAATTGGAACTATGTGAAAATTGGCCAAGAAGTTAGGTCAAAATCCTGACCAAACTAGGTCAAAATTTCACTAAGCGTTTAAGAAAAAGTGCATGACTTCATGGGCCTATAACTCAAAATCTAAGCATTTTTTGGACATTTACCCTCTAATGCAAAGTTGTATATTTCACCAAGATCTATAACTTTTATGTTGAAAGTTTCCTTTGAATCATCTTGCATCTTGGTGAAAAATTGGCATGAAGTAATGAAATTATCATGTATAAAACACTTAGAAAAATTTCTCTGTCTTGAAAAGTTTGAATTTTCACATTGACTTTTGAATTTCTTGATTTCTTGATGATCAAGCTTCATATTTTTGAATGTCTTGATGAATTGTGATCTTTGAAATCAAATCTTGATCAAAAAGTCAAAGTTTGACTTTTTGTGCATCAATAGACTTTTCATCAGTTGATCAAATTTCAACTATCAATCCATTGATCTTGAGGAATGTTTTGAACTATGAAATTACGTAAACATGTTGTATTTGAATCCTTTAGATTATTCTTCAATCCATTAGATCATGTATTAGGTCAAAAGTCACTGATCAGTCAATTACAGTCAAAACCCTAATTTTGACCATTTTGCCCTTTTGGTAAATTGAGTATTTTTCTTGAGGGACCGTGATCAATACTTGATCAAATTATGAATAGGACTTTAAAATGTTTATGTTGGCCAAAAATTTTGAAGTTTCACTGTAGGTTGACTATAGTTGACTTTTTACCCAATACAATTGATTTTCAGTCATTTGGTCAATTGACTGAGCAAATTTGTGATTCAAGACTTGAAACTTGACATGAGTATTATTGGAGGTATATAATGATACATGAAGGTCATTTGAGGCATTATAAGTCCAATTATCCTTGTGAAAAAAAACTCTACTTTGAGGCATCAATGTTTAGGAGATGGTTTGATCTAGTCAACACTTGTGCAAGCTTGAGTTATTGGAGATCTTGTGTGAAACGTCTTGAGAAAAGAGAGGTCAAATTTTGGGGTACAACAGCCACCCCTGTTCAATCTTCTGAAACTTGAAGAGGTAGATTGACGAGTTCTCCATTCGTGACTTGAATGTGGAAGATGATTGAACACTAGAGTGCCCAGAAATTTGCACTCGCTGATGCACGAAGTAATATGTTAGTTGATTGCGTCGGAAATGGGCTTAAAGATGCCATTTAGAGATATAATGGAGAGTGGTAAGAAATGGGCTTATAGATGCCATCCATAGTAACTGTTGATAGTGATGGGGAGAAGTATCAGAATAAATCTTTGGTCGATTTATACTGAAACAATAGATGTCCTTCGCCTGTTTTTTTAATTGGAAGAAATAAATCTAAACCAGAAGAGGTCTTTCATTCGCCTGTCTTTAATTGGAAGAAATAAATATAACCAGAAGTGTTCTTTTGTTCTCCTGTCTTTAACTGTAGGAAATAAATCTAACCATAAGAGGTCTTTTGTTCATCTGTCTTTAACTGGAAGAAATAAATCTAATCAGAAGAGGTCTTTCGTTCGCCTGTCTTTAACTGGAAGAAATAAATCTAACCAGAAGAGGTCTTTAGCTCGCATGTATTTAACTGAAGGAAATAAATCTAACCAGAAGAGGTATTTTATTCGTCTGTCATTAACTGAAAGAAATAAATCTAACCAAAAGAGGTCTTTTGTTCGCCTGTCTTTAACTGGAAGAAATAAATCTAACCAGAAAAGGTCTTTCGTTCGCTTATCTTTAATTGGAAAAAATAAATCTAAACCAGAAGAGGTCTTTGATTCTCTTGTCTTTATCTGGAAGAAATAAATCTAAACCAGAAGAGGTCTTTGATTCGCCTGTCTTTAACTGGAAGAAATAAATCTAAACCAGAAGAGGTCTTTGATTCGTTTGTCTTTAACTGGAAGAAATAAATTTAAACCAGAAGAGGTATTTGATTTTCCTGTCTTTAACTGGAAGAAATAAATCTAACTAGAAGAGGTCTTTTGAAAAAACTCGTTCATTATTGATGGAACTCTTCTGTCGGCTGATCTTTTCCTGAAAAGGTAAAGAATTAGTTATATGAAATGTCATGATGCATGCATTGTGTAACACCCCAATCCTACCCGGCAATATAAATGTAAATCAGAGTTATAAAAATTATGCAACAGAGTCAGGATGCCACAAATTCAACTTAAAAACCATTGCATTTAACATGGACACATAACACTTTAAAACTTCGGATGAACCAACATCAAAATAAATTAATCTTTTAAATCAACAACTTGAACAACTACGCAGCGGAATCATAATAACATCTTTGTCCAACATAAAAGAAACTTCTGAATAACAAGTACCTAATAACAATCAACTTAAAGTTCAACAACTGAAATAACAAATACTAAAGCAACTAGCGTTCATCCCCCCGAGTGTTACATATCAGAGCAATGACACTGACTCGAACTACTGAAGGTCAGCCACCTTCACTATCGATTACCTATACGTTATAAGGGTAACATTTAAATAGAATGGGTGAGATATCGAACACTATAATAGAACGTATGATAAATATTATATTAGAATCAGTTCATGCAAAAATCATCACTTCATAACTTATAAACAACAACCATCACAACAGGATATCAACAAAACACAATAGCTAATTCATCATCACAACAGCTCAATTATACAACATGGAATGAGAATAAATACTATGTGAATGCATGTGGTACCATTGGAGCAGAACTCTCATCTTAAAAACGGAGCAGAAATCCCATCTTAATAATTGACAATTAATATAGGCATCAACAAGGCATAAGCCTTCTTCGCAGTTTTCCAATCCAGGCCATCCCAGAGTATGCAAATGTGTGTGACTAAATGAATGCACTATCACATACTCACAACAATCATCCTCCATCGCAAGGCATAAGCCCACATCACCACTATTACCAGTAAACTGAGGTAATTCATCATCATTTAAAACTCCCTGCAACTTTGCATTATCAACAAGAATTCATAACAGCAATCACAACATCACAACAACTCAGCATAAATCAACATTGGCCATAAGCCTATCACATCAACCAACGATCCAGTCATTAACATAATCAAACAACAACTTAATAGTAATCTCACACAACATGATTAACGACCAAAAATGCAGCATGTACGGGCAATAGGGATAGGGAACTACGTGCCCCTCGACATGCATAACAACTAGGACAACCTAACGATAATCATACTCCTCGACACGCACAGGGGAAAATAGGGTAACAACCAACCTATTCTCCTCGACATATCCTGCAACCTAATTCTGCTCGAAAAAATCCAACGCATCATTCCCCGACACGCCTTGCAGCCTAAAACGCCCCTCGGTACCTACTACTTCAGTATCCTCCCCGACCACTAATCCGGCCAACAACACAGTCACGATACAACATCTTAACAACCACACCACTATAATTCATAACTCCTGGCCAACCGCTCGGAATAACACAACAACGGGAAACTATATTTCTATCGACAGATTTGTTCATTATACAAGACCAACCACAACAATAATTCCTAACATCGTAACGACCATACCATCATAACGACCACCACAACCTAACGACCACAACAACAGAAAACAATCTACACTAACCTACTCATTGATCAAACTGACAGTACACAGTTAACTCAAAACATCCACAACACATCACTGGGAAACTTCCTAAAATGGATTCATTAAACAATCATACGGTTCTTCCCAACGGCCACATCATGAATAAACGGGAAACTTCGATAGCAATTCAGAAACATCCACGTACAACAATCATAAAACGACCAATTCCCACGTAATACACATCATAAATCCCATTATAAGGTCAAAACCCCACCCTTACCTGGATTGAAGGTCGCTCAACCAAAAACTCTAGCTGTAATCCTTGATTCGCTCTGCTCGACACCGGGCAGCTTGCTCCTCGTCCGTGCAGCTCTACTGGTCAGTGTACAGAAATCCTTATTCTCCAACTAAAACAAATTATTGTGTTAGTTTATCCTTATATATCAATCCTTTTGGGCCTAACTTACACCCCCACTTTACTATTTCTAACCAATAGAATAAGTCCAACATTATTATATATATTCCCTTAATTCCACATGATATAATTATTATTAATCAACTAATCAATTAATTAATAATAATCCAACAACTCACACCGATAATTCTTAACATCATGCAACTTCACCAATAATCCAAAAATAATTTAATTAAATAAATAATTAATCAATTAAATTACGGGCATTACACATTGCGTAATGATGTTCTCAAAATGAATGAGATTGTGCTTTATGCATTTTGTGTGCATATGTCATGATGTGTGAATGTATAATGTTATTGAAATTTATTTGCGTCTGGAAAATAAATCCCTGATTATTGTTAGGAAGTTTTGGGAAGTTAAATCCTGGACTACTGCTGGAGATGAGGAGTATGTGTATCTTCAATCTTGTTTAGAGCGCTTATGTTGGGAATTCCTGTCTGCTGTTTGATGAAACTCTGCAGGGACTATTGATTTCTGCTTAGGGAATAGAGTTTAGGAACCTTGGTTGTCAATTGCTCTACTGGGGAATTTAATTATCACATACCCTCACTAGGGATAAAAGAGGTGATTAGACTTCTGATTGTCTGGGGAAAGTAATGTTAACTAGTATCTGGTCGGGTTCCATGTTTTGCACTAACTTTCTGGAGATAGCACCTTGTTGTACCCTAAAATTTTGTCTCATTTTATTCAACACATGCCCATTGAGGTCCCTAACTTTCCCAAGGATGCCCAAGAATTGACCAGACAAGTTCTCTTCCTAAGGCAATGAACCTCAATCTAGGGTTTAACTTTTCATCAATATGTATGAGCTTTAAAGGCCTAAAATTATTTCCATGGTCCTAATATGTCCCCAAGACTATCCATGCAAAGTTTCATGCCTTGCACAAGAAGTTTGCTCAGTCAACTGCTCAAATGCCTGAAAATCAACTATACTAGGTCAAAAGTCAACTATGACCCACATACAGTCAAACTTTAAGATTTTTGGTCAACATCAATATTTTGAAGTTATATTCATCATTTGATCAATTTCTAATCATGATTCCTCAAGGAATGCTCCTAATTCATCAAAACTCAAAAGTTGCTAAATTAGGGTTTCTATAGGAAAAGTCAACCAAACTTTTACCAGACATAACTTTCTCATACTTTATCAGAAATTTCTCATCCAAGGATCATTTTGAATAGAATCCAATTCCCTGCAACTCATCTTCATCCCCCAAGTTCAAGAAATGCACTCATGAAAAGATATAAATTCAGACATTATAGGTCCTTTTCAAAAGTCAACAAAAACACCTTTTGGGTCAAAGCTTCTTACATAAACATGGAAGATCCAATTGAGATGAAACCAAAGAGGTTGCTTATGGGACATCCTAATCTTTATAAAAAGTCCAAGAACACCCTCTTAGGGTCAAAATTGAGAGAGATATACATTGTAAAAGTTGGCCATTTTTGGAAATTTGCACAAAGTTAACAATGCCCAAAATTACATTTTTTTTCTCACATGGGCCCATGTTTTCAAGATTTAATCTCAGTCCTAGCATGTTCCACGACCTATGGGACCCTCCATGCCTTATTTATTTAATTTATTTTGATTTTTATTCATTTAAACTCAAATAAAATCAAATAAATCCAAATAAATCACATAATTTGTTTTAGGAATGATTTTTGCATTGAATGGAGATCTCATGTGCTGTCAATAGCCAAAGAAATCGTGCAAGCTATGAATGGGCAAGGATATTCAAAATTGGAAAGATTTGAAGCAAAATTGAAAGGCATTGATATCTTTGGATTCTTGCCATACGAGATGACCTAATATGATTCACATATATATGCCAAGCCATTTCAACTCTAAGGATGGACACTAACGCACAACCTGCCTCAAGGAGCCAACCAAAGTTTTCAAAAAATTCAAGATAGGTGCAATCTTGTAACACACGATCCGACGAGTTTTAGTCAAAGCCAGGCATTCTATCATCCTCCCGGGACTCCCAACATCTCATCTAATCTATCTTTGAAGGTTAAAACACCCAGAATCACCCTAGCCCGATCCACACGATTTGGTAAAATTCTCAAACTCAAACTTGTGATTCAGGTGATATAAATCAAATCTTTGCATTAGCATATGTTCATAATGTTATTCTAAGGTGTTTTGAATCATTAGCTGCAAGCACGCACGCAAAAACAACAAGGTGCCATTATAAGGGCACAAAGGTTTTTGTTTCTCATATTTGTGTTTACATGCATTTTTAGGTCAAATGAAGGCCACCATCATGATCGCATCACTCGGAATAGGGGGGTAGGGTATCATTTGCACTTTGATCCATCGTGTTTGGCAGGTTTTGGCATTTTGAGGCTACCGGAGAAGGTGACCAGAGCTGAGCTCCGGCACCGTTGACTGGTTTGAATTTTGTTAGCCTGTTTGTCATCACATCACTGGTCCATGTCATAGCTGATTGGGCGTGTTTTGAATGTTTGACATTTGGATTGTTTTTTTCATTATATTATAATCTTTTTATTATATACACGAATGAGTTAACAGCGCAGATGGAAAAGGAGCAAGAATGTGAAACCAAAGACCTGGGTTTGATCCCAGAAACTAGCAATTTTGCATTTTCCCAATATTGCTTGTAGGTTCCAGTGTGTGACATCCAGCGCGTATACCTTGCGTTCTCAAGATCTAACCATTGGATCTTCCCAAGATCAGATCCAACGCCCAATCAACCAATCTCCATGGAGAACCCCTTTATGAGAACCTCATTGAATCACGCGTAAGGCAGATGGACCAACTATTATGGGCTTTACAAAATTCAGTCATGCACCCCCAAAATTACTTCCAACATCAGGCCCATTCTTGTTTTTTTTTTTAAATTTATTTCACTATTTTGTGTTATTTATTTTATAGTTTTTACAAATCATTTTTTTAAATTAAATCATAAAATCAATAAAATCACAAAAAATATAGAATTAGGTTTTTTTTTATTAAAGTTAGTTTTTTTTTTTGGAAATTAATTAATTTAATGATATTGAATTGATTTGTTTTCATTAAGTAAAGATAATTAGAAAAAAATTAGGTTTAATTCATAAATATTTAGTTTTCTCAATAAAAAATCAAAAATATTTTCTTTATTTAAGTAGATTCTTTAGGATATTTACTTTATTCTCGCGCACATTTATTTATTTAATTTTTCCAATTATTGTATCTGTTTTGAGTTTGTAATAGCTTTTAACTTAGGTTTATTACTACTTTTCCCCAAGTTTGGTTATGTAACCCCCTCCCCAAATCCTTGTAATAGCTAGGTTTAAGATTCTCGCATTTTATTTTTTCACTACTATTAACTGTTAGATGAATGATCATAGGATTGAATGGAAAGATAAATCGAATGTTTAAAACAGTAGAATACCCTAACTGTGCAAAGATAAATAAACTGAAATCAAACACTTGCACATGCTCACCCCTAGGGTATCTCCCACTTCGGTTTCCTCGGAAAAATACGGTCACTATTCTCAAACGTGAGAATTCTTAGTGACTGTCCTCTAATTTAGAGATCGCAAGTCCCTTTTGAAAGTTGCCTCGGTAAAACAAAATAAGATCTTAGAACTTTAGGACATTTACTAAGAGATCTCGCCCTGTTGCCTTAAGTGACCGTAATCGTCTCTTTTGATTGACCCTCAAACTCCAACGATGGAGCTACCTACTCCTTAATAGTAGGATAGCGTTGTCTAAAGGAAATAAGAAAATGAACAATCTTTTCGAGTAGGTAGAAACTTTTAAGTACTTGCTCAAAACAATCAATTTTTCACACACTTTCAAACACTTTTCAACTGAAGTTTTCAAAAACGCTTTATCACACTCTTGAGGACTGATACAAGGGTTACCATAAAGTGAAACGCCGCACTAAGGCATTTTCAAAGCTTTTCAAAACACACACAAAAGAAATTTAAAAATGAGCAAGTACCTAAGAGCCCATGGAAAACCATGGATAGAAAGGGTGCTAACACCTTCCTTTTCTATAACCTACCCCCCCCCCCCCCCATACTCAGAAACATCTTGAAAAAGTTTTTTTCTATTCTTTTTCCCTTTTCCTTTGTTGGATAAAATAAAAGACGGTGGTGACTCTTTCTTACCGTACATTTGCAAACAAAAAACGCAAAAACCACTAGTAACTAAAAACAATCAGTTCTGCCACCTTATTACAGAACTGGTGACTCTGCTGGGGAATGATTAATAAAGTGGGGTTTACCTTAGGATCTAGGTCATTTTTAAATTGATTTCTTGTTTTTTTTGGCTGCTTTATCTTTAAGATTTTTTGCTTGGGTATTGTTGAAGATCCTACACCCGGATCTGGGGACACTTTTTAGGTAAACATCAATAGATCGTGTAGACTGTACGGCATAGACCGATATGGTTTAAGCGATGGCTGTGTTGGTGTGACACTTTGGTTGGTACCAGTATCCTTCGTGTTGAAATGAGGAGAATACGGAGCCGCCAAATGGTGTCTTGAAGCACTAACGGACCTTAGAACCTTAGTTGAACAAACTTGGCCATTAGAAAGTAGTGAGATAGCCGACCTCGGTATAAAGCTAAGGATTGGTTGATACTCGATGCTACACTCATTGAGATCAGACTTTCGGGATATTTCGGATGCAAGAAAAGATTTCCTGAGCTAAAATAATGCCCGATAAAGGATGGTCAGTGGTATTGAGAATCCTTAGAACCCGGTTACTTTTCTAAGACAAGTTTAAAACCAACTAAACTTCAAGAGGGTACTTACTTTTAACCTCATGCAAGCCTTTAAACCTAAGGCCCATTGTTTACTTTACTTGTGTGTGATGTACTCTGTTTGAACATAACATCATGCATCATAACATATCATCCATTCTTATTACACTAACCATTTCAAGGACCGAGGGAATTTATCTTTGTTATGTTTTGCAGATCATGGCTTCCGCTCGTAGAAACACTATCTGAATCAACTTTGTGAGAATACCTCTCCAACTCAAGGAGCTAGTATCAAGGGTTCCTGAAACTTCTTCGTTCACTAAGAGATATGGTCGACTTCTCAACCTGGTTACTTCGAGCTTTGATGAAAAGATGATGGGTGTACTCTTTCAGTTCTTTGATCCCAAGTACCACTGCTTCACCTTTCCAGACTATCAGTTGGTGCCTACCATGGAAGAGTTCTCTCAGTTATTGGATATACCTATTCTGGACCAGATGCCTTTCAATGGTTTAGAAGAGGTTCCCAAGCCAGAGGTCATTGGTTCAGCTTTGCATCTGAAACGGGCTGACATGGTACCCAATTGGGAAATAAGAAGAAGAGTCAAGAGTTTTCTAGCCAAGTTCCTAATAGAGAAGTGTTGTACCCCAAAATTTACCCTCCCATATTCTTCAAGAATGGTAAAAAGCATGCTTCAAAATTCCCCAAGGGTTGCACAGTTCAAGGGCCTCCTAACAGTCAAAAATTAGGGTTTTGGTTCTGACAAAGAAAATGAAGTTTCCAAGGGTCCAATCAAGTCCCACATGCCTACAAACATGGTCAAGCATCCTCATACCAAGTTTCAAGACTTACAACATAAAATTGCACAGTCAAAACCCTAATTGCTCAACAGTCAACTGTAGGGGCAAAATGGTCATTTGACAGTCAAAAGTTCAAATTTTTGATCAACATCTTATTTTGAAGCCACAAACATCATTTGATCAATTCTTGATCATGATTCTCAAGGCATGGCTCAAAAAGTCTCAAGATGCAAAAGTTTCCATATTTGGACAGTTGAAAAAGTCAACTGTAACTTGACCAAGGCATAACTTCCACATGGTTTATCAGAAAAATTCCATCCAAAGCTCATTTTGAAGATAAAGACATTTCCTACAACTCCTCTTCACACTTCAAGTCCAAGAAATGCTCTCACAAAAAGTTATCAATTTCAACATTATAGGTCATTTTCAAAAGTCAACAAAAAGGGACTTTAAGTCAAAGACCATAACTTTAGATTGGTAAATTAAAATGACATGGGACCAAAGGCATTGGTTAGAGGACTTCAATACCTTTCCAAAATGTCCAAGAACATGATCAAAGTTTAAAAATTGAGCAAGATATGCCTTGTGGAAGTTGGGAAATTTTTGGATATTTTGAAAAGTCAACTTTGCTTCAAATGTCTTAAAATTGCTAATGGGCCACATTTTCTTCCAAGATTCATCATCCAAAGCATGTGCACGACCATTTGGCCCAAAGGGGATTTTTTTCATCATTTTTATTATTTATTTGAATTTTTAATTACAATTAATTCATTTAATTAATTAAAATGTGGAAAAAATACTAAACCAATGCAATCAAATCTTTTTATGCAGTACAATCACTCATGATTCACTCAAGATTCGTGCACAACTCAAATGGGGAAGATTGGACATGATTGGTATCAAATATGCATGGAAAAGATTTGAAAATATATGCATGAAAATCAAATATTCATTCCATCAATGCAAGGACTTTTTGGATCAAAAACTCAACCCTAATCCATCCTCATATAAGACTGATCAAAACCCTAGTGCAAGGGACCTCTAAGCTGCGCCCCATCTGCAGAACAAAGTTGGCATTTTTTCCAAATTTTCAAAAACTGAAATCACGATTTCAAGGAGTTTCAAGGCAAAATATTAACTCCATTACATTCCTGAAGCATCAGTGAACATTCCTGGATCAAAGCCACTAGTTTTAACACAAAGAATCGGTAGAAATATGTTTCACTTTTCATGAAAATATACCTATTCGTGTTTCAGTTTTCAAGCATTCTCATTGCATTTTCTTTGTGGATTTGTATTCATTGGTTCATTCTAAAGCTGACCATATATTTTAATTGAGTTTTCGTGCAAAATTGGAGAATCCACCATTGAAGCTTTCTAGGTTTTCAGAAACCTTGAATTGGGGATTCTGGCATAGGGTAAAATCAGAACACGAGGTTGGCACCATTAAAATCGTAACGTTCCAAGGAGTTCAAAACACCCATCGCGCTCCTTTTATATCTTGTTGATTCCTAATCGCTATTTTTGTGCTTGTTATTTAGTGGGGGTTTAAAACCCCCGCTATTCAATTTGTTTTTTGTTTCAGGTACAGAAAGCCATGGGAGAAGATGATGATGTGTAGGCCAATGATTAGCGCGTTTGAATTTTGCGCGGAAAAATATTACTAACCCTTGTATTGACTGATATTATTTATTGGTTATATTATATACAAAGCGTTTAGGTGGTTCAAGTGGCAAGGCGTTGGGTTAGTAATCTCTGGGACCTGGGTTCGAATCCCAGGTCCCCCTTTCTTATTCCATATTATTTTTCTAATCATGCTTCTGTGCAGCTTCAATCCAAGCGTCCACCATACGCTCACAATCCAGGCACGCCACTTGTCCTATAGTCCTAATCCAAAGGCCAATGTTTGAAGAGCACCATGTGCGTGGGTCAACGAAGCCACATGCTACCCTGAAAAGTCAAAAAAGGCTCCAAAGATGGGCCAGAATTGCTGGATCACACCTCCAGTTTGGGGACAGAACCCCCAATTGGTTTGCTTTTTTTTCATTCTTTTTTATATTTTTCTATTTTATTTGTTTTAATTCAATTTTAATTTAATTCATCAAATTAATATTTCCATAATATAAAAAGATAACAAAAAATCAGAAAGTCATAAAAATTAAAATATATTTCATTTAATGTTATTTTTGTAAAAAAGGTCTTATTAATTAATTAGTTTTTTTATTCTAGGATTAACTTTAACATTTTCTTAATAAATTTAAAATTTGTAGAATTAGGGTTTTGATTATTTTTATCCTTTTCTTTTCTCTTTTACCATTATAATTATTAATTACTTATTCTTGTAAATAAAATTGCATTAATTAATTAGGTTTAATTTTAGGTTTAATTTTAATATTTTTTCTTAATAAATAAAAATAGTTAGAATTAGGGTTAATTAATTTCTTAAATTCTATAATCTTCTCATTAAAATTCCCTAAATACCAAAAAACTCAAAAATATTTTCTTTTTATTTTAATTTAATTAATTTGTTAAATCGTAATTTAATTTCATTAAAAAGGGTCCAACGCCCTCGTTTTCGATTTTAATTCTCTTCGCTTTTTTTTTCTGTTCTTATAATATTCATGTAATTCTCCCAAAGCCGTGTAAATTGGACATTTATATTTTTCGCACTTTACTTTATTTTATGTCAAATCGGGTCATGGATTTAATTTGGCGATGTGGACCCGCGCCTTTGTAATAGTTTAGGAATTTTATATTTCTCACAACTTTTTAACTGCTAATAAATTGCATGCAAGAATGAATGTTAAAATAAAAACAAAAGCGTAGATCACCCATGACATGAACAAGACAAAATATCTGAAAACGACACACAAATCACACACCACCCCTAGGGTACGCCTCACTGTTGCCTTGCCTCTCGAAAGGTGATCGTCGAGTAGAGGATGTTTTAGTAAGTCCTCATGATCCGAGAACCTGGCATGAGGGTAGCTTCTAAGGTATCTTCCTATTGCTCTGGTGATCACCATGTCCCGAACTTCGAATTGACCCGAACACCTCTAACGGTGGTGCTACCTACCTCTCAATGGTGGGATAGCACTACTTTAAAGGACATCTACACAGACGAATTCCTTAGGGTAGGTAGACGACTCTAGATACTTGCTCTAATTTCAAAACAAATCAAAAATACTTTTCACACCGACACCTCTTCAAAAAGCTTTCGAAAGCAATTTTTAAAACACTCTTGAGGACCGATACAAGAGTCGAACTGGAATTTTCGAAGAAACTTTTTAAAACCCACTCACAATTGAAAAGCAAAAACTTTTGAAAACACAATGAGCAAGTATCTAAGAGCCCATGGATAACCATGGATAGAAAGGGTGCTAACACCTTCCCTTTCTATAAATCTACCTCCCGAACCGAGAGCAATCTCTATAAGGAATTTTTCTGTGCTTTTGTCCTTTCCATTTGGAGAAAATAAAATACGGTGGCGACTCTTGCTTACCGCGACATTTCGTGAACCAGCGTTAAACAGTCAGTTCCAGATCCACCGATCACAAGAAGGCCCAACTGTTTTGGGATGATTTGGACTTTCAGGCTTTTGAGGAGGTCTTGGCTCTTTTAATTTATGGGTTAGTACTGTTCCTTAATACAGACTTACTCATAGATATGAATGCTATCAAGATCTTCCTCTCTCGCAACCCTGTGCCTACTTTGCTCGGAGATATCTTGCATGCTCTCCACACTCGTACCATGAAGAGAAGAGGGGTTCTTATGTGCTGCATGCCATTATTGTCGAGGTGGTTTATTTCTCACCTTCCTAAGTCAGTGCTGAAGATGGAAGAAGGTTTGGGTTGGTCGCCAAGGATAATGTCACTTTCTCACGCGAATATTCTCTGGTATTCCCGGTCTATGGGAGATATTTCTATTATTGACCTCTGCGGGGAATTCCCTAATGTCCCACTACTTGGCATTAGGGAAGGCATAAATTATAATCCTTCTTTGGCTCTGCGACAATTTGGTTACGCTCGAAGGGGTGGTCCTCATGGGATGCTTATCAGGGGAATTGTGTTTAACTATGAGGATGATGTTCAGGGGTATCGCCAGAGGTTCATACGAGTTTGGGGCATGGTAAACAGATCTGACATCAAGACTTTGGGGACGAAGACTTCCATTCATATGGAACCTTATCTCCAATGGGTATGAGCTCGTGCTCAGAAACTTATGATGCCATACATAGTCGTCTTACCAGTGATTGTGGAGCCCATTACTGAAGGGGGTATTCCCTACACGGTTCTTCATCCTGATATGCCCACTGATCTTGAAGAATTACAGAGGTCCTGGATTCAGTTGAAGAAGGAGTGGGATACTTATAGGGACCAATTCTATTCCCGGGAGAAGAAAGTTTTAGAGCTCACAAAGCAACTTCATGAGGAAAGAAGCCTTAATGTTTATCTCGGTGCAAAAAGAAAGCTCTCATGGGAAACCTGATCCAGTTTTAAGTTTTTATAATTTTCAATTGAAACGCCTAAAAGGCAATTGTATTTTGAATTCTACTAATAAAATCTTTGTTTTATTTTGGTTCGCAAATTTAAATTTCCCAAATTACTTGAAATCATTGCATACACATGCCATACATATCAATGCATAAACAGGTTTCATAACAGGTTTCCCATCTTCTTCGTTGTTTATTTGCAATAATGACTTCTGAACAAAGTATCAAGGATCTCCAGGCACAAAATGCCCAATTTCAGCAAATGTTCGTAGCTTTGGCTAAAGGACAGGAAGATCTGAATGACCTTATTCTAAAAGATAGAAATAAGAAGACAAAGAAGACCGCTGGTGTGGTAAACTTGGGAAGAAGATTCAAGGGACTATTGAAGCAAATTTTTGATCTGACCTCTTCATCAAAGGAAGGAGAAAATCAAGAGGGTGAGACCAGAGAGGAAGACCATAGTCCAGGGGAATCTGATAATGACACTGATTATAATGAAGAGCAGTATCCTCTAGCTGACGAAAGGTACAAACAACTAGAGGATCGTCTGAATGCAATGGAGATCCAAAGAGTACCAGGGCTGGATTTTGAAGAGCTGGGTTTGGTATCTAGGGTTGTCATCCCACCGAAGTTCAAGGTTCCGGTATTTGCAAAGTATGATGGGGTTTCTTGTCCCAAGCTTCATCTCCGTTCTTATGTGAGGAAGATTCAACCTCACACTGCTGATAGGAACTTGTGGTTCCATTTCTTTCAAGACTGTATGTCCGGGACTCAGCTTGAGTGGTTCTATCAACTAGAGAGAATCAATGTCTGTAACTGGGAAGATCTGGTTGCTGCTTTTTATAAGCAGTATCAATATAACGCTGACCTTGCTCCTACCCGTACTCAACTCCAGAGTATGTCTATGGGTGCAAGCGAAGGTTTTAAGGACTACGCTTAGAAGTGGAGAGATTTGGCAGGGAGAGTCCAACCCCCTTTATCTGATAGGGAGTTGGTGGACATGTTTCTTGGTACGCTATCTGGTCCGTTCTTTAATCACTTGATTGGTAGCTCCTTAGCTGGTTTTACTGAGCTGATATTGACTGGAGAAAGGCTAGAAGCTGGGATCCGAAGTGGCAAGATCCAGAAAGACACCTCTTCAAGTACAGTGAAAAAGCCATTCATGGGTAAGAAGGAGGTCAATGCTGTTTACAATCTAAGAAGTCAGAGTAGAACCGAGCACCGTCCAACGGTAGGGGCTGTGATGATACCTAGGCCTGTGGCTACTCAACAACGAAACCATCAGCCAAGGGTAGAAAGACCTCAAAGGCAGTTCACCCAGATCAATATGATGTTGTCTGAGGTTTTACCCCATCTGTTAAAATCTAATTTGGTAACCTCAAGGGAGGCTACCAAGAACCCTAACACCACATCTCCTTGTTACAATTCAAACGCTCGATGTGCTTACCATTCTGAGAGTCCAGGCCACGATACAAATGATTGTTGGGCTCTGAAGAATAAGATATAGGACCTGATCGAAGCAAAGGATATTGAATTTGATGCTCCTGAGATGCCTAATGTCATAACTACTCCCATGCCCAAACACAACCGTGGTGTTAATGCCGTTGATACTGATCTATTTGTTACTTCTGTTGATAAAGTTTCTACTCCTCTCATGACCGTCAAGAAGAATTTGTTGCTAGCCGGTTTATTTCTGGGTTGTGGTGAAGGTTACCACATTGTTTATCTCTGCCTTTTGGTTGTTATTTGCTGAAAGCAAGTGTTCAACGCCTGATGGATAACAGAGATTTTGTTCGAAAAGACTCCAGTTCCAACTGTTCTACATGAAGATGTTGCTATCATAACCATTTACGCCAATCCTTCTAAGGTCTCCTCCAAAAGACCTGTTAGGATTACATCTTCTCCAAGAATTGCTCCATTAATAATCATTTTTCCTGGCCCTGTACCATACTCCTCGGACAAAGCTGTTCCTTGGAATTATGGTGCTGACGTTTACTACCATGGTGTCAAGCAGGATTTGTTAACCATTAAAGAAGAAAAAACTAAAGAGGCTGATCCCGATATCAGTAACATTGTCGGGACCAACAAAGTTACTCGGAGTGGAAGGGTCTTCTCTCCCGAGATCTCCCTGAAGACTGTTTCTAAGCCTGTTGTTATTCCATCTGTTGTTTTGGCTAGTACTCCTGCTACTACTCCCATCCTTACTCCAGTTGTTACCCTTGCCGATGAGTCATCCGGGACTCGAGGAAAATAAGTTGTAGGTGAGCCTGCCCGGATGGAGGCACCTAGAAAAGTTATTTTGGAATCCTCTAAACAAGAAATGGAGGAGATTTTAAATATAATCAGGAAGAGCGACTACAATGTGGTCGAACAGCTGGGGCAGACCCCTTCAAAGATATCAATGCTGGCTCTGCTATTGTGTTCCGTGGCCCATACAAAGGCTTTGGTTACATTTCTCAAGACTGCGCATGTGCCGCAAGAAACCTCCACTGACCAATTCAAGGATTGTGTGGCTAGTCTGACTGCTGATAATGGGTTGGGTTTTTCTGATGCTGATTTGACACCCAAGGGGAGAAAGCATAATGATGCTCTACATGTCTCGATCTAATGCATGGGCACCACTATGGCCCATGTGCTAGTGGACAATGTATCGTCACTGAATGTTCTGCCCAAGAAGGATCTTGATAGGCTAGATTGTGAAGGTTTGACCTTAAAGGCCAGTAACATTGTGGTGAGGGCTTTCGACGGTTCAAAAAGAATGGTGCACGGGGAGGTGGACATCCCTGTCAAAGTGGGTTCCCATACCTTTGAATCCACCTTCAACTTAATGGATATTAGGCCATCTTATTCTTGTTTGTTGGGCCGTCCTTGGATCCATGAAGCTGGAGCCGTTACTTCTAAGCTGCACCAAATGCTGAAGTATCTAGGGAAGGGAAATATTGTCACCGTGCATAGTGAAGAGGAGTACATGGTAAGCCATCTGAACTCTTTTAGGTATGTGGAAATGGACAGTGAGTTCATAGAGACCCCTTGTCAAAATTTTTAAGAGGTTCCCCAGACTATGGCATCAATCGAGACTATTACAAGTGTGCCGAAGATCACCAGACCTCCTTTGAAGATAGCTTCTCTCAAGGATGCCAGAGCAGTAGTTGAAGAAGGTGGGTGTACCATTTGGGGACAACTCCCTGATTTTCCTTACAAAACTAACAAATTTGGTTTGGGCTTTACTTCAGGAGCTCAAAGGGCTGTTCGACGTGCTCAGGCTGGAGGACCTACCCTACGCATTAGCAATCATGGGGTCAATGCTATAGAAGACAATGATGAGGATTCTGATATTAACAGCTGGATCTATCCTACTACCAATGGTGGACCTAATAACTGGACGGCCAAAGATTTTGTGCCGATTACTTTTGTTCAGCAGTAATTGTCTTACTTGTTTTTCAGATTTGTAATAAACAATATAAACTTTATGGCCTTGCGTCTTACCCGAGGCACAATGGTTTATTTGTGAGGGTTATTATATGTCATTATCATATGTCATTAATAAAACATTGGACGTTCTTGCATACAAATTTTGCGCTCTCTGTTTTTATTTTCTGCTTTTCACTTTATCAATACAACTATGCTCTTACACACACTCACATATCAAAATGTAGATCCATATCCACTCTGAATCCCATTGATAACAGTTCTGCTATTGCCAATTATAACATCGAAAATCTGATCAACCAAGCCGAGGACGAAGGTGAGGAAGATTGTGAGGTACCTGGAGAACTTGCTAGACTGTTACAGCAGGAAGAGAGGGCTATACAGCCTCATGAAGAGCCAGTTGAGACAATAAACTTGGGCATAGAGGTAGGCAGAAAAGAAGTCAAGATTGGCGCAAATCTAGAGCTTAGTACCAAATAGAGGTTGGTACAGATGTTTCACGATTATGTTGAGATCTTCGCCTGGTCATATGAAGACAAGTCGGGATTAGACATAGATATAGTGGTTCATTGTCTGCCGACTAAAGAAGATTTCCCTTCGGTAAAGCAAAAGGTTCGTCGTATGCGCCCTGAAATGTTAGAGAAGATCAAAGCAGAGGTTATAAAACAGTTCAACGCTGGGTTCTTAGCTGTCACCTCCTACCCGCAGTGGGTTGCTAATGTGGTCCCGGTACCCAATAAAGATGGTAAAGTACGAATGTATGTGGACTACAGAGACCTGAAGAGGGAAAGCCCCAAGGATGACTTCCCGCTTCCCCACATCGATGTTCTGGTTGAGAACACCGCACAACATAAAATCTTTTCCTTCATGGATGATTTCTATGGCTACAACCAGATCAAGATGGCACCCGAAGACATGGAGAAGACAACCTTCGTCACACAGTGGGACACCCTCTGTTACAAGGTGATGCCTTTTGGGTTGAAGAATGATAGGGCAACTTATCAGCGAGCCATGGTAGCTTTGTTCCATGATATGATTCACCATGAGATAGAGGTCTATGTTTATGACATGATAGTCGGATCTCAAACCGAGGAAGAATACCTTGATCATCTACAAAAGCTGTTTGACAGGTTGAAGACATACAAGTTGAGGTTAAATCTGAATAAGTGCACCTTCGGGGTAAGGTCTGGTAAACTTCTGGGGTTCATCGTCAGTGACAAAGGTATTCAGGTAGTGTAGCGGTAGAAATGTTCAAGACTAAGCCATTGGATTGACTAGACTTTATACAAATCAAAATTAAAATCGCCACTGCGCTTTATTATTTCCAAAGGAATGGGAAAAGAGCGAACAAACCAAAAAAGGGGGAAAGATTCAAGGTAAGGGGGTTGGTTATGTAAAGGGAAGGTATTAACACCCTAAACGTCTACGGTACTCCACATGAGCCTCTTTGTAAAATCTATATATTTTGGCTATAAAAAATGTGTTGTATATAAAATGGATGGTGGAGGTGAGAAAAGAAATATATTTTTATGACTTTTGCATCCGCCGCGGTTGTGAACCTTTAGTGCCTATGTACCACCTTTCATGCAATAGGGGATCAGGGTACACATAGTTCCTCTTTTTAAAATTTGAAACATGAGTGTGTTGGTTAATTTTATGAGATAAGACATCATCGTCATTGTCCGTGTGGAAAACATACTTACTACCCACAATCATGAGAAAGGAGAATTTGCATCATCTCAAAGTGGAGGATATGGCTTGGATTTTAAAATCAACAAGGCCTCACTCAACACCCAAGTGGAAAATATCTCTCTTCATTACATATTATAGAAGTATAGTTGTTTGCATCACTACAAGGATTGACAAGAGCCTAATCTTTTAAGAAAAGTTTTAAAGGTAAAAGCCAAAGTGGCAAAATGATTTGAAATGAGATTGATTGACTTTTAGTCTTCTCACAAAAAAGTGTCAAAGTATTATTAAATTGATTGAAGTTTATTTATGAAAATATTTTGAAAATGCATGGACCTAAGTCCAAGTTTATTATGAAAGTGTTTAAGTTTCAAAACAAAAAGAGTTTTCAAAAGGAGGGAGAAGATTTTTGAAATTAAAAAAGATGGGAGGAGAAGAAGAGACTATCCTAAAGCATAAGGTAAAAGCTAAGGATAAGGACCATCTAACCAACAAGAAGCCAAAAACATGACATTATGAGTCAATATAGAATTCCCATTCTTTAGATTTAAACCAAGCAAGAAAAGATATTAGACCTCTTCAAATGTATTAAGTCTTCACAAAAATTGGGCAGAGTAACAGCTGTATACGGGTGAATTCCAGATTACAAATCAAGGATGCAATCACAAAAAAAAACTGCACATAAAAATAAACAAGCAACCCAATGTCTTGAGGTAAACCTCAAGATCTCCAGACAAAATAATCAGATAAGATCACAAGGTCTCCAAGATAGGCCAAAGTTTCTAATCCTATGTCCAGAAAAGTCCACTGCTCCATAATGCCAAGGATAGTAACCAAATAGTCCAAGTACCATTAAGAGTTTTTTAGGGTTTATGTTAATTATTAAGTATCTTAGGAAAAGAAAGAAAAGAAAAGCTCAAGTGAGCAAAGTAAAAATGACAAGAATAAACAAATGCTCAAATGAGCAAAGATAAAAAAATGGCATGAAATGTAAAATGCTAAAAAATAAATAGGACATAAAGCATAAAAAGAATAAAGCATAAAATGAACAAGTCAATAATTAGTGGTTAGTTGGATGACCATCTTGAGACTTGCATTTAGAACTCATTAGAGGATTGGTAGATCCAAAGCCTCCACACAACAAGTTGCATTTGCTTTTTGTCAAGTATATCATCCATTTGGACTTCTCACAAGTACTATTTAATGATCAACAATGTTTAAGTGATCCGCGTTGACCAAAGGTGTTGTAGATCCATTAGATGGTTGGTAGAACCAAAGCCTCCATACAATGAATCTCAAGGTTATTGGATCATAGAGATCAAATTAACATACTTGGGCTTGCAATCATAAGTTTGGGCCATGAATGATCATTTATTCGAATCAGGACAAAATTTAGCGCTATGTTAAGCAATCGTAAGTGGACTTATGTAGAAGTCGCACCTATTTTGAGGCCGGTCAATAGCAATCTATGCAACATTTGTTTTGAGACATGATATAGAGATCATGCTCCAACAACACTTAGTGCAATAAGAAGGGGATGAGATGAAGGGGAATTAGGGTAAAAAAGAAAACCACATTTGAATTAAAAATTTAATCAAACTATTATTAAAATTATTCATCCATTTTGGTGGAGTTGAACCCAACACCCAAGATTCAATGATGTTAATAAAGTCATGATCAAAAGATCAACTCAAGACAGCCAGAAAATAATCACAAAATAATAATATATTTAATATATACATTTAAAGGGTTAAAAAAGAAAGTTTAAAATAGAAAACAATGAGAAAAATATCAATTATGTTCAAATTAATCAAGAAATAAAAAAAATAAAACCACAGAAAAATCAGAAATGGGTCCAAATATTTTTATAAAAAATTTGGGAATTTTTTAAAAATCAGAAACTATTTTTTAAAATTAAAATAAATGGGTAAAATAGACAAAAATAGTAAAAAATAGTAAAGTCAGAAACAAAAATAAAATAAAGTCACCAATATTTATCACAATGTCATTGGATCATTCCATAATTTTTTCAGAATTTAAAAATGTGTAAAAGTATTTTTAAACATTTTAAATAAATCAAATAAGTGAAAAATTCATAAAAAATACCAAAACACAAAAATAAATTGTGAAAAAATAAAAATCAGAAAGAGAATAATCAAAAATATTTTTCTTAATTTTTTTGGATTTTTTGGACTAAAAATGAATTTTCTATGATTTTTTTAAATTTAAAACAATTAAAATACAAAAATCAGAAAAAGAAAATAAAAGAAAAAGATGTGGACCATTGGATGAGAGTCAAAACGCGTTAGTAATTAAATCCAAGGGATCTAGCACGCTGTGCATATGATGGTCTTTACTGAATAAAGCACTAAATCAAATATAAATCAGATTTTTAAAAAATACAAATGGCACACTTTCATTGGTTAGAAGGTGACACGTTGGTCATCTTCAACCTCCAGCCTCATGAATTACAGGTCTCTCAAACTGTAAAGTCAGAAGCTCAAACCTATGCCATTCGTTTCGTCTCTTCAAGACGAAGATAACCATACCCTCGCGCCATTTTTATATAAACTGTAACTCAAGCAATTTGGAAAGAAAGTTTTGAAAGGGGATTTGAAAATTCATGGTCAAAACGTATTTCCAGATAAAAGTAAGTGTTGCAACTAGAACCAGGGCAATGAGAGAAACACAATGGTACCAAAGTTTTGAAGAATCGATGAAGGAATCTACCTATTGAAGTTGAGTTGCAGAGCTCTGAAACTGGACTTCTATGGAGCAATATAGGGCACGATTCTTTAATGTAATGGTATGGTTAGCTTCAGGGAAGATTAAGGAGGATGAATTGATGGAGAAAATGGATTGAAAAAGGCTTGAGAATAGAATTCGAAGTAGCTGAATTCTGAATTGTGAAGCAAGTTTGACAGGGTGATTCTGGCTATCTAAGCTTGAGAAAATGAATGGGATAGCACATGTATTTATAGGAGAAGCAAATGGGATCAAAAGGAAGGGTGAATGATGCAATTTGGAGGGAATTCGTGCAAACCTGATGCACGAGTGAAGTGTGATCCAAACTTCACCAAAACTCATCCAATTCTTGCGTTTTGATGCACTAATCCACTTGGGAAAGTTGGCTAACATGTTTAGACCCAAAACGGGTGCTAATTTGAGGTTTAGAGGTTGTAACATGAAATTCAAATTCTGACTTGCAAGGAAACTTCAATTCCAAGTTACCACTTTTGAAACAATGGCATTTCCATCTCAGGGAGTCTTAAGGCATGATTCTTGACACTTTGGAAATATGAGGTAACAAACTTTGCAATGGAAAAAGAATGGAATCAATTGGAGGCTTGAGCTGAAAATTACATGAAGTCAAAGTTGGAGAAAAAAAGTTGACTTTCCATACTTAGAAATATTTCAAATTCTTCTTTAAAAATGACCTATAATCTCTTGCATCCAAACATGGCTTTCCACTTAGAATTTTCTCTTAACACAAAAAGATGGATAAAGTAGATCTCTTGAATGAAAATTTTCAATTTGAACCACTCAAAATCTCCAAAAATTGAGCAAGTTATGACTTGTTGAAGTTGGCCAAAAATCGTGAAATGGCATATAATCTTTTGCATTCTTAAGGCAACTTCCATCCATTTTCTTACTTTGCACATAAAATAAGGCATGAGGTACACATCCTTAAGATCATCATGGAAAAATAACGGGCTCAAGGTGATAAAAATTGACCAAGTTATGACAATTTGAAGTCACATATGGAAAATTAGGGATTCAACTGGATGACTTGTGATCTTTCTTCTTCACCAAGTTCCTTCCACATGAAAACTCTTTAGAACTTTTGAAGTGATTTGTTGGTAACTCTTTAAAGAGAATAATGTTTTTGTAATCATTCAAAAATGACAAAATATGAGCAAGATATTCCTCTTTGAAGTCCAAAACCCTAGCCTCTAAATCAAGAGAATGCTTGGTGGAACTTTGCCAAGTTTGAACAAACTTTTTGTGCCAATATTATTCCTTTCTGAATAGAAATTGTTGAGGATGATGATGAGGACCTATGGCCACCAAAAACAATTTCATATCAACTTCAAAACAACTTCAATGGTAAGGTTTGAATCTCTCAAGCTTTTGACTAGGGCATGGAAATAAACTCATGATCCCATGAAGCAACTTGCTAAACCTCATTGCTTTTACCTACATTATCAACAAGTAAGACAAACAAATATTTCATTTTATTAATTAGATAGAAAAATCAAAGTACAATATCTATGATCACAAAAACAAACCAATCAAGGTGCTTGGTAACTTCTCAAAGAGCAAAGCTAAAGATAGGGAGAAGAACAAAAATCCCTAATGTGACTTTGTGGTGATTGAAACAATGTGATATGATGAAGGGATCTTAGGGTCAAAAATTGGGGTACAACAGCTTCCCTTATTTAATCTTCTTCTATCGGGAGATACGAAGGTTAAAAATATTCATGTCGACGTGATCGAAGATAATTAAATATAAAACAAACCCTATTTTTTGCCCTAAGATGCCATGCAAATGTTTATGCATATGAATGCATATGAACAGAAAAGACACAAAGTAGCATTGGGGAGGCAACATAAAATGCAGAAGCAAAAGAGCAATCCCACCAGGAAAATAAATCACTGGTAAACCACGAGAATAGAATCAGAAAGGAGGATAACAAGCATCGACGTTCACTGCCGGTATACTATCGTCGTTCTTTGAATATATCATACCACCATCGTTCACTGACGATGAACTATCAACGTTCACTAAAGATAGAAAAAAGATAACAAACACCGACGTTCACTGCCGATGTACTACCAACGCTCACTGAAGGTAGAAAGAGAAGATATCATACCACCGCCATTCACAGACGTTGAACTATCAACATTAACTGAAGATAGCAAAAAGATAACAAACACTGACGTTCACTGCCGATGTACTACCAACGTTCACTGAAGGTAGAAAGAGAAGATATCATACCACCGCCGTTCACTGACGATGAACTATCAACGTTAACTGAAGATAGCAAAAAGATAACAAACACCGACGTTCACTGCCGATGTACAACCAACGTTCACTGAAGGTAGAAAGAGAAGATATCATACCACCGCCGTTCACTGACGATGAACTATCAACGTTCACTAAAGATAGCAAAAAGATAACAAACATAGACGTTCACTGCCAATGTACTACCAACATTCACTGAAGGTAGAAAGAGAAAATATCATACCACCGCCGTTCGCTGACGAGGAACTATCAACATTCACTGAAGATAGCAAAAAGATAACAAACACCGATGTTCACTGCCGATGTACTACCAACGTTCACTGAAGGTAGAAAGAGAAGATATCATACCACCGCCGTTCACTGATAATGAACTATCAACATTCACTGAAGATAGCAAAAAGATAACAAACACCAACGTTCACTGCCGATGTACTACCAATGTTCACTGAAGGTAGAAAGAGAAGATATCATACCACCGCCGTTCATTGACGATGAACTATCAACGTTCATTGAAGATAGCAAAAAGATGACAAACACCGAAGTTCATTGCCGATGTACTACTATGATACAGTGGTAGAACTGACTTGGGTTTTGCGTTTGTTTTCGCAAATGTTTCGGTTGAGCAAGAGTCGCCACCGACTTTTTATTTTATCCTAAGGAAAGGTTAAAAAGCACAGCAAAAACCTTTGAGATGTTTTCTTGGGTTCGGGGAGTAGATTATAGAAAGGGAAGGTATTAGCACCCTTTCTATCCATGGTTATCCATGGGCTCTTAATTACTTGCTTAGATCAACTTGCCTTGATTTTCAATTGTTTGAAATGGTGCTTTGTGTGTGGGTTTTGAAAATATTTTGAAAAGAAGCCAATGTGGTGGAAACCTTTGTAATGATCCATGTTGGGATGTATACAGAGGTGTATGTCTTTTGAAAAGTTTTCAATTGTTTTTGAAAGTTGTTTTTGAAAGTGTGTTGTGATGTGTGGTTTTGAAAAATAGGCAAGTGTTTTTGTTTTGTAAGTTGGCAAGTAACCAAGAGCTATCTACCCTAAATTTCTCAAAGATTATTGCTATGTTTTAACCCTTTTAACAATTTTGTTCCACCATTGTATTTGGTGGACAATCTTGTATTAGGATATGAACGGGACGGGCGCGGGTCATCGTTTAGACCATGATTGAAATGGTGCCAAGTATCTTTGGGCAATTTTTCCTTTAAGGGACTTGATCATTTTTAGGCAACTTTTGAAAGCGTCATCGAGGGACTATGATCATTTGATTGTTTTGTTTTTGCCAAAGATACCTAACATGCAATATGGCCCATTATTGAAGGCAACAAGTGGAATACCCTAGGGGTGCAAGTGTGATTAGTGTTGTCCATTTTCATGCTTGTTTATCTTGAATTTAGGTCAAACTATTTGTTGTTTTTGATTTGCATACAAAACCCTAATTCTATCATGGCATATTTAGAAAGCTTTTAAAGTGCGAAATTTAAAGGTCCTAAATTATTACAACACAAATTATGGGATGGGGGGTACAAATGTTCAAATGGGGATATTTTAAGCAAGAAATTAAACCTAAACTATTACATCCAAATTGAATTATACAAATTATTTAATATACAACAATTAAACAAAAATACAATAAATATGCAAGATGCAAAAAATGATTTTTTATATGTATGTGAAAAGTGTTTTTTATGTGTCAAATAAACAAAAATAAAAAAGGGTTAATTTTGGATATTTTTCAAGTTTAGGGTAAAACCCTAATTTTTGCTAAATAAAATGTATTAATTATTTAATGTATGCAATATTTATTAATTATGTTCAAAAAATAAATAAAAAGAAAGTATATTGTCAAAAAGTGATATTCTAAATTAAATATTAATAAAAATGAAAATGTATTATTTTTATGTTTTTAACCTAAATAGATTAATAAATATATAAGTATTTATATTATTTATTAAATATATTAAATATGTACAAAAATAAAATATTTAATATTTACAAAAAAAAGTATATTTTTTTTATAAAATGTTTCCAAAGGTAAAATAAAATAAAAATCAGAAAATAAAAGTGTTTGTATTATTTTTTTGTATTTTTAAATAAAAGGTACTATGTATTTATTTACATATAAAAACTAAATGAAACCAAATAAATATCAAATAAAATGTAAAAAATATGAGAAAAATAATTTTAATGTTTTTTATATTTTAAGAAAAAATAACAAATCAGAATCAAAAAGAAAAAGTTAAAAATGACAAATAAAACTCAAAATGGGCCAGGGGGGTGCATGTGTGAAACTGTGGTGCAAAAAGGAAAATATCTCAGGCCCAGCCCAAGGATGGTTGTCTTCAACCTCCAAACAACAAAAATGTCAAAAACGCGCGCCTTTCCCACTTTGTTCAAACATCCTGATTCCTGGACTTTTAGCTCAAATTATAACATGAAAAATGTCAAGCATCAAACCACGAATCCATACATATAAAAAACTTAACCTAACTCTCAGAAATGAGAGAGAATTTCTCCATCCCTAATTCTTGACCTAAGTTTTTGTCAATGTTCAGGTCTTAAATTCTCTCAGCATATGCAATATAAATGGAAAGTGAGGATATGAGTGGCTTCAGGGACATGAGTATGACAACTTTCATTCATAAATCTAAAGCTAACTCTTCCTAGGTTGAGAGATAGAAGTCCATGAACTTACCTGTTCAGCTTGGATCGTGTCTGACAATGGAGGCACTTTGAAGGCAATGTGAGGACTTGTACAGCTTGCTTGAAGTTCAGGGATGCTTCTCCCACCTTTAGCTTGCTTTGAAACCAAATGAATCAAGCTATGGAAGTCAACCTGCAAAACAGAAAAAGTGAAAATGGTGAAGTTGGTTAGAGGTGTTACAGGTCGTGTCCAATGCTTGGGATAGTTTGTATAAGTGGTATGGAGTGTGTATGAACTGGTTTTGGCTAAGGCGCACGAGGGGATTTAGTTGTGCCACTCAAACTGCAGGGATGCCCTGTTTTGTGCAGTTTAATGGTGTTTCTCGGAATGGGGAGGTATCAAGGGTTAAAGGCTCGTGTTTTAGGTCTGTTAGGGAGTATGGGAAGTGTGGAGAAAGTTTGTCTTGGCTTGTGGTTGCAGCCATGTGAGTTGTGTTGAGTTATGCAATGTTTCTTCTAACTTAAGCAAAAATGAAAAGTTGGTTTACAAGCCTTCCTAGGCCCCTCAAGTATACTGCACACTTGAGTCTTGATCAGTGTGATATCTCCATGAATCTTGTGTCCAAAGATATGCATTGTACAACTTGGATTGCAAATTTGACATAAAGTGCAACTTTACCAAAATGGATAAATTGCTTTTTCCAATTAAGGCTTAATTCTTTGTGTAATAGCTTAATGGACAAGATAATGCTAGAACACAAAGGTTTTGCATTAAATTATTGAGTAAGAAAAGGATTAGAGGCCTGTAACTAGCTTGCTCATGCTGATTTGAAAAATTGCACAAGTTATGAACATGGAAATGGCTCATGAACAAAGTGACTTTTGCCCATATTGCCAAATTCGATTCTCCCTAACCACAAGGGTGTTTGATGAGTTCTTGGACATTTTGGAAAGCTTGGAATGTGTACTACAATCCATCTTTGTAATGAAAATTGAAATTACAAGTGGAAGAATGTGAAAAGTGGCCATGAAGTTAGGCAAAAATCCTGCCTAAAATAGGTCAAAATTTTTCTAAGTTAAGAATGTTTTGCACCCTTGTTCCAAAAATTGTAACTTGAGCTACAAGCTTATTTTGAGGAAACTTTGTGAATCAAAGTTGTAGATTTTGCAATGGACTACAACTTTCATGTTTTGAGTTTTCCTTGAATCCATTTTCATCTTGATGAGAAAGTGGGACAAAGTTAGGAAAAAATTAGGGATTTTCATAACTTAGAAAATTTCAAAGTTATGAAAATTCTTCATTTTAAACCCTAATTTGCAATTTTTGATTTCTTGATGAACAAGTTTCATAATTTGACATGTTTTGATGAAAAATGAATCTTGACACTTGATTTTGACCAAAAAGTCAAAGTTTGACTTTTCAGTATACAGTCAAATTTGGCTAAGTTGACTGGAAAATTCATCTGTCAATCTTGTGCATTTGGGATCTTTTGAACTTGTTGAACATGTCAAGACAATTCCATGGGGTCTTTGAGTCCATATGCGAGCTTGGTTTGCCATTGGTTAGGTCAAACAGTCAAAAATTGCCTTTGTGCAGTCAAAACCCTAAAAATGACCATTTTGCCCTTTTGGTGATCTGATCAAATTTCTTGTGGATTTGTGATCCAAACTTGATCAAATGGTCCATATGAGTTCATAATGTTGATGTGGGTCAAAAATCATGAGGTTTGACTGTCAATTGACCACAGTTGACTTTTTCCCCAATACAACTGATTTCTAGGTCAACTGTCCAATTGACTGGGCAAAGATTGGAATCAAGGCTTGAAACTTGGTATGGATAAACTTGGGAGTCCAATATGAAGCATGAAAGTCATCTTAGGCATTTTAGGTCAAAACATCTTTGTGCAAACACAAACCCTAATTTGGGTCAACAGTGCAAGGAGGAGTCTTGAGCAGAGCAAACCCTAACTGGATCTTGAGCTCCAAGGGTCTTGTGATGAGAAAATGTTGAGGAAATGGGAGGGAAAATTTTGGGGTACAACAGTTGCCCCTGTTCAATATTCTTGGACCTAAAGAGTTAGATTGGCAAGTTTGCCTTTCGCGACTCGAGGGTAAAAGGAGATTGGACACTAGAGTGCCCGGAAATTTGCACTCGCATGCTGGAGCATCAGTAATGTGATGGCGGGAATGGTCTTATAGATGCCATTTGGAGATAGGATGGATAGGAGGATGGGCTTATTGATGCCATCTGGAGACGTGACAGAACCTTGTCGGGAATGGGCTTATAGATGCCATTTGGGAGTGTTGACTGCATAAGAGATTCCTTAGCGAGAACTTGCGTACTTTGAGAAAGAGAGATGTTTTCCTGGCTTGTTACAGGTGTTGATCTTCAGTCTCTTCATGCAGATGTGCCCTGGCTGGATACAGGAGTCGAATCCACAATTAGTTGCTCACAGATGTACCCTGGCTAGATACAGGAATCGAATCTGGAACTTCAAAAGGTTGTTTACAGACGTGCCCTGGCTGGATACAAGTATCGAATCTCTAAACTCTTCATGCAGATATGCCCTGGCTGGATACAGGTATCGAATATGGAAATAGTCGTCAATAGATATGCCTTGGATGGATACAGGAATCGAATCTGGAATTAGTTGCTCACAGATGTGCCCTGGCTAGATACAGGAATCGAATCTGGAATTGCAAAAGGTTGGTAGAGATAGCTTTCCTGGCTGGATACAGGGGTAAGCCTCTGACCTGAGAATGAAAGATAATTTCCTGGCCTGTTACAGGGGTTGATCTTCAAACTCTTCATGCAGATATGCCCTGGCTAGATACAGGTATCGAATCTACAATCAATCACTCACAGATATGCCCTGGCTAGATACAGGAATCGAGTCTGGAATTGCGATAGTTGATAGTAATCATCCTTGGATTGACTTTTCCTGAAAAGACAAAACATCAGTTGTATGCGAAGTCATGATGTATGAGATGGATGATGTCATGATGCTCAAAATGAGACAGTGTTGTATGCACTTTGTCATGTATGTAAGCAGGATGTATGAAATGTGAAATGTCCATGAATGTATTTTCGTCTAGGAAAATAAATCCTTTACGACTGGCCGGGGAATCAAATCCTGGGCTGATGTTTGAAGAGTAGAGTTCTTCGCTTCCGCTGGGGATGATGGTTGCAAAAATAAACCGGTAGGAGAAGATAACTCCGTTGGGGAATTACTCTGTGGGAAAAGATACTTTGCTGAGATTTTGATGAGAACTCCGCTGGGGATTCCACTGATGAGTTATGTTGGGGAATTTGATGAACTCTGCTGGGGGTAGGAAGAATTTTGCCGAGGACGAACTTTCCGTGGTAATTAGCTGAGGATAACCCAGTTATACCCTGGTAGGGAAATAACCTTTGAATAAAGTCGGGGAGAGACGTACGTTCTCTACAGGGGATAAGCTTCCAGAATCCACTGGGGATAAGCTTTGAGACCTGCTGGGGAACAATCCTATACTAAGACTGTCGGGGATGCTTGCTGAGGAATGTCTATACTCCGCTGGGGAACGATCCTATACTAAGACTGCCGGGGATGCTTGCTGAGGAATGTCTATACTTCGCTGGGGAACATTGAGATCTTCTGGGGATACCCAATTTCCTTATGGCTGACAGTAGACTAACTCTGCTTGGGGAGAGCATCGCTGACTTGCTAGGGGAATATTGTGCCTTTTCAGGGGTGATAGGAAACCAACTCTACTTGGGGAAAGTATTGCTGAATCTGGTCTTACTCTGAGGAATTGAGGTGACTTGGTTACGTTCTTCAGCCGAACCTACCTTGGTGGACACAACAACTAGATCGCTTAGATATTTCTAAATTGCCCCTGTTTCTGATGTTACCTGTAATCAACCCTTTGTTTCACATGCAACTATTCATAATTAGCAATTAATGTCAAATGCATATATAAAAAATGAACACTGGACGTTCTTCGCAAAACAAAACAGAAAAAGGAAAAACAATGGGTAATTTGTCTGAAAAATTGGACTTGTATTGATTCTGAAATTTTCCTGTAAATAGGCGTTTTTTGTACAAGAGGCTGACGTCCTAGTAAGAGAACGCCGCCGAGCAATATGGAGTTTATACAATTTTGAAAAAGAAACAAAACAACTATGTGAAAAATAATCCCACTGGGTTCCAACTCTGTTATCGCCTTTATGTCTTCGAGTGTCTCATCACTCTGCTGCTTAGTTGAAGATGAAGCTGATTGATTGAAGTCTTCTGAGCTCGATAGTTGATACTGAATTCTGGATGCAAGGTGATCCAATGAGACATAGTATTACGCTTTATCCCTAACTTTTGCCTGGACCGCCCTTTCGGGTTTTCAGTCCACCGGGATACCCATTTTTGCCCAAGCCGCCTTTTCAGGTTTTCGACTTGCCGGGTGTACATATTTTTTTCATTTCATCCCTTATTTTTGCCCGAACCCTTTTGGTTCGCCGGGAAGCCCTTATTTTGGCCTAGGTGTGTCAAACTAGCGGGTCTTTGATTCATGCATAGTATATTTTTACTATGTCTGCATTGGCGGGGTGAGGAAGGTCGTCACCATCCATGGTGGTTAAAATCATGGCTCCTCCCGAGAAGATATGCTTAACCACAAATGGCCCTTCGTATGTAGGGGTCTATTTTCCCCTGGGATCACTTTGAGGAAGAATGATGCGCTTGATTACCAAATCTTCGACTTGATACTCTTGTCGTCTGAACTTTTTGTTAAATACCCTGACCATCCGTTTTTGGTACGTTTGACCATGACAAATAGCAGTGAGTCTCTTTTCGTCAATTAGGTTTAATTGATCAAGCCGAGTCTGGATCCAGTCATCTTCGCTTAAGTATGCATCCTTCATTATCCGGAGAGAGGGTATCTGGACTTCAATAGGCAAGACTGCCTCCATGCCATAGACCAACGAAAAGGGAGTTGCCCCTGTTGACATCCGTGCTGAGGTACGGTACCCATGAAGAGCAAACTGTAACATTTCGTGCCAATCTTTGTAGGTCACTTTTATCTTCTGCACAATTTTCTTGATATTCTTATTTGCTGCTTCTACAGCCCCATTCATCTTCGGACGGTAAGGAGAAGAGTTGTGGTGCTGTATCTTGAATTGCTCGCAGAGCTCAGTGATCATTTTGTTGTTAAGATTGGTACCATTATCCGTAATGATCCTTTCAGGTATACCGTATCGACAGATCAGGTTGTGCCGAATGAACCGTGCCACGACGCTCTTGGTCACGGTGGCGTAGGAAGCTGCTTCAACCCACTTTGTGAAATAATCAATTGCTACCAAGATGAAGCGATGCCCGTTGGATGCCGTAGGTCGGATTTCGCCGATCATATCAATGCCCCACATTGCAAAAGGCCAAGGTGCTGTCAAGACGTTCAGAGGAACCGGAGGAATGTTCACCTTATCAGCATAGATCTGGCATTTATGACAAGTTCGAGAATGTTGGTAACAGTCGGCTTCCATTGTGGACCAGAAATATCCTGCTCGAAGGATTTTCTTTGCCATGGTGTGTCCACTGGAATGTGTTCCGAAAGTACCTTCATGTAGCTCTGCCATGATCCTTTCTGCTTCAGTCTTATCCACACAACGCAGTAAGGTTGAATCATGGTTTCGCTTGTAGAGAATGCCATTGCTGAGGAAGAACTTTGCCGCAAACCTTCTCAGGAACTTCCTGTCATTAACAGATGCGCCTTCGGGGTATTCTTGAGCTTCAAGGTACCTCTTCACTTCATGATATCAGGGTTTTTCTGTTGCCTCTTCGGTCTCGAGATCACAGCAATATGCAGGTTCATCCAACTTCCAGATGATGATCCGGGGAGCCTCGTTGTCCCATTTGACTTTGAACATAGAAGACATCGTAGCCAACGCGTCCGCTAACTGATTCTCCTCTCCGGGGAAGTGTTCAAAAGTTATCTCCTCGAAGTGGGGAAGCAATGTCAGTACACACTCCTTGTAAGGAATAAGATTTGGGTGTTTCGTATCCCACTCGCATTTGATCTGATTGATCACGAGAGCGGAATCTCCGAAGACACTCAGAAACTTGATCCTTAAGTCAATTGCAGCTTGAAGACCCATGATGCATGCCTCATACTCTGCCATGTTGTTGGTGCAGTTGAAACACAGTCGGGCAGTGAGTGGAGTATGAGTGCCTTTTGGGGATATGATCACAGCGCCAATACCATTACCCAAAGCGTTCGAGGCTCCGTCAAAGTGCATAGACCATCGGGATCCTTCCTCAGGTCCTTCATCCGGTCCAGGTACTTCACAATCAGTCACTACCATGATATCCTCGTCTGGAAATTCAAAGTTCAACGACTGGTAATCGTCCACAGCCTGGTGTGCCAAATGGTCTGCCGGTACACTTCCCTTGATTGCTTTTTGAGTCGTGTACTGGATGTCATATTCCGTCAAGATCATTTGCCATCTTGCTATTCTTCCAGACAGAGCAGGCTTTTCGAATATGTACTTGATTGGATCCATTTTTGAGATCAACAGAGTAGTGTGAGTCAACATATACTGTCTCAGCCGGCGAGCAGCCCATACCAGAGCGCAGCAAGTTTTCTCGAGCAGTGAGTACCGAGTCTCACAGTCGCTAAACTTTTTGCTCAGGTAATAAATGGCGTGCTCTTTTCGGCCAGACTCGTCATGCTGCCCCAGCACACACCCCATTGAGTTGTCAAGTACTGTCAAGTATAGGATTAGAGGTCTCCCTTCAACCGGTGGCATAAGAATGGGTGGTTCTTGGAGATACTCTTTGATCTTCTCGAAAGCGGCATGACATTCATCATTCCAACGTACTATTTGATCTTTCTTCAGCAGCTTGAAGATTGGCTCACAGGTAGCAGTTAGATGTGAGATGAATCGGGCAATGTAGTTCAACCGTCCTAGAAAGCCTCTGACTTCTTTCTCTGTCTTGGGAGTTGGCATATCTTGTATGGCTTTCACATTGGCAGAGTCCACTTGAATACCTTTGTCGCTTACGATGAAGCCTAGCAATTTTCCAGATCTCACCCCAAAGGTGCACTTGTTTGGGTTCAACCTCAGCTTGTACAACTTCAGACAGTCAAACAGCTTCCGTAGATGGTCAAGGTGTTCCTCCTTAGTTTGGGACCTTGCAATCATATCGTCGACGTATACTTCTATCTCGTGATGGATCATATCATGAAATAAAGCAACCATGGCACGTTGGTAGGTTGCCCTAACATTTTTCAACCCAAAAGGCATGACCTTGTAGCAAAAGGTGCCCCACTGAGTGACAAAAGTGGTCTTCTCCATGTCTTCAGGAGCCATCTTGATCTGATTATAACCGGAGAAGCCGTCCATGAAGGAGAATACTTTATGTTGGGCAGTGTTGTCAACCAGAACGTCGATATGAGGCAGAGGGAAATCATCCTTAGGGCTTGCCCTGTTCAAATACCTGTAATCAACACACATTCGGACCTTACCATCTTTCTTCGGCACTGGAACCACGTTGGCAATCCACTGAGGGTAAGAAGTTACAGCTAGAAACCCGGCATCAAATTGTTTCATAACCTCAGCTTTGATTTTCTCGGACATCTCTGGACGCATACGGCGGACCTTCTGTTTTATCGGAGGGCAGTCTTCCTTGGTAGGCAGGTGATGAACCACAATGTCGGTATCTAACCCAGGCATGTCTTCGTAAGACCAGGCAAAGATTTCCACATAGTCATGCAGCATCTGAATCAACCGTTGCTTCACACTGAGCTCTAAATTGGCACCAATCTTGACTTCCTTTATGTCGGTCTCCGTACCCAGATTTACCGTTTCCACTGGCTCTTCATGTGGCTGAATGGCCCTTTCTTCCTGGAGTAGCAGTCTTGCAAGTTCACCAGGCACTTCGCAATCATCCTCACCTTCGTCTTCGGCTAAGTTGATCGGATTTTCGAAGTCATAACTGGCAGTAGCAGGGTCGTTACCAGTGAGATCCAGAGTGGATTGGAACATGTATAAGTGAGTGTGTGTAAATATAGCTGTTTTGCAATATATAATAAAGAAAGAAAAGGAGCGCAAGATTTTGAAATGCAACAAACGTCCAATGTTTTGATTAATGATATATGAAAATGTCATACAAAAGCCCTCACAAATGGAGCCACGGTGCCCCGGGTAGGACACCGAGCCATAAAAGTTTCAACATATTGTTTGTTACAAATTGAAAACAAAAGAGTTCATTACTGAGTGACAAAAATAATAGGTGTGAAGTCTTTGGCAGCCCAGTTGCTTGGTCCACTGTCGGTTGTTGGGTAGATCCAGCTGTCGAATTCTGATTCCTCCACGTCGTCTTCAATAGCATTCACTCCTGGGTTGGTGATGAACACAGGAGGTCTTCCAATCCTCGTCTTACGAACAACCTTCTGAGCCTCCGCAGTGAAGCCCAAACCAAACTTGTCAGTCTTTGGAGTGAAGTCAGGAAGTCGGCCCCAGTTTGCGCATTCACCCCTCTCAATCACAGCCCGGGCATCCTTTAAGGAAGCCATCTTCAAAGGAGGGTCTTCAATCACAGTTTCAGCTGATGCAAGTGTCTGAGGCACCTCTTCAAAGTGTTCAAAGGGGGTTTCAATGAACTCCCCATCCATTTCTATGTATCGGAATGAGTTTAAGTGGCTGACCATATATTCTTCCTCCCCTTGAACTGTGACAATCTTCCCCCTAACCGGGTACTTAAGCTTTTGATGTAGTGTGGAGGTCACCGCTCCAGCCTTGTGGATCCATGGACGACCCAACAAACAAGAGTAGGATGGATGGATGTCCATCACATATAAAGTAGAATCAAAGACTTGAGAACCAACCCTGATTGGAATGTCAACTTCACCATGTACCATCCTTTTCGAACCGTCAAAGGCTCGGACAACAATGTTACTGGGCTTGAGCTCCAGACCCTCACAATCTAGCCTGTCTAGGGCCTTCTTGGGCAATACATTCAATGAAGAACCGATGTCTACCAACACACGGGCAAGAGTAGTGCCCCTGCATTCAATAGAGACATGCAGGGCGTCATTATGGTTTTTTCCTTTTGCAGTCAGATCGGCGTCAGAAAAGCCCAGACCATTATCGGCAGTCAAGTTGGCCACACAATCAGTAAATTGATCAGCAGATGTTTCTTGCGGCACATGGGCCGTCTTCAGGAAGGAAATCAGGGCCTTTGCATGGGCCTCTGAACACAACAGCAGTGATAGCATAGAAATTTTTGATGGGGTGTGCCCCAACTGCTCAACTACATTGAAATCACTTTTCTTGATAATCTTGAGGATCTCCTCCATCTCTTGCTGGGAGGCTTCAATAGTGGTTGTCTTCGGCGCCTCCGTCAGGGCAGGCAAATCAGTAGCAATCCCTTTGCCCCGAGCGTCAGATGACTCGGCAGCAGGGGTGGAAACAGGAACTTGATTAGGAAGGGCAACATGCACACTTGCAGGTGTGATGATAAGAGGTTTCTGAATAGTTGGTGGCGAAATATCTGGTGAGAACAGCCTACCACTGCGAGTAATTTTGGCAGGCCCGGTGATGTTACTGACACCGGTACTTGTATCAAACTCTTGCTTCACTCCAAGCACATAAACATCTGCCCCATAGTGCCATGGGACAACTTTGTCGGATGTATAAGGGAGGGGTCCTGGAACAGTGATGATGATAGGAGTAATCTTTTGAGTGGACATGATTTTGACAGGCTTCTTTGAAGGAGCCTTAGGAGGTTTGTTAAAAATAGTGACAATAGAAACTTCTTCGGCAGGGACAGCAGGAACAACAATCTTTTCGAACAAGATTTCTTTGCTATCATCAGGCTTTGGATACCTGATTTCAGCAAAGGACAACCAACAGGTGAAACAGCACACAGAAGGCAACCTTTACCACATCCCGGAAATAAACCGGCTAGCAACAGGTTCTTCTTGACAGTCAACAACGGAGTAACAATCTCTTCCACGGAGGCTACATACTGGTCTTCTTCCACAACATTCACTCCATGCTGGGGCATTGGAGCAGTCACAACATTGGGCCTTTCGGGCGCCTCAAACTGTAATTCCTTAGCATCAATAAGGTCCTGAACCTTATTCCTCAGAGCCCAGCAATCGTCAGTAGTATGTCCCGGGCTATCAGAGTGATAAGCGCAACGGGCGTTGGGGTTGTACTTTGGAGAAGCTGTGTTCACCACCTTCGGAGCTTCTTTGACAGTTACCAGATTGGTTGATAGTAGTTGCGGCAAAATCTGAGACAGGGTCATACTGAGCCGAGTGTACTGCCTTTTAGGTCTCTCACCCCTTGGTTGGTTGAACTGCTGAGGAGCAGCAACATGCTTTGAAATTACCAATGCATTGACAGCTTGGCGGTGTTCCGGTTTAACTTGTCTTCTGGGACCATAAACAACACTAGCTTCCTTTTTGAAAGGCTTCTTTTCAGTACTCGCAGCGGCACTTTTCTGTATCTTCCCCGACTTGATACCAGCTTCTATTCTCTCACCAGTAAAGATCAAATCTGTAAACCCAACAGAGGAATTCCCAATCAGATGATTGAAGAATGGACCAGACAGGGTCCCTAGGAACATGTAAACAAGTTCACGGTCAGTCAGCGGTGGCTGCACCCTGCCAGCCAAATCTCTCCACTTTTGCGCATACTCCTTGAATCCTTCGCCCGTCCCTAGTGACATACCCTGAAGTTGGGTACGCGTAGGAGCGAGGTCAGAATTGTACTGATATTGTTTATAGAATACGGTGGCCAAGTCTTCCCACTTTCGGATACTGGCTCCATGCAGCTGATAGAACCACTCGAGTTGAGCCCCTGAGAGGCTATCCTGAAAGAAGTGGATCCAAAGGTTCTTGTCTGCAGTATAAGGTTGGATCTTCCTTACATATAATCTGAGATGCATCTTCGGGCAGGATAGCCCGTCATATCTTGCAAAAGCTGGCACTTTGAACTTCGGGGGGATCACAATTCCAGCAACTAATCCCAAATCTTCAAAATCTAAGCCGGGAACTCTCTGCAGCTCCATAGCTGCCAACCTGTCTTCCAAACCTTTGTACTTATCATCAGCGGGCGGGTATTGTTGATCAGAGTAGTCTTCGTCTTCTTCAGCCTCCTCTTCTTTAACCTCGGATTCGGAAGGTATCGCAGCCGCATTCCCTTTACTGGTTCCCTCTTCAGATGTAGGTGGAAATTCAAGCACTCTTCAGGCTTCACCCTCAAACCTTCTTCCTAGGGTAGCCACCCCGATTCTCTTCTTCTTCTTTTTCACTTGGTCTTTGTTCCCCAGCAGGGCTTTCAGATCCTCCTGACCCTTTGCCAAGGTCATCAGGAGTTGTTGAAACTGTGCGTTTTGAGACTGCAAGTCCTTAACCGTCTGTTCGAGATCCATCTTACTGAAATAAACAGCAGAAAGATAAGGAAACCTGGTGTGGAGACCTGCTTATGCATATGATGAATGGTATGCTTATGTATGCGATGCATTCAAGGATTTAGAAAGTTCAAAATTGTTGCAAACAAAAAGAACGCACGTCATATTAATAAGAAGAAATCTGTCAGTACATAAATGCCCCATGGGCCAAATATTACAAAAACTTCTCAAGGTAAAAAGACGTTGCGCATCCTCTTTGGTGGAATGTAGGTGTTGAGGGTCTCTTCCTCATGGAGTCGACGGGTAAGCTCCAAAACCTTCTTCTCACTGGCATAGAAGCTGGCTTCAAAAGTGTTCCGTTCCTCCTTGAGTTGGATCCAACTCTTCTGCATCTCCTCCCACGATGTAGGCATGTCAGGATATAGGATGGTGTATGGAACCTCTCCTTCCTTAACGGGCTCTTTAATCACAGGGAGAACATGAGGATAAGGCATCATTAGACTCTGGGCTCGAGTTCGTACCCACTTGAGATAAGGCTCAAGAGGGATGGAATTCTTGTGTCCCAGTGTCTTGCTGTCTACCTTGTTAGGCATCCTCCAAGCTCTGATGAATCTTTGGCGAAGTCCTTGCGCATCGTTGTCGAAGTCAAAAACTAGGTCAGGAATCAACATGTCGTGAGGGCCATCCCTCCGTGCATATCCAAATTGTCTCAAAGCTAGACAAGGGTTGTAGGTAATGTCTCCCCTAATGCCGAGTAATGGAACATTAGGGAACTCTCCACAACGATCGACGATGATGACATTTTCTCTGGACCGAGAACACCAATGTACATCAGAGTGAGTAAGGGTCATCAACCGTTGTGACCACCTTAGGCCTTGGTCATTCTTCAAGACAGATTGTGGAAGGTGCGAAATAAACCACCTTACAAGGAGAGGAGTACATCACATGAGAACACCCCTCTTTCTCATTGTTCGTGTGTAAAATGAGTGAAGAATGTCCCCAAGCAATGTTGGTATTGGATTTCTGGATAAGAAGATCTTGACGGCGTTGACATCTACAAGCTGGTCAGGATTTGGGAACAGGACCAATCCATAAATGAGGAGTGCCACAATTTCTTCAAAGGCTTGTAGGTCCAATGGATTCCAACACTCTTGTGCCTTCTCAAACAAGAATTTTGCTAAGAAGCCTTTGACACCGCTTCTAGTCTCCCAATGCCCCTTGATGTCAGATGGTTGCAAGTGTAGTGCTTGAGCAACATCTTCAGGCTTTGGTTCCTTTTCCGTACCGTTGAAAGGTAGTTGATTAAGGATAGGAATTCTCAGGAGTTGAGAAAATTCCTCCAAAGTGGGCACCAATTGATAGTCGGGGAAAGTGAAACAGTGGTGAAGGGGGTCAAAGAATTGGAACAACACCTTTACCATGTCCTCTTCAATGTTGGTGCTGACTAGGATGAGCAGTCTACCATGTCTTTCACTGAAGGAAGAGTTCTCGGGAATCATGGATGTGAGCTCCTTGAGTTGAGGAGGGATTCTCACAAGGTTGACTTGGATGGTTTTCCTGCGAAGAATTTCCATAACCTACAAAACAAGAACAAAGATGAAGATCCAAACCCTTGAAATGGTTAGTGGATGCATATGATGCTTTATGATGCTCATGATGTATGCACAAACATATGTACAAGCAAATCACACAAAACCCTAGTTTCAGGCTTGCATGGGGTTTCATAGGTAAGTACCCTCTTGAGTGAAGTTGGCTTAAAAACATGTCCTATAAATAGTAACCGGGTTCTAAGGAGCTCAATATCACTGGATTGTTTTCATTGTTCATTGTTTTGGTTTAGCCACTTAACTAGCGACCAAAATATTCCAAGAAAACAACCCTCAATGAGTGTAGTATCGAGTATCTACCAACTTAGGACTGCACCAAAGCCGATCATCTCACTACCCCTAATGAAAGGCCAAGATGGTCAAGTAAGGTTCTAGGTCATTAGTGCTTAGTGACATCACTCAGCGGCCCCGTACTCTCCTTGATTGAACTCAAGGGTTACCGGTACTCACAAATATGTCGCACTAATATAGCTATTGCTTCAACCGTGTCGGTATACCTCGCATAGTTTCCACAACGTATTACTATCTATGAACGTTTCCTCCAAATCCGGGTGTAGGATTGCAAACCCAAACAAGAGAACCAAGATGTAAAGCAATCGAAACAAACAATTAGTCATGCAAGAGGGTGATCTAAGCCCTAAGGTTACTCCACTTTAAAACATTCCCCAGCAGAGTCGCCAGTTCTGTGATACGGTGGGAGAACTGACTTGGGTTTTGCGTTTGTTTTTGCAAATGTTTCGGTTGAGCAAGAGTCGCCACCGACTTTTTATTTTATCCTAAGGAAAGGTTAAAAAGCACAGCAAAAACCTTTGAGATGTTTTCTTGGGTTCGGGGAGTAGATTATAGAAAGGGAAGGTATTAGCACCCTTTCTATCCATGGTTATCCATGGGCTCTTAGTTACTTGCTTAGATCAACTTGCCTTGATTTTCAATTGTTTGAAATGGTGCTTTGTGTGTGGGTTTTAAAAATGTTTTGAAAAGAAGCCAATGTGGTGGCAACCTTTGTAATGATCCATGTTGGGATGTATACAGAGGTGTATGTCTTTTGAAAAGTTTTCAATTGTTTTTGAAAGTTGTTTTTGAAAGTGTGTTGTGATGTGTAGCTTTGAAAAATAGGCAAGTGTTTTTGTTTTGTAAGTTGGCAAGTAACCAAGAGCTATCTACCCTAAATTTCTCAAAGATTATTGCTATGTTTTAACCCTTTTAACAATTTTGTTCCACCATTGTATTTGGTGGACAATCTTGTATTAGGATATGAACGGGACGGGTGCGGGTCATCGTTTAGACCATGATTGCAATGGTGCCAAGTATCTTTGGGCAATTTTTCCTTTAAGGGACTTGATCATTTTTAGGCAACATTTGAAAGCGTCATCGAGGGACTATGATCATTTGATTGTTTTGTTTTTGCCAAAGATACCTAACATGCAATATGGCCCATTATTGAAGGCAACAAGTGGAATACCCTAGGGGTGCAAGTGTGATTAGTGTTGTCCATTTTCATGCTTGTTTATCTTGAATTTAGGTCAAACTATTTGTTATTTTTGATTTGCATACAAAACCCTAATTCTATCATGGCATATTTAGAAAGATTTTAAAGTGCGGAATTTAAAGGTCCTAAATTATTACAACACAAATTATGGGATGGGGGGTACAAATGTTCAAATGGGGATATTTTAAGCAAGAAATTAAACCTAAACTATTACATCCAAATTGAATTATACAAATTATTTAATATACAACAATTAAACAAAAATACAATAAATATGCAAGATGCAAAAAATGATTTTTTATATGTATGTGAAAAGTGTTTTTTATGTGTCAAATAAACAAAAATAAAAAAGGGTTAATTTTGGATATTTTTCAAGTTTAGGGTAAAACCCTAATTTTTGCTAAATAAAATGTATTAATTATTTAATGTATGCAATATTTATTAATTATGTGCAAAAAATAAATAAAAAGAAAGTATATTGTCAAAAAGTGATTTTCTAAATTAAATATTAATAAAAATGAAAATGTATTATTTTTATGTTTTTAACCTAAATAGATTAATAAATATATAAGTATTTATATTATTTATTAAATATATTAAATATGTACAAAAATAAAATATTTAATATTTACAAAAAAAAGTATATTTTTTTTATAAAATGTTTCCAAAGGTAAAATAAAATAAAAATCAGAAAATAAAAGTGTTTGTATTATTTTTTTGTATTTTTAAATAAAAGGTACTATGTATTTATTTACATATAAAAACTAAATGAAACTAAATAAATATCAAATAAAATGTAAAAAATGTGAGAAAAATAATTTTAATGTTTTTTATATTTTAAGAAAAAATAACAAATCAGAATAAAAAAGAAAAAGTTAAAAATGACAAATAAAACTCAAAATGGGCCAGGGGGGTGCATGTGTGAAACTGTGGTGCAAAAAGGAAAATATCTCAGGCACAGCCCAAGGATGGTTGTCTTCAACCTCCAGACAACAAAAATGTCAAAAACGCGCGCCTTTCCCACCTTGTTCAAACATCCTGATTCCTGGACTTTTAGCTCAAACTTATAACATAAAAAATGTCAAGCATCAAACCACGAATCCATACATATAAAAAACTTAACCTAACTCTCAGAAATGAGAGAGAATTTCTCTATCCCTAATTCTTGACCTAAGTTTTTGGCAATGTTCAGGTCTTAAATTCTCTCAGCATATGCAATATAAATGGAAAGTGAGGATATGAGTGGCTTCAGGGACATGAGTATGACAACTTTCATTCATAAATCTAAAGCTAACTCTTCCTAGGTTGAGAGATAGAAGTCCATGAACTTACCTGTTCAGCTTGGATCGTGTCTGACAATGGAGGCACTTTCAAGGCAATGTGAGGACTTGTACAACTTGCTTGAAGTTTAGGGATGCTTCTCCCACCTTTAGCTTGCTTTGAAACCAAATGAATCAAGCTATGGAAGTCAACCTGCAAAACAGAAAAAGTGAAAATGGTGAAGTTGGTTAGAGGTGTTACAGGTCGTGTCCAATGCTTGGGATAGTTTGTATAGGTGGTATGAAGTGTGTATGAACTGGTTTTGGCCAAGGCGCACGAGGGGATTGAGTTATGCCACTCAAACTGCAGGGATGCCATGTTTTGTGCAGTTTAATGGTGTTTCTGGGAATGGGGAGGTATCAAGGGTTAAAGGCTCGTGTTTTAGGTCTGTTAGGGAGTATGGCAAGTGTGGAGAAAGTTTGTCTTGGCTTGTGGTTGCAGCCATGTGAGTTGTGTTGAGTTATGCAATGTTTCTTCTAACTTAAGCAAAAATGACAAGTTGGTTTACAAGCCTTCCTAGGCCCCTCAAGTATGCTGCACACTTGAGTCTTGATCAGTGTGATATCTCCATGAATCTTGTGTCCAAAGATATGCATTGTACCACTTGGATTGCAAATTTGACATAAAGTGCAACTTTACCAAAATGGATAAATTGCTTTTTCCAATTAAGGCTTAATTCTTTGTGTAATGGCTTAATGGACAAGATAATGCTAGGACACAAAGGTTTTGCATTAAATTATTGAGTAAGGAAAGGATTAGAGGCCTGTAACTAGCTTGCTCATGCTGATTTGAAAAATTGCACAAGTTATGAACATGGAAATGGCTCATGAACAAAGTGACTTTTGCCCATATTGCCAAATTCGATTCTCCCTAACCACAAGGGTGTTTGATGAGTTCTTGGACATTTTGGAAAGCTTGGAATATGTACTACAATCCATCTTTGTAATGCAAATTGAAATTCCAAGTGGAAGCATGTGAAAAGTGGCCATGAAGTTAGGCAAAAATCCTGCCTAAAATAGGTCAAAATTTTTCTAAGTTAAGAATGTTTTGCACCCTTGTTCCAAAAATTGTAACTTGAGCTACAAGCTTCTTTTGAGGAAACTTTGTGAATAAAAGTTGTAGATTTTGCAATGGACTACAACTTTCATGTTTTGAGTTTTCCTTGAATCCATTTGCATCTTGATGAGAAAGTGGGACAAAGTTAGGAAAAAATTAGGGATTTTCATAACTTAGAAAATTTCAAAGTTATGAAAATTCTTCATTTTAAACCCTAATTTGCAATTTTTGATTTCTTGATGAACAAGTTTCATAATTTGACATGTTTTGATGAAAAATGAATCTTGACACTTGATTTTGACCAAAAAGTCAAAGTTTGACTTTTCAGTATACAGTCAAATTTGGCTAAGTTAACTGGAAAATTCCTCTGTCAATCTTGTGCATTTGGGATCTTTTAAACTTGTTGAACATGTCAAGACAATTCCATGGGGTCTTTGAGTCCATATGCGAGCTTGGTTTGCCATTGGTTAGGTCAAACAGTCAAAAATTGCCTTTGTGCAGTCAAAACCCTAAAAATGACCATTTTGCCCTTTTGGTGATCTGATCAAATTTCTTGTGGATTTGTGATCCAAACTTGATCAAATGGTCCATATGAGTTCATAATGTTGATGTGGGTCAAAAATCATGAGGTTTGACTGTCAATTTACCACAATTGACTTTTTCCCCAATACAACTGATTTCTAGGTCAACTGTCCAATTGACTGGGCAAAGATTGGAATCAAGGCTTGAAACTTGGTATGGATAAACTTGGGAGTCCAATATGAAGCATGAAAGTCATCTTAGGCATTTTAGGTCAAAACATCTTTGTGCAAACACAAACCCTAATTTGGGTCAACAGTGCAAGGAGGAGTCTTGAGCAGAGCAAACCCTAACTGGATCTTGAGCTCCAAGGGTCTTGTGATGAGAAAATGTTGAGGAAATGGGAGGGCAAATTTTGGGGTACAACAGTTGCCCCTGTTCAATATTCTTGGACCTAAAGAGTTAGATTGGCAAGTTTGCCTTTCGCGACTCGAGGGTAAAAGGAGATTGGACACTAGAGTGCCCGGAAATTTGCACTCGCATGCTGGAGCATCAGTAATGTGATGGCGGGAATGGTCTTATAGATGCCATTTGGAGATAGGATGGATAGGAGGATGGGCTTATTGATGCCATCTGGAGACGTGACAGAACCTTGTCGGGAATGGGCTTATAGATGCCATTTGGGAGTGTTGACCGCATAAGAGATTCCTTAGCGAGAACTTGCGTACTTTGAGAAAGAGAGATGTTTTCCTGGCTTGTTACAGGTGTTGATCTTTAGTCTCTTCATGCAGATGTGCCCTGGCTGGATACAGGAGTCGAATCCACAATTAGTTGCTCACAGATGTACCCTGGCTAGATACAGGAATCGAATCTGGAACTTCAAAAGGTTGTTTACAGACGTGCCCTGGCTGGATACAAGTATCGAATCTCTAAACTCTTCATGCAGATATGCCCTGGCTGGATACAGGTATCGAATCTGGAAATAGTCGTCAATAGATATGCCCTGGATGGATACAGGAATCGAATCTGGAATTAGTTGCTCACAGATGTGCCCTGGCTAGATACAGGAATCGAATCTGGAATTGCAAAAGGTTGGTAGAGATAGCTTTCCTGGCTGGATACAGGGGTAAGCCTTTGACCTGAGAATGAAAGATAATTTCCTGGCCTATTACAGGGGTTGATCTTCAAACTCTTCATGCAGATATGCCCTGGCTAGATACAGGTATCGAATCTACAATCAATCACTCACAGATATGCCCTGGCTAGATACAGGAATCGAGTCTGGAATTGCGATAGTTGATAGTAATCATCCTTGGATTGGCTTTTCCTTAAAAGGAAAAACATCAGTTGTATGCGAAGTCATGATGTATGAGATGCATGATGTCATGATGCTCAAAATGAGACAGTGTTGTATGCACTTTGTCATGTATGTAAGCAGGATGTATGAAATGTGAAATGTCCATGAATGTATTTTCGTCTAGGAAAATAAATCCTTTACGACTGGCCGGGGAATCAAATCCTGGGCTGATGTTTGAAGAGTAGAGTTTTTCGCTTCCGCTGGGGATGATGGTTGCAAAAATAAACCGGTAGGAGAAGATAACTCCGTTGGGGAATTACTCTGTGGGAAGAGATACTTTGCTGAGATTTTGATGAGAACTCCGCTGGGGATTCCACTGATGAGTTATGTTGGGGAATTTGATGAACTCCGCTGGGGGTAGGAAGAATTTTGCCGAGGACGAACTTTCCGTGGTAATTAGCTGAGGATAACCCAGTTATACCCTGGTGGGGAAATAACCTTTGAATAAAGTCGGGGAGAGACGTACGTTCTCTGCAGGGGATAAGCTTCCAGAATCCACTGGGGATAAGCTTTGAGACCTGCTGGGGAACAATCCTATACTAAGACTGCCGGGGATGCTTGCTGAGGAATGTCTATACTCCGCTGGGGAACGATCCTATACTAAGACTGCCGGGGATGCTTGCTGAGGAATGTCTATACTTCGCTGGGGAACATTGAGATCTTCTGGGGATACCCAATTTCCTTATGGCTGACAGTAGACTAACTCTGCTTGGGGAGAGCATCGCTGACTTACTAGGGGAATATTGTGCCTTTTCAGGGCTGATAGGAAACTAACTCTACTTGGGGAAAGTATTGCTGAATCTGGTCTTACTCTGAGGAATTGAGGTGACTTGGTTACGTTCTTCAGCCGAACCTACCTTGGTACCTTGGTGGACACAACAACTAGATCGCTTAGATATTTCTAAATTGCCCCTGTTTCTGATGTTACCTGTAATCAACCCTTTGTTTCACATGCAACTATTCATGATTAGCAATTAATGTCAAATGCATATATAAAAAATGAACATTGGACGTTCTTCGCAAAACAAAACAGAAAAAGGAAAAACAATGGGTAATTTGTCTGAAAAATTGGACTTGTATTGATTCTGAAATTTTCCTGTAAATAGGCGTTTTTTGTACAAGAGGCTGACGTCCTAGTAAGAGAACGCCGCCGAGCAATATGGAGTTTATACAATTTTGAAAAAGAAACAAAACAACTATGTGAAAAATAATCCCACTGGGTTCCAACTCTGTTATCGCCTTTATGTCTTCGAGTGTCTCATCACTCTGCTGCTTAGTTGAAGATGAAGCTGATTGATTGAAGTCTTCTGAGCTCGATAGTTGATGCCGAATTCTGGATGCAAGGTGATCCAATGAGACATAGTATTACGCTTTATCCCTAACTTTTGCCTGGACCGCCCTTTCGGGTTTTCAGTCCACCGGGATACCCATTTTTGCCCAAGCCGCCTTTTCAGGTTTTCGACTTGCCGGGTGTACATATTTTTTTCATTTCATCCCTTATTTTTGCCCGAACCCTTTTGGTTCGCCGGGAAGCCCTTATTTTGGCCTAGGTGTGTCAAACTAGCGGGTCTTTGATTCATGCATAGTATATTTTTACTATGTCTGCATTGGCGGGGTGAGGAAGGTCGTCACCATCCATGGTGGTTAAAATCATGGCTCCTCCCGAGAAGATATGCTTAACCACAAATGGCCCTTCGTATGTAGGGGTCTATTTTCCCCTGGGATCACTTTGAGGAAGAATGATGCGCTTGATTACCAAATCTTCGACTTGATACTCTTGTCGTCTGAACTTTTTGTTAAATACCCTGATCATCCGTTTTTGGTACGTTTGACCATGACAAATAGCAGTGAGTCTCTTTTCGTCAATTAGGTTTAATTGATCAAGCCGAGTCTGGATCCAGTCATCTTCGCTTAAGTATGCATCCTTCATTATCCGGAGAGAGGGTATCTGGACTTCAATAGGCAAGACTGCCTCCATGCCATAGACCAAGGAAAAGGGAGTTGCCCCTGTTGACGTCCGTGCTGAGGTACGGTACCCATGAAGAGCAAACGGTAACATTTCGTGCCAATCTTTGTAGGTCACTTTTATCTTCTGCACAATTTTCTTGATATTCTTATTTGCTGCTTCTACAGCCCCATTCATCTTCGGACGGTAAGGAGAAGAGTTGTGGTGCTGTATCTTGAATTGCTCGCAGAGCTCAGTGATCATTTTGTTGTTAAGATTGGTACCATTATCCGTAATGATCCTTTCAGGTATACCGTATCGACAGATCAGGTTGTGCCGAATGAACCGTGCCACGACGCTCTTGGTCACGGTGGCGTAGGAAGCTGCTTCAACCCACTTTGTGAAATAATCAATTGCTACCAAGATGAAGCGATGCCCGTTGGATGCCGTAGGTCGGATTTCGCCGATCATATCAATGCCCCACATTGCAAAAGGCCAAGGTGCTGTCAAGACGTTCAGAGGAACCGGAGGAATGTTCACCTTATCAGCATAGATCTGGCATTTATGACAAGTTCGAGAATGTTGGTAACAGTCGGCTTCCATTGTGGACCAGAAATATCCTGCTCGAAGGATTTTCTTTGCCATGGTGTGTCCACTGGAATGTGTTCCGAAAGTACCATCATGTAGCTCTGCCATGATCCTTTCTGCTTCAGTCTTATCCACACAACGCAGTAAGGTTGAATCATGGTTTCGCTTGTAGAGAATGCCATTGCTGAGGAAGAACTTTGCCGCAAACCTTCTCAGGAACTTCCTGTCATTAACAGATGCGCCTTCGGGGTATTCTTGAGCTTCAAGGTACCTCTTCACTTCATGATACCAGGGTTTTTCTAATGCCTCTTCGGTCTCGAGATCACAGCAATATGCAGGTTCATCCAACTTCCAGATGATGATCCGGGGAGCCTCGTTGTCCCATTTGACTTTGAACATAGAAGACATCGTAGCCAACGCGTCCGCTAACTGATTCTCCTCTCTGGGGAAGTGTTCAAAAGTTATCTCCTCGAAGTGGGGAAGCAATGTCAGTACACACTCCTTGTAAGGAATAAGATTTGGGTGTTTCGTATACCACTCGCATTTGATCTGATTGATCACGAGAGCGGAATCTCCGAAGACACTCAGAAACTTGATCCTTAAGTCAATTGCAGCTTGAAGACCCATGATGCATGCCTCATACTCTGCCATGTTGTTGGTGCAGTTGAAACACAGTCGGGCAGTGAGTGGAGTATGAGTGCCTTTTGGGGATATGATCACAACGCCAATACCATTACCCAAAGCGTTCGAGGCTCCGTCAAAGTGCATAGACCATCGGGATCCTTCCTCAGGTCCTTCATCCGGTCCAGGTACTTCACAATCAGTCACTACCATGATATCCTCGTCTGGAAATTCAAAGTTCAACGACTGGTAATCGTCCACAGCCTGGTGTGCCAAATGGTTTGCCGGTACACTTCCCTTGATTGCTTTTTGAGTCGTGTACTGGATGTCATATTCCATCAAGATCATTTGCCATCTTGCTATTCTTCCAGACAGAGCAGGCTTTTCGAATATGTACTTGATTGGATCCATTTTTGAGATCAACAGAGTAGTGTGAGTCAACATATACTGTCTCAGCCGGCGAGCAGCCCATACCAGAGCGCAGCAAGTTTTCTCGAGCAGTGAGTACCGAGTCTCACAGTCGCTAAACTTTTTGCTCAGGTAATAAATGGCGTGCTCTTTTCGGCCAGACTCGTCATGCTGCCCCGGCACACACCCCATTGAGTTGTCAAGTACTGTCAAGTATAGGATTAGAGGTCTCCCTTCAACCGGTGGCATAAGAATGGGTGGTTCTTGGAGATACTCTTTGATCTTCCCGAAAGCGGCATGACATTCATCATTCCAACGTACTATTTGATCTTTCTTCAGCAGCTTGAAGATTGGCTCACAGGTAGCAGTTAGATGTGAGATGAATCGGGCAATGTAGTTCAACCGTCCTAGAAAGCCTCTGACTTCTTTCTCTGTCTTGGGAGTTGGCATATCTTGTATGGCTTTCACATTGGCAGAGTCCACTTGAATACCTTTGTCGCTTACGATGAAGCCTAGCAATTTTCCAGATCTCACCCCAAAGGTGCACTTGTTTGGGTTCAACCTCAGCTTGTACAACTTCAGACAGTCAAACAGCTTCCGTAGATGGTCAAGGTGTTCCTCCTTAGTTTGGGACCTTGCAATCATATCGTCGACGTATACTTCTATCTCGTGATGGATCATATCATGAAATAAAGCAACCATGGCACGTTGGTAGGTTGCCCTAACATTTTTCAACCCAAAAGGCATGACCTTGTAGCAAAAGGTGCCCCACTGAGTGACAAAAGTGGTCTTCTCCATGTCTTCAGGAGCCATCTTGATCTGATTATAACCGGAGAAGCCGTCCATGAAGGAGAATACTTTATGTTGGGCAGTGTTGTCAACCAGAACGTCGATATGAGGCAGAGGGAAATCATCCTTAGGGCTTGCCCTGTTCAAATACCTGTAATCAACACACATTCGGACCTTACCATCTTTCTTTGGCACTGGAACCACGTTGGCAATCCACTGAGGGTAAGAAGTTACAACTAGAAACCCGGCATCAAATTGTTTCATAACCTCAGCTTTGATTTTCTCGGACATCTCTGGACGCATACGGCGGACCTTCTGTTTTATCGGAGGGCAATCTTCCTTGGTAGGCAGGTGATGAACCACAATGTCGGTATCTAACCCAGGCATGTCTTCGTAAGACTAGGCAAAGATTTCCACATAGTCATGCAGCATCTGAATCAACCGTTGCTTCACACTGAGCTCTAAATTGGCACCAATCTTGACTTCCTTTCTGTCGGTCTCCGTACCCAGATTTACCGTTTCCACTGGCTCTTCATGTGGCTGAATGGCCCTTTCTTCCTGGAGTAGCAGTCTTGCAAGTTCACCAGGCACTTCGCAATCATCCTCACCTTCGTCTTCGGCTAAGTTGATCGGATTTTCGAAGTCATAACTGGCAGTAGCAGGGTCGTTACCAGTGAGATCCAGAGTGGATTGGAACATGTATAAGTGAGTGTGTGTAAATATAGCTGTTTTGCAATATATAATAAAGAAAGAAAAGGAGCGCAAGATTTTGAAATGCAACAAACGTCCAATGTTTTGATTAATGATATATGAAAATGTCATACAAAAGCCCTCACAAATGGAGCCACGGTGCCTCGGGTAGGACACCGAGCCATAAAAGTTTCAACATATTGTTTGTTACAAATTGAAAACAAAAGAGTTCATTACTGAGTGACAAAAATAATAGGTGTGAAGTCTTTGGCAGCCCAGTTGCTTGGTCCACTGTCGGTTGTTGGGTAGATCCAGCTGTAGAATTCTGATTCCTCCACGTCGTCTTCAATAGCATTCACTCCTGGGTTGGTGATGAACACAGGAGGTCTTCCAATCCTCGTCTTACGAACAACCTTCTGAGCCTCCGCAGTGAAGCCCAAACCAAACTTGTCAGTCTTTGGAGTGAAGTCAGGAAGTCGGCCCCAGTTTGCGCATTCACCCCTCTCAATCACAGCCCGGGCATCCTTTAAGGAAGCCATCTTCAAAGGAGGGTCTTCAATCACAGTTTCAGCTGATGCAAGTGTCTGAGGCACCTCTTCAAAGTGTTGAAAGGGGGTTTCAATGAACTCCCCATCCATTTCTATGTATCGGAACGAGTTTAAGTGGCTGACCATATATTCTTCCTCCCCTTGAACTGTGACAATCTTCCCCCTAACCGGGTACTTAAGATTTTGATGTAGTGTGGAGGTCACCGCTCCAGCCTTGTGGATCCATGGACGACCCAACAAACAAGAGTAGGATGGACGGATGTCCATCACATATAAAGTAGAATCAAAGACTTGAGAACCAACCCTGATTGGAATGTCAACTTCACCATGTACCATCCTTTTCGAACCGTCAAAGGCTCAGACAACAATGTTACTGGGCTTGAGCTCCAGACCCTCACAATCTAGCCTGTCTAGGGCCTTCTTGGGCAATACATTCAATGAAGAATCGATGTCTACCAACACACGGGCAAGAGTAGTGCCCCTGCATTCAATAGAGACATGCAGGGCGTCATTATGGTTTTTTCCTTTTGCAGTCAGATCGGCGTCAGAAAAGCCCAGACCATTATCGGCAGTCAAGTTGGCCACACAATCAGTAAATTGATCAGCAGATGTTTCTTGCGGCACATGGGCCGTCTTCAGGAAGGAAATCAGGGCCTTTGCATGGGCCTCTGAACACAACAGCAGTGATAGCATAGAAATTTTTGATGGGGTGTGCCCCAACTGCTCAACTACATTGAAATCACTTTTCTTGATAATCTTGAGGATCTCCTCCATCTCTTGCTGGGAGGCTTCAATAGTGGTTGTCTTCGGCGCCTCCGTCAGGGCAGGCAAATCAGTAGCAATCCCTTTGCCCCGAGCGTCAGATGACTCGGCAGCAGGGGTGGAAACAGGAACTTGATTAGGAAGGGCAACATGCACACTTGCAGGTGTGATGATAAGAGGTTTCTGAATAGTTGGTGGCAAAATATCTGGTGAGAACAGCCTACCACTGCGAGTAATTTTGGCAGGCCCGGTGATGTTACTGACACCGGTACTTGTATCAAACTCTTGCTTCACTCCAAGCACATAAACATCTGCCCCATAGTGCCATGGGACAACTTTGTCGGATGTATAAGGGAGGGGTCCTGGAACAGTGATGATGATAGGAGCAATCTTTTGAGTGGACATGATTTTGACAGGCTTCTTTGAAGGAGCCTTAGGAGGTTTGTTGAAAATAGTGACAATAGAAACTTCTTCGGCAGGGACAGCAGGAACAACAATCTTTTCGAACAAGATTTCTTTGCTATCATCAGGCTTTGGATACCTGATTTCAGCAAAGGACAACCAACAGGTGAAACAACACACAGAAGGCAACCTTTACCACATCCCGGAAATAAACCGGCTAGCAACAGGTTCTTCTTGACAGTCAACAACGGAGTAACAATCTCTTCCACGGAGGCTACATACTGGTCTTCTTCCACAACATTCACTCCATGCTGGGGCATTGGAGCAGTCACAACATTGGGCCTTTCAGGCGCCTCGAACTGTAATTCCTTAGCATCAATAAGGTCCTGAACCTTATTCCTCAGAGCCCAACAATCGTCAGTAGTATGTCCCGGGCTATTAGAGTGATAAGCGCAACGGGCGTTGGGGTTGTACTTTGGAGAAGCTGTGTTCACCACCTTCGGAGCTTCTTTGACAGTTACCAGATTGGTTGATAGTAGTTGCGGCAAAATCTGAGACAGGGTCATACTGAGCCGAGTGTACTGCCTTTTGGGTCTCTCACCCCTTGGTTGGTTGAACTGCTGAGGAGCAGCAACATGCTTTGAAATTACCAATGCATTGACAGCTTGGCGGTGTTCCGGTTTAACTTGTCTTCTGGGACCATAAACAGCACTAGCTTCCTTTTTGAAAGGCTTCTTTTCAGTACTCGCAGCGGCACTTTTCTGTATCTTCCCCGACTTGATACCAGCTTCTATTCTCTCACCAGTAAAGATCAAATCTGTAAACCCAACAGAGGAATTCCCAATCAGATGATTGAAGAATGGACCAGACAGGGTCCCTAGGAACATGTAAACAAGTTCACGGTCAGTCAGCGGTGGCTGCACCCTGCCAGCCAAATCTCTCCACTTTTGCGCATACTCCTTGAATCCTTCGCCCGTCCCTAGTGACATACCCTGAAGTTGGGTACGCGTAGGAGCGAGGTCAGAATTGTACTGATATTGTTTATAGAATACGGTGGCCAAGTCTTCCCAGTTTCGGATACTGGCTCCATGCAGCTGATAGAACCACTCGAGTTGAGCCCCTGAGAGGCTATCCTGAAAGAAGTGGATCCAAAGGTTCTTGTCTGCAGTATAAGGTTGGATCTTCCTTACATATAATCTGAGATGCATCTTCGGGCAGGATAGCCCGTCATATCTTGCAAAAGCTGGCACTTTGAACTTCGGGGGGATCACAATTCCAGCAACTAATCCCAAATCTTCGAAATCTAAGCCGGGAACTCTCTGCAGCTCCATAGCTGCCAACCTGTCTTCCAAACCTTTGTACTTATCATCAGCGGGCGGGTATTGTTGATCAGAGTAGTCTTCGTCTTCTTCAGCCTCCTCTTCTTTAACCTCGGATTCGGAAGGTACCGCAGCCGCATTCCCTTTACTGGTTCCCTCTTCAGATGTAGGTGGAAATTCAAGCACTCTTCAGGCTTCACCCTCAAACCTTCTTCCTAGGGTAGCCACCCCGATTATCTTCTTCTTCTTTTTCACTTGGTCTTTGTTCCCCAGCAGGGCTTTCAGATCCTCCTGACCCTTTGCCAAGGTCATCAGGAGTTGTTGAAACTGTGCGTTTTGAGACTGCAAGTCCTTAACCGTCTGTTCGAGATCCATCTTACTGAAATAAACAGCAGAAAGATAAGGAAACCTGGTGTGGAGACCTGCTTATGCATATGATGAATGGTATGCTTATGTATGCGATGCATTCAAGGATTTAGAAAGTTCAAAATTGTTGCAAACAAAAAGAACGCACGTCATATTAATAAGAAGAAATCTGTCAGTACATAAATGCCCCATGGGCCAAATATTACAAAAACTTCTCAAGGTAAAAAGACGTTGCGCATCCTCTTTGGTGGAATGTAGGTGTTGAGGGTCTCTTCCTCATGGAGTCGACGGGTAAGCTCCAAAACCTTCTTCTCACTGGCATAGAAGCTGGCTTCAAAAGTGTTCCGTTCCTCCTTGAGTTGGATCCAACTCTTCTGCATCTCCTCCCACGATGTAGGCATGTTAGGATATAGGATGGTGTAGGGAACCTCTCCTTCCTTAACGGGCTCTTTAATCACAGGGAGAACATGAGGATAAGGCATCATTAGACTCTGGGCTCGGGTTCGTACCCACTTGAGATAAGGCTCAAGAGGGATGGAATTCTTGTGTCCCAGTGTCTTGCTGTCTACCTTGTTAGGCATCCTCCAAGCTCTGATGAATCTTTGGCGAAGTCCTTGCGCATCGTTGTCGAAGTCAAAAACTAGGTCAGGAATCAACATGTCGTGAGGGCCATCCCTCCGTGCATATCCAAATTGTCTCAAAGCTAGACAAGGGTTGTAGGTAATGTCTCCCCTAATGCCGAGTAATGGAACATTAGGGAACTCTCCACAACGATCGACGATGATGACATTTTCTCTGGACCGAGAACACCAATGTACATCAGAGTGAGTAAGGGTCATCAACCGTTGTGACCACCTTAGGCCTTGGTCATTCTTCAAGACAGATTGTGGAAGGTGCGAAATAAACCACCTTACAAGGAGAGGAGTACAGCACATGAGAACACCCCTCTTTCTCATTGTTCGTGTGTAAAATGAGTGAAGAATGTCCCCAAGCAATGTTGGTATTGGATTTCTGGATAAGAAGATCTTGACGGTGTTGACATCTACAAGCTGGTCAGGATTTGGGAACAGGACCAATCCATAAATGAGGAGTGCCACAATTTCTTCAAAGGCTTGTAGGTCCAATGGATTCCAACACTCTTGTGCCTTCTCAAACAAGAATTTTGCTAAGAAGCCTTTGACACCGCTTCTAGTCTCCCAATGCCCCTTGATGTCAGATGGTTGCAAGTGTAGTGCTTGAGCAACATCTTCAGGCTTTGGTTCCTTTTCCGTACCGTTGAAAGGTAGTTGATTAAGGATAGGAATTCTCAGGAGTTGAGAAAATTCCTCCAAAGTGGGCACCAATTGATAGTCGGGGAAAGTGAAACAGTGGTGAAGGGGGTCAAAGAATTGGAACAACACCTTTACCATGTCCTCTTCAATGTTGGTGCTGACTAGGATGAGCAGTCTACCATGTCTTTCACTGAAGGAAGAGTTCTCGGGAATCCTGGATGTGAGCTCCTTGAGTTGAGGAGGGATTCTCACAAGGTTGACTTGGATGGTTTTCCTGCGAAGAATTTCCATAACCTACAAAACAAGAACAAAGATGAAGATCCAAACCCTTGAAATGGTTAGTGGATGCATATGATGCTTTATGATGCTCATGATGTATGCACAAACATATGTACAAGCAAATCACACAAAACCCTAGTTTCAGGCTTGCATGGGGTTTCATAGGTAAGTACCCTCTTGAGTGAAGTTGGCTTAAAAACCTGTCCTATAAATAGTAACCGGGTTCTAAGGAGCTCAATATCACTGGATTGTTTTCATTGTTCATTGTTTTGGTTTAGCCACTTAACTAGCGACCAAAATATTCCAAGAAAACAACCCTCAATGAGTGTAGTATCGAGTATCTACCAACTTAGGACTGCACCAAAGCCGATCATCTCACTACCCCTAATGAAAGGCCAAGATGGTCAAGTAAGGTTCTAGGTCATTAGTGCTTAGTGACATCACTCAGCGGCCCCGTACTCTCCTTGATTGAACTCAAGGGTTACCGGTACTCACAAATATGTCGCACTAATATAGCTATTGCTTCAACCGTGTCGGTATACCTCGCATAGTTTCCACAACGTATTACTATCTATGAACGTTTCCTCCAAATCCGGGTGTAGGATTGCAAACCCAAACAAGAGAACCAAGATGTAAAGCAATCGAAACAAACAATTAGTCATGCAAGAGGGTGATCTAAGCCCTAAGGTTACTCCACTTTAAAACATTCCCCAGCAGAGTCGCCAGTTTTGTGATACGGTGGGAGAACTGACTTGGGTTTTGCGTTTGTTTTTGCAAATGTTTCGGTTGAGCAAGAGTCGCCACCGACTTTTTATTTTATCCTAAGGAAAGGTTAAAAAGCACAGCAAAAACCTTTGAGATGTTTTCTTGGGTTCGGGGAGTAGATTATAGAAAGGGAAGGTATTATCACCCTTTCTATCCATGGTTATCCATGGGCTCTTAGTTACTTGCTTAGATCAACTTGCCTTGATTTTCAATTGTTTGAAATGGTGCTTTGTGTGTGGGTTTTAAAAATGTTTTGAAAAGAAGCCAATGTGGTGGCAACCTTTGTAATGATCCATGTTGGGATGTATACAGAGGTGTATGTCTTTTGAAAAGTTTTCAATTGTTTTTGAAAGTTGTTTTTGAAAGTGTGTTGTGATGTGTAGCTTTGAAAAATAGGCAAGTGTTTTTGTTTTGTAAGTTGGCAAGTAACCAAGAGCTATCTACCCTAAATTTCTCAAAGATTATTGCTATGTTTTAACCCTTTTAACAATTTTGTTCCACCATTGTATTTGGTGGACAATCTTGTATTAGGATATGAACGGGACGGGTGCGGGTCATCGTTTAGACCATGATTGCAATGGTGCCAAGTATCTTTGGGCAATTTTTCCTTTAAGGGACTTGATCATTTTTAGGCAACTTTTGAAAGCGTCATCGAGGGACTATGATCATTTGATTGTTTTGTTTTTGTCAAAGATACCTAACATGCAATATGGCCCATTATTGAAGGCAACAAGTGGAATACCCTAGGGGTGCAAGTGTGATTAGTGTTGTCCATTTTCATGCTTGTTTATCTTGAATTTAGGTCAAACTATTTGTTATTTTTGATTTGCATACAAAACCCTAATTCTATCATGGCATATTTAGAAAGCTTTTAAAGTGCGGAATTTAAAGGTCCTAAATTATTACAACACAAATTATGGGATGGGGGGTACAAATGTTCAAATGGGGATATTTTAAGCAAGAAATTAAACCTAAACTATTACATCCAAATTGAATTATACAAATTATTTAATATACAACAATTAAACAAAAATACAATAAATATGCAAGATGCAAAAAATGATTTTTTATATGTATGTGAAAAGTGTTTTTTATGTGTCAAATAAACAAAAATAAAAAAGGGTTAATTTTGGATATTTTTCAAGTTTAGGGTAAAACCCTAATTTTTGCTAAATAAAATGTATTAATTATTTAATGTATGCAATATTTATTAATTATGTGCAAAAAATAAATAAAAAGAAAGTATATTGTCAAAAAGTGATTTTCTAAATTAAATATTAATAAAAATGAAAATGTATTATTTTTATGTTTTTAACCTAAATAGATTAATAAATATATAAGTATTTATATTATTTATTAAATATATTAAATATGTACAAAAATAAAATATTTAATATTTACAAAAGAAAGTATATTTTTTTTATAAAATGTTTCCAAAGGTAAAATAAAATAAAAATCAAAAAATAAAAGTGTTTGTATTATTTTTTTGTATTTTTAAATAAAAGGTACTATGTATTTATTTACATATAAAAACTAAATGAAACTAAATAAATATCAAATAAAATGTAAAAAATGTGTGAAAAATAATTTTAATGTTTTTTATATTTTAAGAAAAAATAACAAATCATAATCAAAAAGAAAAAGTTAAAAATGACAAATAAAACTCAAAATGGGCCAGGGGGGTGCATGTGTGAAACTGTGGTGCAAAAAGGAAAATATCTCAGGCACAGCCCAAGGATGGTTGTCTTCAACCTCCAGACAACAAAAATGTCAAAAACGCGCGCCTTTCCCACCTTGTTCAAACATCCTGATTCCTGAACTTTTAGCTCAAACTTATAACATAAAAAATGTCAAGCATCAAACCACGAATCCATACATATAAAAAACTTAACCTAACTCTCAGAAATGAGAGAGAATTTCTCTATCCCTAATTCTTGACCTAAGTTTTTGGCAATGTTCAGGTCTTAAATTCTCTCAGCAATGGAAAGTGAGGATATGAGTGGCTTCAGGGACATGAGTATGACAACTTTCATTCATAAATCTAAAGCTAACTCTTCCTAGGTTGAGAGATAGAAGTCCATGAACTTACCTGTTCAGCTTGGATCGTGTCTGACAATGGAGGCACTTTGAAGGCAATGTGAGGACTTGTACAGCTTGCTTGAAGTTCAGGGATGCTTCTCCCACCTTTAGCTTGCTTTGAAACCAAATGAATCAAGCTATGGAAGTCAACCTGCAAAACAGAAAAAGTGAAAATGGTGTAGTTGGTTAGAGGTGTTACAGGTCGTGTCCAATGCTTGGGATAGTTTGTATAGGTGGTATGGAGTGTGTATGAACTGGTTTTGGCCAAGGCGCACGAGGGGATTGAGTTGTGCCACTCAAACTGCAGGGATGCCCTGTTTTGTGCAGTTTAATGGTGTTTCTGGGAATGGGAAGGTATCAAGGGTTAAAGGCTCGTGTTTTAGGTCTGTTAGGGAGTATGGGAAGTGTGGAGAAAGTTTGTCTTGGCTTGTGGTTGCAGCCATGTGAGTTGTGTTGAGTTATGCAATGTTTCTTCTAACTTAAGCAAAAATGACAAGTTGGTTTACAAGCCTTCCTAGGCCCCTCAAGTATGTTGCACACTTGAGTCTTGATCAGTGTGATATCTCCATGAATCTTGTGTCCAAAGATATGCATTGTACCACTTGGATTGCAAATTTGACATAAAGTGCAACTTTACCAAAATGGATAAATTGCTTTTTCCAATTAAGGCTTAATTCTTTGTGTAATGGCTTAATGGACAAGATAATGCTAGGACACAAAGGTTTTGCATTAAATTATTGAGTAAGAAAAGGATTAGAGGCCTGTAACTAGCTTGCTCATGCTGATTTGAAAAATTGCACAAGTTATGAACATGGAAATGGCTCATGAACAAAGTGACTTTTGCCCATATTGCCAAATTCGATTCTCCCTAACCACAAGGGTGTTTGATGAGTTCTTGGACATTTTGGAAAGCTTGGAATATGTACTACAATCCATCTTTGTAATGAAAATTGAAATTCCAAGTGGAAGCATGTGAAAAGTGGCCATGAAGTTAGGCAAAAATCCTGCCTAAAATAGGTCAAAATTTTTCTAAGTTAAGAATGTATTGAAGTTTTTGAAAATGCATTTTTTTTTCATAAAACAAGTGATTGTTTGTAAAACGTGATGTCAACTCTGTTATTTACCATAAGCCTTAAAGAGTCAGGATACCTTTCGTAACAGTATGCTTTCGAACTAACCCATGCTTCAGCTAGGACTTTTAAGGGTTATAACGTGGCCTGGTTCACGGTTTAAGAAACAAAGGATAAAGGCTCAAATTTTATTTGTACCCACCCGCTCTTCGTGATGTTCTCCAAACCTAAACTCAGTTGATCATACGTTAGACCTTGTTTGAGTCTTTGCTCTGATTTTCCGGTGATGGTTCGGATATTGCTAACTTATTTTGAATAGGCAGTCATTCCTTTTTTGTTGAGGGTTTGTAAGACCTCTTTCTTGATTTTTGTTATCCCTTTCTTTTTTTTTGCCTGAACTGTTTCCTTTTTTGGAATTACAGTCAGCGGGATGCCCCAGTTTTGTAAGTCTCCTTCATGGGTTTGGACTTAATGGGCTTTTTGTTTTTTTGAGATAATGACTGCCTGTCCTTTTGATTGTTCTGAACCATCACTGTCTTTCTTTGTTTTATAAGGACCTCTTTGGTGCCATTCGTTATGCACTTGGATCAACTGAGAGACTACCCTGCCCCAGGTTATGATTTTGGGTTTTAAATTTCGAAAAGAAAAACTCCTACTTCTTTGGCTCAGAGGGGTTGACGAGGGATTATCATCCTTATAACTCCAGTGTTTAGGGATTGAAACAATGCCTGTACCTCATCAGCGGGGTCTGTTCAAAAGCATACTGTAGATTATGGTATCGTTTTCGTCATCCTCCCTCAAGAGGCTTAAAATTATTGATTGAGAGTTGACATCAGAAAAAATATGAAAATAATTTGCGTATAGTGAATACGAATATATTGATTCAAAATAGACATAAGCGATGCATTAATGAAATAACAATGTTTTAACAATGAGTAAATGTTTGAACAAGAGAAAATTGCAACTTGAACATTCGAATAAACAAAAGTCTTTTCAGTCCTAGCCATGTTTTGGCAAGGGAGCAGTGATCACGTGGGGAGTCTTGGGTACTTTAAACTGAATCTCTCCAGCGTCGATCATGTCTTGAATCTTGTTTTTGAGAGGCCAGCAGTTGTCCGTAGTATGCCCCGGGCTATTAGAATGATATGCACACCTATCGTTGGGATAATAGTTAGGTGCAGAAGTGTTTGGATTCCGGAGAGGAGCCTTTAAGGTGATCAGCCCTGCCTTCAACATTTGTTGTAGTGCTTGATCCAACGACATGTTGATCTTGGTGAACTGCCTTTTAGGCTTGTCTGGTTGACGCTGGTGAGGTTGCTGCTGAGTTTGTGACCCTGAAGCCATTTGAGGAGCTCTCCCCTTATCTCCTTGTTTCAAAGGTGGTTGGATGATGACTGGCCCTTCACCTTTAGACGTTTGCCCCAATTGGTTACCTTGAAGTAGTTGGTTGACGAGAAACCGGAGTTCATCTTGTCTTTGAGCTAAACCTTGAATGGCATTCCTCTGCCCCAGCATTTGGGCTTTCATAGCATCCATCTCAGCTTGTAGGTGTTTCAGCCTTTCATCCTCAGCCCTGTTCTTGGCCAAAGTCTCCATGAGAAGTGTCCTTAGTTCCTCCTGCCCCTTGGATAAATTCAGGAGGATTTTCCCGAACCTGGTCTCTTGAGCAAGAAAGTCCTGGTTGTCTGGTTGGAAGGCCATTGCTGAAATAAACAGCGAGAAAGGTAAGTGACCTGCAAAAAAGGTACCTGTAATGCAATGATATGTATGTATGCATGCAATGTTTTCAAGGATCTCGCGGGGTAAACAAGAAAATTTGTTAGAATTTGAAACCGGTAGCTTGATTGAAGGAACTTCATATTGTTGAGAGTTCTTCTTGAAGGGTCAAAGGCTCACCATATCCAGTGGGTCATAGCCCCTGACTTTAGTCATCATGTCTAGTTTTGATTTCCCAGCAACCTTGGTTAAGGGAACCTTCTTCAGGAGTCAGAGCTCACCATATCAAGTGGGTCATAGCCCCTGACAACCTTGGCTAGAGGAAAATAAATCCTCTTTGCCCCTTGATAGATGTTTGATTCATCATGACCTGCATCACAAGCCCTTGAAATCCTTGAAATGGGTTAAGATGTATGCAATGGTATGATGGTATGATGTTATGCTATGCATGGGGTAATGTGAATAAACCCTGTTATGAGCCCTTATTAAGGACTATAAACAGAAACCTGCAAGAAACTCAAGTAAAACCTGTCATGAGTCCCAATTAAGGACTAAAAAAACAAAACCTGCAAGAAACTCGGTAAACCCTGTTATGAGTCCTGATTAAGGACTGCAGACCAAAACCTGTAAGAAACTTAGTATACCCTGTTATGAGTCCCTATTAAGGACTATAAACAAAACCTGCAAGAAACTTAGTATACCCTGTTATGAGTCCCTATTAAGGACTATAAACAAAACCTGCAAGAAACTCAAGTGTCAGATAACAAGCATGCAAATAGTCAAGTTGGAAGGCACACAAGTCACACAAGACAAGTCCTTAGGGTTTAAGGCCAGCATGGGGTCTGGGTAGTACCCTCTTGAAGTTGGTGGGCTTAACCTGTCCTATCAAAGTAACCGGGTTCTAAGGTTCCCAATATCACGGGATTGCTTTCATTGTTCATCGTTTCGATTTAGCCACTGAATTGGCGACCAAAATATTCCAGGAAAGCAACCCTCAATTGAGTGTAGTATCGAGTATCAACCAACCTCGGACTGCACCAAAGTCAGTTATCTCACTACCCTAAAGAGGCCAAGATTGTTCAATTAAGGTTCCTAAGGTCTGTTGATGCTTCACGACACCACGCGGAGGCCCCGTACTCTCCTTGACTGAACTCAAGGGTTACCGGTACACACCAAAGTGCCACATCAACGTAGCAGACTATTTCAACCATGTCGGTATACCCCGCACAGTTCCCTCACAGCCTTGTTGCTACTTTCTAAGAAGGTATCCCCCAGATCCGGGTTAGGATCTATAGAACTCCCAAGCAACCCACAATTTAAAGCACACAAGGAAAACAATTGAAAACACAGTTATGACCTAGCCCTAAGGTACACCTCACTTTATAAGTGTCCCCAGCAGAGTCGCCAGTTTTGTGATCGGTGGATCTGGAACTGACTGTTTAACGCTGGTTTGCGAAATGTCGCGGAAGCAAGAGTCGCCACCGTCTTTTATTTTCTCCAAATGGAAAGGACAAAAGCACAGAAAAATTCCTTAAAGAGATCGGTCTCGGTTCGGGAGGTAGATTATAGAAAGGGAAGGTGTTAGCACCCTTTCTATCCATGGTTATCCATGGGCTCTTAGATACTTGCTCATTTGTGTTTTCAAAATTGTTTGTTTGCTTTTCAACTGTGGGTTTTAAAAAGTTTCTTTGAAAATTCCAGTTCGACTCTTGTGTCAGAGTGTTTGAAAAATTGTTTTGAAAGCTTTTGAAAAGTGTTGGTGTGAAAAGATTTTTGTTTGTTTTTGAAGAGAGCAAGTATCCATGAGAACCTACCTACCCTAAGGAATTCGTCTGTGTAAATGTCCTTTAAAGTAGTGCCATCCCACCATTGAGAGGTAGGTAGCACCACCGTTGGAGGTGTTCGGGTCAATTCGAGTTTGTAGGGACATGGTGATCACCAGAGCAATGGGAAGACACCTTAGAAGCTACCCTCATGCCAGGTTCCCGGATCATGAGGACTTACTAAGACGTCCTCTACTCGACGATCACCTTTCGAAGGCAAGGCAACAGTGAGGCGTACCCTAGGGGTGGTGTGTGCGATTTGTGTGTCGTTTTTCAGTGATTTTTGTCTTGTCATGTTAAAGTGATATACGCTTGATTTTATTATGGCCATTCATTCTTGCATGCTTATTTAACAGTTAATATTTGCGGGAAAAGTAAATTCTAAATTACTACAAAAGGCGCGGGTCCACATCGCCAAAATTAAACCGGACCCGATTTGACAGAAACATAAATAAAGCAAATAAAGCAAAGTGCGAGAAGTAATTGTTACAAAGCTTTGGGAGAGATACATAATTATTTAAGCGGAAAAAAAGAAAATAAATATACGAAATAAAAGAATTATCGAAACGAGGGCGTTGGACCCTTTTGCAAAAATATTAAATTAATGAATCAATTAATTAAGATTAAAAGAAAGCAATAATTTGTTTTTGGTATTTTTAGGATTTAAGATTTACTAGAAAAAGAATTAATTAAAACTAAAATAAAAGGCAAACCCTAATTCTAATAGCTTTTAAATTTATTGTGAAAATATTAAATTGAAACCTAAATTAAACCTAAATTTTTTTATGTACAATTTAATTACAAAAATAAATAAAATAAATATTATTATGAGAAAGAAAAATAAAATAAAAAAAGGAATAAAAATTGATTAAACCTAATTCTATATTTTTTTGATTTTTTTTTTATGAAAAGAATTAATATTGCAATCTAAATTAAAACTAAATTTATTTTACATGCAATTTGCTTATGAAAATAATTAAAATAAAAAATATTACATTTTTCATCTTTTCTGATTTTTTTGTGCATTTTTATATTTTTGGAAACATAATTAATTAAATTAAAATAATAAAGAAAATAAAATAGCAATTGAAAATAAAAAGAGAAAATTACAAACCAGGGGGGGGGGGGGTTCAGGCCCCAATTGTGAGGTGTAGGCCTTAGAATGCTGGCCCAAAACCCTGAGTCCATTTGACTTTTGTGAGTAGCGTGTGGGATGGTTGACCTGAGCTTACAACAGACCTTCAATCTCAGCCTTTGATCTGCAGCAGCTAGACGCGTGGCTATTGATCTTTGAGCGTGCATCATGGTTTCCAACACAAGCGCTGCATGGGAGTTATTAATGAAAAATAATATTGGAATTACACAGACCTGGGGTTCGAACCCAGGTCACTAGCATCACCAACCAACACCTGTGCCACTGAGCTATGTCAATTTCATTTAATATATAATAGCCTACAAATATAATAAATAAAGACATGGTATTAATGGGTTGGAGCGCGCGCAAATTTGAAACAGCCTATAGCGCCTGGACAACACATCATCTTCTTCACATGTTTTTTTTATTTTTTCTGAAACAAGACCATAACACAACGGTTTTCCACGCGTGGGTTTAGAGGGCTTTAGGGAAAATAGCGAATAGCGCTGTAGGGATCATAAATTGATCGCGACAAGTGTTTCTTCTTCGTCTAGGTCTGCTGATTACAACCATGGCATTGTGGTGGTCTGATTTTGCTTGGTCTGAAAACTCCTAATTCAAAAACCTGCAAACCCTAGAAAGCTAACATGGTAGAATCGCGTTGAGAACACAAAAACATAATCAAATGGTACAGTTAGCATCAGAAAACATCAATGAGTAACAATCCATAACAAAAATGCAATGATTATGCTTCAAAATCAAAATACGATTAAGCAATTTTCTTGATGCAGTTTACGTTCAATCTACCAATTCTTGGAGTTTTGATGGTGGTTAATGATTGGAATCTGATCAGGGACCTTCAAGGAAGCTATTGAAACCAATATTATGCTTTGAATCGACCTCTAAAGTGGTTTTCAGAATTGAGTTTTTAAGTGAAAATTCCAAGTTTGTATATTGGTCTCTAGCGCAGCTTTCAGTCTCTTAGGATTAGGTTTATGATCAGGCCTTTGTAGTGAATCAATTAGGTTAAGAAAACTCAATAAAATCCAATGAATTAATGGTTTTGCATATTTGATTTTCTTAAGATCTTTTCATATCTTTTTCAAGTGTATTTTGTGTCAATTATGCTCAAATCAATCCAATTCTTTCCTATTTGACCTATGCACAAAATCTTGATGGCAAAGCATGTATAAAAAGATTTGAAAACTTAGATTAGTATTTTTTCTATATTTAATTTGATTTAAATGAATTAATGTGAATAAAAATTCAAATAAATAAATAAAAAATGAGAAAATACTTCCCTTTGGGCCAAGTGGTCGTGCATATGCTTAGAATGATGAATCATGGAAGAAAAATGGGCCCATTAGCATTTTTAGGTCATTTGGATCAAAGTTGACTTTTCAAAATATCCAAAAATTTCCCAACTTCCATAAGGCATAACTTGCTCAATTTTTAAGCTTTTCTCATGTTTTTGGACATTTTGGAAAGGTCTTTGAGTCCTATAACCAATTCTTTTGGTCCCATGTCATTTTGATTTACCAATCTCAAGTTATGGCCTTTGACTTAAAGTCTCTTTTTGTGGACTTTTGAAAATGACCTATAATGTTGAAATTGATAACTTTTTGTGAGAGCATTTCTTGGACTTGAAGTATGAAGATGAGTTGTAGGAAATGTCTTTCTCTTCACAATGAGCTTTGGATGGAATTTTTCTGATAATCCATGTGAAAGTTATGCCCTGGTCAATTTCAGTTGACTTTTTCAACTGTCCAAATATAGTAACTTTTGCATCTTGATGATTTTCTGAGCCAAATTTTGAGAATCATGATCAAGCTTTGATCAAATGATGTTTGTGGCTTCAAAATGATATGTTGACAAAAAATTTGAACTTTTGACTGCCAAATGACCATTTTGCCCCTACAGTTGACTGTAGTGCAATTTAGGGTTTTGACTGTGCAATTTTGAGCTGAATGCCTTGAAACTTGATATGAGAATACTTGACCATATTTGTAGGCATGTGAGACTTGATTGGGCCTTTGAAAACTTCATTTTCTTGATCAGACCACAAACCCTAGTTTTGACTGTATAAGAGACAGTTGGACTGTGCAACCCTTGGGGAGTTTTGTGACTTGGCTTGGCAATTTCTTGAAGAATATGGGAGGGCAAATTTTGGGGTACAACAGTTGCCCCTGTTCAATCTTCTTAGACCGGAGGATGCAGATTGGCTGACGTGCCTTTCGTAATCCGAGGGTAGAAGATGATTGGACACTAGAGTGCCCAGAAATTTGCGCTCACATGTTGGCAGTGTGGTGGGAATGGGCTTATAGATGCCATTTGGAGATTGATGAATAAGATGATGGGCTTATAGATGCCATCTGGATGTTGATTGCGTAGCAGATTCCTTAGCGAGAACTTGCGTACCTGCAAAACAGAAAATGAGTACCTGACACGTTGCAGGAGCTGATTTTTAGATGCTTGGTATAGATGTGTCCTGACTGGTTACAGGAATTGTATCTGGAGCTTCACATGATGATGAATGAACCAGGGATGGTTACTGTCTTAGCATGAATGATAAGAGAACCTTGGGCGACTTTAACTTCAACAACGCTCGTTGAGAAAAATCTTGGGCGACTTTAACTTCAACAACGCTCGTTGAGAAAAATCTTGGGTGACTTTAACTTCAACAACGCTCGTTGAGAAAAATCTTGGATGTCTTCTACTGGATAAGCATCAGGGAGATCTTAGGGTCGATCTGACTGAACCAGAGAAGGCCTTTGACTGGATAAGCATCAGGAAAATCTTAGGGTCGATTTAACTGAACCGGTCTAGGTCTTGAAATATCTTCAACTGGATAAGCATCAGGGAGATCTTAGGGTTGATCTGACTGAACCAGAGAAGGCCTTTGACTGGATAAGCATCAGGAAAATCTTAGGGTTGATTTAACTGAACCGGGCAAGGTCTTGAAATCTTCAACTGGATAAGCATCAGGGAGATCTTAGGGTCGATCTGACTGAACCAGAGAAGGCCTTTGACTGGATAAGCATCAGGAAAATCTTAGGGTCGATTTAACTGAACCGGACAAGGTCTTGGAATATCTTCAACTGGATAAGCATCAGGGAGATCTTAGGGTCGATCTGACTGAACCAGAGAAGGCCTTTGACTGGATAAGAATCAGGAAAATCTTAGGGTCGATTTAACTGAACCGGACAAGGTTTTGGAATATCTTCAACTGGATAAGAATCAGGGAGATCTTAGGGTCGATCTGACTGAACCAGAGAAGGCCTTTGACTGGATAAGAATCAGGAAAATCTTAGGGTCGATTTAACTGAACCGGACAAGGTTTTGGAATATCTTCAACTGGATAAGAATCAGGGAGATCTTAGGGTCGATCTGACTGAACCAGAGAAGGTCTTGAAGGATGATTGAGAATTTAGCTGATTCTTTCTTGAAAGGTAAAGGTCAGACATATGCAATGCATGATATGGATCAAGCAATGATATTCTCAACATAAATGAGATTTGTATGATATGATGCGTCTATGCATGCTATAATGATGTATGTGATGTTTTATGTATGTTTTTGTCTAGGAAAGTAAATCCTTGACGGGTGCCGGGAAGTCGTATCCTGGGCTGATGTTGAAGAATAGATTTTGCTTCCGCTGGGGATGATAACTGCAAGAATACCGGTAGGGGAAGATGACCCCGTTGAGGAACTTGGCGAATGGAAGATTCTGCGGGGAGAAAGGATACTCTAGCGACCCTGCTGGGAAGCAATACTCTGTGGGAAGAGGGATGCCTTGCCGAGTGTTGGTAATAGCTTGCTGGGGATAGGAAGACTTTGTCGACGACGCTCTTTCCGTGGCTTTTGGCTGAGGATAACCCAGTTATATCCTGTTAAGGAAATAACTCTTTAAATAAAGCCGGATGACGCGTTCGTGTTTTGCGAGGGGATAAGCTTCCAGAATCTACTGGGGATACGCTTACTGCTTGGGGATATGAATTCCATTTCTCCTGGGGAAACTGGATTGGACTCTTCTGGGAGTTTTGTTATGCGGGGAAGTGGTCCCTTTGAATGTTGATCTACCGCCGGGGAACAATCTTTAGACCAAGACTGTCGGGGATGCTTATTAAGAATAAGTATGGCTGCTGGGGAAGTATTGATATCTGCTGGAGGATACCCAATTTCCTTGAGACTTGATAACTCTGCTTGGAGAAGAATGCACTGTTTTGCTGAATCACTCTCTGGGGAATTAATATGTACTGGCCACGTTTTTTAGCTGAGCCTATCTTGGTATCTTGGAGGATAGAACAATTAGACTGCTCAGACAACTCTTTATTGCCCTTGTTTCGGAGGTTGTGAGGTGCTGATAGTTGTTGATGGACAGCCCTTCTGCTGGTAGACAGGTGATAAGATGACAGGACATAGTCGTACACTTTGATCCCTAACTTTTGCCTGGACCGCCCCTTCGGGTTTTCAGTCCACCAGGATACCCATTTTTGCCCAAGCCGCCTTTTCAGGTTTTCGACTTGCCGGGTGTACAGATTTTTTCCATTTTCATCCCTTATTTTTGCCCGAACCCTTTTGGTTCGCCGGGAAGCCCTTATTTTTGCCTAGGTAGGTCAACCTAGCGGGTCTTTGATTTTGCGTAGTATTTTTTCGACTATGTCCATGTTCTCAGAATGTAGGGAGTTGCCCCTGTCAGAAGTGTTTTGTCATGCCACCAGAAAGTGTTTGATCAGGCAAGATTCGTTGCTGGAGTGCCCCAAGTGACTCAGGCGGAGGTTTGCCCCAGGCTATTTGGCCTTTTGAGAGATTCTCTGAATCTTGACTGAACTGCCCCAGATAATAGACCATGATCATGTCATGCCCCTTGATTGGAAGTGCTTTTGTTCACTAGGTATTCATCGTGCGAATTTCCCTGCTGTTCAAACAAATAGTCATATGCAAACAAAGTTATGTTAAAAATGCAAAGCCTATGTCTGTCTTGAAGTTTTTGAAAATGCATTTTTTTTCATAAAACAAGTGATTGTTTGTAAAACGTGATGTCAACTCTGTTATTTACCATAAGCCTTAAGGAGTCAGGATACCTTTCGTAACAGTATGCTTTCGAACTAACCCATGCTTCAGCTAGGACTTTTAAGGGTTATAACGTGGCCTGGTTCACAGTTTAAGAAACAAAGGATAAAGGCTCAAATTTTATTTGTACCCACCCGCTCTTCGTGATATTCTCCAAACCTAAACTCAGTTGATCATACGCTAGACCTTGTTTGAGTCTTTGCTCTGATTTTCCGGTGATGGTTCGGATATTGCTAACTTATTTTGAATAGGCAGTCATTCCTTTTTTGTTGAGGGTTTGTAAGACCTCTTTCCTGATTTTTGTTATCCCTTTCTTTTTTTTTGCCTGAACTGTTTCCTTTTTTGGAATTACAGTCAGCGGGATGCCCCAGTTTTGTAAGTCTCCTTCATGGGTTTGGACTTAATGGGCTTTTTGTTTTTTTGAGATAATGACTGCCTGTCCTTTTGATTGTTCTGAACCATCACTGTCTTTCTTTGTTTTGTAAGGACCTCTTTGGTGCCATTCGTTATGCACTTGGATCAACTGAGAGACTACCCTGCCCCAGGTTATGATTTTGGGTTTTAAATTTCGAAAAGAAAAACTCCTACTTCTTTGGCTCAGAGGGGTTGACGAGGGATTATCATCCTTATAACTCCAGTGTTTAGGGATTGAAACAATGCCTGTACCTCATCAGCGGGGTCTGTTCAAAAGCATACTGTAGATTATGGTATCGTTTTCGTCATCCTCCCTCAAGAGGCTTAGAATTATTGATTGAGAGTTAACATCAGAAAAAATATGAAAATAATTTGCGTATAGTGAATACGAATATATTGATTCAAAATAGACATAAGCGATGCATTAATGAAATAACAATGTTTTAACAATGAGTAAATGTTTGAACAAGAGAAAATTGCAACTTGAACATTCGAATAAACAAAAGTCTTTTCAGTCCTAGCCATGTTTTGGCAAGGGAGCAGTGATCACGTGGGGAGTCTTGGGTACTTTAAACTGAATCTCTCCAGCGTCGATCATGTCTTGAATCTTGTTTTTGAGAGGCCAGCAGTTGTCCGTAGTATGCCCCGGGCTATTAGAATGATATGCGCACCTATCGTTGGGATAATAGTTAGGTGCAGAAGTGTTTGGATTCCGGAGAGGAGCCTTTAAGGTGATCAGCCCTGCCTTCAACATTTGTTGTAGTGCTTGATCCAGCGACATGTTGATCTTGGTGAACTGCCTTTTAGGCTTGTCTGGTTGACGCTGGTGAGGTTGCTGCTGAGTTTGTGACCCTGAAGCCATTTGAGGAGCTCTCCCCTTATCTCCTTGTTTCAAAGGTGGTTGGATGATGACTGGCCCTTCACCTTTAGACGTTTGCCCCAATTGGTTACCTTGAAGCAGTTGGTTGACGAGAAACCGGAGTTTATCTTGTCTTTGAGCTAAACCTTGAATGGCATTCCTCTGCCCCAGCATTTGGGCTTTCATAGCATCCATCTCAGCTTGTAGGTGTTTCAGCCTTTCATCCTCAGCCCTGTTCCTGGCCAAAGTCTCCATGAGAAGTGTCCTTAGTTCCTCCTGCCCCTTGGATAAATTCAGGAGGATTTTCCCGAACCTGGTCTCTTGAGCAAGAAAGTCCTGGTTGTCTGGTTGGAAGGCCATTGCTGAAATAAACAGCGAGAAAGGTAAGTGACCTGCAAAAAAGGTACCTGTAATACAATGATATGTATGTATGCATGCAATGTTTTCAAGGATCTCGCGGGGTAAACAAGAAAATTTGTTAGAATTTGAAACCGGTAGCTTGATTGAAGGAACTTCATATTGTTGAGAGTTCTTCTTGAAGGGTCAAATGCTCACCATATCCAGTGGGTCATAGCCCCTGACTTTAGTCATCATGTCTAGTTTTGATTTCCCAGCAACCTTGGTTAAGGGAACCTTCTTCAGGAGTCAGAGCTCACCATATCAAGTGGGTCATAGCCCCTGACAACCTTGGCTAGAGGAAAATAAATCCTCTTTTCCCCTTGATAGATGTTTGATTCATCATGACCTGCATCACAAGCCCTTGAAATCCTTGAAATGGGTTAAGATGTATGCAATGGTATGATGGTATGATGTTATGCTATGCATGGGGTAATGTGAATAAACCCTGTTATGAGCCCTTATTAAGGACTATAAACAGAAACCTGCAAGAAACTCAAGTAAAACCTGTCATGAGTCCCAGTTAAGGACTAAAAAAACAAAACCTGCAAGAAACTCGGTAAACCCTGTTATGAGTCCTGATTAAGGACTGCAGACCAAAACCTGTAAGAAACTTAGTATACCCTGTTATGAGTCCCTATTAAGGACTATAAACAAAACCTGCAAGAAACTTAGTATACCCTGTTATGAGTCCCTTTTAAGGACTATAAACAAAACCTGCAAGAAACTCAAGTGTCAGATAACAAGCATGCAAATAGTCAAGTTGGAAGGCACACAAGTCACACAAGACAAGTCCTTAGGGTTTAAGGCCAGCATGGGGTCTGGGTAGTACCCTCTTGAAGTTGGTGGGCTTAACCTGTCCTATCAAAGTAACCGGGTTCTAAGGTTCCCAATATCACGGGATTGCTTTCATTGTTCATCGTTTCGATTTAGCCACTGAACTGGCGACCGAAATATTCCAGGAAAGCAACCCTCAATTGAGTGTAGTATCGAGTATCAACCAACCTCGGACTGCACCAAAGTCAGTTATCTCACTACCCTAAAGAGGCCAAGATTGTTCAATTAAGGTTCCTAAGGTCTGTTGATGCTTCACGACACCACGCGGAGGCCCCGTACTCTCCTTGACTGAACTCAAGGGTTACCGGTACACACCAAAGTGCCACATCAACGTAGCAGACTGTTTCAACCATGTCGGTATACCCCGCACAGTTCCCTCACAACCTTGTTGCTACTTTCTAAGAAGGTATCCCCCAGATCCGGGTTAGGATCTATAGAACTCCCAAGCAACCCACAATTTAAAGCACACAAGGAAAACAATTGAAAACACAGTTATGACCTAGCCCTAAGGTACACCTCACTTTATAAGTGTCCCCAGCAGAGTCGCCAGTTTTGTGATCGGTGGATCTGGAACTGACTGTTTAACGCTGGTTCGCGAAATGTCGCGGAAGCAAGAGTCGCCACCGTCTTTTATTTTCTCCAAATGGAAAGGACAAAAGCACAGAAAAATTCCTTAAAGAGATCGGTCTCGGTTCGGGAGGTAGATTATAGAAAGGGAAGGTGTTAGCACCCTTTCTATCCATGGTTATCCATGGGCTCTTAGATACTTGCTCATTTGTGTTTTCAAAATTGTTTGTTTGCTTTTCAACTGTGGGTTTTAAAAAGTTTCTTTGAAAATTCCAGTTCGACTCTTGTGTCAGAGTGTTTGAAAAATTGTTTTGAAAGCTTTTGAAAAGTGTTGGTGTGAAAAGATTTTTGTTTGTTTTTGAAGAGAGCAAGTATCCATGAGAACCTACCTACCCTAAGGAATTCGTCTGTGTAAATGTCCTTTAAAGTAGTGCCATCCCACCATTGAGAGGTAGGTAGCACCACCGTTGGAGGTGTTCGGGTCAATTCGAGTTTGTAGGGACATGGTGATCACCAGAGCAATGGGAAGACACCTTAGAAGCTACCCTCATGCCAGGTTCCCGGATCATGAGGACTTACTAAGACGTCCTCTACTCGACGATCACCTTTCGAAGGCAAGGCAACAGTGAGGCGTACCCTAGGGGTGGTGTGTGCGATTTGTGTGTCGTTTTTCAGTGATTTTTGTCTTGTCATGTTAAAGTGATATACGCTTGATTTTATTATGGCCATTCATTCTTGCATGCTTATTTAACAGTTAATATTTGCGGGAAAAGTAAATTCTAAATTACTACAAAAGGCGCGGGTCCACATCGCCAAAATTAAACCGGACCCGATTTGACAGAAACATAAATAAAGCAAATAAAGCAAAGTGCGAGAAGTAATTGTTACAAAGCTTTGGGAGAGATACATAATTATTTAAGCGGAAAAAAAGAAAATAAATATACGAAATAAAAGAATTATCGAAACGAGGGCGTTGGACCCTTTTGCAAAAATATTAAATTAATGAATCAATTAATTAAGATTAAAAGAAAGCAATAATTTGTTTTTGGTATTTTTAGGATTTAAGATTTACTAGAAAAAGAATTAATTAAAACTAAAATAAAAGGCAAACCCTAATTCTAATAGCTTTTAAATTTATTGTGAAAATATTAAATTGAAACCTAAATTAAACCTAAATTTTTTTATGTACAATTTAATTACAAAAATAAATAAAATAAATATTATTATGAGAAAGAAAAATAAAATAAAAAAAGGAATAAAAATTGATTAAACCTAATTCTATATTTTTTTGATTTTTTTTTTATGAAAAGAATTAATATTGCAATCTAAATTAAAACTAAATTTATTTTACATGCAATTTGCTTATGAAAATAATTAAAATAAAAAATATTACATTTTTCATCTTTTCTGATTTTTTTGTGCATTTTTATATTTTTGGAAACATAATTAATTAAATTAAAATAATAAAGAAAATAAAATAGCAATTGAAAATAAAAAGAGAAAATTACAAACCAGGGGGGGGGGGGTTCAGGCCCCAATTGTGAGGTGTAGGCCTTAGAATGCTGGCCCAAAACCCTGAGTCCATTTGACTTTTGTGAGTAGCGTGTGGGATGGTTGACCTGAGCTTACAGCGGACCTTCAATCTCAGCCTTTGATCTGCAGCAGCTAGACGCGTGGCTATTGATCTTTGAGCGTGCATCATGGTTTCCAACACAAGCGCTGCATGGGAGTTATTAATGAAAAATAATATTGGAATTACACAGACCTGGGGTTCGAACCCAGGTCACTAGCATCACCAACCAACACCTGTGCCACTGAGCTATGTCAATTTCGTTTAATATATAATAGCCTACAAATATAATAAATAAAGACATGGTATTAATGGGTTGGAGCGCGCGCAAATTTGAAACAGCCTATAGCGCCTGGACAACACATCATCTTCTTCACATGTTTTTTTATTTTTTCTGAAACAAGACCATAACGCAACGGTTTTCCACGCGTGGGTTTAGAGGGCTTTAGGGAAAATAGCGAATAGCGCTGTAGGGATCATAAATTGATCGCGACAAGTGTTTCTTCTTCGTCTAGGTCTGCTGATTACAACCATGGCATTGTGGTGGTCTGATTTTGCTTGGTCTGAAAACCCCTAATTCAAAAACCTGCAAACCCTAGAAAGCTAACATGGTAGAATCGCGTTGAGAACACAAAAACACAATCAAATGGTACAGTTAGCATCAGAAAACATCAATGAGTAACAATCCATAACAAAAATGCAATGATTATGCTTCAAAATAAAAATACGATTAAGCAATTTTCTTGATGCCGTTTACGTTCAATCTACCAATTCTTGGAGTTTTGATGGTGGTTAATGATTGGAATCTGATCAGGGACCTTCAAGGAAGCTATTGAAACCAATATTATGCTTTGAATCGACCTCTAAAGTGGTTTTCAGAATTGAGTTTTTAAGTGAAAATTCCAAGTTTGTATATTGGTCTCTAGCGCAGCTTTCAGTCTCTTAGGATTAGGTTTATGATCAGGCCTTTGTAGTGAATCAATTAGGTTAAGAAAACTCAATAAAATCCAATGAATTAATGGTTTTGCATATTTGATTTTCTTAAGATCTTTTCATATCTTTTTCAAGTGTATTTTGTGTCAATTATGCTCAAATCAATCCAATTCTTTCCTATTTGACCTATGCACGAAATCTTGATGGCAAAGCATGTATAAAAAGATTTGAAAACTTAGATTAGTATTTTTTCTATATTTAATTTGATTTAAATGAATTAATGTGAATAAAAATTCAAATAAATAAATAAAAAATGAGAAAATACTTCCCTTTGGGCCAAGTGGTCGTGCATATGCTTAGAATGATGAATCATGGAAGAAAAATGGGCCCATTAGCATTTTTAGGTCATTTGGATCAAAGTTGACTTTTCAAAATATCCAAAAATTTCCCAACTTCCACAAGGCATAACTTGCTCAATTTTTAAGCTTTTCTCATGTTTTTGGACATTTTGGAAAGGTCTTTGAGTCCTCTAACCAATTCCTTTGGTCCCATGTCATTTTGATTTACCAATCTCAAGTTATGGCCTTTGACTTAAAGTCTCTTTTTGTGGACTTTTGAAAATGACCTATAATGTTGAAATTGATAACTTTTTGTGAGAGCATTTCTTGGACTTGAAGTATGAAGATGAGTTGTAGGAAATGTCTTTCTCTTCACAATGAGCTTTGGATGGAATTTTTCTGATAATCCATGTGAAAGTTATGCCCTGGTCAGTTTCAGTTGACCTTTTCAGCTGTCCAAATATAGTAACTTTTGCATCTTGATGATTTTCTGAGCCAAATTTTGAGAATCATGATCAAGCTTTGATCAAATGATGTTTGTGGCTTCAAAATGATATGTTGACCAAAAATTTGAACTTTTGACTGCCAAATGACCATTTTGCCCCTACAATTGACTGTAGTGCAATTTAGGGTTTTGACTGTGCAATTTTGAGCTGAATGCCTTGAAACTTGATATGAGAATACTTGACCATATTTGTAGGCATGTGAGACTTGATTGGGCCTTTGAAAACTTCATTTTCTTGATCAGACCACAAACCCTAGTTTTGACTGTATAAGAGACAGTTGGACTGTGCAACCCTTGGGGAGTTTTGTGACTTGGCTTGGCAATTTCTTGAAGAATATGGGAGGGCAAATTTTGGGGTACAACATTAGGCATTTTAGGTCAAAACATCTTTGTGCAAACACAAACCCTAATTTGGGTCAACAGTGCAAGGAGGAGTCTTGAGCAGAGCAAACCCTAACTGGATCTTGAGCTCCAAGGGTCTTGTGATGAGAAAATGTTGAGGAAATGGGAGAGAAAATTTTGGGGTACAACAACTACCAACATTCATTGAAGGTAGAAAGAGAAAATATCATACCATCGCCGTTCACTGACGATGAACTATCAACGTTCACTGAAGATAGCAAAAAGATAACAAACACCGACGTTCACTGTCGATGTACTACCAACGTTCACTGAAGGTAGAAAGAGAAAATATCATACCACTGCCGTTCACTGACGATGAACTATCAACATTCACTGAAGACAGCAAAAAGATAACAAACACCGACGTTCACTGCCGATGTACTACCAACGTTCACTGAAGGTAGAAAGAGAAGATATCAAGTTTTCCAGAATTCTGGTGTTCTGCCAAGAACGTTTCTCGACTTCTTCTTTAACCAAGGAGATCTTCCTGGAAAAGGTACTATGTAACATGTCTCAAATAAAGAGACTACCACTTATTACCAAAAGGGAGCTGCAAAGAAAAATGGCTTTCCAAGGATAGAAATATGACTTCCCAGAGAAATGCCATGATATTCTCGCTGAGGAGATAAAGTCTTCCTGTGCAAAATAAATGCACAAACCAAAGCTCAAAGTTTTCAGAAATCCATAATAAATGATGTTGTCATGTAGCCACAAATCAAATTCAAACATAAACTAGAGCAAGACGGCCAATGCAGATTCATCCTTTGAGAAATAAACTCAAGAGGGAAGACCAAATTCAACCAAACAAAGAGCGCTACAGTAAAGGTCAGAAACACAATGTCCATGAATGATGATTTTAGCAATGTATGATGCATGTATGAATGTACGAGTTCTATTATGCATATGCTAATAAAAAGATACATAATCAGTGCCGACAAACGAAACTGCCTCAGCTACTAACAACATTGGGCTAAGCTTCAATCAGAAAGATCAATTCGAGAAAGGTGAAAGCTACTGCAGAAACCAAACCTATTGCATTAACTTCACTGAGGAGAACATAATCCGACTGTATCTTAAATCAAACAGACACTGGGATAGAGCACCTTGCTTCCGGATTCATCGGAGAAATAGTTTTCCAAAAGTAACATGCCTATTGGAGATTGCAAGATCAACCTTAAATAAGGCAAACTGACGTCGAAACAACCAAACCTCGCTGGGAAATTCAAGCCTACCTCCCAAGAGAAAAGAAACTGCGGGTTGAAAATTTTCACCACAAACCCTCATTCCAACAAGAGATGCCCTGGGATAACCCTCCCAAGAGATCAAGAAGTCAACACTAGTGCAAATACTGTAAAAAGAGCAACACCTCAGCACACCAAGGGAATAAAACCTTTCATCATATGAGGGAACCCTTTGCTGGGGAATCTGGGATGAAGGCTTCTGACCATGCAAACCCAAAATCAAAAGCGAAATAAGACTCGCCTGGGGATAATGGGATCACCAACCTAAATACTGTACTTTGTACCCACTGATATCGTCTTTAACTATCTGAGAAACACACAAAGATTGCGCACATACCAGCAAAATGACCTGAGAAAACCTTTATGAAGGAAGTAAATCTTCTTAAAGCAACCAAAATTTGTTCATCCTTGGGATCACCATTTTTGTTGTCATTGTTTCATCACAAATCCCAAAGTAAATTGAATTGTAAAGATCTCTTTTTTTGAAAAGTCAATTTTGCTTTTTAATCTCTTTGCTTTAAAAGTTATTATCAGTAATAAATGAAGTCTTTTCCAGCTAAATAAAATTAAGAATACAAAGAATTGGGCAAAAGCTCGAATTTCATTAATAGAATGGTAGTCTGTGAATGGCGAGACTCCATGGATGATTACAAAATTTGGTAAATGGTAATACATAATGGAAAATATATATTGAGATACAATGACCACTATCCCCCCTAACAACTTTTGAAATCCTGAGCAGCAGCCTCCGTTGAAGTATGGTGAGGATTCAAGAAGATTGTTGCTTCAACGATCAAGTCTTGTCTGACGTAGTTACTTGCCAAGAAAATCCCTAACTTTTGCCTAAGCTGCCCTTGCGGGTTTTCAACTTAGCGGGAAATTTATTCTGTTTGTGTCTCTAATATTTTCCTAGACCGCCCTTTCGGGTTTTCGACCTACCGAGACGCTCCTTTTTGCCTAAGCCCCCCTTTCGGGTTTTCAACTTAGCGAGTTGTTCTTTTATTTCTTTAGGCGAAGTATTTCTTGACCGCGTCAGCATTCATGGGACGTGGGAACTCCTCGCCATCCATAGTTTCAAGAATTAATGCACCACAAGAGAAGGCTTTCTTGATAACATACGGGCCTTCAAAATTGGGAGTCCACTTGCCCCTAGAATCAGCATTGAAAGACATGATCTTTCTGAGCACGAGGTCGCCTTCTCTGAATTCACGAGGTTTGACCTTTTTATCAAATTCTTTCTTCATTCTTCTCTGATATAACTGCCCACGATGCAAAGCTGTCATTCTCTTCTCTTCAATCAAATTCAATTGGTCAAACCTGTTCTGAACCTATTCAACCTCTGTCAATTTGGCTTCCATTATCACACGTAGCGAGGGAATCTCTACCTTGACAGGGAGTACAGCTTCCATTCCATACACTAGGGAAAACGGGGTTGCTCCTGTTGAAGTGCAAACAGATGTTCGATATCCATGCAGAGAAAAAGGGAGCATTTCATGCCAATCTTTATAAGTGACAACCATTTTCTGGATAATTCTCTTGATATTCTTATTAGCAGCTTCAACAGCCCCATTCATCTTTGGCCTGTATGGAGATGAATTATGATGGACAATCTTGAATTCTTCACACAGTTCAGTCATCATCTTGCTGTTCAAATTTGAGCCATTTTCAATGATGATTCTACTCGGCACACCGTATCGGCATATAAGATTGTTTTTGATGAAACTTACCACCACCTGTTTGGTAACATTGGCATATGAAGCGGCCTCTACCCATTTGGTAAAGTAGTCAATTGATACCAAGATGAAACATTGTCCATTCGAAGCCTTGGGTTCTATCATCCCAATCATGTCAATACCCCACATAGATAAAGGCCATGGGGGTGGAAATCACATTGAGAAGTGTCAGAGGCACATGGATCTTATCTGCATAAATCTGGCATTTATGGCACTTCTTTGCAAATTTGTAACAATCGGATTCCATTGTCAACCAATAATAACCTGCCCTTAGCATCTTTTTAGCCATTGAATGTCCATTAGCATGAGTGCCAAATGAACCTTCATGAATCTCATGCATCAACATGTCTGATTCGTGTCTATCCACGCATCTGAGCAAGACCATGTCAAAATTTCTCTTGTATAGCACATTTTCACTGAGGAAGAAACTACCTGCCAATCTTCTAAGTGTCTTTCTATCTTTCTTTGATGCACCAAACATGTATTCCTGAGTCTGAAGAAAATGTTTAATATCATAATACCAGGGTTTTTCATCTGCTACCTCTTTTGTTGCAAACACATGAGAGGGCCTATCTAGCCGTCAAAGTGTAATTCGGGGTATATCATTCCAAGCATTTACTTGGTACATGGAAGCCAAAGTTGCCAGAGCATCCGCCATTTGATTTTCATCTCTAGGAATGTGATGGAATTCAACTTTATTGAAGAATGGTAGTAATCTTCTAGCATAATATTTGTAAGGGATCAAGCCAGAGTAACGAGTGTCCCATTCTCCTTTAATCTGATTTATTACCAAAGCTGAATCACCATACACATCTAAAATCTTGATTCTGAGATCAATAGCTTCTTCAAGACCCATGATGCAAGCCTCATATTCTGCCATATTATTAGTGCAATCAAATGTTAACCTTGCAGTAAAAGGAATATGCGATCCATGAGGAGTGACAATCACAGCACCAATTCCTTTACCATAAGAATTCACAGCTCCATCAAATACCATACTCCAACGAGATTCAGGGTCGGGGCCCTTCTCAGGCAATGGTTCATCATAATCTTTCACTTTTAAGAACATCACATCTTCATCCGGGAATTCATATTCTAGATACTGATGATCTTCCACTGGCTGGTGAGCAAGATAATCTTCCTACACACTACTTTTGATAGCCTTTTGAGTGCGGTATTTAATATCATATTCGGATAATAACATCTGTCAGCGAACAATTCTCCCAGTAAGTGCAGGCTTTTCAAAAATAAACTTGATTGGATCCATTTTGGAGATCAACCAAGTAGTATGATTTAACATATACTACCGCAAACGCTTTGCCGTCCAGGCCAAAGCACAACATGTTTTTTCTAGCATGGAATACCGCGAATCACAATCAGTGAACTTTTTGCTAAGATGATAAATGGCGAACTCTTTCTTTCCTGTTTCATCCTGTTGTCCCAGAATACAACCCATGGATTTATCTAACACTGTCAAATAAATAATCAACGGTCTTCCTTCTATAGGAGGGAGCAAGATAGGAGGTTCAAGCATATACTCTTTAATACTTTCAAATGCCCTTTGGCAGTCATCTGTCCACACACAACCTTGATCTTTCTTTAACAACTTAAAGATCGGTTCACACGTTGCAGTCATGTGGGAAATAAATCTGGAGATATAATTCAAACGCCCGAGGAAACCCCTAACTTGCTTTTCAATTCTTGGCGCTGGAATTTCTTGAATTGCCTTGACTTTGTCAAGGTCAACTTCAATTCCTTTTTGGCTAACAATAAAACCCAACAATTTCCCCGATCTAACTCCGAAGGTGCATTTATTTGGATTCAGGTGGAGACGATACTTCCTCAAACGTTGAAACAACTTCAACAAATCTTCTATATGCCCTTCTTCAGTTTGGGATTTGGAAATCATATCATCAACATACACTTCGATTTCCTTGTGCATCAGATCATGGAATAGGATTGTCATAGCCCTCTGGTACGTTTCACCAGCATTCTTCAACCCGAAGGGCATCACTCTGTAACATAATGTTCCCCAGGGTGTGATAAACGTTGTTTTTTCCATGTCCTCCGGAGCCATTCTTATTTGATTATACCCGGAAAATCCGTCCATGAACGAGAATACCTTGAATTTTGCTGTGCTATCCACTAACATGTCAATGTGAGGCAATGGAAAATCATCTTTTGGACTAGATTTATTTAGATCTCTGTAATCTACGCACATGTGGACTTTTCCATCTTTTTTCGGTACAGGGACAATATTGGCAATCCATTGAGGATACACTTATGTCACAAGAAAACCAGCATTAATCTGCTTTAGGACCTCCTCCTTGATCTTTACTGCCATATCCGAATGGGTCTCAACTTTTGTTTAACTAGCAGACACTCTGGCTTCAACGGCAAGCGATGATCGATAATGTCTGTATCTAGACCAGGCATATCTTGATAAGACCAAGAAAAAATATCCACGTATTATTTCAACAGATCAATCAACCCGCTCTTCACATCAGGATGCAACGATGCTCCAATCTTAACCTCCTTCGGATCTTCTTTTGAACCCAAATTAACCACTTTCAAAGGCTCCTTATATGGATGAATGGTATTCTCCTCATGCTCCAGCAACCGTGAGACCTCTTCTGGAATCTCATCATAATCTTCTTCTTTGGCTCCAAACATAGGAAAATCAAAGTTGGGAGAGGGTGCAGGGTCATTGTATTCAACGGGTTTTTTAATTAATCTGCACATGGGATTTATGATTGTTTTTAGAAACTGACACATATAGCAAGTGATCATGCAAATTAATTTTCAATTATTATTTATTTTTTGAAATGTTTTTTTTACCATTTCCCAAGAAAAAGGCAGAAAATAAAAGACATAATTTGGAAGCAAAGACAACTTTTATTAATGATCTTAACAGTTATAGCAAACAGATAAGCCCTACAACATTAATACTTCAACCTTGGGCAGAGTGAAATCCTTTCAAAAGAAAGAAACAGATTAACAAAACAAATTACTTTGAAACATGTATGCAAGAAGGAACATCAATGGTGACCCAGTTCTGAACTCGGACTCCATGCGTCACATAATTAGGTGCTTCATGCTCTACTTCATCCTCTTCAACAACATTAATTCCAGAACCAATCGGATGGAGGTAGCCTCCACTGCGGAAAACATCATGATAACTGTTCACAGAAGACTTTGATTTCCAATTTTCGCCTTTACCATTCCTTGAAGAGAAACCTAAACCAACTCTATTTTTGTTCACGGGTGGATCCACAAGTCGTCCCCAAACTGCATTATGACCATTGCGCACAACCTGCTGTGCATCCTTCAAAGAAACCACAGAATTCTCATTCTTCCTTATGTTGTCAATGGATAGGACTTGGGACTGGGTTCCAACAGCAACCTCATCCGCTTCTACAATACTGAAAGAGGATAGATGGGATATCAACAATGCCTGCTCCCCATTTATGATCACTACCTTCCCTTCACGCACAAACTTTAGCTTCTGATGCAGAGTTGAAGTGACAGCCCCTACTTCGTGTATCCATGGCCGTCCAAGAAAACAACTATACGCGGGAATAATATCCATTACCTGGAAAGTTATCAAGAACAAATGTGGTCCTATATGGATGGGCAAGTCTACTTCACCGATGACAGATTTCCTCAACCCATCAAAAGCCTTCACAATGATGCCACTCGGGCGCATAGGTGTTCCCTGATACTTTAAATTCATGAGGGTACTTCTTGGTATAACATTCAACGCAGATCTGTTATCAATTAGTACATTAGATAGCGAGTCATTCTTGCAGTTCATGGATATGTGGAGGATCAGGTTGTGATTCCTCCCTTCATCTGGTAACTCATCATTGCAGAAACTCAAGTTGTTACATGACATAATGTTTCCAATTACGCTGCTGAATTGATCCAATGGCATGTCATTCTCTACAAAAGCCTGGTCTAGTACTCTCATCAATGATTCCCTATGACCGGAGGAATTCATCAGTAATGCCAGGATGGATATCTTTGAAGGAGTCTACAATAGCTGATCTACAATTTTGTAGTCGCTCATATTAATTACCTTCAGAATATCATCCACTTCTTTCTCTAATGTGGCTCCACTAGTTTCTCCTGCAGCCTTCTTAGGCTCATCGTTCTCAGCAATTTTCTTTCCAGTAACAATGTCTTTTCGAATAACCGGCGCAAACACACGACCACTACGGGTCACCCTTCTATTATCAGCTATATTCCTAACATCTGGTATTGGCTGGATGGGAATTTCCACCCCATCTTCTAAGATTGTGGCGTTGTATTTTTAAGGCACAACCTTATCCGATTTATAGGGAACAGGTCCTGGCAGACTAATTACCAATGGGCTAACAACTGGTTTGCTATGGTACTCCACCTCAAGATGAGCGGGTGCACCAAAACAAGGTACAATGGATTTTACACCTTCCTCAACACAATCAGCCCTCAAAAGGTCATTTCCGGCAAACAAATCTTCGTCTGAAGAAAAATACTCATCCGCGGAGGCATATTCTTCCTCTGACTCTTCTTCCATTAAACAAACTTCAACCATATCAATCTCGTGATAATAATCTCTCTGTCTTGTGATCCTAATAGTCCCATTGTCTAACAATAGCTGAACACCCTCTCTCACAATAGAACATCCTCGGGGGTCTCGACAGCAAACTATGCAAGACCCATATTGGTGTTCCACCTGACCAGCAGTACGGCAAAAGGTAGCGTGCAACTCTACGAGATCTTCATTCAAATACTCTACTTCAAAAATTCTAAATTCACCAGGACATCCAGAAACCATATTCACTTCCTCCTCATATTCTTCCCTAGGCCTGATTATATGAATTAGACCTTCATCCATCATCTGCTGCAAATCAGCCTTTATCATCTCGCAACCATGGATGTTTGTACTGCAAACAGCACAACCGGCATGGTCATGCGTATAATAACTGAATTCACATAGATCTGCATGCATCTTTACCAAATCTTCTCTAACCAGATTAATGTCAAAAATATGAAATTCACCTGAACAACTGGCCACCATATTTACAGCATTCACTCCCTCGTGCTTGGGTAGAGGATTGTCTTTCACATTAGGTCCCATGTCTTTAAAAGATAAAATTCCAGACTTCACCAACCTTTGCACTTAGGTCCTCAAAGGATAAAAATTCTTAACACTATGCCCTGGTGCTCCCTAATGAAAGGCACATGTCTGGTCTGCTTTGTAATACTAAGGCAGAGGTGATGGTACTGCTGGAGGTGGTCGTGTCTGGACCAACATCTTCTGAATCAATGCTGGTAGTAGCTCTGCATAACTCATGGGAATAGGGTCATAATTCTCCCTTCTCTGATTATTCCCTTGGTTCCCCTGCTGGGATTGTCTTTGATAAGCAAAGGTAGTTGGAGTGGCATTCATAACAGGAGTCACTGAAGCAACTTGCTGGTGACGCTGAAAATTCCTTCTAGGAGCATTCACTCTCCTCTCTTGTATGAAAGCATTGGTATCACCCTCTTTCTTCTTTGTAAACCCATAAGTTGTCTTCTTCATACCTCCAGATCCTTCACCCTTTGTCAAACGACCTTCTCTTACTGCCTCTTCTAGGCGGACACCCATTCCTACCATTTCTGTAAAATCACTCGGGGCACTTGCTACCATTCTTTCGTAGTAGAAGGCACCCAGCGTCTTCATAAAAATTTTAGTCATGTCTTTTTCCTCCATGGGAGGAATCACTTGTGCAGCCACTTCGCGCCATCTCTGCGCATACTCTTTAAAGGATTCTCTGTCTTTCTGAACCATGGCCCTAAGCTGGTCACAATCGGGTGCCATGTCCATATTGTACTTGTATTGTCTTATGAATGCTTCTCCCAAATCATTAAAGGTATGGATGTTGTCGCTATCTAAACTCATGTACCATTTCAACGCTGCACCGGTCAAACTATCCTGGAAAAAGTGAATCAACAGACGCTGATCATCGGTGTGGGTAGACATTCTCCTTACATACATCACCAAATGAGCACGAGGGCAAGTGTTGCCCTTGTACTTCTCAAACTCAGGGACCTTGAACTTAGCATGCACTTTAACATTTGGGACCAAACAAAGCTCATTCACGTTCTTCCCAAATAACTCTTTTCCCCTAAGAGCCTTCATCTCTCTTTGCATTCTATCAAATTGCTCTTGGAAATCATCCATTCTGTCATAAAGACCAAAATCTTCACTCAGTAGAGGGAAAGGACGACACACATCTTCAAACGGAACCAAATTCATCGAAGGAGGTGCAGCAGGAACAGTATGCACCACAGGAGGTGCTGGAGTAACAACATTTGGAACCACTGAAGCATCTTGGGGGCCCAAATTGAAACCTTCAGGTGCAAAATTCTCCGGCATTCCCCACGGATAACCCTGAGGCATACGATTCTGAACAACAGTCAGAGTAGCAGATACGGGAACAATAGGAACTTCAGCATTTTCCCTTGTTGGTTAAAGTTGAACACTCGGTGGCTGATTCTGAGCAGCCACCAGAGCTTCCATCAGAGTAGTCAAATTGGCCAAGCCAGCCTTCAGAGTAGAAACTTCTTCGCGCAGCTCGCGATTCTCCTGTTCCAAATTATCCATCTTCTTTTTGAAGTTAGCCTGAGTGTTGTAGTGATGAGTCCGTTTGCTGGACGAAGCAAAGAAGCTGGTTAAGGCACCTGGGTATGCATAATAAATGCAATAAATATGTGCAATATGATGCATGTCATGCAATGCACATGATTATTTTTATTCCATCATTTTAATATTTAAAGGGATTTAAGATCTATAGACATATTGCAAACATCAAAACGATAACACATTTGAAATACTGAAAATCATTTATTATAATATTTTCAAAATGGATTACAAGTTTCAATGATCCCAAGTACAAGATGAAAATACAATCTAAAAATCCTGAGATAAAGAAACTGATAGAGATAAATCTATACGCTGGCGCTTCCCTGTGAGCCTGGCAATCTGAGTTCTCAACCTCTGGTTTTCTTCCACATGTCTGATGGAAACCTCCTTCCAATCATTCGGATCAGGAAATGAGCAATCAACACCTGTTTGAGGCTTAGGAGAAAATAAATCCCCTTGCCTCTCCATATACTCCACCGCTCGACTCTCAAGGATCTCTATCAAATCATCTTTCTCCTTCAAGTCTACTTTGTAGGAACTCTCTAAAGTCCGGAACTTGTTCTTCCAAGCATCCCTTTCTTGCTGCATCCTAACCAAAGCGAGCTACAGTTATTCTAGATCATCTAATAAAGGAGGAGGAGTCTTCACAAATAAATCAGGCATGGGTGTCTCCCGAGTATACGACATCTTCAATTGGATGGCTCTCAATCGGACCCACTGAAGATATGGCTCTAAAGAAACAACACCCCTAGGCCCTAAATACTTCCTACTATTCTTATGAATGTGACGTCAGGCCTTTGCAATCTTCTCCCTAGCTTCCTTATGGTCTTCTCCCTCCTTCAGAAAGAAACTACTCAAATGAATATTGTTCAGTTTATCTCTCATTAGATATCCAAGCTGTCGCCGTGCAAGAACATGGTTATAGTTAATTCCTCCCTTTGTACCAAGAAGAGGTACATTGGGGAAACTACCACAACTGTCAACAATCTCTATATCCTGATAAGCTCGATGATACCAATCAATATCCGAGTGAGTAAGTGCCATGATCTTAGGAGCCCAAGGAGGTTCCTTCTTGACATCCCAAAAAGCATCAGACTGAGGCATATGAGAGATGAACCATAAGTACAACAAAGGCGTGCAACAGATAATCATTCCCCCATGATAAGAACTCTGAAGATGAACAGAGTAATAAGCATCACCCAACAGTGTAGGAACTGGGTTTCCAATCATGAAAATCCTGATAGCGTTAATGTCGACAAACTTTTCCACGTTAGGAAATAAGAACAAGCCATAAGAAAGTAAAGCAAAGATAGCCTCAAAAGCAACCGTACTCTTCATTCTGAAAAAGTAATGAGCTTACTCCAATAAGAACTGAGCTGGTAATCCTCTAATCCCTCCTTTAGTAGTCATATGGGCTTCCACCTTAGACTTCTCCAGATGAATCAAAGCAGCAATCTCATGTGGTTTTGGCTCACCCTCTAAACCAGTAAAAGGAACATGATCGGTAACAGGTAAATCCAGTAGATAAGAATACTCCTCCAGTGTAGGCATCAGTTGATAATCGGGAAAAGTAAAGCAATGATACATCGAATCATAGAACTGGACCAAGGTCGAGAGAATACCCTCCTTCATCTTCAACTTCATGAGAGGAATAATGGGTCCATACTTCTTCTGAAAGTCTGCAGGACACTCAATCTCTGGAATCAGACTGATCAGCTCATCTATCTTGGGATCCTTGAAATTGTATTTCCCGGTCTTTCTCTTTCCAGAATCCATGATTAAAAGTACCTGAGATATTCACAAATAGTCAACCTGTAAATCCCTTGAAATATTGTTTTCTTCAAAAGATGCTTATGAGTGCATGGATGCATGATGCAACAATCACACACAAGATCACACATATAGGGTTCATAGGTTCAACGTCACGAGCATGAGGTCGAAGGTACTACCCATAAGGTGTTGGTCTAATAGTTATAACCTGCCGAACAAGGTTCTAGAGGTTCTTAGAGTCTACATCCTTCCTTCGGATATTACCAACTTCCCGATTAACTCGGTAATTAGTAATATTCTCAAGAAAGACTCGTCCGAGCGTAGTATCGTGTGACAACCATTTCCATATTACTCTGTCATAGCTTCCGCACTACACCTAAAAGGCCAAGATGGGTTTAGTATTCTACGATCCTCAGTTTCAACAGGCTCCCAGGTCGAAAGTAGTACGTCTTCCCAATTACTCGGTAAATGACACTACAGTCAAAGGGGCCTCCACTGAGTGGGGGATCTCATGCCTCCTTTTTTGGGATTACTCCCTCAAAGTTAACATGACTATACCTCCCGTCCTATCTTAAAGTTTACCCAAGTTCGGGTATAGGACTTATGAGTAATCACCAAGCACCCTGAAAACCAGGAAAATCCAAACAAACATATATACAAAATATAACACATAAACAACAATAGCACATATACAGATATATATATAAAGATAGGCTTAACCCACTTAGGGATGGACCAGCAAGAGGTCAATATTTCCCCAGTGAAGTCGCCATTTTTCTGTAGCGGTAGAAATGTTCAAGACTAAGCCATTGGATTGACTAGACTTTATACAAATCAAAATAAAAACCGCCATCGTGCTTTATTATTTCCAAAGGAATGGGAAAAGAGCGAATAACCCAAAAAAAAGGGGGAAAGATTTAAGGTAAGGGGGTTGGTTATGCAAAGGGAAGGTATTAGCACCCTAAACATCTACAGTACTATGCAGGAGCCTCTTTGTAAAATCTGTATATTTTGGCTATAAAAATGTGTTGTATATAAAATGGATGGTGGAGGTGACAAAAGAAATATATTTTTATGATTTTTGCACCCGCCGCGGTTGCGAACCTTTAGTGCCTACATACCACCTTTCGTGCAATAGGGGATTAGGGTACACATAGTTCCTCTTTTTAAAATTTGAAACATGAGTGTGTTGGGTAATTTTATGAGATAAGACGTCATCGTCATTGTCCGTGTGGAAAACATACTTACTATCCACAATCATGAGAAAGGAGAATTTGCATCATCTCAAAGTGGAGGATATGGCTTGGATTTCAAAATCAACAATGTCTCACTTAACACCCAAGTGGATAATATCTCTCTTTACTACATATTGTAGAAGTATAGTTGTTTGCATCACTACAAGGATTGACAAGAGCCTAATCTTTTAAGAAAAGTTTTAAAGGTAAAAGCCAAAGTTGCAAAATGATTGGAAATGAGATTGATTGACTTTTAGTCTTCTCACAAAAAGTGTCAAAGTATTATTAAATTGATTGAAGTTTATTTATGAAAATGTTTTGAAAATGCATGGACCTAAGTCCAAGTTTATTATGAAAGTGTTTAAGTTTCAAAACAAGAAGAGTTTTCAAAAGGAGGGAGAAGATTTTTGAAATTAAAGAAGATGGGAGGAGAAGAAGAGACTATCCTAAAGCATAAGGTAAAAGCTAAGGATAAGGATCATCTAACCAACAAGAAGCCAAAAACTTGACATTATGAGTCAAGATAGAATTCCCATTCTTTGGATTGAAACCAAGCAAGCAAAGATACTAGACCTCTTCAAATGTATTAAGTCTTCACAAAAATTGGGCAGAGTAACGGCTGTATACGAGTGAATTCCATATTACAAATCAAGGATGCAATCACAAAAAATAAACCACACATAAAAACAAACAAGCAACCTAATGTATTGAGGTAAACCTCAAGAGATCCACATAAAATAATCAGATAAGATCACAAGGTCTCCAAGATAGGCCAAAGTTTCTAATCCTAAGTCCAGAAAAGTCCACTGCTCCATAATGCCAAGGATAGTAACCAAATAGTCCAAGTACCATTAAGAGTTTTTTAGGGTTTATGTTTATTATTAAGTATCTTAAGAAAAGAAAGAAAAGAAAAGCTCAAGTGAGCAAAGTAAAATAGACAAGAATAAATAAATGCTCAAATGAGCAAAGATAAAAAAATGACATGAAATGTAAAATGCTAAAAAATAAATAGGACATAAAGCATAAAAAGAATAAAGCATAAAATAAACAAGTCAATATTTAGTGGTTAGTTGGATGACCATCTTGAAACTTGCATTTGGAACTCATTAGAGGATTGGTAGAACCAAAGCCTCCATACAACAAGTTGCATTTACTTTTTGTCAAGTATATCATCCATTTGGAATTCTCACAAGTACTATTTAATGATCAACGATGTTTAAGTGATCCGCGTTGACCAAAGGTGTTGTAGATCCATTAGAGGATTGGTAGAACCAAAGCCTCCACACAATGAATCTCAAGGTTATTAGATCAAAGAGATCAAATTAACATACTTGGGCTTGCAATCATAAGTTTGGGCCACGAATGATCATTTATTCGAATCGGGACAAAATTTAGCGCTATGTTAAGCAATCATAAGTGGACTTATGTAGAAGTCGCACCTATTTGAGGCCGGTCAATAGCAATCTATGCACCATTTATTTTGAGACATGATATAGAGATCATGCTCCAACAACACTTAATGCAATAAGAAGGGGATGAGATGAAGGGGAATTAGGGTAAAAAAGAAAACCACATTTGAATTAAAAATTGAATCAAACTATTATTAAAATCATTCATCAATTTTGGTGGAGTTGAACTCAACACCCAAGATCCAATGATGTTAATAAAATCATGATCAAAAGATCAACTCAAGACAGCCAGAAAATAATAAAAAAAATAATAATATATTTAATATATACATTTAAAGGGTTAAAAAAGAAAGTTTAAAATAGAAAACAATGAGAAAAATATCAATTATGTTCAAATTAATCAAGAAATAAAAAAATAAAACCATAGAAAAATTAGAAATGGGTCCAAATATTTTTATAAAAAATTTGGGAATTTTTTAAAAAATCAGAAACTATTTTTTAAAATTAAAATAAATGGGTAAAATAGACAAAAATAGTAAAAAAAAATAGTACAGTCAGAAACAAAAATAAAATAAAGTCACCAATATTTGTCACAATGTCATTGGATCATTCCATAATTTTTTCAGAATTTAAAAATGTGTAAAAGTATTTTTAAACATTTTAAATAAATCAAATAAGTGAAAAATTCATAAAAAATACCAAAACACAAAAATAAATTGTGAAAAAATAAAAATCAGAAAGAGAATAATCATAAATATTTTTCATAATTTTTTTTAGATTTTTTGGACTAAAAATGAATTTCCTATGATTTTTTGAAATTTAAAACAATTAAAATACAAAAATCAGAAAAAGAAAATAAAAGAAAAAGATGTGGACCATTGGATGAGAGTCAAAACGCGTTAGTAATCAAATCCAAGGGATCTGGCATGCTGTGCATATCATGGTCTTTACTGAATAAAGCACTGAATCAAATATAAATCAGATTTTAAAAAAATACAAATGGCACGCTTTCATTGGTTAGAAGGTCACACATTGGTCATCTTCAACTCCAGCCTCACGAATTGTAGGTCTCTCAAACTGTAAAATCAGAAGCTCAGACCTATGCCATTAGTTTCGTCTCTTCAAGACGAAGATAACCATACCCTCGTGCCATTTTTATATAAACTGTAACTCAAGCAATTTGGAAAGAAAGTTTTGAAAGGGGATTTGAAAATTCATGGTCAAAACGTGTTTCGAGATAAAAGTAAGTGTTGCGACTATAACCAGGGCAATGAGAGAAACACAATGGTACCAAAGTTTTGAAGAATCGATGAAGGAATCTACATATTGAAGTTGAGTTGCAGAGCTCTGAAACCGGACTTCTATAGAGCAATATAGGGCACGATTCTTTAATGTAATGGTATGGTTAGCTTCAGGGAAGATTAAGGAGGGTGAATTGATGGAGAAAATGGATTGAAAAAGGATTGTGAATAGAATTCGAAGTAGCTGAATTATGAGTTGTGAAGCAAGTTTAGAAGGGTGATTTTGGCTATCTAAGCTTGAGAAAATGAATGGGATAGCACATGTATTTATAGGAGAAGCAAATGGGATCAAAAGGAAGGGTGAATGATGCAATTTGGAGGGAATTCGTGCAAACCTGATGCATGAGTGAAGTGTGATCCAAACTTCACCAAAACTCATCCAATTATTGCGTTTTAATGCACTAATCCACTTGGAAAAGTTGGCTAATCATGTTTAGACCCAAAACGCGTGCTAATTTGAGGTTTAGAGGTTGTAACATGAAATTCAAATTCTGACTTGCAGGGAAACTTCAATTCCAAGTCACCACTTTTGAAACAATGGCATTTCCATCTCAGGGAGTCTTAAGGCATGATTCTTGACACTTTGGAAAGATGAGGTAACAAACTTTGCAATGGAAAAAGAATGGAATCAATTGGAGGCTTGAGCTGAAAATTACATGGAGTCAAAGTTGGAGAAAAAAGTTGACTTTCCATACTTAGAAATATTTCAAATTCTTCTTTAAAAATAACCTATAATCTCTTGCATCCAAACATGGATTTCCACTTAGAATTTGCTCTTTACCCAAAAAGATGGAACGAAGTAGATCTCTTGAATGACATTTTGCAATTTGAACCACTCAAAATCTCCAAAAATTGAGCAAGTTATAACTTGTTGAAATTGGCCAAAAATCATGAAATGACCTATAGTCTTTTGCATTCTTAAGGCAACTTCCATCCATTTTCTTACTTTGCACATAAAAGAAGGCATGAGGTACACATCCTTAAGATCATCATGGAAATTAATGGGCTCAAGGTGATAAATATTGACCAAGTTATGACAATTTGAAGTCACATATGGAAAATTAGGGATTCAACTGGATGACTTGTGATCTTTCTTCTTCACCAAGTTCCTTCCACATGAAAACTCTTTGGAACTTTTGAAGTGATTTGTTGGTAACTCTTTGAAGAGAAGATTTTTTTTGGAATCATTCAAAAATTACAAAATATGAGAAAGATATGCCTCTTTGAAGTCCAAAACCCTAGCCTCTAAATCAAGAGAATGCTTGGTGGAACTTTGCCAAGTTTAAACAACTTTTTGTGCCAATACTCTTCCTTTGTGAATAGAAATTGTTGAGGATGATGATGAGGACCTATGGCCACCAAAACCAATTTCATATCAACTTCAAAACAACTTCAATGGTGAGGTTTGAATCTCTCAAGCTTTTGACTAGGGCATGGAAATAAACTCATGATCCCATGAAGCAACTTGCTAAACCTCATTGCTTTTACCTACATTATCAACAAGTAAGACAAACCAATATTGCATTTTATTAATTAGAGAGAAAAATAAAATTACAATATCTATGATCACAAAAACAAACCAATCAAGGTGTTTGGTAACTTCTCAAAGAGAAAAGCTAAAGATAGGGAGAAGAACCAAAATCCCTAATGTGATTTTGTGGTGATTGAAACAATGTGATATGATGAAGGGATCTTAGGGGCAAAAATTGGGGTACAACAGGTAGACCCTGCAAAGGTGAAATCCATACAAGAGATGCCAGCTCCAAGTAATGAGAACAAAGTTAGAGGTTTCTTGGGATGTCTAAATTATATCGCCAGGTTCATTTCACATCTGACTGCTACTTGTGAGCCGATCTTCAAACTCCTGAAGAAAGATCAAGTGGTAAAATGGAATGATGAATTCCAGGTCGCCTTCGATAGAATCAAGGAATACCTCTAAGAGCCTCCCATTCTGATGCCTTTGATTGAAGGAAAACCTTTGATAATGTACTTAACAGTGTTAGACAATTCAATGGGGTGTGTGATGGGGCAGCATGACGAGTCTGGTCGAAAAGAGCACGCAGTATACTACCTTAGAAAAAAGTTTACCGACTGTGAGACAAGATACTCACTGCTCGAGAAAACTTGTTGCGCTTTGGCATGTGCTGCTCTCCGACTAAGACAATATATGTTGACCCACACAACTTTGCTGATATCTAAGATGGATCCGATCAAGTACATCTTCGAGAAGCCCGCTCTCTCCAGAAGAATAGCAAGATGGCAGATGATCTTAACCGAATACGATATCCAATATACAACCCAGAAAGCAATCAAGGGAAGTGTATTAGCTGATCATTTGGCTCATCAGGCCGTGGATGACTACCAGTCCATGAATTTTGAGTTCCCAGACGAGAATATTATGCTAGTGACTGACTATGAAGAACCTGGACCGGATGAAGGACCTGAAGAAAGATATCGATGAACCATGGTTTTTGACGGAGCCTCGAACGCACTCGGTAATGGCATCAGTGCTGTAATCATATCCCCTGAGGGCTGCTGTAATCCTTTCACTTCCCGACTATGCTTCAACTGTACCAACAACATGGCAGAGTATGAAGCATGCATCATGGGTCTCAAAGCTGCTATTAACCTGAGGGTCAAGTTCTTAAATGTTTTTAGGGATTCAGCCTTGGTGATAAGTCAGATCAAAGGAGAGTGGGATACGAAGCACCCGAATCTCATCCCGTACAAAGAGCACGTGCTGACATTGCTTCTACACTTTGAGGAGGTAACCTTTGAATATTTTCCATGAGATAAGAATCAGTTAGCAGACGCGCTAGCTACCATGTCTTCTATCTTCAAGGTCAGGTGGGATAACGAGGCCCCTCAGATCACTATGGAAAGGTTGGATGAACCGGCATATTTCTATGAGATCGACACGGAAAGAGTAGCAGAAAAACCTTGGTTCTATGAAGTAAAGAGATATCTAGAGGCTCAAGAGTATCCCGAGGGGGAATCTGTCAATGATAAAAAGTTTCTGAGAAGGTTCGCCATAAAATTCTTCCTCAGTAATGGAATCCTCTACAAGCGCAACCTTGACTCTACCCTACTTCAGTGCATAGACAAGAGCGAAGCAGAGAGGATTATGACAGATTTACACAAAGGTACCTTCAAAACCCATTCAAGTGGACATACCATGGCTAAAAAGATCCTACGGGCAGGATACTATTGGTCCACTATGGAAGCAGACTGCTATCAACATTCCCGAACTTGTCACAAATGCCAGATCTATGTTGATAAGGTGCATGTACTTCCGGTTCCTTTGAATGTCTTGACGAATCCTTGGCCCTTTGCAATGTGGGGCATTGACATGATCAGAGAGATTAGACCTACCGCTTCCAATGGGCATCGCTTCATCCTGGTAGCCATTGATTATTTCACGAAGTGGGTTGAAGCTGCCTCTTTTGCTACTGTTACCAAGAATGTTGTGGCACGGTTTATCAAGCATAACCTAATCTGTCGGTATGGTGTGCCATAGAAAATCATCACTGACAATGGTACAAATCTCAATAATACAATGATCACCGAACTCTGTAAACAGTTCAAGATCCAGCATCATAATTCGTCCCCTTACCGTCCGAAGATGAATGACACTGTGGAGGCTGCTAACAAGAACATCAAGAAAATTATATAGAAGATGACAGTGACATAGAAAGACTGGCATGGGATGTTACCATTTGCTCTTCATGGGTACCGCACCTCCACACGAACATCGACATAGGGAAACACCCTACTCTCTGGTATATGGCATGGAGGCTGTCCTGCCTATTGAGGTCCCGATCCCTTCTCTGATAATCATGAAGGATGAAGGTCTGAATGAAGATGATTGGATCTAGACTAGACTTGATCAACTGAATCTGATCGATAAGAAGAGACTTACTGCTGTTTGTCATGGTCAAATATATCAAAAACGGATGATCAAGGCTTTCAACAAAAAGGTCAGGCGCCAAGCATATCAAGTCGGGGATCTAGTGATCAAGCGTATTATATTTCTGCAAGGTGATCCCAGGGGAAAATGGAATCCAACATACCAAGGGCCATTTGTGATCAAAAGTATATTTCCTGGTGGAGCCATGATTCTGACCACCATGGACGGTGACGACCTTCCTCACCCTGTCAATGTGGACATAGTGAAAAGATACTACTCATAAATAAGACCCGCTAGGTTGACTGGCCTAGGAAAAAATAAGGGCTTCCCGCGAACCAAAAGGGTTCGGGCAAAATTAGGGATGAAAACAAATAAAACCTATACACCAAGCAAGTCGAAAACCTGAAAAGGCGGCTTGGGCAAAAAAGGGTATACCGGTGGACTGAAAACCCGAAAGGCAGTCCAGGAAAAAGTTAGGGATTTAAAGCATATCACTATGTCCCATTGGATCACCTTGCAACCAGACTTCAGTATCAACTATCAAGTTCGAACGACACCGATTAATCCAGTCAGCTTCTGACAAGCAACAACGTGATGAGACACCCGAAGACATAGCCGCAATAGCAAAACTGAAGCTCAATGGGATTATTACACATAGCTATTTTCTTCTCTTTGTACACAATATTGTATAACTTTGATTTTCACGGCGGCATTCTCTTACTAGAGCGTCAACTTCCTTGTACAAAAACGCCTGTTATAGGCCAACTTCGAAATTAGTACAAGTCACTTTTACAAAACCATTTGTTTTTCTTTTTCTGTTTTGTTTTGCAAAAACGTCCAATGATTTATTATTGACATATGTATTTGAATAAGATTTCTATTCACAAATATTCACATAAAAAATGGAAAGACAATTGCTTATAACTTAAGAAATAAGGCAAAAAACTAAAAAAACATGTCAATCCCGACAGTTACTCCTTCCGGCAGGTACAGGGGCAGGGACAACTTTGAAACAAGGTCACCATTACATGCGACCCTGTGACATCTACACTCCCCATAGAGTAGAGGCAACCAAAGCGTTGACATCGGCTTCCCCAAACATGAGCTACTTTCCCCAGCAAAGTTCCTTAAGAGAGCTGACATCTATACTTCCCAGCCGAATTTTATAATCGCAAGCGGTTCATAAAGTTATTCCCCAAGTAGATTTTATTTCTCTGAGTATAGAAGCTCAATCCCCAACAGAGTTTATTCCTCCAGCTACGGAACTTCATCCCCCATTAGAGTTTATTTCTCCGAATCAGCAAAATCCTCCAGCAAAGCATCTCCTCTCTCAAACAAAGTTATTCCCCCACAAAGTTATTCTCAAGCAGAGCCTCTCCCCACTAGAATATTCACAAATAGAAAGGAGTAAATCTATGGCTAGTCATCTCCGTTCACCATCCTCAGTAGAAGTAGAAGAACCACTTTTTCTACAACAGTCAGGAATTCAATTTCCAGTACTCTCTAGCAGCAGTCAGGGATTTATTTTCCCAGACTCGGATATGTCACAATAGCATTTCATGTTCATACATCATGACATGCGCATACATATTGCATACAGCATAATCTCATTTATTTTGAGAACATCATCACACAATGCATTTCATGCATCACATATAATTAATCATGTACCTTTCCAGGAAAGATGGTTATCATCAACAATTCCAACAATTTAAGATTAAATCCATGAAGCTATACATGTCATATCTGCAGACAACTAATGGAAAATCAGTTCGCAAAAACAAACGGGTTAACTAATCTACGTGGTCCAATGAGGCATCCCTACTGCCCAGACTCTATTTCGAAGTAACCCTACTACCCAGGTTCCTTCTCATAGCCCTACTACCCAGGTTTTATTTCGAAGTAACCCTACTACCCAGGTTCCTTCTCATAGCCTTCCTACCCAGGCTTTATTTCGAAGTAACCCTACTACCCAGGTTCCTTCTCATAGCCTTACTACTCAGGTTTTATTTCAAAGTAACCCTACTTCCCGGGTTCCTTCTCATAGCCCTACTACCCATGATTTATTTCCAAATAACCCTACTACCCAGGTTCCTTCTCATAGCCCTACTACCCAGGCTTTATTTCAAAGTAACCCTACTACCCAAGTTCCTTCTCATAGCCCTACTACCCAGGCTTTTATTTCGAAGTAACCCTACTACCCAGGTTCCTTCTCATAGCCCTACTACCAAGGATTTTGTTCCAAAGCAGCCCTACTATCCAGGCTTCATTTCGAAGTAACCCTACTACCCAGGTTCCTTCTTATAGCCCTACTATCCAGGCTCCTTTTCAAGAATTATCTGACGCAGTTTTGCAGGGACTTATCCCGAGAAAGCCCTATACATGTTCCTTCTCTTTTATCTCCGGACAACAGTTTACAAAAATGTAAAACCTGGCCCGACCAAATACGGTCGATTTCATATTCCCCAGTAAGTCTCCGTGAAACCCGGACTCGACCAGATAACAACGCACTTTTGTCTTATCAATCAAGAGTTAATTCCCCAATAGAGTAATGGACAACTGAAGCTCCTAGACTCTATTTCCCAGGATATAAACCAACATTCCCCGGCGAAGTCCTCCTCAACGGCAGGTACAGGGATTCTCGCAAAAGAATCTCTTATGCGACCAATATCTTTTCTGGATGGCATCTTTAAGCCCATTCCCGATATTATCGACTGACATTCACTTCATGCGAGTGCAAATTTCAGGGCACTCTAGTATTTAATCATCTTCCACCTTCAGATCATGAAAGGCAAACAAGCCAATCTACATCCTCAGGTTTAGGAAGATTGAACACGGGGAGCTGTTGTACCCCAAAATTTTCCCTCTCATTTTATTCAACACATTCGCATTGAGGTCCCTAACTTGCCCAAGGATGCCCAAGAATTGACTAGATAAGTTCTCTTCCTAAGGCAATGAACCTCCAACTAGGGTTTCACTTTTCATCAAGATATATGAGCTTCAAAGACCTCAAAAGATTACCATGGTCCTAATATGTCCCCAATACTATCCATGCAAAGTTTCATGCCTTGCACAAGAAGTTTGCTCAGTCAACTGCTCAAATGCCTTAAAATCAACTATACTGGGTCAAAAGTCAACTGTGACCCACATACAGTCAAACGTCAAGATTTTTGGTCAACATCAATATTTTGAATGGATATCCATCATTTGATCAAGGTATGATCATGATTCCTCAAGGAATTCTCCTAATTCATCAAAACTCAAAAGTTGCTAAATTAGGGTTTTCTATAGGAAAAGTCAACCAAACTTTGATCAGGCATAACTTTCTCATACTTTATTAGCAATTTCTCATCCAAGTCTCATTTTGAAGATAATCTAATTCCCTACAACTCATATTCATCTCTCAAGTTCAAGAAATTCACTCATGAAAAGATATAAATTCAGACATTATAGGTCCTTTTCAAAAGTCAACAAAAACACCTTTTGGGTCAAAGCTTATCACATAAACATGGAATATCCAGTTGAGTTGAAACTAAAGGGGTTGCCTCGGGGACATCCTAAGCTTTCTAAAAAATCCAAGAACACCCTCTTAGGGTCAAAATTGAGAGAGATATGCATTGTCAAAGTTGACTATTTTTGGAAATTTACACAAAGTTAACAATGCCCAAAATTGCATTTTTTCCACATGGGCCCATCTTTTCAAGATTGAATCTCAGTCCTAGCATGGTACACGACCTATGGGACCCTCCATGCCTTATTTATTTGTTTATTTAATTTATTTTTATTTTTACTCATTTAAAACTCAAATAAAATCAAATAAATCCAAATAAATCACATAATTTGTTTTAGGAATGATTTTTGCATTAAATGGAGATCTCATGTGCTGTCAATAGTCAAAGAAATCGTGTAAGCTATGAATGGGCAAGGATATTCAAAATTGAAAAGATTTGAAGCAAAATTGAAAGGCATTAATATCTTTGGATTCTTGTCATACTAGTTGACCTAATGTGATTCACATATATATGCCAAGCCATTTCAACCCTAAGGATGGACAATAACGTGCAACCTGCCTCAAGGAGCCAGCCAAAGTTTTCAAAAAATTCAAGAGAGGTGTAATCTTGTAACGCACGATCCAACGAGTTTCAGTCAAAGCCAAGAATTCTATCATCCTCCCGGGACTCCCAACATCTCATCTAATCCATCTTTGAAGGTTAAAACACCCAGAATCACCCTAGCCCAATCCACACGATTTGGTAAAATTCTCAAACTCAAACTTGTGATTCAGGTGATATAAATTGAATCTTTGCATTAGCATATGTTTATAATGTCATTCTAAGGTGTTTTGAATCATTAGCTGCAAGCATGCACGCAGAAACAACAAGGTGCCATTGTTAGGGCACAAAGGTTTTTGTTTCTCGTATCTGTGTTTACATGCATTTTTAGGTCAAATGGAGGCCACCATCGTGATCGCAACACTCAAAATAGGGGGTAGGGTATCATTTGCACTTTGGTCCATCGTGTTTGGCAGGTTTTGGCATTTTGAGGCTACTGGAGAAGGTGACCATAGCTGAGCTCCGACACCGTTGACTGGTTTGAATTCTGTTGGCCTGTTTGTCATCACATCACTGGTCCATGTCAAAGCTGATTGGGCGCGTTTTGAATGTTTGAAATTTGGATTGTTTTTTCATTATATTATAATATTTTTATTATATACACGAATGAGTTAACAACACAGATGGCAAAGGAGCAAGCATGTGAAACCAAAGACCTGGGTTCGATCCAAGAAACCAGCTTTTGCATTTTCCCAATATTACTTGCAGGTTCCAGTGTCTAACATCCAGCGTGTATACCTTGCGTTCTTAAGATCTAACCATTAGATCTTTCCAAGATCATATCTAGCGCTCAATCAACCAATCCCCATGGTGAACCCCCAGATGAGAACCTCACTGAATCATGCGTAAGGCAGATGGGCCAGCTATTCCAGGCTTTGCAAAATTTAGCCATGCACCCCCAAAATTACTTCCAGCATCAGGCCCATTCTTGTTTTTTTATTTATTTCACTATTTTGTGTTATTTGTTTTACAGTTTTTACAAAACACTTTTTATATTAAATAATAAAATCAATAAAATCACAAAAAATATAGAATTAGGTTTTTTTTAGTAAAATCAGTTTTTTTTTGGAAATTAATTAATTTAATGATATTGAATTGATTTGTTTTCATTAAGTAAAGATAATTATAAAAAAAGGTTTAATTCATAAATATTTAGTTTTCTCAATAAAAAATCAAAAATATTTTTCTTTATTTAAGTAGATTCTTTAGGATATTTACTTTATTCTCTAGCGCATTTATTTATTTATTTTTTCCAATTATTGCATCTGTTTCGAGTTTGTAATAAATTTTAGCTTAGGTTTATTTCTGCTTTTATTTACCGCTTTTCCCCAAGTTTGGTTATGTAACCCCCTCATAAAAGCCTTGTAATAGCTAGGTTTAAGATTCTCGCATTTTATTTTTTTCACTACTATTAACTGTTAGATGAATGATCATAGGATTGAATGGAAAGATAAATTGAATGTTTAAAACAGTAGAATACCCTAACTGTGCAAAGATAAACAAACTGAAATCAAACACTTGCACATGCTCACCCCTAGGGTATCTCCCACTTCGGTTGCCTCGGAAAAATACGGTCACTATTCTCGAACATGAGAATTTTAGTGATTGTCCTCTAATTCAGAGATCACAAGTCCTTTTCGAAAGTTGCCTCGTTAAAATAAAATGCAATCTTAGAACTTTAGGACAGTTACTAAGAGATCTTTCCCTGTTGCCTTAAGTGATCGTAATCGTCCCTTTCGATTGTCCCTCAGACTCCAACGATGGAGCTACCTTCTCCTTAATAGTAGGATAGTGCTGTCTAAAGGAAATAAGAAAACGAACAATCTTTTTCGAGTAGGTAGAAACTTTTAAGTACTTGCTCAAAACAATCAATTTTTCACACTTACACTTTCAAACACTTTTCAACTAAAGTTTTCAAAAACGCTTTATCACACTCTTGAGGACTGATACAAGGGTTACCATAAAGTGAAACGCCGCACTAAGGCATTTTCAAAGCTTTTTAAAACACACACAAAAGAAATTTAAAAATGAGCAAGTACCTAAGAGCCCATGGAAAACCATGGATAGAAAGGGTGCTAACACCTTCCTTTTTTATAATCTACCCCCCGTACTCAGAAACATCTCGAAAAAGGTTTTTTCTGTTCTTTTTTCCCTTTTCCTTTATTGGATAAAATAAAAGATGATGACGACTCTTGCTTACCGTTCATTTGCAAACAAAAAATGCAAAAACCAGTAGTAACTAAAAACAATCAGTTTTACTACCGTATTACACACCCCCTCTACCGAGGGAGAGGAGTTTTGTTCGTTTGATTTATAGTAGTATGATTTATAGTTTTGTTCATATGCATATGTTCATTCAATTTTAGTCATCGGACTTTTTTGCACTCAAAACAAAAAAAACAACAAGTTTGCACTTCAAAGTATATTTGTATTGATAATCTGCCTATAAACAGGCTTTTTTTTCCCAGGAGACAAAAATCCTAGTAAGAGGAAGTCGTCGAAAAAACGAAAAGAATACAAAGTGAAAACAAAAATTGTATATCCATGTGGAAGTGATCTTATTGGTTTCCAACTCCGCTATTTCCCCTATGTCTTTGAACATCATCCCTTGTCGTCGAAAGAAGTTGATTGAATTAATCTCATACCATTTGAACTTTTGACCTTGGTAATAAAGCTGATTATTAGTGATCCGACAGGATATAGTCGTACGCCTTAATCCTTAACTTTTGCCTGGACGTCCCTTTCAGGTTTTCAGCCCACCAGGATACCCATTTTTTCCCAAGTCTCCCTTTCAGGTTTTCGACTTGTCGGGTGTACAATCTTTTGTATATATCCCTAATTTTTGCCCGAGCCCTTTTGGTTCTCCGGGATGCCCTTATTTTTGCCTAGGTATGTCAACCTAGCGGATCATTCTTTATGCATAGTATTTTTTGACTATTTTTGCGTTCACAGGATGCTGGAAATCTTCGTCGTCCATAGTGGTTAGCATCAAAGCACTGCCAGAGAATACTTTCTTTACAACAAATGGCCCTTCGTAAGTGGGAGTCCATTTGCCCCTGGGATCTCCATGTGGTAAAATGATGTGATTTGTTACCAAGTCGCCAGCCTGATATACTTAAGGGTTTGATCTTTTTGTTGAACGCCTTGATCATACGCTTTTGATATATTTGACCATGACAGACAGCAACCAATCTCTTCCCATCGATCAAATTCAACTGATCCAATCTTGTTTGAATCCATTCATCTTCGTCTAAGCTTGCTTATTTCATAATCCTTATAGAAGGAATTTGAACTCCAATAGGCAGGACAACTTCTATGCCATAGACTAAAGAAAATGGGGTTGCCCCAGTTGATGTTTGTACTGAAGTACGGTAGCCATGGAGAGCAAAAGGTAACATCTCATGCCGGTCTTTATAGGTCACCACTATCTTTTGCATAATCTTCTTTATGTTTTTGTTGGCGGCTTCCACTGTGCCATTCATCTTAGGTATGTATGGAGAAGAATTATGGTGCTTGATCTTGAACTGCATGCAGAGTTCAGTGATCATAGCATTGTTGAGGTTGGTTCTGTTGTCGGTGATGATCCTTTCAGGGATGCCATGTCGATAGATGAGGTTATGTTTGATAAATCGAGCTACAACATTTTTGGTAGATGAGGCTAATGAAGAAGCTTCGACCCATTTAGTGAAGTAGTCAATGGCGACGAGGATGAAACAATGTCCGTTGGAGGCAGTGGTTTTGATCTCTCTGATCATGTCAATGCCTGTTGTACCCCAAAATTTGCCCTCCCATATTCTTCAAAGTTTTGACAAGCATCATCTCAATTTGCTCAAAGTCTACTCAAGGGCTACACAGTCAACCATCCTCCTAAGCCAGTCAAATTAGGGTTTTGGTTCCTTCAAGGAAGTTGAGGTTTTCAAGGGCTCAATCAAGTCCCATATGCTCATATACATTGTCAAGCACCTACATGTAAAGTTTCAAGGCTCACAAGGTCAAGTTGCAGAGTCAAAAACCCTAATTGCTTCACAGTCAACTACAGGGGCAAAATGGTCATTTGGAAGTCAAAAGTCAAAATTTTTGGTCAACAACTTATTTTGAAGCCACAATCATCATTTGATCAAGTCTTGATCATGATTCCACGAGCATGGCTCAAAAATCATCAAGGTGTCAAAAGTTTCTATTTTTGGACAGTTGAAAAGTCAACTGTAACTTGACCAAGGCATAACTTTTTCATGGTTCATCAGAAAAATCCCATCCAATGCTCATTTTGAAGGGGAGGACATTTCCTACAATTCATCTTCACATTCCAAGTCCAAGAAATGCTCTCACAAAAAGTTATCAATTTCAACATTATAGGTCATTTTCAAAAGTCAACAAAAAGGCATTTTAAGTCAAAGACCATAACTTGAGATTGGTAAATTCAAATGACATGGGACCAAAGTCATTGGTTAGAGGACTTCAAGACCTTTCCAAAATGTCCAAGAACATGTTCATATGATCAAAATTGAGCAAGATATGCATTGGAGAAGTTGGGAAATTTTTGTGAAATGGCCAAAGTCAACTATCCTTGAAACTTCAATTTTTGACAAAAGGGCCCACTTTTTTCCACTTGGTTCAGCCTTGTCATGCCACCCACGTGTCCCATGACCCATTACAAGACCAAACATTTATTTTTTCATTTTTATTTAATTTTTATGGATTTAATTCACTTTAATCCATAATAATTCAAATAAAAATAAAAAAATGAGTTAAATGGCATCATGTTCTCAGGTCAAAGCAGGCGCAAGCAATCTCCAAAGTCAAACCAAGCTGGCTTCTTGATGGGCTTCAGATTCCAATCAAACACCCCATTCTGGCCCAAACCCCCCCTTGGGTTTGCTCTTTTTATTTATTTATTTTGTCATTTTATTTTATTTGCCTTATTTTATTTCTGATTTCTTTTTTATTAACTATTAACATAATTAATACTTTTATAAAAAAATCAAAAAAGAACTAATATTATTATTATTATTTATTTCATTTTATTTTTGTAAATAAATACTAATAAATTGAATTAGTTTTAATTAGGCAACTTTAACCTTTTTTTTCTTAATAACTAAAATAAATTTAGAATTAGGTTTATTAACTTTTAATTTTATTTCCTTTTATTTTATTTCATTAAAAACATAAAAACACAAAAAATATTTTCTTAATTGATTAATTAATTGGATATTAATTTTAATTTCATTTAATCACAAAAAAAAGGACAAAAAATTCATTTCTTTTCTTAAAAGGGTCAAAACCCTCATGACGTTCCAATTTAATTCTTTCGCACGCATTTATTTTATTTTGATTATTATGTAATTGTTTCCGGATATGTAATAGATAAATAGGAATTTTACCGCTTTCTTTAATTTTCCGCACTTTACTTTTCAAAACGGGTTTTGTTTTTTTGGCGATGTATAGACCCGCGCCTTGTAATAGTTAGAATTTACATTTCTGCAATTTACTTTCCGCACTCCTAACTGTTAAATGCATGAAAGAATGTATGTAAATAAAATTAATCCGTAGCTCACAAATAACATGTACAAAGACAATTAACTGAAAAACAACACACGAAGCACATGCCACTCCTAGGGTACGCTTCACTCGTTGCCTCGACGTGGTCATCAAGTATAGGACGCCTTAGAGGTCACCCTTTGTCTAAAGATCCAGTTGCCTCGAAACGGTTGCCTCGGATAAAAGGATCTAGGACATTAGGGTTACTTCTAAGGTATCCTACCATTGCTTCGGTGACCACACTGTCCCTATAATCGAATTGACCCGAACACCTCCAACGATGGTGCTACCTACCTCTCAATGGTGGGATAGCACTATCTAAAGGACTCTTACACAGTTTAATTCCTTAGGGTAGGTAGATGACTCATGGATACTTGCTCTTTTCAAAACAAACAAAAATACTTTTCACACATTACACTTTCAAAAAAGTTTTCAAACAATACTTCATACACTCTTGAGGACTAATACAAGAGTTACCTAGAAGTTTTCAAACGAACTTTTTTTCAAAACCCACACACACACTTGAAAAGCAAACAAATTTTGAAAACATAAGAGCAAGTACCTAAGAGCTCGTGGATAACCACGGATAAAAAGGGTGCTAACACCTTCCCTTTCTATAAATCTACCTCCCGAACCGAGAGACATCTCGAATAAGGAATTTTGCTGTGCTTTTGTCCTTTCCATGTTGGAGAACATAAAAGACGGTGGCGACTCTTGCTTACCGCGACATTTCGCGAAACCAGCTTAAAAAACAGTCAGTTCTATTACCACCGATCACAGAACTGGCGACTCTGCTGGGGAATATTGAAGTGAGGTGTTCCTTAGGATTAGATCATACTTATGTTTTCAATTGCTTTGCTTTGATTGCTTTTATATTTGTGGGCTTTGCATCGGAGTTTCATAGATCCTAACCCGGATCTGGGGATACCCTTTTAGGTAGCATAAGTTGTGAGGGACCTGTCCGGCGTAGACTGACACGGGTGAAGCAGTGGCTACGTTGGTGTGGCACCTTGGTCTGTACCGATATCCCTTGTGTTGCAACGAGGAGAATATGGGTCTTCCGAGGAGTCATTAAGCACCAACCGACCTTAGAACCCTAATGTGACCCAACTTGGCCATAGAACAGTAGCAGCATGCTACACCCATTGAGGCTAAACTCTCGCGATGGTTCTGGCCGCAAGAAAAGATTGCGACGCTGGAGTTATGACCGATTGAGGGTAGTCAGTGATATTGGGATCCTCTAGAACCCGGTTACTTTTGATAGGACAGGTCTTAACCACCAACTTCAAGAGGGTAGTACCCCAAACTTCATGTTGGCCTAAACTCTAAGGGCTCTTCTGTGACTTGTGTGCCTTCATACTTGAACTACTTGCATACTTGTTATCTAACAACACGGGTTCCTTGCAGGTTTTGTTTACAGTCCTTAATTGGGACTCATTACAGGGCCTACTTACATCACTCCATGCATAGCATAACATCATACCATTGCATACATCCTACATAAGGACTAATCCATTTCAAGGATCTCGAGGGTTTGTGATGCAGGTCATGATGTCTAGCAAGGGGCAAAGGGGATTTATTTTCCTCTAGCCAAGGTTGATGACTTGAGTCAGGGGCTATGACCCACTCGATATGGTGAGCCTTGACTCTTAAAGAAGGACTCTCAACAACATGAAGTTCCTTCAATCAAGCTACCCAAATTCGAATTCTAACAAGTTTCTCTGTTTACCCCACGAGATCCTTGAAAACATCGCATGCATACATACATATCATTGCATTACAGGTACTCTTTTCCACAGGTTTCTTAATCTTCTTCGCTGTTTATTTCAGCCATCATCATGAATCCTGAATCATCCAATGAACAAGCTATCAAGGCCCTCCAGGCCCAGAACGCCCAGTTCCAGGAGCTGGTCATGAGCTTAGCCCAGGGACAACAGGAATTGAAGACTTTGCTTTTGAAGAAGAAGAAGAAAAGGACTATTTTGTTCAACCCTAGACACAAATCTGGGAATGGATCACAAAATGAGGCTGAGCTGACCACCCCATTTGTTGGGAAAGACAGCCCACAAGGGAGAGAGGTTCCTAGTCTCGTGGTCTCTGACGATGAGACAGATTTCAATGATGAACAGTACCCTCCTGCCGAGGACAGGTACAAACAGCTGGAGGACCGATTAAATGCCATGGAGATTCAACAGGTGCCCATGTTGGACTTTGGAGACCTAGGCTTATCTTATGGGGTGGTGATCCCTCACAAATTCAAGGCACCTGCTTTTGTAAAATACGACGGGGCCTCCTGTCCTAAGCTGCATCTCAGATCATACATAAGGAGGATCCAGCCCTACACGACTGACAAGAATTTGTGGATTCACTTCTTTCAGGATAGTCTGTCGGGGACTCAACTCGAGTGGTTCTATCAGCTGGATGGAGCCAGTATCCGCAATTGGGAGGACCTTGCTACTGCGTTTTACAAGCAGTATCAGTATAATTCCGACCTCGCTCCTACGCGTACCCAACTCTAGGGTATGTCACTTGGGACGGGTGAAGGATTCAAGGAATATGCTCAAAAGTGGAGAGACCTTGCTGAAAGGGTGCAGCCACCTCTGACTGACCGTGAGCTTGTGGATATGTTCCTGAGGACCCTATCTGGTCCATTCTTCAACCATCTGATTAGAAATTCTTCTGCTGGGTTTACAGACCTAATCTTGACTGGGGAAAGAATTGAAGCCGGTATCAAGTCGGGGAAGATACAGAATGGTGATTCCTCGAACACTGAGAAAAAACTGTCCAAGAAAGAATCTAGTGTTGTCAACGCAATAGTTATCTCAAAACCGGCCGGTGCTCCTCAACATCGCAACCAACAAAGGGAAGAGAGACCAAAAAGGCAATTCACTCCCCTCGGCATGACCTTGTCCCAGATATTTCCACAGCTGCTGGAGACCAAGTTGGTAACTCTAAGGGACCCTCCTAAGAATCCCAACAGGACACCTTCAAGGTATAACCCCAACGTTCGCTGCGCTTATCATTCTGACAGCCTGGGGCATGCTACAGATGATTGTTGGACTTTGAGAAACAAGGTTCAGGATCTGATCGACGCAAAGGAAGTCCAGTTCGACTCTTCAGAGACTCCCAATGTGATCACTGCTCCCTTGCCAAAACATGGCTAGGATTAGAAATTTTTTGTTCTTTCGAATGTTCAAGTTGTATTTTTCTTTGATTGTTCAAACATTGTATTCATGTCAAACGTTGTTATTTCATTAATGCATTACACATGTCTGTTTTGAAGTAATTATTTCGTATTCACTATACGCAAACTGTTTTCATATTTTTGTGATGATCAACTCTTGATTGAAAAATTCTAAGCCTCTTGAGGGAGGATGACGAAAACGATACCACAATTTACAGTATGCTTTTGAACAGACCCCGCTGATGAGGTACATGCATTGTTTCAAATCCTAAACACTGGAGTTATAAGGAAGATAATCCCTCGTTACCCCCTTTTTTGAGCCAAAGAAGTAGGAGTTTTATTTTCACAAAAAAATTAAACCCTTAATCATAACCTGGGGCAGGGTAGTTCTCTCAGTTGATCCAAGTGCCCAACGAATGGCACCAAAAAAGTCCTTACAAAACAAAAGACAGTGATGGTTCCAATAATCATAAGGACAGGCAGTCATTATCTTTCAAGACAAAAGCCCAATAAGTCAAAACCTATGAAGGAGACTTACAAAACTAGGGCATCCCGCTGACTGTAAATACAAAAAGAAATAGTTCAGGCAAAAAACAGGGATAACAAAATCAAAAAAGAAAGAGGTCCTACAAACCCTCAACCAAAAAAAGGAATGACTGCCTATTCAAAATAAACTGTCAATATCCGAACCATCACTGGTATATCAGAGCAAAAGACTTAAACAAGGTCTAACGCACGATCAACTGAGTTTAGGTTTGAAGAATATCACGAAGAACGGGTGGGTACAAATAAATTTGAGCCTTTATCCTTTGTTTCTTAAACCGTGAACCAGGCCACGATATAACCCTCAAAAAGTCCTAGCTGAAGCATGGGTTTAGTTCGAAAGCATACTATTACGAAAGGTATCCTGACTCCTTAAGGCTTGCGGTAAAATAACGAGTTGACATCATAGTTTACAAAATTCACTTGTTTTTATGAAAAAATGCATTTTCAAAAAACTTCAAGACAGACATAAGCTTTGCATTTTTAACATAACTTTGTTTGCATATGACTATTTGTTTGAACAACATAGAAGTTCGCACGAAGAATATCTGATGAACAAAAGCACTTCCAATCCAGGGGCACGACATGATCATTGTCCATCATCTGGGGCAGTTAAGTCAAGATTTGGGGAATCTCTCAAAAGGCCAACCAACTTGGGGCAAATCTCCATCTGGATCACTTGGGGCATTGGACGATCAAACGAGGATCTTCTGGTGGCATGGTAACACTGCACTACTGACAGTGACAACTCCCTGCATCCTGAGAGCACGGACATAGTCGAAAAAAATACTGCGCACAATCAAAGACCCGCTAGGTTGACACACCTAGGCAAAAATAAGGGATGAAATGAAAAATCTGTACACCCGGCAAGTCGAAAACCTAAAAAGGCGGCTTGGGAAAAAATGGGAATCCCGGTGGACTGAAAACCCGAAAGGGCGGTCCAGGCAAAATTAGGGATCAAAAGCGTACGACTATGTCCCGTCATCTCGTCATTTACCTACCAAAAGAAGATCGGTCAAATCGGCAGTTATCAAGCACCTCCACAGGTACCTTCTCCCACAGAAACTGGGGCAATAAGAGTTGTCTGAGCGACCTAGTCGCTCTGTCCGCCGAGGTACTAAGGTAGGTTCAGCTGAAGAACGTGACCAAGATACCTTCGCTCCCCGCAGAGTAAGATAAGATTCAGCAATACTCTCCCCCGAGCAGAGTTGGTCTCCCGTCAGCCCTGACAAGGTACAGTATCTCCAGCAAGTCAGCAACACTCTCCCCAAGCAGAGTTAGCCTACTGCCAGCCTTAAGGAAGATGGGTATCCCCAGAAAATCTCAATATTCCCCAGTGGAGTATACAGATGTTCCTAAGCAAGCATCCCCGGCAGTCTTAATATAAGATTGTTCCCCGACGGAATACAAGACACCCTAGTGGAGCCACTCCCCAGTACAGTCCAAAAGTTTCCCCAGGAGAGTTGAATCATCCTCCCCGGTAGACTCTGGAAGCTTATCCCCAGTAGATTCTGGAAGCTTATCCCCTGCAGAACACGAACGCGTCTCCCCGACTTTATTCAAAGGTTATTCCCCACCAGGGTATAACTGGGTTATCCTCAGCTAATCACCACGGAAAGATCGTCCTCGGCGAAGTTCTTCCTATCCCCAGCGGAGTTCATCAATTCCCCAACATAACATATCAACGGTATCCCCAGCGGAGTTATCATCAAATTATCAGCGAAGCATCTCTTCCCACAGAGTAACTCCCCGCAGAGTAATATCTTCACCAGGATTATTCCCCAACGGAGTCATCTTCTCCTACCGGTTTATTCTTGTAATCATCATCCCCAGCGGAAACGAAGAACTCTGTTCTTCAACATCAGCCCAGGATTCAACTTCCCGGCATGCGTCAAGGATTTACTTTCCCATACGAAGATACATTCATAAACATCACATCATGATACATGCATATGCGCACCATGTCATACAATCTCATTTATGTCGAGAACATCATTACTTGATCCATATCATGCATTATATACGACTGACCTTTACCTTTCAGGAAGGATACCGTTAAATGATCAGCTATGTCAAAGTAGACTAATATAGTCAAAAGAGACCAATCCAGTCAAAGAAGACAAGTCCAGTTAAATCCCAAAGGTTTTTTTCTGATGCTCATCCAGTCAAAGAAGACAGGTCCAGTTAAATTACTTCCTAAAGTCAAAGAAGACAACCCGTCATTATAGACAACTCGTCATTTAAGACAACCTGTCATTATAGACAACTCGTCATTTAAGACAACTCGCCATTGAAGACAACTCGTCATTGAAGACAACTCGTCATTGAAGACATCTCGTCATTGAAGACAACTCGTCATTGAAGACAACCCGTCAGTATAGACACCCGTCATTGAAGACATCCCGTCATTGAAGACAACCCGTCATTGAAGACAACTCGTCATTTAAGACAACTCGTCATTATAGACAACTCGTCATTTAAGACAACCCGTCATTTAAGACAACTCGTCATTGAAGACAACTCGTCATTAAAGACAACTCGTCATTGAAGACAACCCGTCAGTATAGACACCCGTCATTGAAGACATCCCGTCATTGAAGACAACCCGTCATTGAAGACAACTCGTCATTTAAGACAACTCGTCATTATAGACAACTCGTCATTTAAGACAACCCGTCATTTAAGACAACTCGTCATTGAAGACAACTCGTCATTTAAGGCAACTCGTCATTGAAGACAACTCGTCATTGAAGACAACTCGTCATTGAAGACAACCCGTCAGTATAGACACCCGTCATTGAAGACATCCTGTCATTGAAGACAACCCGTCATTGAAGACAACTCGTCATTTAAGGCAACTCGTCATTGAAGACAACCCGTCCAAAGAGACAACTCGTCAAGAAAGACAAAACCTCCTCTGGTTCAGTTAAATCCTAAAGATTTTTCTGAGATAACCTGTCAGTAGAGATAACCCATCAACCTTTTGAAGTTCCAGATTCGATACCTGTATCTAGACAGGGCATGTCTGTGAGCGACTGAGTGAGGATCAACACCTGTAACAGGCCAGGAAATTATCTTTCTCAGGTACGCAAGTTCTCGCTAAGGAATCTCTTACGCGATCGACACCTAGATGGCATCTATAAGCTCATCCACATACCAACAGTCTCCAAATGGCATATATAAGCCCATTCCCGACAAGGTTCTGTCACAGCTCTAGATGGCATCTATAAGCCCATCCTCCTATCCACCATCTCTCCAAATGGCATCTGTAAGCCCATTCCCGACATCACACTATTGATACTCTACTATGTGAGTGCAAATTTCTGGGCATTTTAGTGTTCAATCATCTTCCACCTTCGGATCACGAAAGGCACACAAGCCAATCTACATCCTCAGGTCTAAGAAGATTGAACAGGGGCAACTGTTGTACCCCAAAATTTTCCCTCCCATATTCTTCAAATTTTTGACAAGCATCATCTCAATTTGCTCAAAGTCTACTCAAGGGCTACACAGTCAACCATCCTCCTAAGCCAGTCAAATTAGGGTTTTGGTTCCTTCAAGGAAGTTGAGGTTTTCAAGGGCTCAATCAAGTCCCATATGCTCATATACATTGTCAAGCACCTACATGTCAAGTTTCAAGGCTCACAAGGTCAAGTTGCACAGTCAAAAACCCTAATTGCTTCACAGTCAACTGCAGGGGCAAAATGGTCATTTGGCAGTCAAAAGTCAAAAATTTTGGTCAACATATTATTTTTAAGCCACAATCATCATTTGATCAAGTCTTGATCATGATTCCACGAGCATGGCTCAAAAATCATCAAGGTGTCAAAAGTTTCTATTTTTGGACAGTTGAAAAGTCAACTGTAACTTGACCAAGGAATAACTTTTTCATGGTTCATCATAAAAATCCCATCCAATGCTCATTTTGAAGGGGAGGACATTTCCTACAATTCATCCTCACATTCCAAGTCCAAGCAATGCTCTCACAAAAAGTTATCAATTTCAACATTATAGGTCATTTTCAAAAGTCAACAAAAAGGCATTTTAAGTCAAAGACCATAACTTGAGATTGGTAAATTCAAATGACATGGGACCAAAGGCATTGGTTAGAGGACTTCAAGACCTTTCCAAAATGTCCAAGAACATGTTCATATGATCAAATTTGAGCAAGATATGCATTGGAGAAGTTGGGAAATTTTTGTGAAATGGCCAAAGTCAACTATCCTTGAAACTTCAATTTTTGACAAAAGGGCCCACTTTTTTCCACTTGGTTCAGCCTTGTCATGCCACCCACGTGTCCCATGACCCATTACAAGACCAAACATTTATTTTTTCATTTTTATTTAATTTTTATGGATTTAATTCACTTTAATCCATAATAATTCAAATAAAAATCAAAAAATGAGTTAAATGGCATCTTTGAGTTTTGAATGACTTTTATATGTCATGAATCACATACCAAATTCGTGCCAAGCCTATTATGAGCATGAAATTCAAATTTTGAACAAAATTGGCAAGTTGCTTTAATGGTGGTTATGGAAATCTCAAAACATAATTGCATTGGTTAAGAGCTCATAATAGTGACTGATTCTCATTCAAGCATACATGTATAAGCCTTGCATACAGGAAGCACGACCGAGAGACTCCTGAAACAGCAGAACCAAATTCAAAAAACTTGAAGAAAAGTCACAAACTGAAATCAATCTTCCAGTGCAATTCAGACACTTTCTTTGATCCAAACACACTCCAACACTCCCAGGAAAGATTTACAGTCATAAACCAATCCCAGCACTCAAGGAATCGTCCATCACCATCGTACGGTTGGCACATGTTTTTTTGAATTACATATCATTATTCATGCGCGTTTGATGTGTTTTATGGATTGTTTCATGTCTATAGAACTCACAGGAAGCTAATGGTAGGGTTCAATTGCTCTGAGAGCCCCTGAAACACAAAACACCATTGCTAAGTTCTAGGGTTTCAAAGCTTTTGAATTGGGGTTTTTCACATAGTGTAAAATTAGACCTCAAGATATATATGGTCAAACTCGTCAGGACAAGACGAATCCATTGGACACCTCGCGCCCTTTTTATATAGCTCAGGGGCCTAATCGCTATTTTGGACATTATCATTTTGTGGGGGTTTAAAACCCCCGTTATTTGTCTGTTTTTTCTGTTTCAGGAACGAAGAAGATGATTACGTGGAAGAATGTGGGTGGCCCATTCAAATATTATACGCGCGTTTTCTTGTTTAGCATACGCTTGTTATTTTTCCATATTATTTTCTTTGCCCACTCTAATGACAAGGTACAACGCTTGGTTAAGTGGCTGGAGACGTGGCTAGGCATCACTGGGACCTGGGTTCGATTCCCAGGTCCCCCAATATTTGTTTCATGTTTTTCACACCCTAATCCTATGTAGATTCACAACTATGTTCCACCATGGAGTCCAGCGCATCAGTCAGCCAAGTGTCTCCCAGTGCAAATCCAATGGCCACAAAGGAAGGAGCATCATGTTCTCAGGTCAAAGCAGGCACATGCAATCTCCAAAGTCAAACCAAGCTGGCTTCTTGATGGGCTTCAGATTCCAATCAAACACCCCATTCTGGCCCAAACCCCCCCTTGGGTTTGCTCTTTTTTTATATATTTATTTTGTCATTTTATTTTATTTGCCTTATTTTATTTCTTATTTCTTTTTTATTAACTATTAACATAATTAATACTTTTATAAAAAAATCAAAAAAGAACTAATATTATTATTATTATTTATTTCATTTTATTTTTGTAAATAAATACTAATAAATTGAATTAGTTTTAATTAGGCAACTTTAACCTTTTTTTTCTTAATAACTAAAATAAATTTAGAATTAGGTTTATTAACTTTTAATTTTATTTCCTTTTATTTTATTTCATTAAAAACATAAAAACACAAAAAATATTTTCTTAACTGATTAATTAATTGGATATTAATTTTAATTTCATTTAATCACAAAAAAAGGACAAAAAATTCATTTCTTTTCTTAAAAGGGTCAAAACCCTCATGACGTTCCAATTTAATTCTTTCGCGCGCATTTATTTTATTTTGATTATTATGTAATTGTTTCCGGATATGTAATAGATAAATAGGAATTTTACCGCTTTCTTTAATTTTCCGCACTTTACTTTTCAAAACGGGTTTTGTTTTTTTGGCGATGTATAGACCCGCGCCTTGTAATAGTTAGAATTTACATTTCTGCAATTTACTTTCCGCACTCCTAACTGTTAAATGCATGAAAGAATGTATGTAAATAAAATTAATCCGTAGCTCACAAATAACATGTACAAAGACAATTAACTGAAAAACAACACACGAAGCACATGCCACTCCTAGGGTACGCTTCACTTGTTGCCTCGACGTGGTCATCAAGTATAGGACGCCTTAGAGGTCACCCTTTGTCTAAAGATCCAGTTGCCTCGAAACGGTTGCCTCGGATAAAAGGATCTAGGACATTAGGGTTACTTCTAAGGTATCCTACCATTGCTTCGGTGACCATACTGTCCCTATAATCGAATTGACCCGAACACCTCCAACGATGGTGCTACCTACCTCTCAATGGTGGGATAGCACTATCTAAAGGACTCTTACACAGTTTAATTCCTTAGGGTAGGTAGATGACTCATGGATACTTGCTCTTTTAAAAAAAAACAAAATACTTTTCACACCTTACACTTTCAAAAAAGTTTTCAAACAATACTTCATACACTCTTGAGGACTGATACAAGAGTTACCTAGAAGTTTTCAAACGAACTTTTTTTCAAAACCCACACACACACTTGAAAAGCAAACAAATTTTGAAAATATAAGAGCAAGTACCTAAGAGCCCGTGGATAACCACGGATAGAAAGGGTGCTAACACCTTCCCTTTCTATAAATCTACCTCCCGAACCGAGAGACATCTCGAATAAGGAATTTTGCTGTGATTTTGTCCTTTCCATGTTGGAGAACATAAAAGACGGTGGCGACTCTTGCTTACCGCGACATTTTGCGAAACCAGCTTAAAAAACAGTCAGTTCTATTTCCACCGATCACAATGCCCCATATTGCAAATAGCCACAAAGCAGTCATGACGTTCAAAGGAAATGGAGGCACATGAACCTTGTCGGCATAGATTTGACACTTATGGCAAGTCCTCGAGTGATGGTGAGAATTAGTTTCCATAGTCGACCAATAGTAACCAGCCCTGAGAATCTTCTTGGCCATAGTGTGTCCGCTAGAGTGAGTTCCTAAGATACCTTCATGCATGTCTTTCATGATCTTTTCTGCTTCCTTCTTGTCCATACAACGGAGCAGAGTAGAATCATGGTTGTGCTTGTACATGATCCCGTTGCTTAGGAAGAATTTGGTTGAGAACCTTCTTAGGAATTTTTTGTCGTTGATCAAAGCTCCTTCAGGATACTCTTGCACTTCAAGATACCTCCTTAATTCATGATACGAAGGCTTCTCCTCATCTGTGTCGAACTCATAACAGTGTGCAGGTTCGTCAAATCTTTCGATAGTAATTCTAAGAGCTTCGTTGTCCCAATTAACCTTGAACATAGACGACATAGTTGCTAAGGCATCTTCCAACTGGTTTTCTTCCCTTGGAAAGTGTTCAAATGTGACCTCTTTAAAGTAATGGATCAAGGTTAGTACATGCTCTTTGTAGGGGATCAAATTTGGATGTTTGGTATCCCACTCTCCTTTAACTTGACTGGTTACTAGGGCTGAATCTCCGTATACGCTTAAGAGTTTAATTCTTAGGTCAATGGCAGCCTTAAGACCCATGATGCTTGCTTCATAATTGGCCATGTTGTTTGTACATTTGAAGCAGAGCCTGGAAGTGAAAGGCGTATGGAAACCTTCAGGAGAAATGATCTCAACACCAATTTTGTTACCCAAAGCGTTGGAAGCTCCATCAAAAACCATAGTCCATCGGGATCCTTGTTCAGGTCCTTCACACGGTTCAGGCTTTTCACAATCAGTTATCAACATGATATTATCGTCCGGGAATTCAAAGTTCATGGATTGGTAGTCATCAACAACTTGATGGGCCAAATGATCTGCCAGTGCACTTCCCTTGATTGCTTTTTATGTAGTGTACTGGATGTCATATTCAGTCAAGATCATTTTCCATCTAGCTATTCGTCTGGAAAGAGCTGGTTTCTCGAAGATATACTTGATGAGATCCATCTTAGAAATCAATAGAGTGGTGTGAGTCAATATATACTGTCTTAGCCGGCGAGAAGCCCATGCCAAAGCGCATCAAGTTTTCTCGAGCAGTGAATATCTGGTTTCGTAGTCAGTAAATTTTTTACTAAGGTAGTATATTGCATGCTCTTTTCGGCCAGACTCGTCATATTGACCCAACACACACCCCATTGAATTCTCTAATACAGTCAAGTACATAATCAGAGGTCTTCCTTCAACTAGAGGCATCAAGGTTGGAGGTTCTTGCAAGTACTCTTTGATTTTGTCAAAAGCTGCTTGGCAGTCGTCATTCCATCTGACTACTTGATCTTTCTTCAATAGTTTGAATATTGGCTCACAAGTAGCAGTTAAGTGAGATATGAACCAGGTAATATAGTTGAGTCGACCTTAGAAACCTCTGACCTTCTTCTCAGTACAGGGAGCTGGAATTTCTTGTATGGCTTTGACTTTTGCAGGGCCGACCTCAATAGCTTTTCCATTAACGATGAACCCTAGGAGTCTTCCAGATCTTACCCCAAAGGTGCATTTGTTAGGATTCAGCCTTAGCTTGTATTTCTTCAACCTCTCAAACAGCTTGTGAAGGTGATTAATGTTTTGTTCCTCAGTTTGCAATCTTTTAAACATGTCATCAACATAGACTTCTATCTTATGATGAATCATATCATGAAATAGAGCTACCATAGCCCATTGATAGGTTGCGCCTGCATTTTTCAAACTGAAAGGCATGACCTTATAACAGAAGGTGCCCCACTGTGTAACAAAAGTGGTTTTCACCATGTCTTCGGGTGCTATTTTGATTTGATTGTATCCGGAGAAACCATCTATGAAGGAGAAAACTTTGTGTTGAGCCGTGTTGTCAACCAAGACATTGATATGTGGTAGCGGGAAATCATTCTTGGGGCTTGCCCTATTCAAATCCTTATAGTCTATGCACATACTGACTTTTCCATCTTTCTTCGACACTGGAACCACATTTGCAACCCATTAGGGATATGACGTCAATTCTAGGAAGCCTGCATTGAACTGCTTCATCACCTCAACTTTGATCTTCTCAGACATATCTGGCCGCATGCGATGAACCTTTTTCTTAATCGAAGGAAAACCTTCCTTCATTGGCAGACGATGGACTAAGATATCAGTATCAAGCCCCAACATATCTTCATATGACCAAGAGAACACTTCAACATATTCGTGCAACACTTAGACCAATCTTTTCTTGACACAATCCTTCAAGTTGGTGCCAATCTTGACCTCTCTCTTGTCTGCCTCGGTACCTAGGTTGATCACTTCAACTGGTTCTTTGTGCGGTTGAATGACCTTTTCCTCTTGTATTAGAAGTCTGGTGAGTTCCCCAGGTATTTCACAATCTTCCTCGCCTTCGTCTTCAGCTTGATAGATTGGATGTTCAAAATCATAGACGGTAATAGGAGAATCGTTGTCAATGAGATTCAGAGTGGATATGGATCTACAAATGGGTGTGTATGCATGTAAGATCACATGGCTATTTTGAAAATTTAATAAAGTAATAAAAAGACAAAGAGCACAAAATTCGAATGCAAAATAGTCCAATGTTTTTTATTAAAATGAGCATATGGCATATGAAAATGACAAACCTTTAACAAATGGACCAATGTGCCTCGGGCAAGGCACCTGGCTTGAAGTCATTGGTTTAAAGGAAATTACAGACAAAGTTCTCAAAGTAATAAAAATAGAAAATGGAAATTACCCCTGGATGTCAGAGATGGGAATGAAGTCCTTGGCCGACCAGTTGTTGATTCCTCCACCAGCAGTCGGGTAGATCCAGTCGTCAAAGTCACAATCAACATCAGAGTCTTCAAGAGCATTAACCTCATGGTTACTAATGCGGAGAGGTGGTTTCCCTACACGAGCACGTCGAACCTCCTTTTGAGCTTTGAAAGTGAAGCCCAATCCAAATTTGTCTGACTTGAAAGGGAAATCAGGAAGTTGTCCCCAAATGGTGCAACCTTCTTCTTCAATAACAGCACTGGCATCTTTGAGAGAAGCCATCCTCGATGTATCTTTAACAGATTTGGGAGTGTTAGTAGTGGCTTTGGAAACAACAACCATGGGAGATACCACTTCAAAGGCTTGACAAAGAGTTTAAATGAACTCACCATCCATTTCAACATACTTAAATGAATTCAAATGACTGATCATAAACTCTTCTTCTTTGCATACAGTGACAATTTTCCCCTTGACCGGATATTTCAACTTTTGATGTAGTGTGGAAGTCATCGCACCTGCCCCATGGATCTATGGGTGTCCAAGCAGACAAGAATAAGCAGGATGGATATCCATCACGTAGAATGTTGAGTTGAAGACTTGAGACCCAACTTTGATAGGGAGATTAACCTCTCTATGGACCATCCTTTTAGAACCATCGAAAGCCCTTACTACAATGTCATTGGGTTTTAAAACTAGTCCATCACAGTCTAGCCTATCCAAAGCTCCTTTAGTCAAGACATTGAGAGAAGATCCAATATCCAGTAATACATGTGCCATGGTAGTGCCCTTGCATTCTATGGATATGTGGAGAGCTTTGTTGTGATTCTTCCCCATCGGGGTCAAATCTGCATCAGAGAACCCTGAACCATTATCGGCAGTCAGGCTTGCTACACAGTTTTCAAATTGGTCGACCATAGTTTCTTGTGGGACATGCACATTCTTCAAGAATTTTATCAGTTCTTGAGCATAGGCCTTAGAGCACAACAACAAAGATAACATGGAAATCTTCGAAAGTGTTTTCCCCAACTGTTCCACTATCTTATAGTCACTTTTTCTGATAATTTTTAAAATCTCCTCCATCTCTTGGGTAGATGGATCCTTAATGGTAATATCTTTTGTGGGTGCCTCCTTCAGGACAGGCTCAATCATTTTTTTCCTTTCCTCGAGTATTAGCAACGGGTTTAACAGTAAAGATACAAATGGGTGTAGTAGTGGTTGTCGGAGGTGAAATCCCTAGAGAGAAGATCCTCCCCGTCCTAGTAACTTTACTTGATCCAGAAATGTTTGTAATGTCAGCAGTTTCAACTTCATCAATCCATGAATCTTGTTTGATACCATGGTAATACACTTCCTTCCCATAATTCCAGGGCACAAACTTATCAGAAGAATAAGGGACTGGCCCCAGTGTGGTGATATTCTTGGTTCAACGGGAATCCTAATAGGAACTTTGGAGGTGATCCTAATAGGTTTGTTTGAGATAATAATAATGGGCACGTCTTTGAATTCTTGAGATACACTTTGGGTCAAACTTTTTACAAATAAAGCTTTTTCAAATAGAATCTCATGGCTATCCATCAAGTGTTAGACACCTTTCTTAATCCATTCACAACCATTAATTTGTACAGCATGATAGCAACAATCTTCAAGGCAGCCCGGGAATACCTCGGCTTTCAACAAATTCTCTTTAACAGTCTTCAAAGGAGTGGTCAAGTCATTGACGGAGGAAACAAGAGAGGCATCTTAAATAGCATTGACACCCTTACCATGATTTGGCATGGGTGTGATGATTACGTTATGAGTTGGCGGAGGGTCGAATTCAATTGTCTTGTTATCAATAAGGTATTGGATTTTGCATTTCAGCGCCCAATAATGATCAATGTCATATCCGGGAGTATTGGAGTGGTAAGCACATTTGGCATTCGGGTTATACTTTGGTGATGAAACATTTGGATTTGAAGGGGGATCCCACAATGTTACCAAATTAGCTTTTGATAGGTGTTGCAGAACTTGAGATAGTGACATGTTGACTCTGGTAAATTGTCTTCTCCGGATGTCAGGCCTTTGTTGATTAGCTTGTTGTTGTGGTCTTTGAGTAGAAGTTGGATTGGAGATCAAAACTACCCCTACTGAATGATGACGGTCATTATTAGCACGGCTTGCAGACCCATACACAACATTAGTCTCTTTTTTTTACCAGTAAATGGCTTTTTCACAACATTTGAGGTGGAAGCCATAGGTATCTTCCTGCTTTTAATCCTGCTTTCAACCCTCTCACCAGTTAAAATCAATTCAGTAAATCCGGATTATGAACTTCCAATTATCAAGTTGAAAATGGTCTAGCCAATGTTCCCATAAACATGTCTACCAACTCTCTATTAGTTAAAGGTGGTTGCACCCTACCAGCCAGGTCTCTCCATTTTTGAGCATATTCTTTGAAGCGCTCGTTGGAACCCATGGTAATTCCTTGTAATTGCACCCTAGTCGGTGCAAGATCAATGTTATATTGATATTGGCGGTAAAAAGCAGTGGCCAAGTCCTCCCAAGTATGGATGTTAGTCCCTTACAATTGGTAAAACCACTCCAACTGCGTCCCAACTAGACTTTCTTGAAAAAGTGCACCCACAGTTTCTTATCAGTGGTATGCGGTTGAATTTTGCAAGTGTAAGATCTTAGATGAAGCTTCTTCGGACATGAGACACCATCGTACTTGGAGAAAACGAGGATCTTTAATTTGTGGGGAATGACTACCCCAGGAACTAAACCCAAGTCACCAAAGTCCAAGGCAAGCATAACTTGGATTTCTACATCCTTCAATCTGTCTTCTAGTTGCTTATATTTGTCTTCATTGAGTCCACGATCTTTGTAGTTCCTAGAAGTCGGTAGGCATGTCAGGATGAAGAAGAAAGTAAGGGGTGTCTCTCTCGGTAATGGGCTCCACAAACACAGGTGGGATTGCTGGATAAGGCATCATGAGGCTTTGAGCACGAGTTCGTACCCACTTGAGGTAAGGCTCAAGAGGGATGGAATTTTTATTCCCCAGAGTCTTGCTATCAACTTTACTTACCATGCCCTAAGCTTGCACAAACCTTTGATGATAACCTTGGTGATTATTCTCATAGTCGAAAATAATACCCTGAATGAGTGTATCGTGGGGATCATCTCTTTGAGCATATCCAAACTCTCGTAAGGATAATGAAGAATTATAAGTGATACCTCCCCTAATTCCCAAGAGTAGAACATTAGGGAATTCCCCATAACTGTAAATAATAGTAATGTCTTCTTGAGATCGAGAGCATCAATGGATATCATAATGGGTGAGTGACATCAACCTTTGAGACGACCTTAAACCTTGATCATTCTTCAAAACTAATCGAGTAAGGTGCGAAATAAACCATCTAGATAGCAAAAGGCAAGCAAAACATAAGAGTTCCTCGTTTCTTTATAGTGCGAGTATGAAAAGAGTGCAAATTATCCCCAAGCAATGTAGGCACCGGGTTGTGAGTAAGGAAGATTTTGATAATGTTCACATCTATGAGTTGGTCAGGGTTAGGAAAGAGAACCAAACCATAGATTAGAAGGGCCAAGATTTCTTTAAAAGCTTATAAATCTAAAACATCAAAAAACGAACGAGCCTTCTCCATTAGGAATTTAGCCAAAAAGCCTTTGACCCCGCTTCTTATTTCCCAATTAGCTATGATGTCAGAACTCTTCAACTATAAGGCCTTGGCAATAACTTTAAGCTTTTAGTTTCCTCTAAACCAGTGAATAGTATTTTATCAAGGACTGGTATTCCCAACAGTTGAGAGAATTCTTCCGTTGTGAGCACTAATTGATAATCGGGAAAGGTGAAATAATGGTGTATAGGGTCGAAGAACTGAAAAAGCACCTTCATCATGTCTTCTTCAAAGCTTGAGGTAACCAGATTGAGAAGTCGACCATATCTTTTGGTGAACAGAGAATTTTTAGGAACTTTTGATGCTAACTCTTTGAGTTGAGGAGGCACTTTTACAAAGTGGACTTGGATGGTATTCCCGCGAGCATAAGCCATATCCTACAAAACAGAACAAAGATAAATACCTAGGTCCTTGAAATGGTTAGTAAAATGCTATGGCATGATGTTATGATATCATGAGCAAATAATCACACACATACAAAGCACACAAGGCCTTAGGTTTAGGCTTGCATGGGGTTTATTGGTAAGTACCCTCTTAAAGTTTAGTTGGTTCAACTGTCCTAAAAAGTAACAGGGTTCTAGGAGCCTCTATATCACTGATCTTTCTTCATCGGGCATTTTTTAGCTCAAGCATCCAAACTATGGCCGAAATATCCCGAAAGTCCAATCTTAATGAGTGTAGTATCGAGTATCAACACACTTCAGTCTGCATCAAAGCCGACTACCTCACTACTTTCTAATGGCCAAGTTGTTCAACTAAGGTTCTATGGTCAGGTAGTGCTTCATGACACCACACATCGACCTTGTATTCTCCTTGACTGGACTCAAGGGACACCGGTACCAACAAATGTGTCACAGTAACATAGCCATCACTTCAACCATGTTGGTATACCCCGCATAGTCCCCACGATCTATTGCTACTTACCTAAAATGCCCCCAAATCCAGGTGTAGGATTTTTACAAGTAAAACCCAAGCATAACCCACAAATGTAAAGCAGACAAGGCACACAAGTAAAGCAATAAAGATGATCTAGCTTTTTAGGTAACCCCACTGTGATACGGTGGCAGAACCGACTATTAATACTGGTTTTGCATTTTGTATTCACAAATGTTGCGGTAAGCAAGAGTCGCCATCGACTTTTATTTCATCCAACAAAGGAAAAGGAAAAAGAACAGAAAAAAACCTTTTTTCTAGATGTTTCTGAGTACGGGGGGTAGATTATAGAAAGGGAAGGTGTTAGCACCCTTTCTATTCGTGGTTCTCCACGGGCTCTTAGGTACTTGCTCATTTTTGAAATTGCTTGTGTGTGCTTTGCAAAAAAAAACTTTGTTTAACTTCGTGATAAGTCTTGTATCTGTCCTCAAGAGCGTGACGAAGTGGTTTTTGAAAACTGTTTTGAAAGTGTTTATGTATAAGAGTTTGTTTTGAGCAAGTACTTAAGAGATTCTACCTACTCGAAAAAAGATTGTTCATTCTCGTTTCCTTTAGACGGTGTTATCCTATTAGTAAGGAATAGGTAACACCATCGTTGGATTTTTAAAGGGACGTTCAAAGGGACGAAATGGTCTGTGAAGGCAACAAGTAAAGATACCTTAGCATTTCGAAGGGACTATCGTCATAAGATCAATTTGTAGGCAACTCGAGGGACAAGTAGGGACTATAATCTTTATGACAATTTTGAATCGCGGGTCATTGCTAAGGTACCCCTACGTTCGAGGGACACGACCATTATTTCTGAGGCAACCAAGTGGGGTAAACCCTAGGAGTGAGCATGTGCAAGTGTATTTTTTCAGTTAATTATCTTTGCACAATTAGGGGTTTCTACTGTTTTAATTTCAATCCGTCTTTCCATACAATCTTATACATACATCTAAGCAATTTATAGTTTGCGGAAATTAAAATGCGAGAAGTTAGAGTCCTAATTTTTACAAGGCTTTGGGCAGATACTTAATTATTTTTGACTGAAAATAAAATGCGGAATTAAAAATCCTATTTAAATCTATTACAAACTCAGAGCAGTTACAATAATAATAATAAAAAAGGGAAAACTAAAAGCGCGCGCGGCGAATTAAATGCGAGGAATGATTGGAAAACCTAAAATCTAATTTGAGAAAATATTTATGTTATTTTTAAGGGAAAACTAGGTTCTGTACAAAATTAAACCCTAATTCTAATTATTTTGAATTATAATAAAAAGGACATTAAATTACCCTAATTTAATTAAACTAATTAATAAGATATTTTTATATATAAAAAATATGATTTTTGATGTTTTTTTATGATTTTTTGATTAAATAAAAAATATATGACTTTTTGGTGTTATTAATTAAAACAAGAAATTAAGCAAAATAAAGAAATTAAATTAAAAAGAAAAAGAATTAAAAGAATTAGGCCTGGAGTGATGCTGGTGGTACAGGGGGTATGATTTGGAATTTTCAAGGCCCCATTATGGCTGAGCCCAGTTTCTGTGCCCAATCTAGTGTAGCTTCCTTCTGATGGTTCATGGTATGAATGCACGTACTGGATGTTGGATCCGGACATGATGAGATCTTGGGGTTGGATCTGAGGTCTCACGGTGGACATCATTGGATATGGCGCATTGGAACCCGTAGGAAATATCAAGAAAATGCAAAAGCACACGCCTGGGGTCGAACCCAGGACGTGCACCTCACAGACTTTCCCCTTTGCCAACTGCGGTGCCAAGTTATTCGTTAACATAAACACATGAAAACAATATATTGTAAGTTGGTCAGTGGCTATAACCAAAACACGCGCAAAGTTTAAACCACCCACTCAAGTTGTGACACACACTCGTCTCCTCCTGAGGACTGTTGTCTTAGGTTCAGAGCTTTTACCCACGGACAACGGCCATAGCTACAAACCTGCAATCCTCAAATATCCTGCCTAGGCAACATAAATTAGATTCAAGATCATGGATCGATTGGATTCGATCCTCTGATCATGATGGTATCCATCTTGAGATCCAATTTTTCCTGCATTAGAAAGCCCTAAAACAACCTTGTAAACCCTAGCAATGGTGTCCCATTCAACAAGCACCAAAACATGCAATTAAGTATGTAAAAACATTCTAAGGGACGATATAAACATGAACATATACTTATAACTCAATGATCATGCATGATTGTGAAAACCAAATTCAAAAATATGAACAAACCGTGTTACAGCTAACGCTCGTTTCTTGATGTTCCAGGCCTTGATGATGCTTGCTATTGCTCCAATGATCGCCCAGGAACATGATTTGACCTTTAGCACGCCTTGAACTAGCCTGTGGAAGAAGATATGTCTCACACTTTTGAACAAAAAATTGAACTTTGTTTCTGGTTTTTTGAGGCAGGCTGCGCACACTACTCCTTTCCTTTAGGGTTATGATGATCTTCTATATGTATGTGAATCAATTAGGTTAATTGTTTTGGAAAGAATCCAAAGACATGAATGCATTTCAAATCTCTTCAAATCTTTCCAATTTTGAATATCTTTCCTCTCATGATTTGGCCCAATTTTGTTTGATACCATACAACATATTTGGATTGCCCTTTAATGCAAAATGAAATCAAAACAATCTTTTATTATTTTTTGTCATTTATTTGATTTAATGCGACTTTTAATAAATAAAAATCAAAATAAAATCAATAAATAGAGAAAATAATATATGGCTGCTGATTTGGGTCATGGACCATGTCCCTAACAAGATACAATCCTGAAATGCTAGGCCAATTTGACAAAAAAATTCACTTTTGAGCACATTTGACTTTTGGCAATTTTCCAAAAATGGTCAACTTTGACAATGCATATCTCTTCCAATTTTAACCCTATAGAAGTGTTCTTGGACTTTTTAGAAATCTTAGGATGTCCCCTAAACAACCCTTTTGGTCTCATCTCAATTGGGTCTTCCATGTTCATGTAAGAAGCTTTGACCCAAAAGGTGTTTTTGTTGACTTTTCAAAAGGACCTATAATGTAGAAATTCATATCTTTTTATGAGTGTATTTTTTGAACTTGAGGGATGAAGATGGGTTGTAGGAAATTGAATTCCGTTCAAAATGAGCCTTGGATGAGAAGTTTCTGATTAAGTATGAGAAAGTTATGCTTGGTCAAATTTTGGTTGACTTTTCCTAAGAAACCCTAATTTAGCAACTTTTGAGTTTTGATGAATTACGAGCATTTCTTGAGGAATCATGATAAACATTTGATCCAATGATGAATATCACTTCAAAATGTTGATTTTGACCAAAAATATTGAAGTTTGACTGTATGTGGGCCACAATTGACTTTTGACCTAATATAGTTAATTTTCAAGCATCTGAGCAGTTGACTGAGCAAACTTCTTGTGCAAGGAATGAAACTTGACATGGATGTTCTTGAGAACATATTAGTACCATGGAAAAGATTTGAGGCCTTTGGAGTTCACCCATTTTGATGAAAATGGAAATCCTAATTGGAGATTCCTTGTCTTAGGAGAGGGTTTGTCTGGTCAACTCTTGGGCATCCTTGAGCAAGTTAAGGATCTCCATGAGCATATGTTGAGTAAAATGAGAGGGAAAATTTTGGGGTACAACAGCTGCTCATGTTCAATCTTCTTAAACCTGAGGATGTAGATTAGTTGTTCTTCCTTTTGTGATCTGAAGGTAGAAGATGATTGAACACTTAGAGTGCCCAGAAATTTGCACTCGCATGAAGTGATACTGATTGGTGATATCGGTAATGGGCTTACAGATGCCATTTGGAAGTCGACAGAGAATCGTCAGAGATGGGCTTAAAGATGCCATCTAGAGAAGATATCAGTTGCATCAGAGATTTGTTGTACCCCAAAATTTTCCCTCTCATTTATCAAGTTTTTTCTCACAAGACTTCTTGGACTCAAGACAGGATTAGGGTTTGCTCAGCTCAGGACATCTCATCTTGCACTAATGACCCAAAATTAAGGTTTGAGTTTGCACAAGGATTTTTGGACCACCAATGCTTCATGTGACTTTCATACATCATGTTGGATCCCTAAGATTGCTCATGTCAAGTTTCAAGCCTTGAATCACATTTTTGCTCGGTCAATTGGACAGTTGACCTAAAAATCAGCTGTATTGGGGAAAAAGTCAACCATGGCCAATTTACAGTCAAACTTCATAATTTTTTATCCAAAACAACATTTTAGATTCATATGTATCATTTAATCAAGTTTGGATCACAACTCCTCAAGAAATTTGATCAAATCATCAAAAGGGCAAAATGGTCAAAATTAGGGTTTTGACTGAGAAAGGGCAATTTCTGATTTTTAACCTACACAATGACCAATTGGGTTCAAACATGATTTCAAGGACTCAATGGCATCATCTTGACCTAATTACATAGTTCAAAAGATCTCAAGTTCATTGGATTGACAAATGAATTTTCCAGTCAACCGATCAAAAGTTAACTATACACTGAAAAGTCAAACTTTGACTTTTTGGTCAAAATCAAGTGCCAAGGGTCACAATTCATCAAGATATGTAAAAATATGAAACTTGTTGACCAAGAAAACCAATTTTGAAAATTAGGGTTTTGAATTTGAAAAATTTCATAACTTAGAATTTTTCTAAGTATGAAATTTTTCTTAGTTTTTCCCAACTTTTCACCATTTTTTCACCGTGATGCAATTTGATTCAAAGAAAACTTCCAACATGAAAGTTGTAGTCCTCCATGAAATCTACAACTTTGATTCACAAACGTTTCCCAAAATATGCTTGGACCTCAAGTTATGAACTTGTGAATACAGGTCCATGAACTTCTTAACTTAGTGAAATTTTGCCCTAATTTAGGCAGGTTTTTGACCCAACTTCATGGACATTTTTCACCTAGTTCCAAGAGGTATCTCAAAATTCATTTCAAAGATGGATTGTAGAGCATGTTGCAAGCTTTCTAAAATGTCCAAGAATTCTCCAAGATCATTTATTGTTAGGGAGAATCGAAGAAGAGAAATTGGCATTTTATCACTTTTGTTCATGCCATTTTCACAAAGTATCAAGTTGAAAATCTGATTTTGGATGCTTGTACCTTGCATTATAGGTCCTAAAATAATTCCACACTCCATAATTTAATGCTAACTCAGAAGATAAAGGCTTTATTTTGGCTTTTGGAACATTGTACAAGAGATAATTCCATTAATGGCATAAAGGGCACATTGTTATTTTAAAAAAGGCAAGCTTTTGTAACTTTATCAACCTTGAGCCATGGACCTGTTCCTTTGGTACAAACAACTTCTACATATATCAAGCAATGTATACCAACTCTATGCAGCTAGCAAGCCAGCCAGTACAAGCATGTTTAGTGTGGTCACTTCACTTTTCTTCAAAAGCAAGAAAAGTTGCAAAAGTCCAAAGGCTTGCACATCTGATGAAGAGTGGACTTTGTATCCATTCTATACATATCCATAAACTTGTCACAACTCAGCACACAAATTGATAGCATCCAAAACACTCTCAAGCTCAAAAAACACAAAATTCTTCCAAAACATTGCAGTTCTGCAAAATCATTGCCAACTTCATTTTGGCTCGTGCGTTCTTTGTTTCAACACTTCAAACACATTCCATATATCCTACCAAAGCTATCCAAGCCCTTGTCCTGGTTCTGTGAGCTCTGTTTCATCCATTTCCATTTTCAAATTTGGAGGTTGCAGCTTGACTTCTACAGAGAGTTTTGGCCATCCACAAAGCAAGCTAGGTATTGGAATAATTTGAGGGAACTTCAAGGAAGCTCACACGATCCTCAGGTCTCACTCAAAGTCCCCACGTTGTCATATCCAAATCCAGCTAAAGGAGGTATTTTTCAAAACTCTATCTCTCTATTTGGACATCTTCAAGCCACGATTTGTGAAGAAAAAATGTAGCCCTTATCTTGGTGAAGCTGTACATATGCATACTTGTAATTTATATTAACTGTGCCATGAGAATTTGAAGCTTGAAGTTCATGAAATATTTAAGTCACGAATTAGGGCTGATTAAATTCTCTCCGATCTTTGAGAATTAGGTTACAAATCTTATATGGTTGGAATCGTGAGATTAAGTGCTACATGTTTCATGTTACAAGTTTTTGTTTTTATGCAAGTATGAGCAAGTTGCAGGTTTGAGTTGAAAGCGCGCGCAGGAGGAGACAGAGGACAGGGACGAAGCTTGCCTTGGGCTTTTATTTGCATTTCTGACCTTTTTGTTTTTACTTTTCACACCCCCTGTATTACTTTTGCAGCCCCTTGCATATTTGTTTTATTTTTCATATTTCTTTTTATATTTTTATATTTATTGCTTTTATTTATTTTTCTGAATCATAAAAATCATGAAAAATATTTTCTTTATTTTTTTCATTTTATTTTATTTTTTTATTATTTTTTTTGGCATAAAAAATAGTCTTATTTGGATAATGGACTTTATTTTCTTAAATAAATTGTAAATGCATTTAAAAATACTATACATTTTTATTTTATTATTTTACACATAAAATATTCATTTTCTCATACATATTTAATTTTTAATATTGACACATAATATTATTTATTATTTTCTTGTACAAAAATGGAAAAAATAATTAATATAGGACATATATTTTCTTTAATAAAAAAATTAGGGTTTCCACCCTTTCAAAAATAATAATATTTTTCTCTTATTTTTAGGGCTTAAATAAATCATTTTTCTCATACAAAAAACAAGTACAAAACATATTTTACATAAAATACATTTGCATTGCATTTTGAATACTTGTTTATTTATTTAATGCACACAATATTCAATTGGGTTGTAATAGTATTTTAGGGTTTATTTTGTGCAATATCCCCATTCAAAAACTTGTATCCCCCCTCCCATAATAATTGTTGTAATAGCTTAGTTTATTTTACGCAATTTATCGCATTTATACCATGTTTAGTAAACTAGGGTTTGTATGAAAAGACCAAAAACAAAACAAATAGAAAAGACCTAATACAAGACAAATGCATGAAAATTGACACACATTGCACACAAGCACCCTTAGGGTTTCACCCACTTGGTTGCCTAAATAAAAATGGCCATGGTATGCATGCAAAGTATCTTGGCAAAACAAAACAAACAAATAAGATCATAGTCCCTCGATGACGCTATCAAAAGGTTTCCTAAACACAAATGATCTTGGTCCCTCAAACATGCTAAGATACTTGGCAACATTGCTATCATGGTCATACGATGACCCACGCCCGTCCCGCTTACATCCAAAGATTGGGTTGTTTACCAAATCAATGGTAAATCAACAATGTCAAAGGAATAAAAATGCACAAGAAATACATTTGAGTAGGTAGATAGCTTCTAGTTACTTGATCAATTTCAAAACAATCCTTGCTATTTTTAAAAAACAAACACACATATTTCAAAACAACTTTCAAACATTGGAACATTTTTCAAAAGACAAATATCTTTGTATACATTCTTACGAACGAGAATCATTACAAAGATTGCCTAAACAAAGGCCTCTTTTCAAAATACTTTCAAAACCACACAAAGCACCATTTCAAACAATTTCAAAGCAAAGCAAGTGATCTAAAACAAGTAACTAAGAGCCCATGGAAAACCATGGATGAAAAGGGTGCTAGCACCTTCCCTTTTCATAATCTACCCCCCAAACTCATGAAAACATCTCAAAGGTCTTTCCTGTGCTTTTTTACCTTTCCTTTTTGGATAAAAGAAAAGTCGGTAGCGACTCTTGCTAAACCGCAACATTTGCGAACACAAACGCAAAACCTCAAGTCAGTTCTCCCACCGCATCACAGAACTGGCGACTCTGCTGGGGAGAGACAAAAGTGGGGTTACCTTAGGGTTTAGATCACCTTTATTTGCTTACAATTGTTTGACTTGTTTGCTTTACATTTGGTTCTATTGTTTGGGTTTGAATCCTCTACCCGGATTTAGGAAACATTATAGGTAAATAGCAATACATTGTGGAAACTGTGCGGGGTATACCGACATGGTCTAAGCAATAGCTATATTAGTGCGACATATTTGTGGGTACCGGTAGCCTTTGAGTCAATCAAAGAGAATACGGGGCCGCTGAGTGATGTCATGAAGCACTAATGAACTTTTAGAACCTTTACTTGACCAACTTAGCCTTTTAGGATGTAGTGAGGTGACCGGATTTTGTGCAGTCCGAAGTTGGTAGATACTAAATACTACACTCATTGAGGGTTGGTTCCTTGGAATATTTCGGTCGCCAGTAAAGAGGCTTGAATTGAAACAATGAAAAAGGAAACAATCCAGTGATATTGAGCTCCTTAGAACCCGGTTACTATTACTAGGACAGGTTGAGCCAACTAAACTTCAAGAGGGTATTTACCTATGAAACCCCATGCAAGCCTAAACTAGGAACTTGTGTGATTTGCTTGTACATATATACTTATGCATAACATCATGGACATCATGAACATCATATGCATCCACTAACCATTTCAAGGATTTTGGAGATTCATCTTTGTTCTTGTTTTGTAGGTTATGGATTCACTTCGCAGGAAAACCATCCAAATCAACCTTGTAAGAATTCCTCCACAACTCAAGGAGCTAGCTTCAAGGATTCCTAAGAATTCTCCATTCACCGAGAGACATGGTCGTCTACTCAACTTGGTCACTTCTAATACAGAGGAGGATATGATGAAAGTTCTCTTTCAGTTCTTTGACCCTTTGCATCATTGCTTCACATTTCTTGACTACCAGCTTGTGCCTACTTTGGAAGAATTCTCTCAACTTCTGAGGATTCCTATTCTCAATCAACTACCCTTCAACAGTACGGAAAGAGATTCAAAGCCATAAGAGATTGCTTAAGCCTTGCACTTGCACTCATCTGATGTCATAACTCATTGGGAAACTAGAAGTGGTGTCAAAGGCTTTTTGTCAAAATTTCTGTTTGAGAAAGCTCAAAGCTGTTGGAACTCCCTAGACTTGCAAGCTTTGAGGAGATTGTAGCTCTTCTCATCTATGGGATGGTCTTGTTCCCTAACCCTGACCAACTCATAGACGTGAGCGCTGTCAAAATCTTCATGACTCGCAACCCGGTGCCTACATTGCTTGGGGATATCCTCCACTCTTTTCACACTCGTACAATGAGGAAAATAGGTGTTCTCATGTGTTGCACTCCTCTCCTAGAAAGATTGTTTATTTCTCATCTTCCCCAATTATTCTTGAAGAATGAGCAAGGTTTGAGGTACGGTTAATGACACTTAACCATTCAGATATTCATTGGTGTTCTCGATCCAGAGAGAATGTCATTATTGTTGACCGTTGTGGGGAATTCCCTAATGTCCCTCTACTTGGCATTAAGGGAGGCATCACCTGCAACCCATGCTTGGCTCTAAGACAGTTTGGTTATGCCCGAAGGGATAGCCCACATGATATGCTGATTCATGGATTGGTTTTCGACTACGACAACGACAATCAAGGAATCCGTCAGAGATTCATCCAAGCTTGGAGGATGCCCAACAAGGTGAATAGAAAGACTCTGGGACACAAGAATTCCATCCCTCTTGAGCCTTACCTCAAGTGGGTACGAACCCGCGCCCAAAGTATTATGATGCCTTATCCTTCCATTCTCCCAGTGATTATAGAGCCTGTTAAGGAACGAGAGGTTCCATACACCATCCTACATCCTGACATGCCAACATCACTCGAAGACCTACAAAGGAGTTGGATACAGCTCAAGGGAGGGCGCGATACTTTTGAAGCCAATTCTACGCAAGCGAGAAGAAGGTTTTGGAACTCACTCGTCTACTTCACGAAGAGCGAACTCTCAACACCTACATTGCACCAAAGAGGATGCACAACATATTTTTACCTTAGAGTTTTGTATTACTTTGCCCAAGGGGCATTGATGTACTCACAATTCTATTTTGATTAATATGACGTGTGTTTCTTTTTTGTTTAAAACGAATTTGAATTTCTGAATCCTTGAAAGCATTGCATGAATACATATCATTCATCATAAGCATAAACAGGTCTTCACACCAGGTTTCCTCATCTCTCTGCTGTTTACTTCAGCAAGATGGATATCGAGCAAACGATCAAAGATTTGCAAGCTCAGAATTCACAATTTCAATAGTTGCTCATGACCTTAGCCTAGGGGCAGGAGGAGCTGAAGACTTTGCTAGAAAAAGAAAAGGAGAAAAATAAGAAGAAGCCAACTGGTGTGGTTCTCATGGGCTGAATATTTCAGGGACAAGCCAGACGGACCTTAGAATTCCCAACAACATCTGAAGAGGGGGAAGGAAAAGGAAAAGGAGCGGAAGTGCCATCAGATTTTGAAGTAGAAGAAGAAGAAGAAGAGGACTACTCTGAACAACAATACCCTCCGGCTGATGACAAATATAAACACCTGGAAGAGCGCCTAACTGCTATGGAGATACAGAGAGTACCGGGGCTGGATTTTGAAGAATTAGGGCTAGTATCTGGAATTGTGATCCCTCCAAAATTTAAAGTGCCACTGTTTGCCAAGTATGATAGGGTGTCTTGTCCCAAAATGCACCTCAGATCCTATGTCAAGAAGATTCAACCACATTCTGCTGACAAAGACCAGTGGGTTCATTTTTTCCAGGACAGTTTATCAGGAACACGTCTTGATTGGTTCTACCAGTTGGAGAGGGAAGATGTTTATAATTTGGAAGACTTGGCAGCTGCTTTCCATAAATAGTATCAATACAATGCCGACTTGGCGGCAACCCGTACTCAGCTACAGATTATGGCTATGGCTTCCAATGAGGGCTTTAAAGATTACGCCCAAAAGTGGAGGGATCTAGCCGGAAGGGTGCAACCACCTTTATCTGAAAGAGAGTTAGTGGACATGTTCTTGGGAACTCTTTCAGGCCCTTTCTTCAATCATCTGATTGGGAGTTCTTCTGCAGGGTTTACCGAATTGATTCTAACTGGTGAAAGAGTGGAGGCTGGTATAAGAAATGGGAAAATTCAGAAGGACGCGTCTGCCTCAGCTGCTGTAAAAAAGCCCTTCACTGGAAGAAAGGAAGTATTTGCCATCTATTCACAGAGAAATCAGGGAAGAACCGAGCACCGACCAATGGTGAGGGCCGTAATGATTCTGAAGCCTGTATCAGACCAGCCGAGAAATAACCAGCAAAGGATAAAAAGGCCAGTGTGGCAATTTACCAAGATTAACATGACTCCAGCCTAAGTACTACCACATCTCTTGAAGTTGAATCTGGCCACTTTGAAAGAGGCCCCAAAAAAATCCTAATACTACTTCTCCACATTACCATCCTAACGCTATATGCGCGTACCATTCTGAAAGTCCAGGGCACGACACCAACAACTGTTGGGCTCTGAAGAATAAGATTCAAGATCTGATAGACGCAAAGGAAGTTGAATTTGAAGCGCCTGAGAAACCAAATGTTATTTCTGCCCCAATGCCGAGGCATGGTCATAATGCCAACGCTATTGAAGAAGATCTGTTTGTTGCTACTGTGGATGAACTATTAACTCCGCTCTTAACCATCAAGTTGAATTTGTTAAAAGCTGGCATCTTCCCAGGTTGTGACCAAGACTGCCATGTTTGCTTGTCCTCATCATTTGACTGTCCTCTGTTGAAGAAAGGAATCCAACAACTGATTGATAACCAAGAAATTTTGTTTGAGAAAGCTCCTATTTCACCTGTTCCAATGAAAGAAGTTTCAATAATAACAATCTACGCCAATCCTTCCAGGGCCCCTAAAAGACCCGTTAGGATTACACCTGCTCCGAAGACTGCTCCGCTTAAGATAACAATGCCCGGGCCTGCCCCATACAAATCAGATAAATCAGTACCATGGAACTATGGTGGAGAAATATACTACCATGGTTGTGATCGGTGGATCTGGAACTGACTGTTTAACGCTGGTTCGCGAAATGTCGCGGAAGCAAGAGTCGCCACCGTCTTTTATTTTCTCCAAATGGAAAGGACAAAAGCACAGAAAAATTCCTTATAGAGATCGCTCTCGGTTCGGGAGGTAGGTTATAGAAAGGGAAGGTGTTAGCACCCTTTCTATCCATGGTTATCCATGGGCTCTTAGATACTTGCTCATTGTGTTTTCAAAAATGGTTTGTTTGCTTTTCAACTGTGGGTTTTAAAAAGTTTCTTTGAAAATTTCAGTTCGACTCTTGTATCAGTCCTCAAGAGTGTTTGAAAAATCGCTTTCGAAAGCTTTTTGAAAAGTGTCGGTGTGAAAAGTATTTTTGAATTTTGTTTTGAAATTAGAGCAAGTATCTAGAGTCGTCTACCTACCCTAAGGAATTCGTCTGTGTAGATGTCCTTTAAAGTAGTGCCATCCCACCATTGAGAGGTAGGTAGCACCATCGTTGGAGGTGTTCGGGTCAATTCGAGGTTCAGGACATGGTGATCACCAGAGCAATGGGAAGACACCTTAGAAGCTACCCTCATGCCAGGTTCCTGGATCATGAGGACTTACTAAGACATCCTCTACTCGACGATCACCTTTCGAGGCAAGGCAATAGTGAGGCGTACCCTAGGGGTGGTGTGTGCGCATTGTGTATCGTTTTCATTTGTATTTGTCTTGTCATGTCATTGGCGTTCTACGCTTGATTTTATTTAAGGCCATCCATTCTTGCATGCTTTGTTTAACAGTTAAAATATTTGCGGGAAAGTAAATTCTAAGCTATTACAAATGGCGCGGGTCCACATCGCCAAAATTAACCAGGACCCGATTTGACGGAAAATAAATAAAGCAAATAAAGTAAAGTTCGAGAAGTAATTAAAATGTTGCAAGGCTTCGGGAGAGGTACATAATTATTTAAGCAAAATAAAATAAATATGCGAAATTAAACAATTAAGTCGAAAGGAGGGCGTTGGACCCTTTTGCAAAATATTAAAATTACATAAATTAATTAATTAAAAGAAGGCAAGAACTTGTTTTTTTGGTATTTTTGAGAATTTAATGAAAAAGAGAATTAATTAAAATTAAAATTGAATGCAAACCCTAATTCTAGTGGCTTTTAAATTTATTATGAAAATATTAAAATTTAACCTAAATTAAACCTAATTTTTATATACAATTTTAATTATGAAAATAAATAAAATAATATTAAATATTTATGAAAGAAAAATAAAAATAAAAAAGGATGAAAAATTGTTCAAACCCTAGTTCTATGTATTTTTAGATTTTTATTGAAAAGAGTTAAAATTAATCCTAATTTAAAGCTAATCAATTAAAGTTAATTATTTACAAAAATACTTAAAATAAAATATTTATTATATTTTTCCTTTTCTGATTTTTTTGTGGTGTTTTATATTTATGAAAATAATTATTTAATTGATTAAAACAAATAATAATTAAAAGGAATAAAAAAAAAAAATAATGCAAAAAAAAAAGATAAAAAACAAAATGTGCAAACCTGGGGGGTTTCAGACCCCAATATGGAGGTTGAATTTTGAGAGATCTGGCCCATTTATTTGGGTCCATTTGACTTTGGCCAGACACATGCAGGTGCGTTGACTAGGGCGTTCTGTGTTCCTCAATCCTGAGCCTTTGATCTGACTCCATGGGACGCGTGGCTGGCTTGATGAAGAGGTGCATCATGGTCTCCAACATAAGCGCTACACATGAACGTTAGAGGAAAAATAATATTGAGATTATTGAAGACCTGGGTTTCGAACCCAGGTCATGGATATTGCCAACGCGTGTTCCTTCCACTGAGCCATCCCAAACATATTTAATATATAATAGCAAATAAATAATATAAAAGGAAACAAAGGAGTTAGTGGGTCCGCGCGCGAAATTCAAACCAACGTATCACACACTGCCACGAGTTCATCTTCTTTACGTTCCTGAAAACATAAAAGAACAGGCAACGGTTTTTGGGACGTTCTCTTAGGCATGCTATTAGAAAATAGCGATTAGGCCTGTGTCATTCAGAAATTGGGCGCGATGGGTGGTTCAAGATCGTCTCCATGCGCTGAGTTGAATGGTGTAACTCATGTGTTCCAATTTTTCCTTGTCTTGAAATCCCCAATTTTGAGGTCCTGCAAACCCTAGAATACAAGCATGGCATAATCGTATATAGCATGTAAAAATATAATTAAACGCATTGGTTAGCTTCAGAACTTCACAAGGAATGTAAATCAATAATTAGAATGCCATGAGAATGCCTAGAAGTTAGAATACGATCATGATTTTTTCTCTGTACAGGGCGGTCGTGTTCTCACGTTTCTTGATGTCAAAGTCTTTGGTTTTGATCCAAATCTCTTCCTTTAATCCTCAGCAAGCTAATGGAACAAGTTTCGTGCCTTGAATCAACCTGCAAAAGGGTTTTCAGTTTTGACTTTCTTAACAAAAAATTCAAGTTTTGCAAATGCTTTTGGGCGCAGCTTAGTGTGTCCGTTTGCATTAGGGTTATGATCAGGCATATGTAGTGAATGCATTAGGTCAAAAAAACTCAATCAAATCCATTGCATTCATTGATTTGGAAATTTGATTTTTTAAGGATCTTTTCATATCTTTTCCATGTGTTCTTGTGTCAATTATGATCAATTTGCTCCAAATCTTTCCCTGTTTGATTAGGCACGAAATATTGAGTCTAAAACATGTATAAAAAGATTGGTTAGGGTGAGTTAAATATTTTTCATATATTTAAATGATTTAAATGAATTAATATAAATAAAAATTCAAATAAATAAATAAAAAATGAGAAAATACTTCCCTTTGGGCCAAGTGGTCGTGCACATGCTTGGAATGATGAATTGTGGAAGAAAAATGGGCCCATTAGCAATTTTAGGTCATTTGAATCAATGTTGACTTTTCAAAATATCCAAAAATTTCCCAACTTCCACAAGGCATAACTTGCTCAATTCTTAAGCTTTTCTCATGTTCTTGGACATTTTGGAAAGGTCTTTGAGTCCTCTAACCAATGCCTTTGGTCCCATGTCATTTTGATTTACCAATCTCAAGTTATGGCCTTTGACTTAAAGTCCCTTTTTGTTGACTTTTGAAAATGACCTATAATGTTGAAATTGATAACTTTTTGTGAGAGCATTTCTTGGACTTGAATTATGAGGATGAGTTGTAGGAAATGTATTTCTCTTCAAAATGAGCTTTGGATGGAATTTTTCTGATAATCCATGTGAAAGTTATACCCTGGTCAATTTCAGTTGACTTTTTCAGCTGTCCAAATAAGGAAACTTTTTGCATCTTGATGATTTCTGAGCCAAACTTTGAGAATCATAATCAAGCATTGATCAAATGATGTTTGTGGCTTCAAAATGATATGTTGACCAAAAATTTGAACTTTTGACTGTCAAATGACCATTTTGCCCCTACAATTGACTGTAGTGCAATTAGGGTTTTTGACTGTGCAATTTTGAGCTGAATGCCTTGAAGCTTGATATGAGGATACTTGACCATATTTGTAAGCATGTGAGACTTGATTGGACCTTTGAAAACTTCATTTTCTTGATCAGAACACAAACCCTAGTTTTGACTGTATAGGAGACCTTTGCACTGTGCAACCCCTTGGGGGAGATTTGAAGCTTGACTTGGCAATTTCTTGGAGAATATGGGAGGGAAAATTTTGGGGTACAACAGTTTCCCCTGTTCAATCTTCTTAGACCTGAGGATGCAGATTGGCTGACGTGCCTTTCGTAATCCGAGGGTAGAAGATGATTGGACACTAGAGTGCCCAGAAATTTGCGCTCACATAGTGGCAGTATGGTGGGAATGGGCTTATAGATGCCATTTAGAGGTTGCTGGATAGGATGATGGGCTTATAGATGCCATCTGGATGTTGATCGCGTAAGAGATTCCTTGGCGAGAACCTGCATACCTGCAAAACAGAAAATGAGTACCTGACACGTTGCAGGAGCTGATTTTTAGATGCTTGGTATAGATATGTCCTGACTGGTTGCAGGAGCTGGGTCTGGAGCTTCGAAAGATGATGAATGAACTATGGATGGTTACTACCTCAACGGGACGGTGAGAGAACCTTGGACGATTACTACTCCAACAGGAACGCTGAGAGAATCTTGGGTGTCTTCTACTGGGATAAGAATCAGGGAGATCTTAGGGTCGATCTGACTGAACCAGAGGAGGCCTTTGACTGGATAAGAATCAGGAAAATCTTAGGGTCGATTTAACTGAACCGGACAAGGTCTTGAAATATCTTCAACTGGATAAGAATCAGGGAGATCTTAGGGTCGATCTGACTGAACCAGAGAAGGCCTTTGACTGGATAAGAATCAGGAAAATCTTAGGGTCGATTAAACTGAACCGGACAAGGTCTTGAAATATCTTCAACTGGATAAGAATCAGGGAGATCTTAGGGTCGATCTGACTGAACCAGAGAAGGCCTTTGACTGGATAAGAATCAGAAAAATCTTAGGGTCGATTTAACTGAACCGGACAAGGTCTTGAAATATCTTCAACTGGATAAGAATCAGGGAGATCTTAGGGTCGATCTGACTGAACCAGAGAAGGCCTTTGACTGGATAAGAATCAGGAAAATCTTAGGGTCGATTTAACTGAACCGGACAAGGTCTTGAAATATCTTCAACTGGATAAGAATCAGGGAGATCTTAGGGTCGATCTGACTGAACTAGAGAAGGCCTTTGACTGGATAAGAATCAGGAAAATCTTAGGATCGATTTAACTGAACCGGACAAGGTCTTGAAATATCTTCAACTGGATAAGAATCAGGGAGATCTTAGGGTCGATCTGACTGAACCAGAGAAGGCCTTTGACTGGATAAGAATCAGGAAAATCTTAGGGTCGATTTAACTGAACCGGACAAGGTCTTGAAATATCTTCAACTGGATAAGAATCAGGGAGATCTTAGGGTCGATCTGACTGAACCAGAGAAGGCCTTTGACTGGATAAGAATCAGGAAAATCTTAGGGTCGATTTAACTGAACCGGACAAGGTCTTGAAATATCTTCAACTGGATAAGAATCAGGGAGATCTTAGGGTCGATCTGACTGAACCAGAGAAGGCCTTTGACTGGATAAGAATCAGGAAAATCTTAGGGTCGATTTAACTGAACCAGACAAGGTCTTGAAATATCTTCAACTGGATAAGAATCAGGGAGATCTTAGGGTCGATCTGACTGAACCAGAGAAGGCCTTTGACTGGATAAGGATCAGGAAAATCTTAGGGTCGATTTAACTGAACCGGACAAGGTCTTGAAATATCTTCAACTGGATAAGAATCAGGGAGATCTTAGGGTCGATCTGACTGAACCAGAGAAGGCCTTTGACTGGGTAAGAATCAGGAAAATCTTAGGGTCGATTTAACTGAACCGGACAAGGTCTTTAAATATCTTCAACTGGATAAGAATCAGGGAGATCTTAGGGTCGATCTGACTGAACCAGAGAAGGCCTTTGACTGGATAAGAATCAGGAAAATCTTAGGGTCGATTTAACTGAACCAGGCTAGGTCTTGGAATGTGATTGAGAATTTAACTGCATCTTTCCTGAAAGGTAGAGGTCAGTCATATGTTATGCATGATATGAACCAAGCAATGATGTTCTCAACATAAATGAGATTTGTATGATATGATGCGTCTATGCATGCTATAATGATGTATGTGATGTTTTATGGATGTATGTTTTCGTCTAGGAAAGTAAATCCTTGACGGGTGCCGGGAAGTCACTCCTGGGCTGATATTGAAGAATAAGCTTTTACTTCCGCTGGGGATGACAGTTGCAAGAATACCGGTAGGAGAAGATAACTCCGTTGGGGACTAAACTTGGCGAATGAATAATTCTGCGGGGAGAAAAGATACTCTAGCGACCATGCTGGGAAGCAATACTCTGTGGGAAGAGGGATGCCTTGCTGAGTGTAGATAATAATTTGCTGGGGATACCCTTGTTGTATAGGAAGTGTTGATGGACTTCGCTGGGGTAAGAAGACTTCGTCGAGGACGCTCTTTCCGTGGTTTTTGGCTGAGGATAACCCAGTTATATCCTGTTGAGGAAATAACTCTTTAAATAAAGTCGGGCGACGCGTTCGTGCTTTGCGAAGGATAAGCTTCCAGAATTTACTGGGGATAAGCTTACTGCTTGGGGATATGAATTCCAACTTTCCTGGGGAAACTGGATTGGACTCTTCTGGGGAGTTTAAGATGTACTGGTCATGTTCTTTAGCTGAACCTACCTTGGTACTTTGGAGGATAGAACAATTAGACTGTTCAGACAACTCTTTATTGCCCCTGTTTCTAGTGTCACCTGTAATTAATCCCTTTGTTTCGTATGCAAATATTTATGAGTTAGCAAACTATTGTCAATGCATATATCACAAATTGAACCTTGGACGTTCTTCGCAAAACAAAACAGAAAAAGAAAAACACTTGGCACGTTTAACTGAAAAGTATATTTGTATTGATTTTTTTGAATAGCCTGTGAATAGGCATTTTGTGTACAAGAGGCTGACGCCCTAGTAAGAGAACGCCGCCGAGCAAAAGAGTTTATACAAGTTTGATATAAAAGAAAATAAAACAGCTGTGTGAAATATGAGTGATCCACTGGGTTTCAACTCTGCTATTGCCTTTATAACTCCGAGCGTCTCATCACTTGATGACCTTGGTTGAAGGTGAAGCTGACTGATCGATGCCGTCTGAACTTGATGTAGATACCGGATTTTGGATGCAAAGTGATCCAATGAGACATAGTATTACGCTTTTATCCCTAATTTTTGCCTGGACCGCCCTTTCGGGTTTTCAGTCCACCGGGATACCCATTTTTGCCCAAGCCGCCTTTTCAGGTTTTCTACTTGCCGGGTGTACAGATTTTTTCATTTCATCCCTTCATTTTGCCCGAACCCTTTTGGTTCGACGGGAAGCCCTAATTTTTGCCTAGGCATGTCAGCCTAGCGGGTCTTTTTTATGCGTAGTATTTTTTTACTATGTCTGCATTGGCGGGGTGAGGAAGGTCGTCACCATCCATGTTGGTTAGAATCATGGCTCCTCCTGAGAACACATGCTTAACCACAAATGGCCCTTCGTACGTAGGGGTCCATTTGCCCCTTGGATCACTCTGAGGAAGGATGATTCTCTTGATTACCAGATCCCCAACTTGATATTCCTGTGGTCTGACCTTTTTGTTAAATGCCCTGATCATCCGTTTCTGATACGTCTGACCATGACAGATAGCAGCAAGTCTCTTTTCGTCAATGAGGTTGAGTTGATCAAGTCGTGTCTGGATCCAATCATCTTCGTTCAGATTTGCATCCTTCATTATCCGGAGAGAGGGTATTTGTACTTCGATCGGCAAGACTGCCTCCATGCCATAAACCAGAGAGAAAGGAGTTGCCCCGGTTGACGTCCTAGCTGAGGTACGGTACCCATGTAGAGCGAACGGTAACATCTCGTGCCAATCTTTATAGGTCACTGTCATTTTCTGCACGATTTTCTTGATGTTCTTATTTGCTGCTTCTACAGCCCCATTCATCTTCGGTCTGTAAGGAGAAGAATTGTGGTGCTGTATCTTGAACTGTTTGCAGAGATCAGCGATCATCTTGTTATTCAGATTGGTACCGTTGTTTGTAATAATCCGCTCAGGGACGCCGTACCGACAGATCAGGTTGTGCCGAATGAACCGGGCCACGACAGTCTTGGTTACCGTAGCATAGGATGCTGCCTCAACCCACTTCGTAAAATAATCAATCGCCACTAGGATGAAGCGATGTCCATTAGATGCCGTAGGTTTAATCTCGACGATCATGTCTATGCCCCACATTGCAAACGGCCAAGGCGCAGTCAGAACATTCAGGGGAACCGGAGGAACATGCACCTTGTCTGCATAAATCTGGCACTTGTGGCATGTCCTAGAATGTTGGTAACAATCAGCTTCCATTGTGGACCAGTAATATCCTGCCCGTAGGATCTTCTTAGCCATAGTGTGTCCACTGGAATGTGTACCAAAGGTCCCTTCATGTAGCTCTTCCATGATCCTTCCTGCTTCAGTCTTATCCACACAACGCAGTAAGGTTGAATCATGGTTTCTCTTGTACAAGATACCGTTGCTAAGGAAGAATTTGGCTGCGAACCTTCTCAGGAATTTCTTATCGTTGACAGATGCACCTTCAGGGTACTCCTGGGCTTCCAGATATCTTTTTACTTCATGGTACCAAGGCTTCTCAGTCACCAATTCAGTCTCGAGATCACAACAGTATGCCGGTTCGTCCAGTTTCCAGATGATGATCCGGGGAGCCTCATTATCCCATTTAACTTTGAACATAGAAGACATTGTAGCTAACGCGTCCGCCAACTGATTCTCTTCTCTTGGAAAGTGTTCAAAGGTTATCTCTGTGAAGTGGGGGATCAGGGTCAACACACATTCTCTATAAGGAATAAGATTCGGATGTTTTGTATCCCACTCTCCTTTGATCAGATTGATCACAAGAGCGGAATCTCCGAAGACACTCAGAAACTTGATCCTTAAGTCGATCGTAGCTTGGAGACCCATGATGCACGCCTCATACTCCGCCATGTTGTTGGTACAGTTGAAACACAGCCGGGCAGTGAGTGGAGTATGAGTACCTTGTGGAGATATGATTATGGCGCCGATACCATTTCCCAAAGCGTTGGATGCTCCGTCAAAGTGCATAGACCATCGGGATCCTGGTTCAGGTCCTTCATCCGGTCCAGGTACTTCACAATCAGTCACTATCATAATGTTTTCATCCGGAAACTCGAAGTTCATGGACTGATAGTCGTCTACAGCTTGATGTGCCAAGTGGTCTGCCAATACACTCCCCTTGATGGCTTTCTGGGTGGTGTACTGAATATCGTATTCCGTCAAGATCATTTGCCATCTTGCAATTCTCCCAGACAGAGCAGGCTTTTCGAATATGTACTTTATAGGATCCATTTTTGAGATCAACAAGGTAGTGTGAGTCAGCATATACTGTCTCAGCCGGCGAGCAACCCATACCAAAGCGCAACAAGTTTTCTCAAGCAGTGAGTATCGGGTCTCACAGTCGGTAAACTTTTTGCTAAGGTAATAAATGGCATGCTCTTTTCGGCCAGACTCGTCATGCTGCCCCAGCACACACCCCATTGAGTTGTCAAGCACTGTCAGGTATAGTATCAGAGGTCTCCCTTCAACCGGTGGCATAAGGATAGGTGGTTCTTGGAGATACTCTTTGATTCTATCGAAAGCAGCCTGACATTCATCGTTCCAACGTACCACCTGATCTTTCTTCAGCAGCTTGAAGATTGGCTCACAGGTAGCAGTCAGATGTGAGATGAACCGAGCAATGTAATTTAGGCGTCCTAAAAAGCCTCTGACTTCCTTCTCTGTCTTAGGAACTGGCATCTCTTGAATAGTTTTGACCTTAGCAGGGTCCACTTGAATACCTTTATCACTGACCACGAAGCCTAGCAACTTCCCAGATCTTACCCCGAAGGTGCACTTGTTCGGGTTCAATCTCAGTTTGTATAGTTTCAACCGGTCAAACAACTTCTGCAGATGATCTAAGTGCTCTTCCTCAGTTTGGGACCTTGCGATCATGTCGTCAACATACACCTCTATCTCGTGATGGATCATGTCATGAAATAAGGCGACCATGGCACGTTGGTAGGTAGCCCCAGCGTTCTTCAACCCGAATGGCATGACCTTGTAACAGAAGGTGCCCCACTGAGTAACAAATGTAGTCTTTTCCATGTCTTCAGGTGCCATCTTAATCTGATTGTATCCTAAAAAGCCATCCATGAAAGAGAACACCTTATGCTGAGCTGTATTATCAACAAGGACATCAATGTGAGGTAAGGGGAAGTCATCTTTGGGGCTGGCCCTGTTTAGATCCCTGTAGTCGACGCACATTCTGACCTTACCGTCCTTCTTAGGTACCGGAACCACATTAGCAGCCCACTGAGGGTAAGAAGTCACTGCAAGGAACCCAGCATCAAACTGTTTCATAACCTCGGCCTTAATCTTCTCAGACATCTCTGGACGCATCCGACAGACCTTTTGCTTAACTGGAGGGCAGTCTTCCTTAGTTGGCAAATGATGGACCACAATATCGGTATCCAACCCGGGCATGTCTTCGTAGGACCAGGCAAAGATCTCCATATAATCATGTAACATCTTGGTTAACCGTTGCTTCACGCTGAGCTCTAGGTTGGCACCAATCTTTACCTCTTTTCTGTCTGCCTCAGTACCCAAGTTTATTGTTTCCACTGGCTCTTCATGGGGTTGAATCGCCCTCTCTTCCTGAAGCAACAGTCTTGCAAGCTCGCCAGGCACTTCGCAATCATCTTCACCTTCGTCTTCGGCTAAGTTGATCGGATTTTCGAAGTCATAATTGGCAGTAGCAGAGTTGTTATCAGTGAGATCCAGAGTGGATTGGAACCTGTATGAGTGAGTGTGTGTGTAAATACAGCTGTTTTGAAATATATATGTAAAGGAAAAGAAAGACAGAAAAGGAGCACAATATTTGCAATGCGAAAAAACGTCCAAGATTTTCATTCATGATATATGAAATGACAATTTGTATGCCCTCACAAATGATACCACGGTGCCTCGGGTAAGACACCGGGCCAAAGGGTTTATTATTGTTTATTACAAAATAACAAAACATAGGAATTCATTACTCAGTAACAAGAGAAACATGGAGATTGTCTTTTGCGCTCCAATTGTTAAGTCCACCGTCGGTTGCCGGGTAGATCCAGCTATCAAACTCAGCTTCATCAACTTCCTCTTCGTCCCCAATAGCATTAACTCCATGAGCAGGCAGGGGCGCTGTCACTACATTAGGCTTCTCTGATGCCTCAAACTGTACATCTTTGGCGTCAATAAGATCCTGCAGCTTGTTCTTTAATGCCCAACAGTCATCAGTAGAGTGCCCCGGGCTATCTGAATGGTAAGCACAACGAGCGTTCGGGTTGTACTTAGGAGATGCAGTATTGGGGAACTTTGGAGCCTCCCTGACAGTCACTAAGTTAGTGGATAGCAACTGTGGCAGGATCTGTGATAGGGTCATGCTTAACCGGGTAAACTCCCTCCGGGGTCTTTCAACCTTTTGAGGATTAGTTGGCCGAGGAGCGGCAGCAGGCTTAGCAATCATTACCGCACTGACAGATTGGCGGTGCTCAGATCTCTCTGATTTCCTGGAACCATATACGGCACTAGACTCCTTCTAGAAGGGTTTCTTCTCAGAACTAGATGATGCACCCTTCGGAATTTTTCCAGACTTTAACCCAGCTTCAATCCTCTCTCCAGTCAAGATTAGATCAGTGAACCCTGCAGACGAATTCCCGATGAGATGGTTGAAAAATGGCCCAGATAGGGTCCCCAAGAACATGTCCACCAACTCCCGATCAGTCAACGGTGGCTGCACCCTGCCAGCCAGGTCTCTCCACTTCTGAGCGTACTCCTTAAAACCTTCGCTTGCACCTAACGACATACCCTGGAGTTGGGTACGTGTGGGGGCAAGGTCGGCATTATATTGATACTGCTTGTAGAAAGCAGTAGCCAACTCCTCCCAGTTACGAACCTTAGTCCCATCTAGCTGATAGAACCATTCGAGATGAGTCCCTGAAAGACTCTCCTGGAAGAAGTGGATCCATAAATTCTTATCCGCAGAGTACGGTTGAATTTTCCGAACATAGGACCTTAGATGCAGCTTGGGACAAGATGCCCCGTCATACTTAGAGAAGCATGGTGCTTTGAATTTATGAGGGATGATCACACCAGTTGACAAACCCAGATCTCCGAAATCCAGCCCCGGTACCTGTTGAATCTCCATAGCCTTCAACCTGTCTTCCAGTTGCTTATATCTGTCTTCTACATGAGGGTACTGCTCTTCATCAAAATCTGTCTCGTTGTCGGAGACTACCGGACTAGGAACCCTTGCTTCTGCCTGAGGACTACTCTTGTCAACAGAAGAACCAGCCTCTTCCTGTTGCAGAGTATTGTTAAACCTTCGGCCCGAGTTGAACAGAACAGTTCTTCTCTTCTTCTTCTTCTCCTTCTTTAGGAGCATAGTCTTCAGCTCTTCCTGGCCTTGAGCCAAACCCTTGATTAGTTCCTGAAACTGCGCATTCTGCGCCTGAAGAGCCTTGATGGAAGTCTCAATTGATGAAGAGGAGGGATCCATGATGCTGAAATAAACAGCGAAGAACTGTAAGCAACCTGAAAAGAGGAAAAACCTGCTATGCACATGATGCATGAAATGCGTATGATTTATGTTTTCAAAGACAATCGGGAGTCAACTTTGTAAACAAAAAGGAACACACTTCATTAGATTTAACTTTGCAATTGAAATTATTCAACAAGTTGCCCTTAGGCGTTACATGAAGAGAAATACTGAAAAGGAAAATAAAACTGCAAAAGCACATCTGGGGCTCCTTATTGATCCCATGGTCTCCTCTTCTCAGTACGGATGTAGGCATTCAGAGCTCTCTCATTCTCCAACTTCTTTGTCAGCTTCTGGATCTTTGATTCCTGCTCGTTGAACTTTTCCCGGTAAGAATCCTGCTCTTCTCGCAGTTGCGACCAAGATCTCTTCAATGTCTCATAATCAGTAGGTATCTAAGGAGGAAGGACAGTTGGAGGAACACCATCTTTGTCAGGACACTCAAGAATGACGGGTCTGACAGCTTCATACGGCATACCTAACTTCTGAGCACGGATGCGAACCCATTTGTAGTAGGCTTCCATAGGTAAAGAAGTCTTTGGCCCTAACTCTTGTGGGTCAGCTTTATGAATTTTATCCCAAGACTTGATGAACCTACGACGCAGCTCGTCACTATCCACCTGAAACTCGAAACTGATGTGAGGAACCAACATCTCATGGGGGCCTGCTCTTCTTGCTCTTCCAAACTGACGGAGTGCTAGACATGGATTGTAAGCGATCCCTCCTTGGGTACCAATCAGAGGAACATTAGGGTATTCCCCGTATCGATCAATAATAGCTATCTCATCCAAACCTCTGCAAGTCCAAATGATGTCTTTATCGGTGAGAGACATTAACCTATGAGCCCAACCTCTTCCTTCTTGGTTCTTTAGTATGAACTTAGGGAGGTGCGAAATAAACCACCTCACCAACAAAGGGATACAACACCATAGGGTTCCTCGTCTTCGAGTAGTACGGGCATGAATGTTGTTGCAAGATGTCACCCAAGAGAGTGGGTACGGGATTCTGAGACATAAAGATCCTTATGGCAGTGACACTGATGAAGTTGTCAGGATTAGGGAACAGGACTAACCCATAGATTAGGAGAGCCAAGATGTCTTCATATGCCCTAAAGTCCAGGTCATTCCAGAAATTGTTAGCTTTACCAATCAGAAACTTGGCCAAGAAACCCTTAACTTCGCTTCTAGTTACCCAGTTGTCTGTTACCTCTTGATGGGTCAAAGGAAGAGCTGCAGCCACATCCTCAAGCCTGAGGGTCTTTTCCCAACCAGTAAAGGGAGTCTGATCCAAGATAGGGATACCAAGCAAATCAGAGAACTCTTCCAGGGTAGGGACCAGCTGGAAGTCTTGAAAGGTGAAGCACTGGTACAGAGGGTCATAGAACTGGGTCAGAACACTCATCAACTGTTGATCCCGCTTTGCAGTGACTAAACTGAGAAGGGAACCATGCCTCTGAATGAAGGAAGTGGTATTTGGGATTCTGCTAACCAACTCATCAAGCAACTCAGGTGAACGAACAAAGTTGAACCGGATAGTATTCCTTCGCACGGGCATCATAATGTCCTACAAAACAGAGCAAAGATGAAACCCTCTTGTCTTTGAAATGGTCAGCCCTTATGCAGGATGCATGCAATGCTCATGATGCTATGATGTTATGATAAAGCACACCACATATAGATACAAAGGCAAACATGGTAAGGCACACAAGTCACACAAGGCAAGCCCCCTAAAGTTTAGGCCAGCATGAGGTCTAGGTACTACCCTCTTTCAGTTTGTTGGTTCATACCTGTCCTAATCCAAAGTAACCGGGTTCTTAGAGGATCCCAATATCATTGACTACCCTCAATCGGTCATAACACCAGCATCGCAATCTTTTCTTGCAGCCAGAACCATCACGAGAGTTTAGCCTCAATGGGCGTAGCATACTGCTACTGTTCTAAAGGCCAAGTTGTGTCAATTAAGGTTCTAAGGTTGTTGGTGCTTAATGACTCCTTAGAAGACCCACATTCTCCTCGTTGCGACACAAGGGATATCGGTACAGACTAAGGTGCCACACCAACGTAGCCACTGCTTCACCTGTGTCGGTCTACGCCGGACAGGTCCCTCACAGCTTATGCTACCTAAACAGGGTATCCCCAGATCCGGGTTAGGATCTATGTAACTCCGATACAACCCACAATAGTAAAGCAAGCAAAGAAGACAATTGAAAACACAGTTATGAACTAACCCTAAGGTACACCTCACTTTATAAAGGTATCCCCAGCAGAGTCGCCAGTTCTGTGATCGGTGGATCTGGAACTGACTGTTTAACGCTGGTTCGCGAAATGTCGCGGAAGCAAGAGTCGCCACCGTCTTTTATTTTCTCCAAATGGAAAGGACAAAAGCACAGAAAAATTCCTTATAGAGATCGCTCTCGGTTCGGGAGGTAGGTTATAGAAAGGGAAGGTGTTAACACCCTTTCTATCCATGGTTATCCATGGGCTCTTAGATACTTGCTCATTGTGTTTTCAAAAATGGTTTGTTTGCTTTTCAACTGTGGGTTTTAAAAAGTTTCTTTGAAAATTTCAATTCGACTCTTGTATCAGTCCTCAAGAGTGTTTGAAAAATCGCTTTCGAAAGCTTTTTGAAAAGTGTCGGTGTGAAAAGTATTTTTGAATTTTGTTTTGAAATTAGAGCAAGTATCTAGAGTCGTCTACCTACCCTAAGGAATTCGTCTGTGTAGATGTCCTTTAAAGTAGTGCCATCCCACCATTGAGAGGTAGGTAGCACCACCGTTGGAGGTGTTCGGGTCAATTCGAGGTTCAGGACATGGTGATCACCAGAGCAATGGGAAGACACCTTAGAAGCTACCCTCATGCCAGGTTCCTGGATCATGAGGACTTACTAAGACATCCTCTACTCGACGATCACCTTTCGAGGCAAGGCAACAGTGAGGCGTACCCTAGGGGTGGTGTGTGCGCATTGTGTATCGTTTTCATTTGTATTTGTCTTGTCATGTCATTGGCGTTCTACGCTTGATTTTATTTAAGGCCATTCATTCTTGCATGCTTTGTTTAACAGTTAAAATATTTGCGGGAAAGTAAATTCTAAGCTATTACAAATGGCGCGGGTCCACATCGCCAAAATTAACCAGGACCCGATTTGACGGAAAATAAATAAAGCAAATAAAGTAAAGTTCGAGAAGTAATTAAAATGTTACAAGGCTTCGGGAGAGGTACATAATTATTTAAGCAAAATAAAATAAATATGCGAAATTAAACAATTAAGTCGAAAGGAGGGCGTTGGACCCTTTTGCAAAATATTAAAATTACATAAATTAATTAATTAAAAGAAGGCAAGAACTTGTTTTTTTGGTATTTTTGAGAATTTAATGAAAAAGAGAATTAATTAAAATTAAAATTGAATGCAAACCCTAATTCTAGTGGCTTTTAAATTTATTATGAAAATATTAAAATTTAACCTAAATTAAACCTAATTTTTATATACAATTTTAATTATGAAAATAAATAAAATAATATTAAATATTTATGAAAGAAAAATAAAAATAAAAAAGGATGAAAAATTGTTCAAACCCTAGTTCTATGTATTTTTAGATTTTTATTGAAAAGAGTTAAAATTAATCCTAATTTAAAGCTAATCAATTAAAGTTAATTATTTACAAAAATACTTAAAATAAAATATTTATTATATTTTTCCTTTTCTGATTTTTTTGTGGTGTTTTATATTTATGAAAATAATTAGTTAATTGATTAAAACAAATAATAATTAAAAGGAATAAAAAAAAATAATAATGCAAAAAAAAAAGATAAAAAACAAAATGTGCAAACCTGGGGGGTTTCAGACCCCAATATGGAGGTTGAATTTTGAGAGATCTGGCCCATTTATTTGGGTCCATTTGACTTTGGCCAGACACATGCAGGTGCGTTGACTAGGGCGTTCTGTGTTCCTCAATCCTGAGCCTTTGATCTGACTCCATGGGACGCGTGGCTGGCTTGATGAAGAGGTGCATCATGGTCTCCAACATAAGCGCTACACATGAACGTTAGAGGAAAAATAATATTGAGATTATTGAAGACCTGGGTTTCGAACCCAGGTCATGGATATTGCCAACGCGTGTTCCTTCCACTGAGCCATCCCAAACATATTTAATATATAATAGCAAATAAATAATATAAAAGGAAACAAAGGAGTTAGTGGGTCCGCGCGCGAAATTCAAACCAACGTATCACACACTGCCACAAGTTCATCTTCTTTACGTTCCTGAAAACATAAAAGAACAGGCAACGGTTTTTGGGACGTTCTCTTAGGCATGCTATTAGAAAATAGCGATTAGGCCTGTGTCATTCAGAAATTGGGCGCGATGGGTGGTTCAAGATCGTCTCCATGCACTGAGTTGAATGGTGTAACTCATGTGTTCCAATTTTTCCTTGTCTTGAAATCCCCAATTTTGAGGTCCTGCAAACCCTAGAATACAAGCATGGCATAATCGTATATAGCATGTAAAAATATAATTAAACGCATTGGTTAGCTTCAGAACTTCACAAGGAATGTAAATCAATAATTAGAATGCCATGAGAATACCTAGAAGTTAGAATACGATCATGATTTTTTCTCTGTACAGGGCGGTCGTGTTCTCACGTTTCTTGATGTCAAAGTCTTTGGTTTTGATCCAAATCTCTTCCTTTAATCCTCAGCAAGCTAATGGAACAAGTTTCGTGCCTTGAATCAACCTGCAAAAGGGTGTTCAGTTTTGACTTTCTTAACAAAAAATTCAAGTTTTGCAAATGCTTTTGGGCGCAGCTTAGTGTGTCCGTTTGCATTAGGGTTATGATCAGGCATATGTAGTGAATGCATTAGGTCAAAAAAACTCAATCAAATCAATTGCATTCATTGATTTGGAAATTTGATTTTCTAAGGATCTTTTCATATCTTTTCCATGTGTTCTTGTGTCAATTATGATCAATTTGCTCCAAATCTTTCCCTGTTTGATTAGGCACGAAATATTGAGTCTAAAACATGTATAAAAAGATTGGTTAGGGTGAGTTAAATATTTTTCATATATTTAAATGATTTAAATGAATTAATATAAATAAAAATTCAAATAAATAAATAAAAAATGAGAAAATACTTCCCTTTGGGCCAAGTGGTCGTGCACATGCTTGGAATGATGAATTGTGGAAGAAAAATGGGCCCATTAGCAATGTTAGGTCATTTGAATCAATGTTGACTTTTCAAAATATCCAAAAATTTCCCAACTTCCACAAGGCATAACTTGCTCAATTCTTAAGCTTTTCTCATGTTCTTGGACATTTTGGAAAGGTCTTTGAGTCCTCTAACCAATGCCTTTGGTCCCATGTCATTTTGATTTACCAATCTCAAGTTATGGCCTTTGACTTAAAGTCCCTTTTTGTTGACTTTTGAAAATGACCTATAATGTTGAAATTGATAACTTTTTGTGAGAGCATTTCTTGGACTTGAAGTATGAAGATGAGTTGTAGGAAATGTCTCTCTCTTCAAAATGAGCTTTGGATGGAATTTTTCTGATAATCCATGTGAAAGTTATGCCCTGGTCAATTTCAGTTGACTTTTTCAGCTGTCCAAATAAGGAAACTTTTTGCATCTTGATGATTTCTGAGCCAAACTTTGAGAATCATGATCAAGCATTGATCAAATGATGTTTGTGGCTTCAAAATGATATGTTGACCAAAAATTTGAACTTTTGACTGTCAAATGACCATTTTGCCCCTACAGTTGACTGTAGTGCAATTAGGGTTTTTGACTGTGCAATTTTGAGCTGAATGCCTTGAAGCTTGATATGAGGATACTTGACCATATTTGTAAGCATGTGAGACTTGATTGGACCTTTGAAAACTTCATTTTCTTGATCAGAACACAAACCCTAGTTTTGACTGTATAGGAGACCTTTGCACTGTGCAACCCCTTGGGGGAGATTTGAAGCTTGACTTGGCAATTTCTTGGAGAATATGGGAGGGCAAATTTTGGGGTACAACAATGGTATTAAACGGATTGAATCAACTGCTGAAGAAGAAAGCTCCGAAGAGGATAATCCCGACATCATTAACATTGCCAGAACAAGCAAGATCACCCGCAGTGGAAGGATCTTCTCTCCAGAGATTTCTCCTCCAACAGCAGTCTTTGGACCCGTGGTCGTTCCGAAGATTACATATGTACTAGTGATTGTACCCGCAAGTTTACCTACCAACAAAGACAGTACAATTCCTATCCCTACTTCCGCTGCAGAGAATAAAGGAAAGAATGTTCAAGAGGAGCCTGTCCAGACGAAGGCTCAATCACTAACTATTCCTGAAACATCCAAGAAGGAGATGGAAGAAATCCAGAGGATCATTAAGAAGAGTGATTATGATGTGGTTGAACAATTGGGGCAGACTCCTTCCAAGATATCTATGCTAGCCCTGCTGTTGTGCTATGAAGCACATGCCAAAGCACTGGTAAAATTTATGAAGACAGCTCACGTGCCGCAAGAGACGTCTGCTGACCAGTTCGAGGACTGTATGGCCAGTTTGACAGCTGATAATGGCCTGGGTTTCTCTGATGCTGACTTAACACCCCGAGGAAGAAAACACAATGATGCCCTACATGTCTCAGTGGAGTGCAGAGGAACAACCCTAGCTCATGTCTTGGTTGATACTGGGTCATGTTTAAATGTCTTGCCGAAGAAATCCCTTGATAGGTTGGATTGTGAGGGGCTGACTCTAAAACCCAATAATATAATGGTGAGAGCTTTTTGATGGGTCGAAGAGGATGGTCCACGGGGAGGTGGACATCCCAATAAAGGTGGGAACTCAGGTGTTCAACTCAACATTCTATGTGATGTACATCCGTCCTTCTTATTCCTGTCTGTTGGGACGCCCCTGGATCCACAATGCCGGAGCCGTCACCTCCACTTTGCATCAGATGCTCAAGTACCCTGTCCAAGGGAAGATCATAACTGTCCATGGGGAGGAGGAGTATATGATTAGTCATCTGAATTCCTTCCGTTATGTGGAGTTAGATGGAGAATTCATAGAGACCCCTTTCTAACATTTTGAAGAAGTCTCTGAAGAAATAGCGGCGACCAAGGCGGTATCCTCGACCCCTAAAATCACAAGACCTCCACCTCGGATGTCATCTTTAAAGGATGCAAGGGCAGTAGTGGAAGAGGGGGGATGCACAATCTGGGGTCAGCTTCCAGACATTCCTTACAAATTAGACAAGTTCGGCTTAGGGTTTACTTCGACTGGTCAGAAGGCTGTGCGTCGTGCCCGTGCTGGGGGGCCACCCGTGAAGATTACCAACCAAAGCATCAGTGCGGTAAAAGACAATGAAGAGGAGGGCAACTTGGAAGATTGGATATTTCCTACTGTCAGTGGAGGACTGTGTATGATCGGTGGATCTGGAACTGACTGTTTAACGCTGGTTCGCGAAATGTCGCGGAAGCAAGAGTCGCCACCGTCTTTTATTTTCTCCAAATGGAAAGGACAAAAGCACAGAAAAATTCCTTATGAGATTAGCTCTCGGTTCGGGAGGTAGGTTTATAGAAAGGGAAGGTGCTAGCACCCTTTCTATCCATGGTTATCCATGGGCTCTTAGATACTTGCTCATTTGTGTTTTCAAAATGTTTGTTTGCTTTTCAATTGTGAGTGGGTTTGAAAAAGTTTCGTTTAAAGTTTCAGATCGACTCTTGTATCAGTCCTCAAGAGTGCTTGAAAAATTGTTTTGAAAGCTTTTTGAAAAGTGTCGGTGTGAAAAGAAGTTTTTGATTTGTTTTGAATTAGAGCAAGTATCTATGAGTAATCCACCTACCCTAAGGAATTAGGCTGTGTAAATGTCCTTAAGGTAGTGCCATCCCACCATTGAAAGGTAGGTAGCACCACCGTTGGAGGTGTTCGGGTCAATTCGTTTGTAGGGACAGTGTGGTCACCGAGCAACAGTAAGACACCTTAGAAGCTACCCTTATGCCATTGATCTTTTTATTCCGAGGCAACTATTCCGAGGCAACCGTTTCGAGGCAACTGTTTCGAGGCAACCGTTTCGAGGCAACTAGATCAATGGAACATAAGGACTCACTAAGACGTCCTATACTCGACGACCACGTTTCGAGGGGCAAGGCAACAGTGAGGCGTACCCTAAGAGTGGTGTGTGAATTCGTGTGTTGTTTTCAGTTATGTTTTATCTTGTCATGCATTGGGTGAGCTACGCTTTGATTTTATTTGGGCCATTCATTCTTTCATGTGATTAGCAGTTTAAAGGTGCGGAAATTAAAATGCGGAAAATAAAGGTCCTACGCTATTACAAGGCGCGGGTCTATACATCGCCAAATTAACAAAGACCCGTTTTTGAATAAAATGCGAAAAGTAAATAAATGTCCTAATTACTATTACAAGGCTTTGGGGCAATTACATAAGATTTAAAAGAAACATAAGAATACGCGTGCGCAAAGAAATTGGAATCGAGAGTTCGAGGGCGTTGGACCCTTTTTGAAATTAAATTGAAATTAAAAGGCTAGTTAATTATTTAATAAGAAAAGAAGTTATTTTTTATGTTTTTTGTATTTAATGAAAATAAAGAAAGAAAATTAATTATTATTAGAAACCCTAATTCTAAATTATTTTTAATTGTTAAAGAAAATATTTAAGTTTTAACCTAATTTACCCTAATTAATTAATGACATATTTATTTACAAAATAATTAATAATTAATAATAATAATGATAGGAAGAAATTATTGATTAGGAATAAGAATAAAAATGCTAACAAACCTAATTTCTACAATTTTTAGTTATTAAGAAAACATGAAAACCTAAATTAACCTAAATTAATTATTTAAGATTTATTTACAAAAATATTAATGTATTAAATTAAATAAAACATATTTTTATTTTTATGATTTTCTGATTTTTTTTGTATTATGAAAATTATTTTTGTGAATTAAAAGAAACAATTAAAATAATTAAACTAAATAAAAGAGAAAAAAGAAGAGAGAAAGGAAATACAAACAAGGGGGTCTGACCCAATTAAGGAGGTTTGTTGGAGTGATTTTTGGCCCAAGAACGCAGGCCCTTTTGACTTTTCCAGCACGTGTGTGGAACGGTTGACTAGCATCCATGGTGAGCTGCATTTTCTGGCCTTTGGATTGGCCTTCTGGACACTTGGCAAGCAAGCAGGTGAGGGCGCTTGGTGGACCACTGGAGAGCACACTGCATAGAAGCATGTTAAGAAAAATATTATGGAAGGAGTGGGGGACCTGGGAATCGAACCCAGGTCCCAATGCCTGTAGGACAACGCACAAGCCAACTGAGCCAACGCGTTAGTTTGTATGTATAATGGAATGGGGTTAATATAATAGAAAAAGTAAGATTACGCTGAACCAAAAATAAAAACGCGCTAAATTTGAATCAGCCAACCACGTTCATCCACGCTAGCCTTCTTCTTCCTTTTGCACCTGTAAATGATATCAAATAGCGGGGGTTTTAAACCCCCACTAAGCTTCAACCTGAAAAATAGCGATTAGGATTTAAGCAAGCATAAAAAGGGCGCGATGGGTGATTTGGCTTCGTTGGAATGTCCTGAATCCAATGGTACTATTTTGGATGGCCAATTTTGCCAGATGAAGGAATCCCTATTTCAAAGCTCCTGAAACCCTAAAATATGTTCATGGTGGATTCTTGTACAGGGCTTAATAATTCAATCAAAGCATGCCATTAGCTTCAGAACACTCATGTCAGTATAAATCAACAGTTAAAAATCACAAATGATGCATGGAATTTAAAACACGATTATGAATAATTTTATGAAAAGTGAGACTTCAATCTACCAATTCCTTGAGTATGGAGGCGTGGTTTTGATTGGAACAGCTTCCTGGTAGTGTAAGGAGTCTAATGGAATGGCTTTTTTGCTTTGAAACGAGCTCTAGCTATGAAAACAGTTTTCAATTTTTTGTGAAAAAGTGCAAGTTTGTTCTTTGACTTTGGCGCAACTTGTGTGTTCTTGAGCATTAGGGTTTCAATGTGCATATGTATGTGAGTAGAACTAGGTCAAAAGTCAGCCCAAAATCCATTGGTTTAATGATTTTGAATATTTGATTTTCCATATCTTTTCTTCAAACTTTTCCATACCAATCATTGCCAATCATGGGAGATTCTTTCCTTTTTGGATCATGCACGAAATATTGAGTACATAAAGAGTGAATATGCTGCATAAAAAGATTTGAAAGGTGTCATTTGATATTTTTTCATATTTAATTTTAATTAAGTGAATTAATAATAATAAAAATTCAAATAATTAATCAAAAATGAGAAAATAACTCCCTTGGATGTCAATGGGTCGTGCATAGCCTTTGGGTAATGATTCATGGAAGAAATTGAGGCCCATTAGCATTTTTGAGGCATTTGAAGTAAAGTTGACTTTTCAACATTCCCAAAAATTTCCCAACTTCCACAAGGCATATCTTGCTCAATTTTTAAGCTTTGATCATGTTCTTGGACATTTTGGAAAGGTATTGAAGTCCTTTAACCAATGCCTTTTGTCCCATTTCATTTTGATTTACCAATATCAAGTTATGGTCTTTGACTTAAAGTGCCTTTTTGTTGACTTTTGAAAATGACCTATAATGTTGAGATTGATAACTTTTTGTGAGAGCATTTCTTGGACTTGAAGTGTGAAGATGAGTTGTAGGAAATATCATTCTCTTAAAAATGAGCTTTGGATGGAATTTTTCTGATAAACCATGTGGAAGTTATGCCCTGGTCAATTTGTAGTTGACTTTTTCAACTGTCCTAAAATAGAAACTTTTGCATCTTGAGACTTTTTGAGCCATGCCTTGAGAATCATGATCAAGAATTGATCAAATGATGTTTGTGGCTTCAAAATAAGATGTTGACCAAAAATTTTGACTTTTGACTGTCAAATGACCATTTCGCCCCTACAGTTGACTGTGAAGCACTTAGGGTTTTTGACTGTGCAATTTTGTGCTGTGAGTCTTGAAACTTGGCATGAGGATGTTTGACAATGTTTATAGGCATGTGGGACTTGATTGGACCCTTGGAAACCTCAACTTCTTTGCCAGAACCAAAACCCTAATTTTTGACTGTTAGGAGGCAATTGGACTGTGCAACCCTTGGGAGATTTTGAACCTTGACCTTGGCAAATCTTGAAGAATATGGGAGGGCAAATTTTGGGGTACAATAGTTGCCCCTGTTCAATCTTCTTAGACCTGAGGATGTAGATTGGCTGGCGTTCCTTTTGTAATCCGAAGGTGGAAGATGATTGAACACTAGAGTGCCCAGAAATTTGCACTCACATGTTAGCAGTGTGATGGTGGGAATGGGCTTACAGATGCCATTTGGAGACTGATGGGTAGGAGGATGGGCTTATAGATGCCATCGGGAGGTTGTCGATCGCGTAAGAGATTCCTTAGCGAGAAACTTGCGTACCTGAAAAAGAAAGATAATTACCTGGCCTGTTACAGGAGTTGATCTTTAAACTTTTTATGTAGATGTGCCCTGGCTGGTTACAGGAATCGAATCTTTAAACTCTTCAGACGTGCCCTCGTGAGATACAGGAATCGAGTCTGGTAATGCTAGTCGTCAACAGATACACCCTGGCAAGATACAGGAATCGGATCCTCGAACTCTTCAAACACACCCTGGCAAGATACAGGAATCGGGACTGGTAATGTTAGTCGTCAACAGATACACCCTGGCAAGATACAGGAATCGGATCCTCAAACTCTTCAGATGCACCCTGGCAAGATACAGGAATCGGTTCTGGTAATGTTAGTCGTCAACAGATACACCCCGGCAAGATACAGGAATCAGATCCTCGAACTCTTCAGACACACCCTAGCAAGATACAGGAATTGGGACTGGTAATGTTAGTCGTCAACAGATACACCCTGGCAAGATACAGGAATCAGATCCTCAAACTCTTCAGACGCACCCTGGCAAGATACAGGAATCGGTTCTGGTAATGTTAGTCGTCAACAGATACACCCTGGCAAGATACAGGAATCGGATCCTCAAACTCTTCAGACACACCCTGGCAAGATTCAGGAATCAGGACTGGTAATGTTAGTCGTCAACAGATACACCCTGGCAAGATACAGGAATCAGATCCTCAAACTCTTCAGACACACCCTGGCAAGATTCAAGAATCGGGACTGGTAATGTTAGTCGTTAACAGATACACCCTGGTAAGATACAAGAATCAGATCCTCGAACTCTTCAGACACACCCTGGCAAGATTCAGGAATCGGGACTGGTAATGTTATTCGTCAACAGATACACCCTGGCAAGATACAGGAATCAGATCCTCAAACTCTTCAGACACACCCTGGCAAGATTCAGGAATCGGGACTGGTAATGTTAGTCGTCAACAGATACACCCTGGAAAGATACAGGAATCGGATCCTCAAACTCTTCAGACACACCCTGGTAAGATACAGGAATCGGGACTGGAATCGATCGTCAACAGATACACCCTGGAGAGATACAGGAATCGGATCTTTAGTTGCGACCGTTTGATAGTAATTATCTTTGTATTAACCTTTTTCCTGAAAAGACAAAACGTTAGTTGTATGCGATGTCATGATGTATGACATGCGACATGTGATAAGTGAGATTGTATGTTCATGATGCGTATATGCATGCTATAATGTATGGAAATGCGATGTTTATGAATGTATGTTTTCGTCTTAGGGAAATAAACCCTTGACGGATGCCGAGAAGTTAAATCCTGGGCTGATGCTGGATAGTAGAGCTTCTTGTTTCCGCTGGGGAGTGATGATTGCAAGAATACCGATAGGAGAAGATGACTCCGTTGGGGAATAAACTTGGAGATTACTCTGTGGGGAGTGATTACTCTAGCGACCTTGCTGGGGAACAATACTATGTGGGGAGAGAGGTACTTTGTTGAGGTATTGATGATAACTTCGCTGGGGATACCGTTGTTGTGTTGGAAGTTTTAATAGACTCCGCTGGGGGTAAGAAGACTTTGCCGAGGACGATCTTTCCGTGGCTTTTGGCTGAGGATAACCCAGTTATATCCTGGTAGGGAAATAACCTTTGAATAAAGCCGGGAGACGCGTTCGTGCTCTGTAGGGGGGAAGCTTCCAGAATCTACTGGGGATAAGCTTCCTGCTGGGGAGATGGATTCAACTTTCCTGGGGGGCTTCAGACTGGACTCTCCTGGGGAGAATTTTTGAGATGTATTGGGGAAGTGGCTCCGCTGAATGTATGATATGCCGCCGGGGAACAGTCTTAGATCAAGACTGCCGGGGATGCTTGTTAGGAATATTTGTATATTGTGCTGGGGAATGTTGAGATCTGCTGGGGGATACCCAACTTCCTTAAGGCTGACAGGATAACTCTGCTTGGGGAGAGTGTATTGACTTGCTGGCTCACTCTTTGGGGATTTAAGATATCTTGGTTATGTTCTTCAGTTGAACCTACCTTGGTACCTTGATGGACAGAGCAATTAGATCACTTAGATAACTCGTTATTGCCCCTGTTTCTAGTGTTACATGTAATTAATCCTTTGTCTCGCGTGCAAATATTTATGAGTTAGCAATTATTGTCAAATGCATATATCACAAATTGAACCTTGGATGTTCTTCGCAAAACAAAACAGAAAAAGGAAAAACAAAGGGCAATTTGTCTGAAAAGTGTATTTGTATTGATTTTTGAATTTGCCTGTAAATAGGCGTTTACATACAAGAGGCTGACGTCCTAGTAAGAGAACACCGCCAAACAAAAGAATTTATACAATTTGTGAAAAGGGAAAACAAAACAGCTATGTGAAAAGAATAATCCCACTGGGTTCCAACTCTGCTATCGCCTTTATATCTTCGAGCGTGTCATCACTTTGCTGCTCAGTTGACGATGAAGCTAATTGATCGATGCCGTCTGAACTTGATGTTGATATTGGATTCTAGATGCAAGGTGATCCAATGAGACATAGTATTACGCTTTATCCCTAAATTTTGCCTGGACCGCCCTTTCGGGTTTTCAGTCCACCGGGATACCCATTTTTTCCCAAGTCGCCTTTTCAGGTTTTCGACTTGCCGGGTGTACAGATTTTTCATTTCATCCCTCATTTTGCCCGAACCCTTTTGGTTCGCCGGGAAGCCCTAATTTTTGCCTAGGTATGTCAACCTAGCGGGTCTTTTATCATGCGTAGTATCTTTTTACTATGTCTGCATTGGCGGGGTGAGGAAGGTCGCCACCATCCATGGTGGTTAGAATCATGGCTCCTCCTGAGAACACATGTTTAACCACAAATGGCCCTTCGTACGTAGGGGTCCATTTGCCCCTGGAATCACTCTGAGGAAGGATGATGTGTTTGATTACCAGGTCCCTAACTTGATATTCTTGTGGTCTGACTTTCTTGTTAAATACCCTGATCATCCGTTTTTGGTACGTTTGACCATGACATATAGCAGTGAGTCTCTTTTCATCAATTAAATTTAACTGATCAAGTCGTGTCTGGATCCAGTCATCTTCGCTCAGATCTGCATCCTTCATTATCCAGAGAGAGGGTATCTGCACTTCGATCGGTAAGACTGCCTCCATGCCATAGACCAAGGAAAAAGGAGTTGCCCCGGTTGACGTTCTTGCTGAGGTACGGTACCCATGAAGAGCGAACGGTAACATCTCGTGCCAATCTTTATAGGTCACTGTCATCTTCTGCACAATCTTTTTAATATTCTTATTAGCTGCTTCGACAGCCCCATTCATCTTCGGCCGGTAAGGAGAAGAGTTGTGGTGCTGTATCTTGAATTGCTCGCAGAGCTCAGTGATCATCTTGTTATTGAGATTGGTACCGTTATCTGTAATGATTCTTTCAGGGACGCTGTATCGACAGATCAGGTTGTGCCGAATGAACCGTGCCACAACATTCTTGGTTACAGTGGCGTAAGAAGCTGCTTCAACCCACTTTGTAAAGTAATTAATCGCTACCAGCATGAAGCGATGCCCGTTGGATGCCGTAGGTTTAATCTCGCCGATCATATCTATGCCCCACATTGCAAAAGGCCAAGGTGCAGTCAAGACATTCAGAGGAACTGGAGGAACGTGCACCTTATCTGCATAAATCTGGCACTTGTGACATATCCGAGAATGTTGGTAACAATCAGCTTCCATTGTGGACCAGAAATATCCTGCCCAAAGGATCTTCTTTGCCATGGTATGTCCACTGGAGTGTGTTCCAAAGGTACCCTCATGTAGCTGCGCCATGATCCTTTCTGCTTCAGCTTTATCCATACAGCGCAGTAAGGTCGAATCATGGTTTCGCTTATACAGGATGCCGTTGCTGAGGAAGAACTTCGCTGCGAACCTTATCAGAAACTTTTTATCATTGACAGACGCACCTTCAGGGTATTCCTGAGCTTCCAAGTATCTCTTCACCTCATGGTACCAAGGTTTCTCAGTCACTACCTCAGCCTCAAGATCACAACAGTATGCCGGTTCGTCCAGTTTCCAGATGATGATCTGGGGAGCCTCATTGTCCCATTTGACTTTGAACATAGAAGAAATCGTAGCTAACGCGTCCGCCAACTGATTCTCCTCTCTTGGGAAATGTTCAAAAGTTATCTCTGTGAAATGGGGGATCAATGTCAACACACATTCTTTGTAAGGAATAAGATTCGGATGTTTCGTATCCCACTCGCCTTTGATCTGATTGATCACGAGAGCGGAATCTCCGAAGACACTCAGAAACTTGATCCTTAAGTCAATCGCAGCTTGAAGTCCCATGATGCATGCCTCATACTCCGCCATGTTGTTGGTGCAGTTGAAACATAGTCGGGCAGTAAGTGGAGTATGAGTGCCTTGAGGGGATATGATCACAGCGCCGATACCGTTACCCAAAGCGTTGGAGGCTCTGTAAAAGTGCATAGACCATCGGGATCCTTCCTCAGGTCCTTCATCCGGTCCAGGTACTTCACAATCAGTCACAATCATGATGCTCTCGTCAGGAAATTCAAAGTTCATTGACTGGTAGTCGTCCACTGCCTGGTGTGCCAAGTGGTCTGCCAATACACTTCCCTTGATAGCTTTCTGGGTCGTGTACTGGATGTCGTATTGTGTCAAGATCATTTGCCATCTTGCTATTCTCCCAGACAGAGCAGGCTTTTCAAATATGTACTTTATTGGATCCATCTTTGAAATCAACAAGGTAGTGTGAGTCAGCATATACTGTCTCAGCCGGCGAGCAGCCCATACCAAAGCACATCAAGTTTTCTCGAGCAGTGAGTATCGGGTCTCACAGTCGGTAAACTTTTAGCTAAGGTAATAAATGGTGTGCTCTTTTCGGCCAGACTCGTCATGCTGCCCCAGCACACACCCCATTGAGCTATCAAGTACTGTCAAGTATAGTATCAGAGGTCTCCCTTCAATCGGTGGCATCATAATGGGTGGTTCTTGGAGATACTCTTTGATTCTGTCAAAAGCGGCCTGACATTCATCATTCCAACGTACTACCTGATATTTCTTCAGCAGCTTGAAGATTGGCTCACAGGTAGCAGTTAGGTGCGAGATGAATCGAGCAATGTAATTCAGACGTCCTAGAAAACCTCTGACTTCTTTCTCTGTCTTAGGAACTGGCATCTCTTGAATGGCTTTAACCTTGGCAGGGTCCACTTGAATACCCTTGTCACTTACGACGAAGCCTAGCAATTTTCCAGATCTAACCCCGAAGGTGCACTTGTTCAGGTTCAACCTCAGCTTGTACAGTTTCAGACGGTCAAACAGCTTTTGCAGATGGTCAAGGTGTTCCTCCTCAGTTTGGGACCTTGCGATCATATCATCGACATACACTTCAATCTCATGATGGATCATGTCATGAAATAAAGCAACCATGGCACGTTGGTAGGTTGCCCCAGCATTTTTCAACCCGAATGGCATGACCTTGTAGCAGAAGGTGCCCCACTGAGTAACAAAGGTAGTCTTCTCCATGTCTTCAGGAGCCATCTTGATCTGATTGTACCCTGAAAAACCATCCATGAAAGAGAACACCTTGTGCTGAGCAGTATTGTCAACCAGAACGTCAATGTGAGGTAGGGGGAAGTCATCCTTGGGGCTGGCCCTGTTCAGATCCCTGTAATCAACACACATTCTGACCTTACCGTCTTTCTTCGGTACCGGCACCACATTAGCAACCCACTGAAGGTAAGAAGTCACTGCAAGAAAACCAGCGTCAAATTGCTTCATAACCTCAGCTTTGATCTTTTCAGACATCTCTGGATGCATACGGCGGACCTTTTGCTTAACCGGAGGGCAGTCTTCCTTGGTAGGCAAGTGATGGACCACAATGTCGGTATCCAACCCAAGCATGTCTTCGTAAGACCAGGAAAAGATCTCCACATAATCATGCATCATCTGGATCAACCGTTGTTTCACACTGAGCTCTAGATTAGCACCAACCTTGACTTCCTTTCTGTCTGTCTCAGTACCCAGATTTATCGTTTCCATTGGTTCTTCATGTGGCTGAATTGCCCTCTCTTCCTGGAGTAACAGTCTTGCAAGCTCGCCAGGCACTTCACAATCCTCTTCACCTTCGTCTTCGGCTAAGTTGATCGGATTTTCGAAGTCATAACTGGCGGTAGCAGAGTCGTTACCAGTGAGATCCAGAGTGGATTGAAACCTGTATGGGTGAGTGTGTGTAAATATAGCTGTTTTGCAATATATAAAGAAAGAAAGAAAGAAAGGGAGCACAAGATTTGAAATGCGAGAAAACGTCCAAGATCTTTATTCATGATATATGTAAATGACAATTAATAAGCCCTCACAAATGAAGCCACGGTGCCCCGGGTAAGACACCGGGCCATAAAGTTTCAATTCATTGTTTATTACAAATAACAAAAACAAAGGAATTCATTACTGCGTAACAAAAGTAACAGGTATGTGATCTTTTGCGGTCCAATTGGTCAGTCCACCGTCAGTCGTCGGGTAGATCCAGCTATCGAACTCCGATTCTTCCACTTCGTCTTCATCCCCAATAGCATTCACTCCTGGATTGGTGATGAGCACAGCAGGTCTTCCGATCCTAGCTTTGCGCACAGCCCTCTGAGCCTCTGCAGTAAAACCCAGTCCAAACTTGTCAGTTTTAGGAGTGAAATCAGGGAGCCTGCCCCAGTTAGCACATTCACCTTTCTCGATTACAGCCCGGGCGTCCTTCAAGGAAGCCATCTTCAAAGGAAAGTCCTCTTCAACCACTGTTTCTGCTGCTGCCAATGTTGGAGGTACCTCTTCAAAATGTTGAAAGGGGGTTTCAATAAACTCCCCGTCCATCTCAATATACCGGAAGGAATTCAGATGATTAACCATATATTCTTCCTCCCCTTGCACAGTGACAATCTTCCCTCTGACAGGATACTTGAGCTTCTGGTGTAGAGTAGAAGTCACTGCCCCAGCTTTGTGAATCTAAGGTCGACCCAGTAAACAGGAATAAGATGGACGAATATCCATCACATAGAAAGTTGAGTCGAATACTTGAGAACCCACACGAATAGGAATGTCTACCTCACCATGAACCATCCTCTTAGATCCGTCAAAGGCTCGGACAATGATGTTGCTAGGTTTCAACTCCAGGCCCTCACAATCCAACCTATCCAAGGCCTTCTTGGGCAATACATTCAGGGAAGAACTGGTGTCCACCAACACGTGAGCGAGAGTAGTGCCCCTGCATTCTATAGAGACATGCATGGCATCATTGTGGTTCTTTCCCTTGGCAGTAAGGTCAGCATCCGAGAAACCCAAACCATTGTCGGCTGTCAAATTAGCTACGCAATCAGTAAACTGGTCTGCAGAGGTCTCTTGTGGCACGTGGGCCGTCTTCAGAAATGAAATCAGGGCCTTAGCATGGGCCTCTAAGCACAGCAGCAATGAGAGCATAGAGATTTTGGAGGGTGTATGCCCCAGCTGTTCGACGACATTGAAGTCGCTCTTCTTGATTATCTTAAGAATTTCCTCCATCTCTTGCTGGGAGGCTTCAACATTCACATACTTTGGTGCCTCCATCCGGGCAGGCTCATCATCAATCCCTTTGCCTCGAGCATTAGATGACTCGGCAGCAGGGGAAGCAACTTGATCAGTAGTGGAAACGGGTGCACTTGCAGGTGTAATTATGAGAGGTCTTCGAATAACTGGTGGCGCAATGTCAGGCGAGAAGAGCCTGCCACTGCGAGTAACTTTAGCTGGACCAGTGATATTGCTGATACTGGTACCGGTGTTGAACTCTTGCTTTATTCCATGTACATATACATCTGCCCCATAGTGCCATGGGACAGCCTTATCAGATTCATAGGGGAGGGGCCCCAGAACAGTAATAACAATGGGTGCAACAGTCATGATTTTAACTGGCTTCCTCGGGGGAGCCTTGATTGGATTGTTGAAAATTGTAATGACGGATACTTCTTCCACAGGAACAAAAGGAACAGCGGTCTTCTTGAACATAATCTTTTTGCTGTCCATCAGGCTTTAGATGCCTAACTTCAGCAATGGACAACCAGTAAGGGAAACAGCACACAAAAGGCAACCCTCGTTACAACCCAGAAATAAACCGGCTAGCAACAGGTTCCTCTTAACAGTCAACAGAGGAGTAGCTACATCATTCACAGAAACGGCATACAAGTCTTCATCAATGGCATTTACTCCATGCTGGGGCATAGGAGCAGTTACCACATTTGGCCTCTCAGGCGCCTCAAATTGTATCTCCTTCGCATCAATAAGGTCCTGCACCTTATTTCTCAGGGCCCAGCAGTCATCAGTAGAATGCCCTGGGCTATCGGAGTGATAAGCACAGCGGGCATTTGGATTATACTTGGGAGGTGCAGTATTCACAACCTTCGGAGCCTCTCTGACGATCACCAAGTTGGTTGATAGTAGTTGCGGCAAGATTTGTGACAAGGTCATACTCAGCCGAGTGTATTCTCTTCTGGGTCTCTCAGCCCTTGGTTGGTTAGCTTGCCGAGGAGCGGCAGCAGGCTTAACAATTACCAACGCGTTGACAATTTGGCGGCGCTCTGGTTTGTCTTGTCTCCTAGGCCCATACACAGCACTGGATTCCTTCTTAAAAGGTTTCTTCTCAGAATTTGAGGATGCACCTTTCTGAATCTTTCCTGACTTCATTCCAGCCTCTATCCTTTCCCCAGTCAGAATAAGGTCTGTGAACCCTGCAGACGAGTTGCCAATAAGGTGGTTAAAGAACGGCCCGGATAGGGTCCCCAAGAACATATCCACCAGCTCACAGTCTGTTAATGGTGGCTGCACCCTGCCAGCCAGGTCCCTCCACTTCTGCGCATACTCTTTAAAACCTTCGCCTGATCCTAGTGACATACCCTGGAGCTGGGTACGTGTAGGAGCAAGGTCGGTATTATATTGATACTTCTTGTAAAAAGAAGTAGCCATCTCCTCCCAGTTACGAACCTTGGTTCCATCCAGCTGATAGAACCATTCGAGATGAGTCCCTGAAAGACTCTCCTGGAAGAAGTGGATCCATAAGTTTTTGTCCACTGTATACGGTTGAATCTTCCGCACGTAAGATCTGAGATGTAACTTAGGGCAAGACGCCCCGTCATACTTGGCGAAAGATGGTGCTTTGAACTTGTGCGGGATGATCACACCAGAAGATAAACCCAAGTCTCCGAAATCCAACCCAGGCACTTGTTGAATTTCCATGGCGTTCAGACGGTCTTCCAACTGCTTGTATCTGTCTTCAGCTGGAGGATACTGCTCCTCATTAAAATCAGTCTTGTTGTCAGAGACTACCGGACTAGGACCTCTTCCCCCCTGGGGACTGTCTTTGCCTACAGAAGAACCAGCTTCCTCATTCTGCAGTGTGTTACCAAACCTCCGGCCCGTGTTGAATAGAACAATTCTCTTCTTCTTCTTCTTCTTAACCAGCAGAGCCTTCAGCTCCTCTTGACCTTGAGCCAAGCCCATGATCAGCTCTTGAAATTGTGCGTTCTGCGCCTGAAGGGCCTTGATAGACTGCTCGGTAGATGATTCAGGGTTCATGATGCTGAAATAAACAGCGAAGAACAGTAAGCAACCTGAAAAGAAGAGTACCTGCTATGCACATGATGAATGATATGTGTTTATGCAATGCATTCAAGGGTTCGAAAGTTCAAATTTGTTGTAGACAAAAAGGAACACACGTTATCATTAAGAAAATAATTGTTTGGTACATCAAAGCCTCATGGGCAGACATTACAAAGCAAATCAATCCCAAAAGACACTACGCATCCTCTTCGGAGCAATGTAGGTGTTGAGATTCCTCTCCTCGTGCAGTAGGCGGGTGAGCTCCAAGACCTTCTTTTCACTAGCATGTAGACTGGTCTCAAGAGAATTCCGTTCTTCCTTAAGCTGGATCCAGCTCTTCTGCATTTCTTCCCAAGATGTGGGCATGTCAGGATGTTGAATGGTGTAGGACACTTCACCTTCCAAAATTGGCTCTTTGATCACAGGGAGAACATGAGGATAAGGCATCACTAACTTCTGGGTGCGGGCCCGTACCCACTTGAGATAAGGTTCCAACGGGATGGAATTCCTGTGCCCCAGGGTCTTGCTGTCTATCCTACTTGGCATCCTCCAAGCTCTGATAAATCTCTGGCGAAGTCCTTGTGCATCGTTGTCGAAGTCAAAAACTATGTCAGGAATTAACATGTCATGAGGGTCGTCCCTCCGAGCATAACCAAACTGCCTCCAAGCCAGGCACGGGTTGTAAGTAATACCTCCTCTAATTCCAAGTAAAGGAACATTAGGATACTCCCCGCAACGATCAATGATAGTGACATCCTCTCTGGACCGAGAGCACCAATGTATATCAGCATGTGTAAGAGTCATCAATCGTTGTGACCATCTCAAGCCCCGCTCATTCTTCAAGACTGATTGTGGAAGGTGCGAAATAAACCACCTTCCCAGGAGAGGAGTGTAGCACATAAGAACACCTCTCTTTCTCATGGTTCGAGTGTAACATGAGTGAATGATGTCCCCAAGCAATGTAGGTATGGGATTCCTAGACATGAAGATTTGGACAGCACTGATATCTATAAGCTGATCTGGATTAGGGAACAACACCAAACCATAGACAAGGAGGGCCACAACTTCTTCAAAAGCTTGTAGGTCAAGGGAGTTCCAACATTCTTGGGCCTTCTCAAACAGAAACCTGGCCAAGAACCCTTTGATACCACTTCTAACTTCCCAATGTCCCTTGATGTCAGAGGGTTGTAGGTGTAAGGCTTTAGCAATATCTTCAAGTTTGGGTTCCTTTTCTGTACCGTTGTAGGGTAGTTGACTAAGGATAGGGATCTTCAGAAGCCGGGAGAACTCTTCCAGTGTAGGCACCAGTTGATAATCCAGGAAGGTAAAATAGTGGTGCAGAGGGTCAAAGAACTGGAAGAGGACCTTTATCATATCTTCCTCAATGTTGGTGTTGACCAAGCTGATGAGTCTTCCATGCCTCTCACTGAAAGAAGAGCTCTCAGGAATCCTGGATATAAGTTCCTTAAGCTAAGGAGGGATCCTTACAAGGCTGATCTGAATTGTCTTTCTGTGAACAGTTTCCATGTCCTACAAAATAAGAACAAAGATGAAGATTCGAACCCCTGGAGTGGTTAGTCAATGCACATGATGTTGTATGATGTTATGATGCTATGATTAAACACACCACAAATATTCACAAGAACAAACATGGTAAGGCACACAAGTCACACCACAGCCCTTAGAGTTTAGGCCAGCATGGGGTCTAGGGTATTACCCTCTTGAAGTTGGTGGGCTCAACCTGTCCTATCAGAAGTAACCGGGTTCTAAGGGTCCCAATATCACTGGATTGCTTTCATTGTTCATCGTTTCGATTTAGCCACTGAACTGGCGACCGAAATATTCCAAGAAAACAACCCTCAATTGAGTGTAGTATCGAGTATCAACCAACCTCGGACTGCACCAAAGTCAGTTATCTCACTACCCTAAAGAGGCCAAGATGGTTCAATTAAGGTTCCTAAGGTCAGTTGATGCTTCACGACACCACGCGGAGGCCCCGTACTCTCCTTGACTGAACTCAAGGGTTACCGGTACACACCAAAGTGCCACATCAACGTAGCAGACTGCTTCAACCATGTCGGTATACCCCGCACAGTTCCCTCACAGCCTTGTTGCTACTTTCTAAGAAGGTATCCCCAGATCCGGGTTAGGATCTATAGAACTCCCGAGACAGTCCCACAATAATAAAGCAAACAATTCAGACAATTGAAAACACCAGTGATCTTAGTCCTAAGGTACACCACACTTTAAAGTAATCTCCCCAGCAGAGTCGCCAGTTCTGTGATCGGTGGATCTGTAACTGACTGTTTAACGCTGGTTCGCGAAATGTCGCGGAAGCAAGAGTCGCCACCGTCTTTTATTTTCTCCAAATGGAAAGGACAAAAGCACAGAAAAATTCCTTATGAGATTAGCTCTCGGTTCGGGAGGTAGGTTTATAGAAAGGGAAGGTGTTAGCACCCTTTCTATCCATGGTTATCCATGGGCTCTTAGATACTTACTCATTTGTGTTTTCAAAATGTTTGTTTGCTTTTCAATCGTGAGTGGGTTTGAAAAAGTTTCGTTTAAAGTTTCAGATCGACTCTTGTATCAGTCCTCAAGAGTGCTTGAAAAATTGTTTTGAAAGCTTTTTAAAAAGTGTCGGTGTGAAAAGAAGTTTTTAATTTGTTTTGAATTAGAGCAAGTATCTATGAGTAATCCACCTACCCTAAGGAATTAGGCTGTGTAAATGTCCTTAAGGTAGTGCCATCCCACCATTGAGAGGTAGGTAGCACCACCGTTGGAGGTGTTCGGGTCAATTCGTTTGTAGGGACAGTGTGGTCACCGAGCAACAGTAAGACACCTTAGAAGCTACCCTTATGCCATTGATCTTTTTATTCCGAGGCAACTATTCTGAGGCAACCGTTTCGAGACAACTGTTTCGAGGCAACCGTTTCGAGGCAACTAGATCAATGGAACATAAGGACTCACTAAGACGTCCTATACTCGACGACCACGTTTCGAGGGGCAAGGCAACAGTGAGGCGTACCCTAAGAGTGGTGTGTGAATTCGTGTGTTGTTTTCAATTATGTTTTATCTTGTCATGCATTGGGTGAGCTACGCTTTGATTTTATTTGGGCCATTCATTCTTTCATGTGATTAGCAGTTTAAAGGTGCGGAAATTAAAATGCGGAAAATAAAGGTCCTACGCTATTACAAGGCGCGGGTCTATACATCGCCAAATTAACAAAGACCCGTTTTTGAATAAAATGCGAAAAGTAAATAAATGTCCTAATTACTATTACAAGGCTTTGGGGCAATTACATAAGATTTAAAAGAAACATAAGAATACGCGTGCGCAAAGAAATTGGAATCGAGAGTTCGAGGGCGTTGGACCCTTTTTGAAATTAAATTGAAATTAAAAGGCTAGTTAATTATTTAATAAGAAAAGAAGTTATTTTTTATGTTTTTTGTATTTAATGAAAATAAAGAAAGAAAATTAATTATTATTAGAAACCCTAATTCTAAATTATTTTTAATTGTTAAAGAAAATATTTAAGTTTTAACCTAATTTACCCTAATTAATTAATGACATATTTATTTACAAAATAATTAATAATTAATAATAATAATGATAGGAAGAAATTATTTATTAGGAATAAGAATAAAAATGCTAACAAACCTAATTTCTACATTTTTTAGTTATTAAGAAAACATGAAAACCTAAATTAACCTAAATTAATTATTTAAGATTTATTTACAAAAATATTAATGTATTAAATTAAATAAAACATATTTTTATTTTTATGATTTTCTGATTTTTTTTGTATTATGAAAATTATTTTTGTGAATTAAAAGAAACAATTAAAATAATTAAACTAAATAAAAGAGAAAAAAGAAGAGAGAAAGGAAATACAAACAAGGGGGTCTGACCCAATTAAGGAGGTTTGTTGGAGTGATTTTTGGCCCAAGAACGCAGGCCCTTTTGACTTTTCCAGCGCGTGTGTGGAACGGTTGACTAGCATCCATGGTGAGCTGCATGTTCTGGCCTTTGGATTGGCCTTCTGGACACTTGGCAAGCAAGCAGGTGAGGGCGCTTGGTGGACCACTGGAGAGCACACTGCATAGAAGCATGTTAAGAAAAATATTATGGAAGGAGTGGGGGACCTGGGAATCGAACCCAGGTCCCAATGCCTGTAGGACAACGCACAAGCCAACTGAGCCAACGCGTTAGTTTGTATGTATAATGGAATGGGGTTAATATAATAGAAAAAGTAAGATTACGCTGAACCAAAAATAAAAACGCGCTAAATTTGAATCAGCCAACCACGTTCATCCACGCTAGCCTTCTTCTTCCTTTTGCACCTGTAAATGATATCAAATAGCGGGGGTTTTAAACCCCCACTAAGCTTCAACCTGAAAAATAGCGATTAGGATTTAAGCAAGCATAAAAAGGGCGCGATGGGTGATTTGGCTTCGTTGGAATGTCCTGAATCCAATGGTACTATTTTGGATGGCCAATTTTGCCAGATGAAGGAATCCCTATTTCAAAGCTCCTGAAACCCTAAAATATGTTCATGGTGGATTCTTGTACAGGGCTTAATAATTCAATCAAAGCATGCCATTAGCTTCAGAACACTCATGTCAGTATAAATCAACAGTTAAAAATCACAAATGATGCATGGAATTTAAAACACGATTATTAATAATTTTATGAAAAGTGAGACTTCAATCTACCAATTCCTTGAGTATGGAGGCGTGGTTTTGATTGGAACAGCTTCCTGGTAGTGTCAGGAGTCTAATGGAATGGCTTTTTTGCTTTGAAACGAGCTCTAGCTATGAAAACAGTTTTCAATTTTTTGTGAAAAAGTGCAAGTTTGTTCTTTGACTTGGGCGCAGCTTGTGTGTTCTTGAGCATTAGGGTTTCAATGTGCATATGTATGTGAGTAGAACTAGGTCAAAAGTCAGCCCAAAATCCATTGGTTTAATGATTTTGAACATTTGATTTTCCATATCTTTTCTTCAAACTTTTCCATACCAATCATTGCCAATCATGGGAGATTCTTTCCTTTTTGGATGATGCACGAAATATTGAGTACATAAAGAGTGAATATGCTACATAAAAAGATTTGAAAGGTGTCATTTGATATTTTTTCATATTTAATTTTAATTAAGTGAATTAATAATAATAAAAATTCAAATAATTAATCAAAAATGAGAAAATAACTCCCTTGGATGTCAATGGGTCGTGCATAGCCTTTGGGTAATGATTCATGGAAGAAATTGAGGCCCATTAGCATTTTTGAGGCATTTGAAGTAAAGTTGACTTTTCAACATTCCCAAAAATTTCCCAACTTCCACAAGGCATATCTTGCTCTATTTTTAAGCTTTGATCATGTTCTTGGACATTTTGGAAAGGTCTTGAAGTCCTCTAACCAATGCCTTTGGTCCCATGTCATTTTGATTTACCAATATCAAGTTATGGTCTTTGACTTAAAGTTCCTTGTTGTTGACTTTTGAAAATGACCTATAATGTTGAGATTGATAACTTTTTGTGAGAGCATTTCTTGGACTTGAAGTGTGAAGATGAGTTGTAGGAAATGTCATTCTATTCAAAATGATCTTTGGATGGAATTTTTCTGATAAACCATGTGGAAGTTATGCCCTGGTCAATTTGCAGTTGACTTTTTCAATTGTCCTAAAATAGAAACTTTTGCATCTTGAGACTTTTTGAGCCATGCCTTGAGAATCATGATCAAGAATTGATCAAATGATGTTTGTGGCTTCAAAATAAGATGTTGACCAAAAATTTTGACTTTTGACTGTCAAATGACCATTTCGCCCCTATAGTTGACTGTGAAGCACTTAGGGTTTTTGACTGTGCAATTTTGTGCTGTGAGTCTTGAAACTTGGCATGAGGATGTTTGAAAATGTTTATAGGCATGTGGGACTTGATTGGACCCTTGTAAACCTCAACTTCTTTGCCAGAATCAAAACCCTAATTTTTGACTGTTAGGAGGCAATTGGACTGTGCAACCCTTGGGAGATTTTGAACCTTGACCTTGGCAAATCTTGAAGAATATGGGAGGACAAATTTTGGGGTACAACACTATGCAACTGGGAAGCCAAAGACTTTGTTCCGATAACTTTCATACCGCAGTAATTTATCTTTTACATTTCTGTTGGACTGTAATAATTCACAAACAATTCGCACTTTAAAAACCTTGTGTCTTACCCGAGGTAGAATGGTCCATTTGTAAGGGTTTTTATTTCATCTACATATGTCATTCAATGAATCATGGACGCTTTTTCATATATAAACCTTTTATGCTCATTGTCTTTCTTTTACATTTTATTATTTTAAGATGGTTATACCCTTTCACACACCCACAGTCACAAATACAGGTACCCTTCCATTCCGGATCCCATGGGTAACGATACTTCTATAGCCTTCAATGACTCTGAAGATCTGATCTACCAAGCCGAATACGAAGGTGAGGAAGATTGTGAGGTGCCATGAGAATTGGCCAGATTACTACAACAAGAGGAAGGAGCAATTCAGCCTCATGAGGAGCAGTTGGATACAATCAACTTGGGTATTGAGGAAGATAAAAAGGAAATCAAAATCGGTCCCAATCTAGAGCCGAATGTCAAGGAGCGCCTAATTCAGCTGTTGAATGATTATGTTGAGATCTTTGCTTGGTCATACGAAGACATGTCGAGACTCGATAAAGACATTGTGGTACATCGTCTACCCACAAGAGAAGACTGTCCTCCTGTGAAACAAAAGGTCCGTCGCATGAGACCTGACATGTCAGAGAAGATCAAAGCAGAAGTTATGAAACAGTTTAATGCTGGATTTCTGGATGTTACTTCCTATCCACAATGGGTTGCTAACATTGTTCCCGTGCCTAAAAAGGACGGTAAAGAGAGAATGTGCATGGATTATAGAGATTTAAACAGGGCCATCCCTAAAGATGATTTTCCACTTCCACACATCGACATCCTGGTTGACAACATAGCTCAGCACAAAGTATTTTCTTTCATGGACGAATTCTCAGGCTATAACCAGATCAAAATGGCACCCGAGGACATGGAGAAAACTACATTTGTCACACAGTGGGGGACGTTCTGCTACGAAGTGATGCCATTCGGACTGAAGAATGCTGGGGCAACCTATCAACGCGCCATGGTAGCTTTGTTTCATGATATGATACATCATGAGATAGAGGTTTACGTAGATGACATGATATCCCGATCACAAACTAAAGAAGAACACCTTGATCACTTGCAAAAGCTGTTTGTCAGGTTGAAGGAGTACAAGCTCAAATTGAACCCAAACAAGTGCACATTCGGAGTTCGGTCCGGTAAACTCTTAGGATTTATTGTCAGCAACAAAGGCATCGAGGTTGATCCTGCCAAAGTCAAAGCTATACAAGAAATTCCTGCTCCTCGCACTGAGAAGGAGGTCAGAGGTTTTTTGGGACGCCTAAACTACATTGCACGGTTCATTTCTCACCTAACATCTACTTGTGAACCAATCTTCAAACTGTTGAAGAAAGATCAGGTAGTCAGATGGAACAACGAATGTCAAGTTTCTTTCGATAAAATCAAGGAGTATTTGCTAGAGCCTCCTGTCTTGATGCCAACCGTCGAGGGAAGACCGCTAATCATGTATTTGACTGTCTTAGAGAATTCAATGGGGTGCGTACTGGGGCAGCATGACGAGTTTGGCCGGAAAGAGCACGCCATTTATTACCTAAGCAAAAAGTTTACCGACTGTGAAACTAGATATTCACTGCTCGAGGAAACTTGTTGCGCTTTGGTATAGGCTGCTCACCGGCTGAGACAGTATATGTTGACTCATACGACTTTGCTGATATCTAAGATGGATCTGATAAAGTACATCTTTGAAAAGCCTACTTTATATGGAAGAATAGCTAGATGGCAGATGATCTTAATAGAATATGATATACAATACACGACCCAAAAAGCTATAAAGGGGAGTGTGCTAGCTGACCATCTGGCCCATCAAGCTGTAGAAGATTACCAGTCCATGAAGTTTGACTTCCCTGACGAAGACATCATGACATTGGACAATTGCGAAGAGATCAGACCATATGACGGACCTGAACAAGAATCCCGATGGACCCTGTACTTTGATGGGGCATCCAATGCACTTGGTAACGGTATCGGCGTTGTGCTCATATCTCCGGAAGGATGCCATACTCCTTTCATTTCTAGACTTTGCTTCAACTGTACGAACAACATGGCAGAGTATGAGGCATGCATCTTTGGTCTCAAGGCTGCCATAGACTTGGGAATCAAATCTTTAGATGTGTTTGGGGACTCAGCTTTGGTCATCAGTCAGATCAAAGGAGAGTGGGACTCTAAGCACCCAAATCTTATCCCTTACAAAGAACATGTCTTGACATTGCTACTACATTTCGAGCAAATTACCTTCGAGCACTTCCCGCGAGAAGAAAATCAGCTAGCAGATGCTCTAGCTACAATGTCATCTATGTTTAAACTGAATTGGGATAATGAGGCTCCCTAAATCTCCATTGAACGGATGAACGAACCAGCACACTGTCACGAGATTAATACCGAAGAAGTAGTGGACCAACCATGGTTTCATGAAGTCAAAAGGTATCTCGAGGCTCAAGAATATCCCGAAGGAGCTTCAGTCAATGAAAAAAAGTTCTTAAGGAGATTCTCGGCAAAGTTCTTCTTAAGTAATGGCATCCTGTATGAGCGTAATCATGATTCTATTCTGCTCCATTGTATGGACAAGATTGAAGCTGAAAAGATCATGACTGAATTGCATGAGGGAACCTTTGGCACTCACTCTAGTGGGCATACGATGGAAAAGAAGATTCTACGGGCAGGCTATTATTGGTCTACCATGGAAGCTGACTGCTATCAACACTCCCGGACCTGCCATAAGTGTCAAATCTATGCAGATAAGGTACATGTGCCTCTGGTTCCTCTAAATGTCTTAACAGCTCCTTGGCCCTTCGCTATATGGGGAATCGACATGATTGGAGAGATCAAGCCTACAGCATCCAATGGACACCGCTTCATTCTGGTGGCCATTGACTATTTCACCAAGTGGGTCGAAGCAACTTCCTTCGTAGCCGTTACTAAGAATGTTGTTGCCCGCTTCATCAAGCAGAATCTTATTTGTCGGTACGGTATCCCCGAAAGGATCATCACTAATAACGGTACAAACCTCAACAATACTATGATCACTGCTTTGTGCGAGCAATTCAAGATTCAACATCATAATTCATCCCCCTATCGGCCAAAGATGAATGGTGCAGTCGAAGCTGCTAACAAAAATATCAAAAAGATCATACAAAAGATGACAGTCACCTACAAGGATTGGCATGAGATGCTACCGTTTTCTCTTCATAGGTACCGTACCATGGCTCGCACATCAACTGGGGCAACACCCTTTTCTTTGGTTTATGGCATGGAGGCTGTTTTACCTATCGAGGTTCAGATTCCCTCCTTGAGAATCATGAAGGATGTAGGTTTGAGTGAAGACGATTGGATCCAGACCCGACTTGATCAATTGAACTTAATTGACGATAAGAGACTTACTGTTGTTTGCCACGGTCAGACGTATCAAAAGCGTATGATCAAGGCTTTCAACAAGAATGTCAAACGTCAGGTATATCAAGTTGGAGATCTAGTGATCAAGCGCATTATCTTAACACAAAGTGATCCCAGGGGAAAATGGACTCCTACCTATGAAGGACCATTTGTAATCAAGAACATCTTTTCTGGTGGGGAAATGATCTTAACCACCATGGACGACGACGACCTTCCGCACCCTGCGAATGCAGACATAGTCAAAAGATACTATGCATAAGAGACCCGCTAGGTTGACACACCTAGGAAAAACAAGGGCATCCCGGCGAACCAAAAAGGTTCGGGCAAAAATTAGGGATAAAAAAAAAAATCTGTACACCCGGCAAGTTGAAAACCCGAAAGGGAGACTTGGGCAAAAAAGGGTTTCCCGGTGGACTGAAAACCCGAAAGGGCGGTCCAGACAAAAGTTAGGGAATCAAAGCGTGTGACTATGTCTCGTCAGATCACTTTAAGGACAATCCCTTCACTGACAAACTCTGAACTTCTGATCAATTCACTCATCTTCGAACGAAGCAACGGACAAACAAGATATTCAGAGATACGAAAGCTATTGCGGAATGAGAGCCCCATGGGATTTTTACACATAGCTATATTTCTTTGTATAAATTTTTCTTACTTTTATGACACCATCCTCTTACTAGGATGTCTGTCTCCTTTGTACAAAATACTTATTCAAAGTAAATACAAAGATACCTCTTTCAAAGTACAGAAAACTATTTGCCTTTTTCTTTACACTTGTGTTTTTTATTTGCAAAAACGTCCAATGATTCATTGATGAACATATGCATTTGAACATAATTACTGTTTACAAATAAACAGGATGGAAAAGAACAGTTACTGACAGACTGAAAGGATAGGAAAACGTCTTTAGGCTATTCCATGAGCAATCCCAACAGTACATCATCTAGATCCCCAGCGGAGCTAAAATTTCAAACCCTTAATCCCCATCAGAGTTAAAACTTCAAACTCCCAATCCCCAGCGGAGCCAAAACTTCTAACTATCAATCCCCAGCGGAAACTATTCAGTTTCCCCAATTTCCCCAGCAAGTTATCTTGAAGCCTGGAAATCAACCGGATAACAGTTAACTTTTGTCTCTCCCCAACCTAGGATAATTCCCCAGTAGAGTGGCAAACGACCGAAACTCCTGAACCTACTCCCCAACATGTAAGCCTTCTTCCCCATAGAGTTTTCATTGTTCCCCAACAGATTGAAGATTCTCTTTATTAATTCCCCGCAGAAGTCATCAGAGTTTTCTCTATTCCTCAGTAGAATAAGGATTCCCATTATGTAATCCCCAATAGAAGTCATCAAATTCTCTGGATTCCCCAAGCAGATTACTCAGGTAGTATGACATTGCTTGCAACAGAATTTTTGTCAATACTCCAAGGATCCCTATATCCCCAGAGAAGTCAATCAAGGATTTTTAATCCCCAACAGTCGCCAAGGATTTCTTATCCTCAGCAGTCAAGGATTTATTTTCCTCGGCAGCAGTCAAGGATTTATTTTCCTCAACAAATACAGTAAATCAGCTTACATGCGCATACATTACATCCATATATATCATAAACATTGATAAAACACATATATTGCATCATACATTTCATGCAACATAACTTTGTGCTTCAACTAACATTTTACCCTTTTCAGGATAAGATTAACAGCCACAGTTTACAACATGCAATCATGATACAATTTAGATACACTCCAGACACGGAAGTCATTCTGTTACTCATTGAGATTCAACTTTCATAATGCAGTTCAGATACGTTCCGGACACGGATGCCATTCTAGCCCTTATTCAGATCTCAGATCCAGTACAGATACACTCCAGACACGAAAGTTATTCTGTTACTCATTTGGATTTCAATTATCAGGTTTCAAGTTCAGATACACTCCAAACACGGAAGTCACTATGTCACTTATTCATAAACAGTTCAGATACACTCCAGACACGGAAGTCATTCTGTCACTTATTCATAAACAGTTCAGATACACTCCATACACGGAAGTCATTCTGTCACTTATTCAGATCCTAGTTCAGATACGCTCCAGACACGGATGCCATTCTGGCCCTTATTCAAATTTCAAGTTTAGATACGGTTTAGATACGCTCCAGACGCGAATGCCATTTTGATACTTATTCATACCTCAGTTTCAAGATACAGCCCATATATGCTCCAGACACGGATGCTATTCTGTTGCTCATTCAGATTCCAGTCTTCAGATACAGTTCAGATACGTTCCAGACGCGGATACCATTCTGATACTCATTCTTCTGATGTACAACTTACAATTCAACAAACATTCTTGGATGGCATCTACAAGCCCATCTCCAACAAGATTCTATCACCTCTCCAAATGGCATCTTTAAGCCCATTCCCTCAACTACACTTTGTCGAGTGCAAATTTATGGGCACTCTAGTGTCCAATCATCTTTTACCTTTAAGTCACGAACGACAAAGCTCGCCAATATAACTCTTCAGGTTCAAGAATATTGAACAGGGGCAAGACAGGATTAGGGTTTTCTCAGCTCAGGAAATCTCATCTTACATTGATGACCCAAAATTAGGGTTTGAGTTTGCACAAGGATTTTTGGACCACCAATGCTTCATGTGGCTTTCATACATCATGTTGGATCCCTAAGATTTCTCATATCAAGTTTCAAGCCTTGAATCACATTTTTGCTCAGTCAATTGGACAATTGACCTAAAAATCAGTTGTATTGGGAAAAAAGTCAACCATGGCCAATTTACAGTCAAACTTCATAATTTTTGATCCAAAACAACATTTTAGACTCATATGTATCATTTAATCAAGTTTGGATCATAACTCCTCAAGAAATTTGATCAAATCATCAAAAGGGCAAAATGGTCAAAATTAGGGTTTTGACTGAGAAAGGGCAATTTATGATTTTTAACCTAGCCAATGACCAATTGGGTTCAAACATGATTTCAAGGACTCAATGACATCATCTTGACCTAATTACATAGTTCAAAAGATCTCAAGTTCATTGGATTGACAGATGAATTTTCCAGTCAACTGATCAAAAGTCAATTGTACACTGAAAAGTCAAACTTTGACTTTTTGGTCAAAATCAAGTGCCATGGGTCACAATTCATCAAGATACGTCAAAATATGAAACTTGTTGACCAAGAAAACCAATTTTGAAAATTAGGGTTTTGAATTTGAAAATTTTCATAACTTAGAATTTTTTCTAAGTATGAAAATTTTCTTAGTTTTTCCCAACTTTTCACCATTTTTTCACCGTGATGCAATTTGATTCAAAGAAAACTTCCAACATGAAAGTTGTAGTACTCCATGAAATCTACAACTTTGCTTCACAAACTTTTCCCAAAAGATGCTTGGATCTCAAGTTATGAATTTGTGAATATAGGTCCATGAACTTCTTAACTTAGTGAAATTTTGCCCTAATTTAGGCAGGTTTTTGACCCAACTTCATGGACATTTTTCACCTAGTTCCAAGAGGTATCTCAAAATTTATTTCAAAGATGGATTGTATAGCATGTATCAAGCTTTCCAAAATGTCCAAGAACTCTCCAAGATCATTTGTTGTTAGGGAGAATCGAAGAAGAGAAATTGGCATTTTATCACTTTTGTTCATGCCATTTTCACAAAGTATCAAGTTGCAAATCTGATTTTGGATGCTTGTACCTTGCATTACAGGTCCTAAACTCATTCTACACTCCATAATTTAATTCTAACTCAGAAGATAAAGGCTTTATTTTGGCTTTTGGAACATTGTACAAGAGATAATTCCATTAATGGCATAAAGGGCACATTGCTATTTTCATAAAGGGAAGCTTTTGTAACTTTATCAACCTTGAGACATGGACCTGTTGCTTTGGTACAAACAACTTCCACAGATATCAAGCAATGTATACCAACTCTCTGCAACTAGTAAGCCATCCAGTACAAGCATGTTTAGTGTGGTCACTTCACTTTTCTTCAAAAGCAAGAAAAGTTGCAAAAGTCCAAAGGCTTGCATATCTGATGAAGAGTGGACTTTGTATCCATTCTACACATATCCATAAACTTGTCACAACTCAGAACACGAATTGATAGGATCCAAAACACTCTCAAGCTCAAAAAACACAAAATTATGCCAAAACATTGCAGTTCTGCAAAATCATTGCCAACTTCATTTTGGCTCGTGCGTTCTTTGTTTCAACACTTCAAACACATTCCATATATCCTACCAAATCTATCCAAGCCCTTGTCCTAGTTCTGTGAGCTCTGTTTCAGCCATTTCCATCTTTAAATTTGGAGGTTGCAGCTTGACTTCTACAGTGAGTTTTGGCCATCCACAAAGCAAGCTAGGTATTGGAATAGTTTGAGGGAACTTCAAGGAAGCTCACACGATCCTCAGGCCTCACTCAAAGTCACCACATTGTCATATCCAAATCCAGCTGAAGGAGGTATTTTTTAAAACTCTATCTCTCTATTTAGACATCTTCAAGCCACGATTTGTGAAGAAAAAATGTAGCCCTTATCTTGGTGAAGTTGTACATATGCATACTTGTCATTTATATTAACTGTGCCATGAGAATTTGAAGCTTGAAGTTCATGAAATATTTAGGTCACGAATTAGGGCTGATTAAATTCTCTCTGATCTTTGAGAATTAGGTTACAAATCTTATATGGTTGGAATCGTGAGATTAAGTGCTACATGTTTCATGTTACAAGTTTTTGTTTTTATGCAAGTATGAGCAAGTTGTAGATTTGAGTTGAAAGCGCGCGTAGGAGGAGACAGAGGACAGGGAAGAAGCTTGCATTGGGCTTTTTTTGCATTCCTGGCCTTTTTGTTTTTACTTTTCACACCCCCTGTATTACTTTTGCACTCCCTTGCATATTTGTTTTATTTTTCATATTTCTTTTTATATTTTTATATTTATTGCTTTTATTTATTTTTCTGAAACATAAAAAATATTTTCTTTATTTTTTTCATTTTATTTTATTTTTTTATTATTGTTTTGGCATAAAAAATAGTCTTATTAGGATAATGGACTTTATTTTCTTAAATAAATTGTAAATACATTTAAAAATACTATACATTTTTACTTTATTATTTTACATATAAAATATTCATTTTCTAATACATATTTAATTTTTAATATTGACACATAATATTATTTATTATTTTCTTGTACAAAAATGGACAAAATAATTAATATAGAACGTATATTTTCTTTAATAAAAAAATTAGGGTCTCCACCCTTTCAAAAAAAATAATATTTTTTCTCTTATTTTTAGGGCTTAAATAAATCATTTTTCTCATACAAAAAACAAGTACAAAACATATTACATAAAATACATTTGCATTGCATTTTAAATACTTGTTTATTTATTTAATGCACACAATATTCAATTGGGTGGTAATAGTATTTTAGGGTTTAATTTGTGCAATATCCCCATTCAAAAACTTGTATCCCCCCTCCCATAATAACTATTGTAATAACTTAGTTTATTTTACGCAATTTATCGCATTTATACCATGTTTAGTAAACTAGGGTTTGTATGAAAAGACCAAAAACAAAACAAATAGAAAAGACTTAATACAAGACAAATGCATGAAAAATGACACACATTGCACACAAGAACCCTTAGGGTTTCACACACTTGGTTGCCTAAATAAAAATGACCATGGTATGCATGCAAAGTATCTTGGCAAAACAAAACAAACAAATAAGATCATAGTCCCTCGATGACGCTATCAAAAGGTTGCCTAAACACAAATGATCTTGGTCCCTCAAACATGCTAAGATACTTGGCAACATTGCTATCATGGTCATATGATGACTCACGCCCGTCCCGTTTACATTCAAAGATAGGGTTGTTTACCAAATCAATGGTAAATCAACAATGTCAAAGGAATAAAAATGCACAAGAAAGACATTTGAGTAGGTAGATAACTTTTAGTTACTTGATCAATTTCAAAACAATCCTTGCTATTTTTAAAAAACAAACACACACATTTCATAACAACTTTCAAAACATTGGAACATTTTTCAAAAGACAAATATCTTTGTATACATTCTTACGAACGAGAATCATTACAAAGATTGCCTAAACAAAGACCTCTTTTCAAAATACTTTCAAAACCACACAAAGCACCATTTCAAACAATTTCAAAGCAAAGCAAGTGATCTAAAACAAGTAACTAAGAGCCCATGGAAAACCATGGATGAAAAGGGTGCTAGCACCTTCCCTTTTCATAATCTACACCCCGAACTCAAGAAAACATCTCAAAGGTCTTTCCTGTGCTTTTTTACCTTTCCTTTTTGGATAAAAGAAATGTCGGTGGCGACTCTTGCTAAACCTCAACATTTGCAAACACAAACGCAAAACCTCAAGTCAGTTCTCCCACCGCATCACAAGATTCCTTTGCGAGAATTCTTGTACCTTCCGCTGAGGAGGACTTCACTGAGGAAAGTTGATTTATGTCTTGGGAAATAGAGTATAGGAGCTTCAGTTGCCCATTACTCTACTGGGGAGTTAATTTTTTATTGAGGAGGTGGAAGTGAACTGCATATCTGGTCAGGGTCCGGGCTGTATAGTGACTTACTGGGGGATTGTGAAATTAATCGTATCTGGTCGGGTCCAGGTCTTACAGTGTTGTAAACTATTATCTGGAGATAAGAGAGAAGGAACCTGGATAGTAGGGTTATGAGAAGGAACCTGGATAATAGGGTTACTTCGAGATGAAAGCCTGGATGATAGGGCTATGAGAAGGAACCTGGATAGTAGGGTTACTTCAAAATGAAAGCCTGGATGGTAGGGCTATGAGAAGGAACTTGGATAGTAGGGTTACTTCGAAATGAGAGCCTGGATAGTAGGGCTTATGAGAAGGAACCTGGGTCGTAGGGTCACTTCGAAATGAGATCCTGGATAGTAGGGCTTATGAGAAGGAACCTGGATAGTAGGGTTACTTTGGGATGAGAGCCTGGATAATAGGGCTATGAGAAGGAACCTTGGTCGTAGGGTTACTTCGGGATGAAAGCCTAGATAGTAGAGCTTATGAGAAGGAACCTGGGTCGTAGGGTCACTTCGAAATGGGAGCCTGGATAGTAGGGTTATGAGAAGGAACTTGGGTCGTAGGGTTACTTCGGGATGAAAGCCTGGATAGTAGGGCTATGGGAAGGAACCTGGATAGTAGGTTTACTTCGAGATGAAAGCTTGGATAATAGGGCTATGAGAAGGAATTTGGATAGTAGGGTTACTTCGGGATGAAAGCCTTGATAGTAGGACTATGAGAAGGAACCTGGATAGTAGAGTTATGAGAAGGAACCTGGGTCGTAGGGTTACTTCGGGATGAAAGCCTGGATAGTAAGGCTATGGGAAGGAACCTGGATAGTAGGGTTACTTCGGGATGAAATATTGGATAGTAGGGCTATGAGAAGGGACTTGGATAGTAGGGTGACTTCGAGATGAGAGCCTGGATAGTAGGGCTATGAGAAGGAACCCGGGTCGTAGGGTTACTTCGGAGTGATAGTATAGATTAGTTGACCCGTTTGGCTTCGGGAACTGAGTTTCCATTAGTCGTCTACAGATGTGACCTGTATAACTGCTGGATTTGTTGAAGATAATTGTCTTTCCTGATAAGATACCAGGGTTAATTATATGCAATGCATGAAATTCCTTGTGAGATGATGTTCTAAAAATAAATGAGATCTTGATGTATATGATATGTATGTGCATGTCATGATGTATGTACATGAAATGCTATTGGGGTATGTCCGAGTCTAGGAAAATAAATCCCTGACTGCTGCTGGAGAATATAGCATTCCTGACTGTTGTAGAGAATTGTGGTTCTTCTACTTCCGCCAGGGATGGTGAACTGAAATGACTATGCTGGAGATTTACTCTTTGTTGTTTATGAATATTGTAGGTGTTTAGGTATTGGCTTGCATTTTTGGTAAATTCCAAGTGTATGTGTGAATGTCATGACTGATGTCATAACATTCTAGTTCAGGTTGTACTAACTCTTTAGGTACATGTGCAGAAAAATATTGTAACTCAAATACTGATGTTTATAAGTGTGTATCTGAGCATGTTTGCAAAATGATCACATTTTGCTAATCAGTAGACAGGTTTTCTCAGATGTCATAACAGATGTTATGACATCCTGTTCTGAACTAGCAGGATTACAGGATTGGATAAGTCTGAGTTTTTTCAGGAAATAACTCAGTCCTTCCTAAACAGAATCCTGCGTTTTCTGAGGAGTAACCTAGCTCAATCCTAACCTGATCAATAAAGTACTGTGACCTGGTCTTAAGGTCAAACGGAATCAACCCTAGGTTTTTGGAAACCCTAACTGAAGTTGCAGCTGTTATATATTCAACAGAGCTGCGGTTTTTGAAGTCATCCCTGCTGATTGATTAGAAGATCAATTTTGTAATCTGTATAGATTTGTTTATTGTACTCCAAGCAATTATCATTGTGATAAGTGCCTTGGAATAGGTTTCAGTTGTAAGGGTTGTGTAGCACTCAAAGCTTTGAAGCAAGAGTGTTTGAATGTTACTTGACTAAAGCTGTGAAGCAGAGTCAAGTTAGGTGTGTACATCACTCAAAGCTGTGAAGCACGAGTGATTGTGTTACTTGATTGAAAAGCTGTGAAGCTTAATCAAGTGTGTGTTTTGAAGAGTGTCTTCATCAATTCTCCAGTCAAATTGGTTTATGTATCACTGCTGTGATTGAGGGGGAGTGAGTAGGAACTCAGGTTTAAGTTGTACTTAGATTAGAATTGCATTGGGTAGGTCTTAAGTGAAGGAGATAAACTGGTTGGTTTATTCCTGAATTAACATCTCTTATAGTGGATTCTCTCCCTGGCTTGGTAGCCCCCAGAGTAGGTGTTGTTTCACACTGAACTGGGTAAACAATTGACTGTGTTATTTACTGCTTTTGTATTTACTGTCATATAGTAAGTCAGATACGGTGTCATAACATTGGACGTGACATTGAGTATCTGTAGCCAGAATTTCAATTGGCATCAGAGCAGGCACCCTGCCTGTATTACTGGGTGAGATCTAGGGATATCACTTTCTGGCACTATGGACAAAGAAGGAGTTTTTGGAAATAGACCACCCATTCTGGATGGAACTAATTATGACTACTGGAAACCTCGTATGATTGCCTTCCTAAAATCTCTGGACAAAAAGGCTTGGAGAGCTGCTGACAAAGGATGGATTCATCCCACCATAACTGAGGAAGATGGGACAATCAGTCTGAAGCCTGAGGAAGATTGGAGTAAAGAAGAAGATGAGCTAGCCCTGGGAAATTCCAAAGCTCTAAATGCCTTGTTCAATGGAATTGATAGAAATATTTTCAGATTAGTTCATCAATATGAACTGGCCAAGGAAGTTTGGGACACTCTCAAAACTACTCATGAGGGAACTTCCAAAGTAAAAATGTCAAGGCTTCAGATGTTGACCACTAAGTTTGAGAATCTAAAAATGATGGAAGATGAAACCATTCATGAGTTTCACATGAACATCTTGGAGATTGCCAACACCTCAGGAGCATTGGGAGAAAAAATGTCAGAAGAAAAACTGGTGAGGAAGATTCTCAGATCCTTTCCTAAAAGATTTGCAATGAAGGTGACTGCCATAGAGGAAGCCCAGGACATTAGCAAGTTGAAAGTGGATGAACTTATTGGGTCTCTTCAGACTTTTGAGATGGGAATCACTAATGATGATGTCAAAAAGAACAAGAGCATAGCACTTATGTCCAACACTGATGTTGAAGAAAACATTTCAGAAGCTATAGCCATGCTAGGAAGACAGTTCAACAAACTCATCAAAAGAATAGATCCAAAGTCAAGGTCTAATGTTCATAACATTTCCTCTGACATTGACAGTTCCAGCAGAAGACCAAGGTCAGATGAGAAGGGAGTTCAAGGCAGAGGAATTCAATGCCATGGGTGTGAAGGATATGGGCATATTCGAGCTGAATGTCCTACCTTTCTTAAGAAACAAAAAGGAATGACAGTTACTTGGTCTGACTGTGATTCAGAAAGTAATTCTGAAGAAGAGACTGCCAAACGAGTTACTGCTTTAACTGGTGTTTGTACCTCTGAAAGTGATGAAGAGGTGACTTTTGAAGAACTGGCTGAAACGTACAAGGAATTGTGTATCAGAAGTACTGAAGTCTGTGTGCAGAATAAGAAACAATCAAAACTCATCATAAAGATGGAGGCTGAAAAACAGGCAAACCTTGAAACTATAAGTCTTCTAGAAGGAGAAGTTCAATTGCTGAACTCACAACTGAATCAAATGACAAAATCTGTCAAGATGTTGACAAATGGAACTGACAAATTGGAAGAGATCCTACAGATTGGACAAAATGTGGGAAATAAATCTGGTCTAGGATTTATGAAAGCAACGAAATCTGGTTCTGGTAGGCAAATGTCAAAACAGATGTCTCAACACAACTCTCGACATCAGGAACAGAAACATATGAGGAAAAGGTACCAAAGATGGAAATGTCATCATTGTGGTAGATATGGCCACATAAAGCGTTTCTGCTTCAGATTACATGGATACCCTAATCAGAATTCAGGTGTCAAACCTAAGTCTAAAAGGGTACCACATGCTCCTCAATGGAAGAAAAAGGCTACTGCACTGATAGCTCACACTTCCCTGAGGGTCTCTGCAAAGGAAGACTGGTACTTTGACAGTGGATGTTCCAAACATATGACTGGAATCAAGAACCTCCTCAATAATGTTAAGCCTCACACCACCAGTTTTGTGACCTTTGGAGATGGGGCTAAAGGTGAAATCAAAGGAGTTGGTGATTTGAACTGCCCTGGAGTTCCAAGTCTAAATGAAGTACTGCTGGTGAAAGGACTGACCGCTAATCTCATTAGTATCAGTCAACTATGTGATCTAGGATTCAAGGTCAATTTCTCAAAATCTGAATGCCTTGTAATCAATGACAAACAAGAGATAGTAATGAAAGGAGTCAGATCCAAAGACAACTGTTACTTATGGGAGGCTGAGAACACTAATTTCTCATCTGTGTGTTGCATTGCAAAAGAAGAAAAAGAGGTGAAACTGTGGCACCAAAAACTTGGCCATCTTCACCTAAGGGGTATGAAGAGGATCATCTCCTTGGAGGCAGTCAGAGGGATTCCAAAACTGCTAATTGATGAAGGAAGAGTTTGTGGTGAATGTCAGGTGGGTAAGCAGACGAGGATGTCACATCCAAAGTCAAGACATCTGACCACCACTAAGGTTCTAGAACTCCTCCATATGGATCTGATGGGACCAATGCAAGTAGAAAGCCTTGGTGGTAAAAGATATGCCTATGTGGTTGTGGATGATTTTTCCAGATTCACCTGGATTAATTTCATTAGAGAAAAATCAGATGCATTTGAAGTCTTTAGAGAACTGTGCAAAAGAATTCAAAGAGAGAAGGAAGGATGTATTGTCAGAATCAGAAGTGATCATGGCAAGGAATTTGAAAACAGCAAGTTTGATGACTTCTGTGCTTCAGAAGGAATCAGTCATGAGTTTTCTTCTCCCATAACACCTCAGCAAAATGGAGTTGTGGAAAGAAAAAACAGGACCATACAAGAATCTGCCAGAGCAATGTTACATGCCAAAAGACTTCCTATGTATTTTTGGGCTGAAGCTATGAATACAGCTTGTTATGTTCATAACAGGGTCACCTTGAGAAAGGGAACCTCATCCACCATATATGAACTCTGGAAAGGAAGAAAACCAACTGTGAAGTACTTCCATGTGTTTGGCAGCAAATGCTATATCCTGTCTGATCGGGAACAGAGAAGAAAACTGGACTCCAAAAGTGATGAAGGCATATTTCTAGGATACTCCTCAAACAGCAGAGCTTATAGAGTATTCAACTCCAGAACCAAAACCATGATGGAACCAATAAATGTCATAATTGATGACTATCATGAAGAAACAGATGTTCCTTGTACTGTTGAGACATTCTTTGAAACTTCAACCCAACAGGATGATCTACCCAACTCCACCACAACAGAATCAGAATCAAAGGAAGCTAGCAAGACTCCTTCCATCAGAATTCAGAAGGATCATCCAAAAGAGCTCATCATAGGAGATCCTAATAGTGGAGTCATCACAAGATCTAGAGAAATCATCTCAAATTCTTGTTTTGTGTCCAAAATAGAACCAAGAAATGTCAAGGAAGCCTTAACTGATGAATATTGGATTGGTGCAATGCAGGATGAACTGAACCAATTCAAGCAACATGAAGTTTGGGAACTGGTTCCTAGACCTGAAGGAACTAACATCATTGGGACAAAATGGATATTCAAGAACAAGTCAGATGCTGAAGGAGTTGTCACCAGAAATAAGGCGAGACTTGTTGCTCAAGGATACACCCAAGTTGAAGGGGTTGACTTTGATGAAACCTTTGCACCTGTAGCCAGGTTGGAATCAATCAGACTCTTGTTGTCAATTGCTTGTCTTCTGAAGTTCAAGTTATTTCAGATGGATGTGAAAAGTGCCTTTCTAAATGGGTACTTAAATGAGGAAGCTTATGTGGAACAACCTAAAGGTTTTGTGGATCCAACCCATCCTGATCATGTCTACAAATTGAGAAAAGCTCTATATGGGCTGAAACAAGCTCCTAGAGCATGGTATGACAGGTTAACAAAGTTTCTCTCAGACAAAGGCTACAGAAAAGGAGGCTTGGACAAAACTCTATTTGTCAAAACTGAAGGAGGGAAGTTGATGGTTGCCCAAATCTATGTTGATGACATAGTGTTTGGCGGAATGTCAGAACATATGGTTAAACACTTTGCTGACCAGATGCAGGCTGAATTTGAAATGAGTCTCATGGGAGAACTAACTTATTTTCTTGGACTACAAGTCTCACAGATGGAGGACTCAATCTTCTTATCTCAAAGCAAGTATGCTAAGAATATTGTAAAGAAGTTTGGTATGGAGAATGCAAGTCACAAAAGGACTCCTGCTCCTACTCATCTAAAGCTCTCCAAAGATTCAAGTGGGGTTAAGGTGGATCAAAGTCTGTACAGAAGCATGATAGGAAGCTTGTTGTACTTAACTGCCAGCAGACCTGATATTGCCTTTGCAGTTGGAGTTTGTGCTAGATACCAAGCTGATCCCAAAGTCAGTCATATCAATCAAGTGAAGAGAATTTTGAATGCTGATGATAGAAAAAGCACCTCTGGAGGATGTTTCTTTTTGGGAAGCAATCTGGTTTCCTGGTTCAGCAAGAAACAGAATTATGTGTCTCTTTCCACCGCTGAAGCTGAATATATTGCAGCTGGCAGTAGCTGCTCTCAAATGTTATGGATGAAACAGATGCTCACTGAGTATAATGTCACACAAGATGTTATGACATTGTACTGTGACAATCTGAGTACAATCAACATATCCAAGAATCCCATTCAGCATAGCAGGACCAAACATATTGACATACGACATCACTTTATTAGAGACCTTGTAGAAGAGAAGACCATCAAATTGGAACATGTTGCCACTGAGCTACAGCTGGCTGACATTTTTACCAAGGCTTTGGATGCAAATCAATTTGAAAACTTAAGGGGTAAGCTGGGTATTTGCCAACATGAGGAATTGTAGCAATTAATTTTGCTTAAAACAAAGACCAAAGGACTTATGCCTGTTCTGATTGGTTTAAAATTGTATTTTCTCATTTCCTACAACTGTTTTAAGAAGTTGAATAGGCACTCCTTTGCTTCGTTCCTCTCTCGTCTTCTCATCAATCAGGAATTTCTTCTCATTTGTTGTTGGTCCTTCAAAACTGACAAAATGTCTCAAACGCCATCATCATCCAATACGACCATCTCAACCTCTTCATCTAATCAAGATTCTGGGACAATCTCTTCCTGTCTGGACTCTGATGTTCTGGAGATTTGTTCTCATAGAATTAACTCCACCAAGGCCAAAGAGTTGAGAACAAGACATACAGGTAATCCATCTCATCCTTCCTCTTCAGTTCCCCCTGAAATTGCAAATAAGGAAGGGACAGCCTATGTTAATCAAGCAATAGCAAAAATTGTTTCCCGAATTCTGAACGAGAACCACTCAGTTCCTGGCATTTCTGTTCCTCTGAACCAAGAAAACTCAAATGCTGAAACAAATCCAAATGTCTCTAAGAATGTTGAGACATCAAACAAAGAGAGAAATGCTGACATTGCTCACAAGAAAAGAAAGAAGCCTGAATTCTCTGGATCTGATGACAGTCCTTGAAGGATGATTGCTGCTTGGTGGTGTTGCTGGTGGAGTTTGGAAGTATGTTCTGCTGTTGTCTGCTGCTGATCTCATTATTTTGTCTGGGATAACTGTATAACCTTATAAACATGTAATCTTTGGCCCATTTGTGGCTAAAGTGGGGGAGAATATTTTTGGTACTGCTTAATTAGTACTTAACACTATATTTTTCTGCTGTCACTTATTTCTGCTGCTATCTATCTATCTCTGATTGTTTAGGGACTTTAGCCAAAAATCTGCCAAAGGGGGAGTTTGTAGGTGTTTAGGTATTGGCTTGCATTTTTGGTAAATTCCAAGTGTATGTGTGAATGTCATGACTGATGTCATAACATTCTAGTTCAGGTTGTACTAACTCTTTAGGTACATGTGCAGAAAAATATTGTAACTCAAATACTGATGTTTATAAGTGTGTATCTGAGCATGTTTGCAAAATGATCACATTTTGCTAATCAGTAGACAGGTTTTCTCAGATGTCATAACAGATGTTATGACATCCTGTTCTGAACTAGCAGGATTACAGGATTGGATAAGTCTGAGTTTTTTCAGGAAATAACTCAGTCCTTCCTAAACAGAATCCTGCGTTTTCTGAGGAGTAACCTAGCTCAATCCTAACCTGATCAATAAAGTACTGTGACCTGGTCTTAAGGTCAAACGGAATCAACCCTAGGTTTTTGGAAACCCTAACTGAAGTTGCAGCTGCTATATATTCAACAGAGCTGCGGTTTTTGAAGTCATCCCTGCTGATTGATTAGAAGATCAATTTTGTAATCTGTATAGATTTGTTTATTGTACTCCAAGCAATTATCATTGTGATAAGTGCCTTGGAATAGGTTTCAGTTGTAAGGGTTGTGTAGCACTCAAAGCTTTGAAGCAAGAGTGTTTGAATGTTACTTGACTAAAGCTGTGAAGCAGAGTCAAGTTAGGTGTGTACATCACTCAAAGCTGTGAAGCACGAGTGATTGTGTTACTTGATTGAAAAGCTGTGAAGCTTAATCAAGTGTGTGTTTTGAAGAGTGTCTTCATCAATTCTCAAGTCAAATTGGTTTATGTATCACTGCTGTGATTGAGGGGGAGTGAGTAGGAACTCAGGTTTAAGTTGTACTTAGATTAGAATTGCATTGGGTAGGTCTTAAGTGAAGGAGATAAACTGGTTGGTTTATTCCTGAATTAACATCTCTTATAGTGGATTCTCTCCCTGGCTTGGTAGCCCCCAGAGTAGGTGTTGTTTCACACTGAACTGGGTAAACAATTGACTGTGTTATTTACTGCTTTTGTATTTACTGTCATATAGTAAGTCAGATACGGTGTCATAACATTGGACGTGACATTGAGTATCTGTAGCCAGAATTTCAAATATTCTGTCAGGGTGAGATTCTGTTTGTGAATAACTCTGTGGGGAACAACTTGGAAAGTGAATTTCCGTAGTTGAAGTAATGAGCTCTGTCGGGGATTGAGCTTCTGTATCTAGAGAAATAAACTTTGCTTGGTAGATAAAATTTATTGACTCGCTCGCGATTATGAAATTAGGCTGGGGGATATAGCTGTCAGGTTTCTGAATGACCCTGGTTGGGGAGATTACTTCCTGTTTCGAGAAATCCGACATCAATGCTTTTGAATACTTTTATTCTGTGGGGAGTGTATGTACTGATGATTATGCTCCAAAGTTGTCTCTGTCCCGGTACCTGTTGGGCAGAGTAACTGTCGGGTTTGACACTTCTTGTTTTTGCCCCTGTTTCTGGAATAACGAGTAATTGTCTTTTTGTTTCTTATGTAAATATTTATGAGCAACAATCATATTCAAATTCATATGTCAAGAATAAATCATTCGACGTTCTTGCAAAACAAAACAGAAACGAGAAAAAAAACTCGAAGTTTCTTGTGAAAATGATTTTGTATTGATTTTTGAAGTTGGCTTGTAATAGGCGTTTTCGTACAAGGAGGTTGACGCTCTAGTAAGAGAACGCCTCCGTAAAAATAGAAGCTATACAATTTTGTGGAAAAGAAAACAACTATGTCAAACAATCTCGTTGAGTTCCAACTCTGCTATTGCCCTCATGTCTTCGAGCATCTCATCACTTTGCTACTTGGCCGAAGGTTGATTAGATTGATTGGTGCCGTCCGAGCTTGATAGTCGATACCGAAGTCTAGTCTCAAGATGATCCAACGGGATAAAGTGATATGCTTTACATCCATGACTTTTGCATGGACTTCCCTTTCGGGTTTTCAGTCCACCGGAATACCCTTTTTTGCCCAAGCCGCCCTTTCAGGTTTTCGACTTGTCGGGTGCACATATTTTTTCCATTTTCATCCCTTATTTTTGCCCGAACCCTTTTGGTTCGCCGTGAAGCCCTTATTTTTGCCTAGGCTAGTCAACCTAGCGAGTCTTTTAATTAGGCGTAGTATCTTTTCACTATGTCTGCATTGACAGGGTGAGGAAGGTCATCACCGTCCATGGTGGTTAGAATCATAGCTCCACCCGAGAAGATGTTTTTAACCACAAATGGCCCTTCATATGTGGGGGTAAATTTGCCCCTGGGATCACCTTACGGCAGTATGATGCGCTTGATCACTAGATCCCTGACTTGATATTCTCGACGTCTGACTTTCTTGTTAAAAGCCTTGATCATTCGCTTTTGATACGTCTGACCATGGCAGATAGCAGTAAGTCTCTTCTCATCGGTTATATTTAGCTGATCAAGTCGAGTTTGGATCCAGTCGTCTTTGTTCAAACTCGCATCCTTCATAATCCTGAGAGAAGGTATCTGGACTTTGATGGGTAGGACTGCCTCCATTCCATATACCAGAGAGTAGGGTGTTGCCCTCATCGACGTCCATGTTGAGGTACGATATCCATGAAGAGAAAATGGTAACATCTCATGCCAGTCTTTGTATGACACCGTCATCTTCTGTACAATTTTCTTGATGTTCTTGTTAGCCGCTTCAACAATGACATTCATCTTCGACCGGTAGGGAGAAGAGTTATGATGTTGTATCTTGAACTGTTTACAGAGCTCGGTGATCATTGTGTTGTTGAGATTCGTACCATTTGAAGATGTGAAAACACAAGAAGGGGGGTTGAATTGTAAAACTTTAAATCAAATGCAGACAACACTGTATTTTTATCCTGGTTCGTTTGATCTCAAACTACTCCAGTCCACTCGTCAAGGTGATTTCGCCTCTCTCCAACGAGGTCTTAATCCATTATAATCAACTGATTATACAACTGCTTTAACAACTGTTAAAGCCTTCTTGAGTATGACTACAGACCGGTTTATCTCAAGGAAATTTTCTTACAGATAAATGAACAAAAGTGTGTTTGATGTTTTCTAATAAAACTATATATCACAACTGTGATAATACACAATATTAAGCTTAGAATGAAAACAGGATTGCTAGAGCGATAGAGTAAGCGTGGTTGAAAGCTTAGCAAATGTATGAGTGCGTTCGTTTTCGTATGCGTGCGTGAAGAGTATTAGCCTTTTCTTTTCTCACACTGACTTGTTTATATAGCCTAGGAAGAGATACGTTGTTGTCCATAAAGCCATTTCAATGCTAATAACGTTCTTTCCTTTTTGAGAAGATCTTGTCTTGGAATAAAGCCGTTGGTAATTAATATGTCTTGAATGCATATTAACGCTTCAGAGTGTTCTGCTAATGATAATCAGAGTGTTCTTTCCTTTATGCTGACGCTTCTGAGTGTTGATGACTTGGTTAGGATCTTGATCAGAGTCAGAGTATTTTATGCGCGGATTCTGTTTATCAGGCTTTAGCGTATGGCACATGTTATTTGATCTTCTGATGCTGACATATCTTCTGATGCTAATGCTGATACTGATCTTCTGATGCTGATTCCATCAGAGTTTCTGTAAACACAAAACATAATTTTTAAGTAGCATATATGTCTTATATATAAATCTTACAATTTATTTATTCTTGTATTTTGTTATCATCAAAACTCTAATTGAGGGTTATAGAATCAAACTATGTTCTAACAATCTCCCCCTTTTTGATGATGACAAAAACCAGATTTTTTTTCAATTAAAAATAAAGAATAAAAGGTATCAGAGATTAAAGATAAGGAATAAAAGGTATCAGGGATAAATAAATAACGAATAAAGGTATCAGAGCTAAGAATAAAGAATTAAAGTATCAGAGCTAAGAAGAGAAAACTCCCCCTGAGTTGATTACTTCCCTTTAATTCCATGAGGCTTTGAGCATCAGAACTTTACTTTATCAGGTTCATCAGATTCTTCAGAGTTTTTGTACCTGTAAGCTTTTCAGAAGAGAAGAAAATTAAATAGATCACAATGTTTGAGACTTATGTCTCAGTAATCCGTTATTGAAAAATATCATTCTTTCTCCCCCTTTTTGTCAGTTATCAAAAAGCACAAATAAGCAGAGCTAAAATGATCAGAGCTAAAAAGCATTTGTATTAAAAATAGAAGCAATGATTAGTTCAGAACAGTGGAAAAATATTACAGACAAACATGTAAAGAAAACAAGGAAAACACAAGAAAATTCTAAGAGGGAGGTGGAAGACGTGTGAACAGAGCTTCCAACATGCTCTTGATTTGGGTGCTGGTTTCCTGTTGCTGAGATACCATGTTTGCTATTGCATCAATTTTGATGTCCTGCTTATCCATTCTTTCATTCATCAGCATATCAGATCTTTTCAAGTCCTCCAGAGTCTGCCTGTCAAGAGAGGAAGCTTGAGGATCTTCAGAAACAGGGTGCTTCTCAAAGCTTTCTTCAATATCTTCTTCTTGACCCAAGTCTTCAGCTGGAATCATCTGTTCTTCTGCAGGTTGAACTTTGGATGCTGGACGCTGTTCAGACCAAGGAGCAATATCCAGTGGGAGAACTTCTTCCTTAAGCAGCTTGCTCAGAACTGGACCTTCAATCTCTTTCAGCAGATTGCTGAAGTTCTGTTGAGCCTGTCCATAGCTCTGGTCTTGCAACTTAAAGGTTTCAGAGCATACCCATCTTCTGAATTTTGTCCAGAGGAAGTCTGATACAGCAGGATCAACCAGTTCCAGACTTGCTTGTTTCAAAGAAGTGATCCACTTATGTATTTGTTTCAAAGTTCAATATGCTGGAACCAACATTTGGATGTTTTGGTTTAGGGATAGCAGTTTTGTTGTTTATTGCAGCAAGGCGTTCAAAAACTGTTAGATCAATGACAGTCTTGTTGTGGTCATCTGAATTTTTCTTAGGTGAGGGAGTGGGAGAGTCAGGAATTACGATTGGACTTGATGGGGAATTTGGTGGAGTTATTTTTGGTGAAGAGGGAAGTTGAGGAATATTCACAGTGGTACCACAGGGCAATTGAATGGCTAAAGGTTGTGGTTTAGGGGATTCAGAGGGTTGAGCCTCAGAGGTTTGAGTCTCAGGTTGTGGAGATTGTTCAGGTTGAGGAGAGGGTGGATTAATTTCTGGTTGAGGAGATGAAGGTTGTGGGATTTCTGGTTCTGGAGATAGTGGAATTTCTGGTATTGGTGAGAGGGGAATTTCTGTGTTTGGATTTGGATTTTCTGTTTCAGGAGCAGAAGTGTGTTGGTCTATATCAGAAAGAACTTTTTCAAGTTCTTCTTCTGGTATGGCTTCAGTATTTGGATTTTGTGGTTGGGAGAGGGATCTTCTGAGGGTTAAGGATTCAGAAGGGTCAAAATCAATGTCAAAATCATTGAAAGTTTAAGGTATTGGGTTTTCAGATGGAGTTGGAATTGGAATAGATGTTGATATAACAATTGAATCTAAAACAATTACAGAAGCAAGATTACCTCTCTTCTTCGGAGTCTGCTGAGATGATCCTTCTCCCACAACTTTTCTTTTCTTTGTCTTCTTCAGAACAACCTCTGGAGCCTTCTGCTGAAGATCTTGAATATTCAGATTTGGTGCTGTACCATCAGCTTTGCAAGCATCCAAATATCTCAGAATGAGTTCAGGCTTAGAGTCAATTTATGAGAACAGAGGGAAGTTGTCCAGAGGGACTCTTCTGCTGGAGATTTCAGCAAAAGGAGTGACGCTGGGCTCCTTCTTAATGTTCTCTATCAACTTCATTTTCTTCAGATTTTTGGCATTCAGCTGCTTGCCAACAGTAGGTTCCAGAGTGCTGATTTCTTGAGCCTCTGTCAGATGGTCAATCAGCCTATTCTCTGTAAGAATAGCTGATATCAGTCTTCCCAAGGGTATCCAATCCCTTTTTGTACGTTCCTCTTCTCTTGTTTCCTTGACACTTGTTCTGAGATGGTTGAACAGAAGATGAGCCAGATTAATCTTGACCTTCTGAGAGATAAAATAGATCAGAAACTGCTGATCTATATTAATGTAATCAGGAGAGCTGGTAGGCTTCTTGTGGTTGAAACAGCCCAGAATGATCTTGGCCCAAATTCTGTGCTTGTCTTTCAAATCCCTTATCTTGCTGGAGGGAAGCCCCAGCGTGAAAATTTCCCTTGCAATTAGGGCAGCATCAGCACACCTTTCTGCCATATCAATACAAAGAACACCACCACCATTGTAGCCTATCAAGCGTGCAATGAGGTCTTTAGTGATAACAGTCTTCTTCCCCATGATGTTAGACGTAACTTGATGAGTTGAAGAAGAAGCGTGAATCCAAAATTCCTTTACCAGAATAGGAAATGTTGGACCCACCAGCCTGTCAAAATACTTTTCCCAACCGTGAGCTTTAACCTCTTCAGATAAATCAAACCCATTTTCCTTAAGACTGTTGAAATCCACTATTAATTCTGACAAAACTTCAAGATTCTTGATTGGAGTTAGAAGCGTTCTGAAGGGTACTTCATATTATTCAGATGAAACAGTTTTCTGGGAACCTGAAGAAGGAATGCTGGAAGAAGCCATGTTCACATGAGGTTTTTGTGAAAAATATTGAAAGGGTTTCTTGAGAAAGAAGAACGCTGAAAACAGAAATATTGAGAGAAGACGAAAGTGAAGGTAAAAAGTGTGAATGGTGTGAAGTGTTTAAATAGATTTTTAAAAAGTTTTTGAAAACATAAACGTTAAGAGAGAGAAATTAACAATGATTATAAGCATTTAACGATAGCTGATTTTAGGGGATTCAGAAAGATATTTGGAACGGTTACCCATGACATGTGTCTCAATGCATCCAATCAGCGCTTTTCCTTTTTCAGAAACGTGAACGCGTGTTCAGCCTCAGAAAATAGATGATGACTGGATGACACTTGTTTGCTTTGAGTGAACAGTACATTTCCATCCTTGAAATGAAGCGCTCAGATCTTCATGGATAGATTCTGATACAATCTACACTTCTAAAGTTCTGAAGGAAGATTGATCAGTAGTTCACAGAAAAATAAACAAAGTTCTGAAGGTTAAGATATAAAATCAAAACAATTTTATTCTGGACAGAGCTTCATGCTGAGATGTTTCAGAATGAAGTTGAGCCTATCTTCAGAAAGTGGTTTTGTGAAAATATCAGCCCATTGATGGTCTGTGTTAATAAATTTAAAATTTAAAATCCCTTTCTGAATATAGTCCCTAATAAAATGATGTTTTATTTCTATATGCTTAGCCCTAGAATGTAAAATTGGATTCTTACTAAGACAAATAGCAGAAGTATTGTCACAGAGGATAGGAATGTTACTCTCAAATATCTGGAAGTCCTCAAGTTGACTTTTCATCCAGAGCATTTGTGTGTTGCATCCAGCTGCTGCTATGTATTCAGCTTCTACTGTTGATAGAGCAATTGTGGATTGTCTTTTGCAGAACCATGAGATCAGATTTTCTCCCAGAAACTGGCAGCTTCCAGAAGTGCTTTTACGTTCTACTCTGTCTCCAGCAAAGTCAGCATCACAGTATCCTACTAAGCTGTAATCACTTGATTTTTTATAAAACAAACCCAGATTAGTAGTACCTTTCAGATACTTGAAAATTTGCTTAACTGTTGTTAAGTGAGATTCTCTAGGATCTAATTGGAATCTAGCACAAATGCATACACTGAATAAAATGTCAGGCCTTGAAGCTGTCAGATAAAGAAGAGAACCAATCATACCTCTGTAGACCTTCTGTTCTACCTTTTTACTTACCTCTTCTCTTTCCAGAATGCATGTGGGATGCATTGGAATCTTTGATGGCTTACATTCTGAGAGATCAAATTTCTTCAGAAGTTCTCTGACATATTTGCTCTGATGAATGTAAGTTCCTTCTGGGGTTTGATTGATCTGAATGCCCAGAAAGAATTTCAGTTCCCCCATTAGGCTCATCTCAAATTCTGCCTGCATACACTTAGCAAACTTTCTTCCCAGAGAAGGCTTAGTAGATCCAAATATGATATCATCAACATAAATCTGACATACTAAAATGTCATTCTTAACTGTCTTACAGAATAGAGTTGTGTCCACTTTCCCTCTGGTGAATTCCTTTTCTAACAGGAAGTTATTTAGTCTTTCATACCAAGCTCCGGGAGCTTGTTTCAGACCATAGAGTGACTTCTTTAGTTTGAAAACATATTCTGGATTTTTTGAACTTTCAAAACCAGGGGGTTGGTGCACATATACCTCTTCTTCTATATAGCCATTTAAGAATGCACTCTTAACATCCATCTGATACAGAGTGATGCCTTTATTAACAGCAAATGAAATTAAAAGTCTGATAGATTCTAACCTGGCGACTGGAGCAAAGGTTTCTGTATAGTCTATCCCCTCTTGCTGACTATAACCTTGTGCTACCAATCGTGCTTTGTTTCTGATGACTTCACCTTGTTCATTCAGTTTGTTTCTGAACACCCATTTTGTTCCAATGACGTTGAATCCTTTTGGTTTGGGAACTAGATCCCATACGTCATTTCTTGTGAATTGATTCAGCTCCTCTTGCATTGCTAGAATCCAGTCATTGTCCAGAAGTGCTTCATCAATTGTTGATGGTTCAATTAGAGAAACAAGTCCCATGAGGGATTCTTCAGAGTTTCTGAAGCTAGATCTTGTTCTGATTGGATCTTCCTTTCTTCCTAGGATTGTTTCTTCTGGGTGATCCAAGCTGCTTCTGGATAGTCTTTTCTGAAGTTGATCAACAGAAGGTGCTGGATTGCTTGCAGTGCCTCTTTCTGATATTGAGGGAGTGTCTCTATTAAGAGCTTCTGATGACTTGTCTTCAGTACCTGTGAATTGAACTTCCATACCTGCAAATACTTCATTATGCTTTGACTTTTGAGAGTCAAGTTTATCATCAAAATGAACACTGATTGATTCTTCCATAATCTATGTTTCTGTATTGTATACTTTGTACCCTCTTGAGCGTTCAGAGTATCCTAACATAATACACTTTTGTGCTTCAGAGTCAAACTTGTTCAAATAATTTTTAGTATTCAAAATAAAGCAAGTACATCCAAATGGATGAAAATATGAAATGTTGGGCTTTCTTTTCTTCCACAATTCATATGGAGTCTTTTCTAGAATAGGTTTTATGGAGATTCTATTCTGAATGTAACACACTGTGTTTATTGCCTCTGCCCAGAAGATCTTAGAAACGTTAGTCTCGTTGATCATGGTTCTGGCCATTTCTTGCAATGTTCTGTTCTTTCGTTCTACAACTCCATTTTGCTGGGGAGTTCTAGGACAAGAGAAATCATGCAGAATGCCTTTGTCATTAAAGAATGACTCAAAATCTTTGTTTTCAAACTCTCCACCATGATCACTTCTGACTTTGACGATTCTAAGATCCTTTTCATTCTGAACTTGGTTGCAGAAGGTGACAAACATAGAGTGTGATTCGTCCTTGTGTCTTAAGAACTTTACCCATGTCCATCTGCTATAGTCATCTACGATTACTAACCCATACTTCTTACCACTGACTGAATCCATTTTAACTGGTCCAAATAAGTCAATGTGCAGAAGTTCTAATGGCTTAGAGGTGGAAACAACGTTTTTAGATTTGAAAGCTGGTTTTGCAAACTTGCCTTTCTGACATGCTTCACACAGAGCATCTAAATTGAACTTCAGGTTAGGAAGTCCTCTGACCAGATTGAGTTTGTTAATCTAAGATATTCTTCTCATACTAACATGTCCCAATCTTCTGTACCATATCCATTGCTCGTAGTTAACAGACAGAAGACATTTTACATTCTGACTTTTTAGTTCAGAAAGTTTGATTTTATAAATGTTGTTTCTCCTCTTTCCATTAAATAGGATAGTCCCATCTTTCTGACTAACAACTTTGCATGAATTTTGATTAAAGATTATATCATAACCGTTATCACTTAATTGACTTATGGATAACAAATTATGCATTAATCCATCTACTAATAACACATTACTTATAGAGGGAAGATTTCCATTACCTACTGTTCCAGAGCCAATGATCTTTCCTCTCTGATTGCCTCTAAAGCCTACGTGGCCTCCAGGCTTAAGTTCCAGGCTTTGGAACATATGCCTTCTTCCCGTCATGTGTCGTGAGCAGCCAGAGTCCAGGTACCATGACTGGTGTTTCTGCTTTGCTGCTAAAGATATCTTCCACATGTATTATTTTATCCTTAGGTACCCATATTTTCTTGGGTCCTGATTTGTTAGTTTTACCAAAACTCTGATTGAATTTTGGTTTGACAGAATAATTACTACTAGTATATTTGATGACATGTGTGTGCCCATATATAAAGTGTGAATTAAGTGGAGTACGTTTTATAACTAAATCCATGGCATTTTTTGGTGTAGGTACCTTACCTTGGTATCCTATTCCTTTTCTTCCATTTCTGCTAACTCCATAGATCATTGAAGCCATTTTTCTTCTATCTATGTTTTTAGCTAGAAACTTCTGAAAGCTGTGACCATACTCCTTGATGATCTCATCAGCACTGTTGGGAGTTTCAGGGATTGTTTCCTTCTGAGAGTTTTGCAATAGATTTTCTAATTTTGAAATTTTATCTTTTAACTCAGAATTCTTCAATTTGAGACTCTCAGTATTATCAGAGTCAGAAGCAAGATTCCTTTTCAGGTTTCTGAATTTGACAATGATCTGCTGATATCTTTCCAGAATTTCATTAAGGCTTTCAGCTAGTTCAGCCTTAGTAAAGTTTATAGCAAAGTCAGGAAATACCTCTTTTGTATCTGATTCAGAGTCTGACTCAGAAGCTTCACTGTCTTCTGTTACGTTTTCCATGAGAGCTATGTTTGCTCTTTCTTCATCTGATTCTGAGTCAACTTCAGATGTGTCAGAATCATCCCATGTAGCCATGAGACTTTTCTTCCTTTCCTTGCCAAACTTCTTTTTGGGCTTTTCCTTTTGAAGCTTTGGGCAATCACTTTTGTAGTGTCCTTTCTCGTTACATTCATAGCAGATGATGTCTTTGTTGTTTGGCTTTCTGCTTCCTGAAGAGCCTTCAGATCTTCTGTGTCCAGAGGAGGATTCTGACCTTTTGTATCTGGAGAAGGATTCATTCTAATTCTCTGATCTTCTGGGATTCCTGAACTTCCTTTGCCTCTGCTTCTATAATTGGTTCACCCTTCTTGAGAGGAGAGATAGTTCATCTTCTTCTGATGAGGACCCATCAGAGATTTCTTCAACAGCCTGTAAAACTTTGGAGTCAGATTTTCTGTTAGATTTTAAAGCTAATGGCTTACCTTGCTTTTGAGGTTCATCTGCTTCTAGCTCTATCTCGTGACTTCTGAGGGAGCTGACAAGTTCCTCCAGGGAGATTTTGTTGAGATCCTTGGCTAGCTTAAGCGCTGTGACCATTGGCCTCCACTGTTTTGGCAAGCTTCTGATGATCTTCTTGACATGATCAGCAGTAGAATACCCTTTGTCAAGAACTTTGAGACCAGCAACCAGAATTTGAAATCTTGAGAACATCGTTTCTATTGATTCACTTTCTTCCATCTTGAATGCCTCGTACTTCTGAATGAGCGCGAGAGCTTTGGTTTCTTTAACTTGAATGTTGCCTTCATGCGTCATTCTCAGAGAGTCAAACATATTCTTTGCAGTGTCTCTGTTTGATATCTTTTCATATTCAGTATAAGAGATGGCGCTGAGAAGAATTGTTCTGGCCTTGTGATGATTTTTGAAATCACGCTTTTGCTGATCAGACATTGCTTTCCTGTCAATCTTCTGACCACTTCCATCCACTGGGTGCGTGTATCCATTAGTCACCATGTCCCACAGATCAGCATCATGGGCCAGAAAGAAACTTTCAATTCTGTCTTTCCAGTAGTCAAAGTTCTCTCCATCAAAGACTGGAGGTTTGCCACTCAATCTGTCTCTTTCTTCATTGTTGTCATTGCTGATGTTTTGATATGGTCCTGCCATTGTGTTTTTCTGACGCTGGATCTTGTACTGACACGGTTAAGTTTTATAAGCTCAGAACCAGGAGCTCTGATACCAATTGAAGATGTGAAAAACACAAGAAGGGGGGTTGAATTGTAAAACTTTAAATCAAATGCAGACAACACTGTATTTTTATCCTTGTTCGTTTGATCTCAAACTACTCCAGTCCACCCGTCAAGGTGATTTCGCCTCTATCCAACGAGGTCTTAATCCACTATAATCAACTGATTACACAACTCCTTTAACAACTGTTTAAGCCTTCTTGAGTATGACCACAGACCGATTTATCTCAAGGAAATTTTCTTACAGATAAATGAACAAAAGTGTGTTTGATGTTTTCTAATAAAACTATATATCACAACTGTGATAATACACAATATTAAGCTTAGAATGAAAACAGGATTGCTAGAGCGATAGAGTAAGCGTGGTTGAAAGCTTAACAAATGTATGAGTGCGTTCATTTTTGTATGCGTGCGTGAAGAGTATTAGCCTTTTCTTTTCTCACACTGACTTGTTTATATAGCCTAGGAAGAGATACGTTGTTGTCCATAAAGCCATTTCAATGCTAATAACGTTCTTTCCTTTTTGAGAAGATCTTGTCTTGGAATAAAGCCGTTGGTAATTAATCTGTCTTGAATGCATAGTAACGCTTCAGAGTTTTCTGCTAATGATAATCAGAGTGTTCTTTCCTTTATGCTGACGCTTCTGAGTGCTGATGACTTGGTTAGGATCTTGATCAGAGTCAGAGTATTTTATGCGCAGATTCTGTTCATCAGGCTTCAGCGTATGGCACATGTTATTTGATCTTCTGATGCTGACATATCTTCTGATGCTAATGTTGATACTGATCTTCTGATGCTGATTCCATCAGAGTTTCTGTAAACATAAAACATAATTTTTAAGTAGCATATATGTCTTATATATAAATCTTACAATTTATTTATTCTTGTATTTTGTTATCATCAAAACTCTAATTGAGGGTTGTAGAATCAAACTATGTTCTAACACCATTGTCATTAATAATTCTCTCTAGCACACCATACCGACAGATTAGATAATGTCGGATAAACCGCGCCACCACGTTCTTGGTTCAACTGGAAAAAGAGGCCGCCTCAACCCACTTCGTGAAGTAATCAATGGCCACTAGAATGAAGCGATGTCCATTGGAAGCAGTGGGCCTGATTTCTCTGATCATGTCGATGCCCCACATTACAAAGGGTCACGGAGCTGTCAAGACGTTTAAGGGAACCAAAGGAACATGCACCTTATCAGCGTAGATTTGGCATTTATGACAAGTTCGGGAGTGCTGATAACAATTGGCTTCCATAGTGGACCAGTAATATCCTGCTCGTAGGATCTTCTTATCCATAGTATGTCCACTGGAATGGGTTCCGAAGGTACCTTCATGTAGATCTGTCATGATCCTCTCTGCTTCGCTCTTGTCTACACACCATAGTAATGTAAAGTAACAATTGCGCTTGTAGAGGATTCCATTACTGAGGAAGAATATCGCAACGCATCTTCTCAGAAACTTCTTATCATTGATAGATGCCCCTTCAGGATACTCTTGAGCCTCGAGATACCTTTTGACTTCGTGAAACCAGGGTTTGTCTGCCACCTCTTCGATATCAATTTCACAATAATATGATGGTTCATCCAATCTCATAATGGTGATTTGGGGAGCTTCATTGTCCCACCTGACTTTGAACATAGAATACATGGTAGCTAGCGCGTCCGCTAACTGGTTCTCCTCTCGCGGGAAATGTTCAAAAGTTACGTCCTCAAAGTGTGAGAGCAATGTCAACATGCACTCTTTGTATGGGATGAGATTCAGATGCTTCGTATCCCATTCGCCTTTGATCTGACTTATTACCAAGGTTGAATCCCCGAAAACATCCAAGAACTTGATCCTGAGGTCAATAGCGGCCTTGAGACCCATGATACAAGCTTCATACTCCGCCTTGTTGTTAGTGCAGTTGAAACATAGTCGGGCGGTGAAAGGAGTCTGACAACCCTCAGGAGATATGATTACAGTGCCAATGCCGTTACCAAGTGCGTTCGAAGCCCCGTCAAAAACCATAGTCCATTGGGATCCCTCTTCGGGTCCTTTATTCGGTCCAGGTTCTTCGTAGTCAGTCACCAGCATAATATTCTCATCCGGGAATTCAAAGTACATGGATTGGTAGTCATCCACGGTCTGATGAGCCAAATGATCAACCAATACACTCCCCTTGATTGCTTTCTAGGTTCTATATTGTATATCGTACTCAGTTAAGATCATCTGCCATCTTGCTATTCTTCCGGAGAGAGCGGGTTTCTCGAAGATGTATTTGATTGGATCCATCTTAGATATCAACAAAGTAGTGTGGTTCAGCATATATTGTCTTAGTCGGCGAGCAGCCCATGCCAAAGCGCAACAAGTTTTATCAAGCAATGAGTATCTTGTCTCACAGTCGGTAAACTTTTTTCTAAGGTAGTATATTGTGTGCTCTTTTCGACCAGACTCGTCATGCTGCCCCGACACACACCCTATTGAATTGTCTAGCACTGTTAAGTAAAGTATCAAAAGTCTTCCTTCAACCGATCAGAATTGGTGGTTCTTGAAGGTATTCCTTGATTCTTTCGAAAGCCGTCTGGCATTCGTCATTCCACTTTACCACTTGATCTTTCTTCAGAAGCTTGAAGATGGGATCACAAGTAGCAGTTAGATGTGAAATGAACATGGCGATATAATTTAAGCGTCCCAAAAAGCCTCTAACTCCCTTCTCTTTACGGGGAGCTGGCATTTCTTGTATGGCCTTTACCTTTGCAAGGTCTAATTGGATGCCTTTGTCGCTGACAATGAAACCCAGGAGTTTACCAGACCTAACCCCGAAGGTGCACTTGTTCGGATTCAACCTCAGCTTGTATATCTTCAACCTGTCGAACAACTCTTGTAGATGATCAAGGTGCTCTTCCTTAGTTTGAGACCTGGCTATCATGTCATCAACATAAACTTTGATCTTGTGGTGAATCATATCGTGGAACAAAGCGACCATGGCGCGCTGATAAGTTTCCCCAGCATTCTTCAACCCAAAATGCATCACCTTGTAATAGAAGGTGCCCCACTGTGTGACGAAGGTTGTCTTCTCCATGTCTTTAGAAGCCATCTTGATCTGGTTGTAGCCAGAGAAACCGTCCATGAAGGAGAAGATTTTGTGATGCGCGGTGTTGTCAACTAGAACGTCAATGTGAGGAAGTGGGAAGTCATCCTTGGGGCTTGCCCTATTCAGATCTCTGTAATCCACACACATCTGTACCTTACCGTCCTTCTTAGGTACCAGAATAACGTTAGCAACCCATTGTGGATAGGAGGTGACAGCTAAGAACCCTGCGTCGAACTACTTCATGACCTCTGATTTCATCTTCTCTGACATTTTAGGGCGCATATGGCGAACCTTCTGTTTAACCGGAGGACATTCTTCTTTGGTCGGAGGACGATGAACCACAATATCAGTGTCTAAACCAGGCATGTCTTCATATGACCAGGCGAAGATCTCAACATAGTCGTGCAACATTTGTATCAACCGCTGTTTGATATTAACTTCCAGATTTGCACCGATCTTGACTTCTTTTCTGTCTATCTCTGTGCCCCGGTTTATCGTCTCAACTGGCTCTTCATGAGGCTGTATAGCCCTTTCTTCCTGCTGTAATAGTCTAGCAAGCTCTCCAAGAACCTCACAATCATCCTCACCTTCGTCTTTGGCTTGGTTGATCGGATTTTTGAAGTCATAACGGACAGTAGTAGAGCTGTTATCAATGGGATCCAGAGTGGATATGGATCTGCATTATGATATGTGAGTGTGTGTAAGAGCATAGCTGTTTTGATAAAATGAAAACAGAAAAGAAAAACAGAGAGCGCAAAATTTGTGTGCAAATAACGTCCAATGTTTTATTGATGATATATGAAATGACTAATAATAGCTCTCACAAACAAAGCCAATGTGCCTCGGGCAAGACACAAGGGTGTAGAGTTTAAATTGTTTATTACAAAATCCTAAAATAAGTAAGACAATTTCTGCGGAATAAAAGAAACGGGTATAAAGTCCCTAGCCGTCCAGTTATTCGGTCCACCGTTGGTAGTTGGGTAAATCTAGCTCTCAATGTCAGAGTCTTCCTCGCTGTCTTCAATGGCACTAATTCCCCGATTGCTGATGCGTAGGGGAGGTCCTCCAGCCCGAGTGCGTCGAACAACCCTTTGAGCTACTGAAGTAAAGCTCAAACCAAACTTGTCAGTTTTGTGAGTAAAATCAGGGATTTGTCCCCAATTGGTACACCCACCTTCTTCAACCACGACTCTGGCGTCTTTGAGAGAAGCCATCTTTAGAGGAGGTTTGTTGCTAGTAGTTTCAGCTGATGCCAAGATCTGGGGAACCTCTTCAAAATTCTGGCAAGGAGTCTCTATGAATTCCCCGTCCATATCTACATACCTGAAGGAATTGAGGTGGTTCACCATATACTCCTCCTCACCATGCAAAGTGACAATCTTTCCTTGTACTGGATACTTCAATATTTGGTGCAGTGTAGAAGTAACTGCCCCAACTTCATGGATCCAAGGACGACCCAACAAACAAGAGTATGACGGTCGGATGTCCATCACGTAGAAGGTGGACTCAAAAGTATGGGAACCTACATTTAAGGGGATGCCCACTTCTCCATGTACCATTCTTTTCGACCCATCAAAAGCCCTTACCACAATGTTACTAGGCTTTAAGGTCAAGCCATCACAGTCTAACCGATCCAACGCCTTCTTAGGCATAACATTCAGAGAAGACCCAATATCTACCAGCACATGAGCCATAGTAGTTCCCCTGGATTCAATCGAGACATGCAGAGTATCATTATGCTTCCTCCCTTTCGGTGTCAAGTCTGCATCTGAAAAACCCAGCCCATTGTCAGCAGTCAGGCTGGCCACACAATCTTTGAATTGATTAGCTGAGGTCTCCTGCGGCGCATACGAAGTCTTGAGGAATGCAATAAAAGCCTTAGCATAGGCCTCAGAGCACAATAGTAGGGACAACATGGATATCTTTGAGGGGGTCTGCCCCAGCTGCTCGACCATATTGTAGTCGCTCTTTTTGATTATTTTCAATATTTCCTCTATCTCTTGCTTAGAGGCTTCCACGATAATTTTTCTAGGTGCCTCCGTCCGGGCAGGCTCACCTATAACTTCTTTGCCTCGGGTCCCAGATGACTCGACGACAGGAGTGATAATTGGAGTAAGCACAGGAGCAGTAGTTGATGTACCAGCAGGAGTAGCAGACAGGATAACAATAGGCCTATTGACAGTCTTTGGGGAAATCTCGGGAGAGAAAACCCTTCCACTTTTGGTAACCTTGCTGGTCCCGACAATGTTACTGATATCAGGATCAACCTCTTCATTCTTCATATCTTGTTTGATGCCATGATAGTACACATCGGCGCCATAATGTTATGGGACAGCTTTGTCTGAGGCATACGGGACATGACCAGGAAAGGTGATTATTAACGTAGCGACTCTTGGAACAGATGTAATCCTAACAGGTCTTCTCAAGGATACCTTGGAAGGATTGGAGGAAATGGTTATAATAGCAACATCTTCAAATGGAACAATGGGAATCAAAGTTTTTTTGAACAAAATTTCTTTGTTGTCCATCAGGCGCTGAACACCTAACTTCAGCAAATGGCAACCAGAGGGCTGAGATGAACACATGTCGCAACCTTCACCACAACTTGGAAATAAACCGGCTGACAACAAATTCCTCTTAACCGTCATAAGAGGAGTAGAAACTTCATCCATTAAGGTTACAAACAGATCGGTATCAACAGCATTAACTCCAGGATTGTACTTAGGCATGGGAGCAATTATGACTTTGGGCTTTTCCGGAGTATCAAACTCAATTTCCTTGGCTTCGATAAGATCATGTACCTTATTTCTCAGAGCCCAGCCGTCATTGGTATCGTGGCCAGGACTCTTAGAATGATAGGCACACCGAGCATTTGGGTTATATCGGGGAGATGTGGTGTTCGGATTCTTGGGAGCCTCTTTCAAGGTTGCCAAGTTGGATCTCAGCAGATGGGGTAGAACTTCAGCCAACATCATGTTGATCCAGGTAAACTGCCGTTATGGTATTTCTGCCCTTTGTTGATTGTTGCGTTATGGAGAAACTGCAGGTCTGTGTATCATTACGGCACTTACTGTCTGACAGTGTTCAACTCTGCTTTGGCCTCTCGGGCTATAGATGGCACTGGCTTCCTTCTTACCAATAAAAGGCTTCTTTACCGAACTTCAGCCAACATCATGTTGATCTAGGTAAACTGCCGTTATGGTCTTTCTTCCCTTTGTTGATTGTTGCGTTATGGAGAAACTGCAGGTCTGTGTATCATTATGGCACTTACTGTCTGACAGTGTTCAACTCTGCTTTGGCCTCTCGGGCTATAGATGGCACTGGCTTCCTTCTTACCAATAAAAGGCTTCTTTACCGAACTCGAAGAGGAATCCTTCTGTAAATTACCGCTCCGAATCCCAGCTTCTACTCTCTCTCTCTCTCTCTTCTCTCTCTCTCTCTCTCTCTCTCTCTCTCTCTCTCTCTCTCTCCAGTTAGAATCAGCTCGGTGAAACCAGCTGACGAGCTGCCGATCAAATGATTAAAGAATGGACCCGGTAACGTCCCCAGAAACATATCGACCAACTCCCTATCAGACAACAAGGGTTGGACTCTTCCATCCAAGTCTCTCCACTTCTGTGCATAGTACTTAAAGCCTTCACTTGCACCCATGGACATACTCTAGAGTTGAGTACAAGTAGGAGCAAGGTCGGCGTTATATTGATACTGCTTTTAAAAAGCAGCAGCTAGATCTTCCCAGTTTCGGATATTGGCTCTCTCTAGTTGGTAGAACCATTCAAGCTGAGTCCCTGACAGACTGTCTTGAAAGAAGTGAACCCACAAATTTCTATCAGAGGTGTGGGGCTGGATCTTTCTGACGTAGGAATGAAGATGGAGTTTTGGGAAAGACACCCTATCGTACTTAGCAAAAATTGGAGCCTTGAACTTCTACGGGATGACCACTCCTAACACCAATCCCAATTCTTCGAAATCCAACCCAAGTATCCTCTGGACCTCCATATCACTCAGAGGATCTTCCAATTGCTTGTATTTATCCTTAGTAGGAGGATACTGCTCATCATTGTAATCTGTGTCATTGTCAGAAACTTCAGGGCTGGGGTCCTTTTCCCTTGTCTGTTCTTCTTGATTCTCCCCTTCTTTGGAGGAAGAGGTCAGATCGACTTGCTGCTTTAACGGCCCTTGAACCTTCTGCCCATATTCAGAATACCAGCGACCTTCTTCTTTTTCTTTTTCTCTTTCAGGATGAGGGCCTTCAGATCCTCCTTCCCTTTCGCCAGATTTATGAACATCTATTGGAATTGGGCATTTTGTGCCTGAAGATCTTTGATGCTTTGTTCTAAAGACATTTCTGCTGCAATAAACAACAAAGAAGATGAGAAACCTGTAATGGTACCTGTTTATGCGATGCTATGAATGGGATGCGCATGCAATGATTTCAAGGATTCTTAAAGGCTCGGATTTGTTTAACCAAAAGAAACACACGTTAATTGCATTAATAAATTCCAATTGTTACAAAGAATTCCTTTTAGGCTTACAATTAAACAAAACAAAACTTAAAGCAAAAAAGAAACTAGGTCTCCCAGTAGCGCATCCTCTTTGGTGCAATGTAGGCGTTTATGTTCCTTTCTTCATGAAGTAGCCTATGAGCTCCAGGACTTTCTTCTTGCTGGCATAGAACTGAGCTTCAAACGTGTCCTGCTCTTCTTTGAGTTGAACCCAGGACTTCTGTAACTCTTCATGATCGGTTGGCATATCAGGATGATTACTAAGTAAAGTAGTATCTCCTTCAATAGCAGGCTCCAGAGTTACTGGTAGGACAGCAGGGTAAGGCATCATGAGACTTTGGGCACGAGCTCGTACCCACCGAAGATAAGGCTCAAGAGGAATGGAATTCTTGTGCCCTAGCGTCTTGCTATCAATTTTATGCACCATGCTCCAAGCTTTTATGAACCTTTTGCGATATCCATGAGCATCATTCTCATAGTTGAAGGCAATTCATTGGATAAGCGTATCATGTGGACCATCTCTTCTTGCATAACCAAACTGACGTAAGGCCAAATAAGGGTTGTAAGTGATTCCTCCCATAATGCCTAAGAGAGGGACATTAGGGAATTCACCACAACGGTCGATGATGGTAATATCTTTCGAGAATCGGGAACACCAATGAATATCTGAATGCTTAAGGGACATCAGCCTATGAGACCATTTCAATCCCTGCTCATTCTTCAAAACAGACTTGGGTAGGTGCAAAATAAACCACCTAGCCAATAGAGGAGTGCAACACAGGAGGGTCCCCCTTCTCTTTAGAGTGCGAGCATGCAGAGAGTGTAGAATATCCCTGAGTAATGTAGGCACTGGATTATGAGACAGAAAGACCTTAATAGTGTTCACATCTACGAGTTGATCCGTATTAGGGAAAAGTACCATCCCGTAAATGAGAAGTTCCAGCACCTCTTCGAAAGCTTGTAAATCTAGGGTATCCCAAAAATGGTAAGCCTTCTCGAATAGAAACTTAACCGGAATTCCTTGGACACTCCCTCTAGTCTCCCGACTTGTCACTATGTCAGACCGTTGTAAGGACAAAGCTCTGGTAGTCTCTTCAGGCTTTGGATGTTCTTCCGTACCATTGAAAGGTAACTGATCAAGAATAGGTACCCCCAACAACTGAGAAAATTCCTCCATAGTAGGTATTAGCTGGTAATCCGGGAAGGTGAAACAATGGTGAACAGGATCAAAGAACTGAAACAACACTTTTAATAATTTTTCATCAGGTTTTGCAGTGACCAAATTGAGCAACTGACCATGCTTTTTAGTGAAATGAGAACTCTCAAGAAATCATAATGTCAGGTCCTTTAGTTGGAGAAACACTTTCACAAGGTTAATTTGTATAGTGTTCCTACGGGCGATGCCATATCCTACAAAACAAAGCAAATATGAGCCCTAGGAAATCCTTGAAATGGTTAGTCATGATATGCCATGCTTATGATGTCATGATTATGTTAGAAAAATCACAGGTATAGCAAACAACAAGCAAGTCACACCAAGTCCTTAGGTTTAAGGCATGCATGAGTTTTAAGGTCATACCCTCTTGAAGTTGGATTGGTTCAACCTGTCCTATAAATAGTAACCGAGTTCTAAGGGATCTCAATATCACTGATCTTTCCCCCAAATTCGTTCAATAGGCGATTGAATCGCAACCAAAAAAAGATCAAGAGTCAAACCTCAATGAGTGTAGCATCGAGTATCTGTCGACCTTGGGAATACACCAAGGTCGTCCACCTCGCTACGTCCTACTGGCCAAGTGGTGCAATTAAAGGTTCTAAGGTCAGTTGATGCTTCACGACACCATACGGCGTCCCCGTACTCTCCCTGATTGACTCAAGGGTTACCGGTACCAACCAAAGTTCCACATCAACGTAGCTACTGCTTCAACCGTGTCGGTATATCCCGCACAATTCCCTCATAGTTTATTGTTACTTACCTAAAAGGTGTTCCCCAGATCCGGGTGTAGGATCTTCAATAATACCCAAACAAAACCCTTGAAAATAAAGCAGACAAAGCAAACAAGAAAGCAATTTTAAAAGTGACCTAGATCCTAAGGTATCCTCACTTATTTAAATTCCCCAGCAGAGTCGCCAGTTCTGTGATACGGTTGCAGAACCGACTGTTAATACTGGTTTTGCATTTTGTATTCGCAAATGTTGCGGTAAGAAAGAGTCGCCACCGACTTTTATTTCATCCAACAATGGAAAAGGAAAAACAAAAGAAAAAAACATTTTTTCGAGATGTTTCTGAGTACGGGGGCTAGATTATAGAAAGGGGAGGTGTTAGCATCCTTTCTATCTGTGGTTCTCTACGGGCTCTCAGGTACTTGCTCATTTTTGAAATTGCTTGTGTGTGCTTTGCAAAAAAACTTTGTTTAACTTCGTGATAACTCTTGTATCTATCCTCAAGAGCGTGATGAAGTGGTTTTTGAAAACTGTTTTGAAAGTGTTTATGTATAAGAGTTTGTTTTGAGCGAGTACTTAAGAGATTCTACCTACTCGAAAAAAGATTGTTCGTTCTCGTTTCCTTTAGACAGCGTTATCCTATTATTAAGGAATAGGTAGCGCCGTCGTTGGATTTTTAAAGGGACATTCGAAGGGACGAAATGGTCTCTGAAGGCCACAAGTAAAGATACCTTAGCATTTCAAAGGGACTATCGTCATAAGATCAATTCGTAGGCAACTCGAGGGACAAGTAGGGACTATAATCTTTATGACAATTTTGAATCGCGGGTCATTGCTAAGGTACCCCTACGTTCGAGGGACACGACCATTATTTCTGAGGCAACCAAGTGGGTTAAACCCTAGGAGTGAGCATGTGCAAGTGTATTTTTTCAGTTAATTATCTTTGCGCAATTAGGGTTTTCTACTGTTTTAATTTCAATTCGTCTTTCCATACAATCTTATACATACATCTAAGCAATTTATAGTTTGCAGAAATTAAAATGCGAGAAGTTAGAGTCCTAATTTTTACAAGGCTTTGGGCAGGTACATAATTATTTTTGACTGAAAATAAAATGCGGAATTAAAAATCCTATTTAAATCTATTACAAACTCGGAGCAGTTACAATAATAATAATAATAATAATAAAAGGGAAAACTAAAAGCGCGCGCGGCGAATTAAATGCGAGGAATGATTGGAAAACCTAAAATCTAATTTGAGAAAAATATTTATGTTATTTTTAAGGGAAAACTAGGTTATGTACAAAATTAAACCCTAATTCAAATTATTTTGGTATATAATAAAAAGGACATTAAATTACCCTAATTTAATTAAACTAATTAATTAATAAGATATTTTTATATATAAAAAATATGATTTTTGATGTTTTTTTTATGATTTTTTTATTAAATAAAAAATATAATATTTTTTGGTGTTATTAATTAAAACAAGAAATTAAGTAAAATAAAGAAATTAAATTAAAAATAAAAAGAATTAAAAGAATTGGGCCTGGAGTGATGCTGGTGGAACAGGGGGTATGATTTGGAATTTTCAAGGCCCATTATGGCTGAGCCCAGTTTCTGCGCCCAATCTAGTGTAGCTTCCTTCTAATGCTTCATGGTATGACTGTACGTACTGGATGTTGGATCTGGACATGGTGAGATCTTGGGGTTGGATCTGAGGTCTCACGGTGGACATCATTGGATATGGCGCATTGGAACCTGTAGGAAATATCAAGAAAATGCAAAAGCACACGCCTGGGGTCGAACCCAAGACGTGCACCTCACAGACTTCCCCCTTTGCCAACTGCGCTTCCAAGTTATTCGTTAACATAAACACATGAAAACAATATATTGTAAGTTGGTTAGTGGCTGTAACCAAAACGTGCGCAAAGTTTAAACCACCCACTAAATTTGTGACACGCACTCGTCTCCTTCAGGGGACTGTTGTCTTAGGTTCAAAGCTTTTACCCACGGACAACGACCATAGCTATAAACCTACAATCCTCAAATATCCTGTCTAGGCAACATAAATTAGATTCAAGATCATGGATCGATTAGATTGATCCTATGATCATGATGGTATCCATCTTGAGATCCAATTTTTCCTGCATTAGAAAGCCCTAAAACAACCTTGTAAACCATAGCAATGGTGTCCCATTCAACAGGCACCAAAACATGCAATTAAGTATGTAAAAACATTCTAAGGGACGATATAAACGCAAACATATACTTATAACTCAATGATCATGCATGAATTGTAAAAACCAAATTCAAAAATATGAACGAACCGTGTTACAACTAGCACTCATTTCTTGATGTTTTAGGCCTTGATGATGCCTTCTATTGCTTCAATGATTGCCTAGGAACACGATTTGACCTTCAGCACGCCTTGAACTGGCCTGTGGAAGAAGATATGTCTCACACTTTTGAACAAAAATTTGAACTTTGTTTTTGGTTTTTTGAGGAAGGTTGCGCACACTACTCTTTTCCTTTAGGGTTAGGATGATCTTCTATATGTATGTGAATTAATTAGGTTAATTTTTTTGGCAAGAATCCAAAGACATGAATGCATTTCAAATCTCTTCAAATATTTCCAATTTTCAATATCTTTCCTCTCATGATTTGGCCCGATTTTGTTTGATACCATACAACATATTTGGATTGCTCTTTAATGCAAAATCAAATCAAAACAATCTTTTATTATTTTTTGTCATTTATTTGATTTAATGCGACTTTTAATAAATAAAAATCAAAATAAAATAAATAAATAGAGAAAATAATATATGTCTGCTGATTTGGGTCGTGGACCATGTCCTTAACAAGATACAATCCTGAAATGCTAGGCCCATTTGACAAAAAATGCACTTTTTAGCACATTTGACTTTTGGCAATTTTCCAAAAATGGTCAACTTTGACAATGTATATCTCTTCCAATTTTAACCCTAGAGAAATTTTCTTGGAGTTTTTAGAAATATTAGGATTTCCCCTAAACAACCCTTTTGGTCTCATATCAATTGGGTCTTCCATGTTCATGTAAGAAGCTTTGACCCAAAAGGTGTTTTTGTTGACTTTTCAAAAGGACCTATAATCTAGAAATTCATATCTTTTTATGAGTGCATTTTTTGAACTTGAGGGATGAAGATGGTTTTAGGAAATTGAATTCCCTTTAAAATGAGCCTTGGATGATAAGTTTCTAATAAAGTATGAGAAAGTTATACTTGGTAAAAGTTTGGTTGACTTTTCCTAAGAAACCCTAATTTAGCAAATTTTGAGTTTTGATGAATTAGGAGCATTCCTTGAGGAATCATGATCAACATTTGATCCAATGATGAATATCACTTCAAAATGTTGATGTTGACCAAAAATCTTGAAGTTTGACTGTATGTGAGCCACAGTTTACTTTTGACCTAATATATTTGATTTTTAAGCATCTGAGAAGTTGACTGAGCAAACTTCTTTTGCAAGGCATGAAACTTGACATGGATGTTCTTGAGAACATATTAGGACCATGTAAAATATTTGAGGCCTTTGGAGTTCACCCATTTTGATTAAAATGGAAACCCTAATTGGAGGTTCCTTGTCTTAGGAGAGGGTTTGTCTAGTCAACTCTTGGGTAACCTTGAGCAAGTTGAGGATCTACATGAACATATGTTGAGTAAAATGAGAGGGAAAATTTTGGGGTACAACACCCACTTTTAGTTTTTGTTCCCCAACAGAGTCCCTAGTGTGATACGGTGGGAGAGAACTAATTGTTTTTTGGAATGCTGGTTTGCGTTTTGCGTTTGTTTTTGCAAAATGTCGCGGTAAGCAAGAGTCGCCACCGTCTTTTATTTTATCCAACAAGGAAAGGAAAAAAAGCACAGAAAAATTCCTTTTTCGAGATGTTTCTCGGGTCCGGGGGGTAAATTATAGAAAGGGAAGGTGTTAGCACCCTTTTTATCTGTGGTTATCCACGGGCTCTTAGGTACTTGCTCATTGTGTTTTCAAAATTTGCTTTTCTTTGTGTTTGTGGGTTTGAAAGAAGTTTTTGTTTTGAAAAGTGTAAGTGCGAAAAGTTTTGTTTTGTTTTGAAAGAGCAAGTACTTGAGAGCCATCTACCTACTCGAAAAAAGAATCAATTTGTGCTAATGTCCTTTAGACAATACTATCCCACTGTTGATGAGTAGGTAGCATCGTTGTTGGAGTTTTAAGGGTCAATTCGATTAAGGGACGTGTGGTCACTAAAGCAATGTAAGGACGCCTTAGCGGTAACCCTAATGTCTTAGATCATTTTTCTGAGGCAACCGTTTCGAGACAACTATGATCTTTGGACAAGAGGGCGACCTCTAAAATTTCCTATACTCAATGACCACGTTCGAAGGCAACCAAGTGAGGTGTACCCTAAGAGTGCGCATGTGTGAGTGTGTCGTTTTCAGTTAATTTTATCTTTGTACATGTCAATGGTTATCTATGTTGATTTTAGGTTTAAACATTTGATCTTGTCATGCATTCCCTATTATCAAACATCTAACAGTTTATAAGTTGCGGGAATTAAATTGCGGAAATTAAACTAACTATTACAAGGCGTCGGGTATTTACATCTCCAAAAGCAACCCTTGACATTAAAATGCGGAAAATAAATAAAGCGATAAAAGTATTAAAGTCCTATTAAACTATTACATTCCGGGAAACAGATACAATATTGAATAAATATGGATCGCGTGCGAGAAAATTAAATCGAGCGAGTTCTAGGGTTTTGACCCTTTGATTATTAAAGAAAAGATTTTTTTGGTTTATTTTGAATTAAAAGAAAATTAAATTAGGTTAACATTAAATTAATAAACAAATTAATCAATTAATAAAAATGATATTTTTGGATTTTTGATATTCAAAGAAATAAAATAAATTTGATCAAAGTTAGTAAAACCTAATTATCTAAATTAATTTTAATTATTGCAAAAGATATTAAAGTTATTTTCTAATTAAACTAAATTAATTAAGTTAATATTTATTAACAAAAATAAAATATTGGAAATTAATTTTAATAAAGAAAATATTTTTTGGTTTTTGATTTTATGAAGAAAAAGATTTAATTGGTTAGTTAAATAATAAAAATAATAACAATTAATTAATTAAAAGAAATAATAAAAAACAAAGAGAAAGTTTAGGAGTATATGGGCCTGATTGGAGGGGTTTGGATAGCAATTTGTGGCCCATTTGAATTGGCCTGCGTTGACCTTTCCTGCTTCCATGCATACGCGCTGACTTTGGCTCATGGTAGGCATTCATCTGGACCACCAGATCTGGCCTGGGGCCATCTGGAAGGTGATTGATTGGGGGAGTATGGTGCATCACGCGTTGGAGCTTGCATTGGATCATCTGGAAACAAAATATAACAAACATATGGGGGACCTGGGATTCGAACCCAGGTCCCAATGGTATTTGGAGACACGCCTTTGCCACTGAACCAACGTGCTTCTATTGTTAGTGGAGTGGACAATAATAATAATATGGGAAAAACAAACAATATGCCAGAATTAAAAAAAATAAAGCGCAAAGTTTGAATCAACCAATGGGAGGGAGACGCGTCATCATCTTCTTCGTTCACCCTGGTTATTTACCTATGGATTTACATCCGCAACTAAATTTGCAGGTCATTCCTAAAATGGATTCTAGGCCATTAAAACCCAATCCAAGATCATGGTTATGCTCGTCTAGGCTTCCTAAACAAATCTATACCATTCTTGGACCTTGATTTCTCCTGTACAAGAAATGCCCAAAAATACAAACCAAGAACCCTAGATTCGGCTAGGGGTTATAGGCCATATAAACACAATTGGTTAATGCAGAAAGCTTCTATATTGAAGGATAAGCATGAACATACCAATAATTTGTCAAAAAGATGCAAGAACATGAGGATACGATTTCGAATACAGGGCGGTTTTTTGAGAGACTTACAGCGCGATTGAAAGGGTATGAGAGTGTGCTTTTGATTGCATCTGACTCAGTGGTTGCCCAGCAATGGAGTGGTGTTGAGATTTGACCTTGAAAACACCTCTATGCACGATTTCAGTTTCAAGCTTTTTTGCAATTTTTTTCAAGTTTGCTTTTGATGGTTCTGCAGCTTCTAACCTCCAATTCGTGTGCCTTTGCATTGTATATGTAATGAGCAATGTATTAGGTCAAATAATAGGTCTTGAATCCTTGCACATTGATGTTTGAAGATTTGATTTGATTCACCATTGATAACCTTCCAATTTTGTCCAAAATCCATCTTTTTGTTCATGATATGGTGAGATACGAATTTGATGTTGACCATGATGATAATTAAGACCTATAACAATCAAAAAGATCCTAAGTAATCAATATTTGGATTTTATTTGATTTAATTTGATTAAAAATGAAATAATTCAATAAAAAAATCAAATAAAATAACAAAAAATAAATATGATCCCAAGTCTGAAGCTAGGACACGTGTGTAGTGTGACAAGACCAAATCAAGTGGAAAAGAATGGGCCCATTTGACAAAATTTGAAGTTTTGGGGATAGTTGACTTTTGGCAATTTTGCAAAAATACCCAACTTCAACAATGCATAACTTCTTCACTTTTGAACTTTTGGAAGTGTTCTTGGACTTTTTAGAAAGCTTGAGTTGTCCTATAACCAACACTTTTGGTCTCATATCATTTTGATATTCCATTCTCAAGTTATAAGATTTGGCAAAAAAAGGTATTTTTGTTGACTTTCAAAAATAACCTATAATGTCCAAATTTGTAACTTCTTGTGAGTGGACTTCTTGATCTTGGGGTATGAAGATGGATTGTATGAAATTTCATCCTCTTCAAAATGAGCTTTGTATGGGTCATTTCTCATAAAGTATGAGAAAGTTATGCTTGGTCAAAGTTGAGTTGACTTTTCCTGCAAAACCCTAATTTAGCAACTTTTTAGTCTTGATGAATTTTGAGCAATCCTTGATGAATCATGATCAACCATTGATCAAATGATGAAATATCCTTCAAAATGATAATGTTGACAAAAATATTGAAGTTTGACTGTATTTGGGTCACAGTTGACTTTTGTCCTAGCACAGTCGATTTTTGGATCCTTTGAGCAATTGACTGAGCAAACTTCCTCTGCAAGGCTTAAAATTTGACATGGATGAACTTGAGAACATATTAGGACATTGGGGATCACTTGAGGTCATTTTGATGCAAGGACCTTGATGCAACATAAAACCCTAATTTGAGATTGACTGCCTTAGGAGATAGCTTGACTGTCCAACTCTTGAGCAATCTTGAGCCACTTGGAGATTTTTTCTTGCAATGTCTTGGGAAATATGAGAGGGAAAACTTTGGGGTACAACACCTAGTTCTGTGATACGGTGGGAGAACTGACTTGGGTTTTGCATTTTATCGCAATTATTGCGGATAGCAAGAGTCGCCACCAACTTTTCTTTTATCCAATAAAGGAAAGGGCGAAAAGAACAGGAAATACCTTTTGAGAATTTTCTTGAGTTCCGGGGGTAGGTTATGAAAAAGGAAGGTGTTAACACCCTTTTCATCTGTAGTTATCTACGGGCTCTTAGTTGCTAGCTCACTTTGAAATGCTTTGTAAAATGTGTTTGTGTTTGTTTTGAAAGTATTTTTGAAAAGTGCCTTTGTTTAGGCGAACTTTGTAATGATTTTCGTCTCTATAAGAATGTATACAAAGTGTTGACTTTTGAAAAAAATTTCATAAAGATTTTTTGTGTGTTTTGAAAGATGTTTTGTTTTGAAATATTTGTGAGCAAGCAACTATGAGCGCTCTACATACTCAAAAAGTCTTTTTTATTTTCCTCCTTCTTTAGATAGTTCTTTTCCACCATTAGTTAGTAGAAAGCTTTATCATTGGATGTGAAGGGAAAAGCGTGGATCATCGTACAGTCATAGAAAGCAACATTGTAGGATACCTTAGCAATTTATTGTAAGGGTCTAATATCGTTTACCCAAGGAAACATTGAAGGGTCATCGAGGGACTACGATCTTGTATTCGAGAGTTTTTGCTAAAGTATCCCACGTTCGAGGGACATGACTGTTCATATTTGAGGCAACAAGTGTGGGTTACCCTAGAGGTGTAAGTGTGAAAAGTGCTTTGATTGCATGTATTTTGTCTTTGAAATTAGGGTTTTCTAAGATTTAATTTATCATGCCATACAAACCCTAGTTACTAGCATTACTGGAAAACGGTAAATTGCGGATATTAAATGTCCCACGCTATTACAACGGTTTAGGGAATGGGGGTACAATTTTATGAATGAGGGATGAAGGAAATAAACCCTAAATTACTATTACAAATTGATGAATAATTGCATAAATGTAAACATGATAATAAGAGGGTAAATAAAATATGTGAAGAGGAAAAGGGGAAAATATATGATAAAACCCTAAAAAACATATGTTTTTGTTTGTTTTTGTCTTGAGAAAAAGAAGTTTGAATTTTGAAATTGAAGAAATTGTGAGTTAAACCCTAATTCTATTTATTCACAAAATAAAAGAAAGGTGTGAAGAAAGTTAATTAATTTTTCTAATGAAAATAAATTAATTAACAAAACCTAAGATGATTTAAGTATTTTTAGAAACTATTATATTTTGGAGTTTTGTTTAAGAAAAATATTTCTTAATGTGTAAAAATAGAAAAAATCAGTGAAAACCCTAGTTTTTAATTAATTTACAAGTTAATTAATAAAATAAAACAAAAGGGTAATTAAAATAAAATAATTATAAATGTCAAAAAAAAGTTTAATTAAGTAAAACCTAGATCTAACATTTTTTATGATTTTATGATTTTTTTTATTAAATAAAAAAAGATTAAACAAAAAATATTAAACAAAATAAGAAAAAGAAATTGTTTTGGGCCTGGTGTTGCAAAAGTGAAACAGGGGTGAGAAACAAGTAAAAATACTAGGCCCATTTATAGTGAGCCCAGCGCCTTGAGTGCTCCAGTGTGGATGTCCCATGGAAGGTTCACCATGAGGCTGTATTGTGGCATGTTGGATTTGGCTGGATAGAGATAAGATGGTTGGAGATGAGAGGCGCATCATGCGCGCTAAGCCTTGGATGCACTGGATCCTGAAGCAAGGAAAAATATGAAAAAAACAAAAGGGGGTTCACATTGGTTCGAACCCTCTCCCTTTAGGTCAGTAAAGCTTTAGTACGTGCGTGCTTGCCACTCGGGTGGTTGTTTCATCCGATTATGAAATAACTACCACTAAATATATTATAAACTAAATTATGGAAATTTGAAAATTCCCAGCTTCGTCTTCCTCGCGCGTGCAGAACACACAACAACCATTGTCAACCTTGTAACTTTCTAATTTCTCAATCATTTTAAAAAGTACAAACATGAAACTTATGTATTTTTTCACCACAAATCCAACCATATAGCTCTTAAAAGCTATAGATCAAAGGTTAAGTTTAATTTCTGTTGGTACAAAAAACGTGCCCTAACTGGTCAGAGGCAAAATTCTTCATACACAAGCAATTAAAATGAAAACTAAGAATATGGTTAGCTTTAGGGAAATGATATCTACATTTTTACTTTTCAAAGTATGCACAAATGATGCTTGTATCAAGATATCACTGTTAGAAAACTTGCCTCTTGCAGGGAGATTCGTGTATGGAGTTTGAGAAACCTTGGAGGTACAAGGATGACCTGGTTAACTTGCCTGGACCTCCCTGAGTGTGTTGCAAGCTTTACTTTGTTTTGAAACCAGCTAGAACTCTCTACTCAAGTCCAACTGTAATAGAGGTTTTTGAAAATGGTGGACGATGAAGATGGAGTTACATAAGTGTAACAGATGTTGGAATGAGTTTTATATGATGTATGTGAAGTGTTTTGATAGTTGAAAGTGAAAATGCACGAGTGAAAATAGAGATGAGTGTTTGAAGTTCAAGAAGATGTGTTTTTGGACAGTTCTGTGTTGGAGAGTGCTTGAGGAGGTTTTAGGGCTCTTGAACTTGTGCCTTCGCTTGCAAATAACTTGTATAGTTATAAGAAAAAGGTCTTAGGGCTTGAAGTTGACAAATCTGTGAGATATAGAGTTATGGCTATGTTACTTGATTTTGAAGAAAAGTGGGAAACCAAGTTTCAATGTGTTGTACCAGCAATGTAGAGTGGTTGAACACTTTAAACATGTTACTTCTAACCTTTTAGATGGAGTGTGTATGGAGGGAACACGTTGGAGTCTCAAGAAGGGTTGACATTTTACAAAAGTATGCTTTTCCAAAATGGAAGTCTTGCCTTTCTTCTCAACACAACAAAATGTATTGGATAATGCTTGGATCAAGGGGACAATAGCTTAAAACCTTGTGCAATCAACTGATTATGGATAGATTTAGAGGTTTAAAGGCTTGAAAATCAAGATTACAAGGCATGGCTAAGAGATTTCAATTCTTGTTCATCATGGAAATGACCTATAATTAAATAATGAATGTCCAACTTCTTGTCTTTGATTCTCTTAGCTCAAACATGATCTCTTCAAGTTCTTGGATATTTTGGAAATCTTGTAACATTGTCTACAACCCCTCTTTTAATCACTATGTTAAAATTGTCCAAGAAGTTAGGTCAAAATCCTGACTAAACTAGGTCAAAATTTCACTAAGTGTTTAAGAAAAAGTGCATGACTTCATGGGCCTATAACTCAAAATCTAAGCATTTTTTGGACATTTACCCTCTAAATCGAAGTTGCAGATTTCATCAAGATCTACAACTTTCATGTTGAAAGTTTACTTTGAATCATCATGCATCTTGGTAAAAAATTGGCATGAAGTAATGAAATTATCATGTATAAAACACTTAGAAAAATTTCCAAGTCTTGAAAAGTTTGACTTTTCATATTGACTTTTGACTTTCTTGATTTCTTGATGATCAAGCTTCATATTTTTGAATGTCTTGATGAATTGTGATCTTTTAAATTAAATCTTGATAAAAAAGTTAAAGTTTGACTTTTTGTGCATCAGTTGACTTTTCATCAGTTGATCAAATTTCAACTATCAATCCATTGATCTCGAGGAATGTTTTGAACTATGAAATTAGGTCAACATGTTGTATTTGAATCCTTGAGATTATGCTTCAAGCCATTAGATCATGTATTAGGTCAAAAGTCATTGATCAATTAATTACAGTTAAAACATAAATTTTGACCATTTTGCCCTTTTGGTAAATTGAGTGCTTTTCTTGAGGGATTGTGATCAATACTTTATAAAATGATGAATAGGACTTTAAAATGTTGATGTTGGCCAAAAATCATGAAGTTTGACTGTAGGTTGACTATAGTTGACTTTTTACCCAATATAGTTGATTTTTAGTCATCTGATCAATTGATTGAGAAAATTTGTGATTCAAGACTTGAAATTTGACATGAGTATTTTTGGAGGTCTATAATGATCCATGAAGGTCATTTGAGGCATTAGAAGTCCAATTATCCTTGTGAAAATCAAAACCCTACTTTGAGGCATCAGTGTTTAGGAGATGGTTTGACTTAGTAAACACTTGTGCAAGCTTGAGTTATTGGAGATCTTGTGTGAAATGTCTTGAGAAAAGAGAGGGAAAATTCTGGGGTACAACAAACACATTCATTTTTATTTCTTTCTTTGATTCTCATATTACTAGTAGTTGAGAACTCACCCATATTGATCATTTTGGTCTTGATGATAATATTTCTAGTGATTTCAATTTTGAGAACTACAAGTCTGATACTACTTCTAATCTTGATATTGACACCCCTCTTGTCTCCACAACTATCCAACAATATTTCACGACTATTGATCCTCCTACTCCTCACCCTTATTATTTGTCTTATCATTGTAAGTATACCTAGTTGCCTGATTTTGTCTATTCCACTTACTCTACTTCATTTTCTTCTTTTTTAACCTTTATCCATAGTGTGTATGTGACCTCTTCCTATAAATAGGTTATACTTGACACTCTTTGGTCGAAGGCTATGATAGAAGAACTCTCTACTCTACACAAGACTAATACTTGAGAGTTAGTAAGTCTTCATCCTAGAAAACATGCTATTGGATCTTGTTGGGTATACAAAATCAAAACTATGTATGATGGGAAAGCGTGTCTTGTTACTAAGGAATTCTCTCAACAATATGGTATGGATTATGAAGAAATTGTTGTTCCAGTAGCTAAGATGACTATAATTCACACTCTTATTACACTTTCACCGGTCCTCCACTGACATATTTCTCAAATGGATGTTAAAAATGATTTTCTAAATGATGATCTTCACGAGGAAGCCTATATGTACCTCCTCCAAATGTTTCTCATAATCATTGGGAAGTATGCAAGTTGAAGAAGGCTCTATATGGTTTGAAACAAGTTCCACGAGTTTGGTTTGAGAAGTTTATCACTATTATTACATCTTTTGGTTTTTGCTTTAGTGATCATAATTCAAATTTATTTGTCAGAACCACCTCTCATGGTTATATTTTAATTTAATTATATGTCAATGATATGATCATTATATGTGATTATGTTACTGGAATTGATGATTTAAAATTACAATTACCCAAACAGTTTTAGATGAATGATTTAGGTATTCTTCGCTACTTCTTGGGATTGAAGTTGCCTACTCTCCTAAAGGCTACCTTCTTTCCCAGTCTAAGTATATTTCTAACATCCTTGAACAAGCTTGACTTTCTTACACTAGATAAGCAAATAGTCCTCTTGAATTGAATGTGAAATATGCTCCCTCTAATGGTGTTACTCTACCATATCTCGCCTTGTATCACACTTTGGTTGGAAGTCCTGGTGTATCTTACGATTACTAGAACTGATATTACTTATGTTGTCCATGTTGTAAGTTAGTTTATTGTCTCTCCGTTACTCTACACTGGGTAGTTGTTCTTCGTATTTTTTCTTATCTTCGAGGAACCCAGTTTTAAATCCTTTTAATTCCCTCATCATCTGCATAGGAGTGAGTTACGTGCTTATTCTGATGCTGATTGGGCTGGTGACTCCCCGGATCGTAAGTCTACCATAGGTTTTTGTATCTTTCTTGGAGACTCTCTTATTTCTTAGAAAAGTAAGAAATATGATATCGTATCAATATCTTCTACAGAAGTCGAGTATCGTGTTATGGAATCTACCATTATTGAAATAGTCTGGTTGTGTTGGTTACTTTTAGATATGGGTGTCACTCTTTCTGAGTCAACTCCCATGTATTGTGATAACAAAAGTGCCATTCAAATTGCTCACAACTTTGTATTCTGTAAATGTATCAAACACATTGAGATTGATTGTCACTTCACTCATCATCATCTTCAACATAGAACAATTACTTTATTGTTAGTCTCTTCCTCTTAGCAGATTGTTGATTGGTTTACAAAGATACACTCCATTAAATATTTTCATTTCTTGATTGACAAACTCTCAAAGCTTCCTGTTAATGCATTGTGAGCTCGAGGAAAGATATTAGATAAATATAATATTATATATTAGTTAGAGTAGTTTAGCCTTTTTTCTATTATCTAGTATTTATACTCTATTGTAACCCTTATTCTATAGATTTTTGTTATTATATTTTATTCTGGAATGAGCCTGCACTTGACCCAAACATCATACAAGGCCCAATATAACTGTGTCGTATGAGAAGACCAGCAGGATTGAGTCTTCCCTTGACCATGTCAGGAAGTGATCCCGTTCCTCTCGTCGAAGATATATCCCCAAGGACATAACTTATATCATAATTGTTGAGGAGGATCAACGACACTCAGGAGTCCTCGCGAGCACCCTCCTCGTAGGGTAGGCATCCAACGCCTCAGAATATCACGGGGTCTTCTTGATCCTGAAAAGGACACATCCACGTCGTCCTGATAGTTCAGAGCAATCCACTCAGGATGGAGACCACGCGCAGGTCTCAACTACACACGTTGGACCTAACACTCTCCATTTAGGGCATGCTTAGTCAGCCTAACATGGGAACCTTGGTCCATCCCTAGGGGCTATAAATACCCTCTCACTTAAGAGAGCCATGTATTCATTCACTCACTTACTATTGTACTTGCACTCTGATTTCTCTCGTTCTTACTTTGACATCAGAGTATCTTGCAGGTACATCCCCTTCACTCAACAATTTCCATTCAACTCAAGCTCGTGGGCCAGTGACGATTCCTCCTGATCAGGTACGATCAATAATAAAAACCCTAGAATCTCTTTTTTTGATAACGTCTTCACTTCTCTCTCATTTATTTGTCTACACTTAAAAATATATATTCATATTATATCAATGTTTGAGTATATAATCATTTCAATAATCAAATTCATACTCTCTAGAGGTGTGTTTGATTTGTAAAATAAAAAGTATTGAACAGAACAATACTAGACAGTACAAGATAATTTTTTGTATTATACTGTGTTTGATGATAAATGCACTGGATAATTTTTTTTTTAATTTTGTTTAATATATCTTTGCATTAGATAAAATGATATAACAACTTTTACTATAATATCATTTATTGTTTTATAAAATATTAATATTTATAAATAAAAAATTTAAATAACGAAAAGAAGAAAAAAAAATGAAGAGCCACAAAAATAATATTATTTTTATTATAACATTCTTTGATGATATATATAATATTAGTATTATATTTATTAATAAAAATATAAAATAGTGAGAGAATGATATTTTTATATTATTTGATAATTTGTATTTGGGACAAAAAATTATTCTATGATTCACCGATGGGAAAAATTCTTGTTTTTATCCAATCTCTTACCATAAATTTTGTCCATTCCCCTCATTATCTTCTGCATCAAACATGGTAAAAAAAAGTTGTCATATATAATCCCTCATTTTTAGTAAATCAAACGAACCCTAAGTAACTAGACACCGATCCGTATATATCTTATCCATATTTTAAGAGAGAAATAGTTATTTGGGTATAACCTTATATAAACACTCCTTTTATTTGAAAATATAAGAAAAAAATGCTTTTTTTTTTTCGTCCTAAATATAAGAGAGAAAAAATAAACTTTCATCTTTTTAAAGTGAAAGTAAAAATAAATTTTATTTTATTTTTATTTTTTCTCTCACTTATCCATAACCAACCACCAATTAAAATTGTTTTTATATTTTTTTAAGACAATTATTAAAAAAAATTACCAAAAATCATCATCCAAAATATTAATGTTTTTTACTTTTTTTTAATAAATATAATTTTTATTTTTCTCTCTTATATTTTGAGACGGATGAAGTAACATTTAAGCACACTCTCATTAATATATAAATTATAAAAAAAAATAAATTAAATGATATTATTTGACTAAATTGTTTTTCTTTTTAATTTTATTCCATTTGTGTGAATGTGTCCAAATCATTTATATTTATGTTTGTGCCTATCTAAGACTTGCTACTTACAAAAACTCGACTATATATATTACATTTTTTTCCTCTTAGGTCCTTTATATTTTTTTACAGGTGAAATAAAATCGATCTTTTTATACAAAACATTGATGTTTCGGTAATAAATTAAATATTTTATTGATTGAAACATGGTTAAACAATGCTTTACTTTATATGTGTTTCATATTTTGTGTTCGTTGACATCCATTGATAAATTTTCTTTTTGGTGCATCTTTAATTTCCACTATTAATAAAAAGTGTAGCTCTAGAATGTGAAAATAATCATAAGGATATTAGAAAAAATCACCACCACATAAAATATCATTATATTGTATTCTAAAAATAATTTCTCTTTTTATTATTATGTATTTTAATGTAAAAAAAAATAGTTTGAATTAAATTTGATTTTTACTTTAAAATGACATGATAAAAAGATTTTTACTTTAAAATGACATGATAAAAAGATAAACTATTTTTAAAATAGTATAATAGTGTTTTATATCGTGGTTATATAAATTTTTAGTTAATTTATTATTATAATTATACATATTAATGTTGTAAGTGGATCAGAAAATCAATTCAAACTAAATTAAACCGTAAAAAAAATTGATTATTTTTTGTTTGGTTTAGAAATTGAATTGAAGCAACGAAAATTGATGTGATTTGGTTCTCGATTTTAGTTTTTAGAAATTACAAAATCGAAAAACTTATCCGATAATTATAATTACCCATTTAATATTTTATTCAGCATATTATCATATTCAAATTTTATATCGATTTAACCTTTCTTCATCTTTGTTTACCTTCTTTGCTTTCAACAAAACACAAATTTCAAATATAGAAAATATAAACCAAAAATCACAAAAATTTGCTCTAACTGAACTGCTGTTCTCGTCGATCACCAGTATTGTTGCTCTTGCCACCGTTGTTCTGATATATCAGGTATCACATTCTTTGTGTTCAAGTCCTCTCTATTAATTTTCATATTATTTTTTACTTTTTTTTTGTTTTTTCTTCTTCAATGTAACACCTTATTTTCCCCATTGCATATTTGATAAAATCCGAGTAATTTAAAAATTTCAATCAACGTCAAAATAGGATGTCATATTTCATCATCTCAAAAATTGCTCAACCATTAACAAATGGACACATAACACACTATTTTCGAATGAACCAACAACACAATTATCAAGGTATTCGACTTCACTTTATCAATTGCAACGTAAAACATTTCAGAATATGTTTAGTCACCAACTCTAATAACAATTCATAAACAACATCTCACCAAGTAAAAGAGAGTCTACAATACTCTCACAATCTTTTTAAAAACAAATAACAACTAAATAAGTAAACAAACGTCCATCCTCGGTGTTACGTATCAGAGCAAGACCCGACTTAATCTACGCAATACGAGACACATCTCCACCAATCTAATTTTCGTCACCTGTGCATTATACACGTGGAGGCAACATTCAAACGGTAAGGTGTGAGATATCATAACAATTTAAACGAATATATGATAATGAACAGGTAAAATATGATATACATAATCATAATATCATACTTCATGCATCAACACCAATACACGACACATTTTTAACGATCACCCCTAACAATCAGCAAATCACATCTTATTCGTCAACAACGTCATATTAGTCATACTTCACGCACTAACACCAATACATGTCACAATTTCAACAATCACATCCAACAATCAAGAAATCACATCTTATTCACCAAATACATCATAAATGCAATGAGACCAACTTCACTAATTATATGCATGTGGTACCATAACAATATCTCTTTGTCATTTGGGTTACACCGTCGCTTGCCATTAAGGCTACATCGTCACTTGCCATTAAGGCCACATCGTCACTTATGAACATGCATGCAACACTACTATGCTACAATAACTTATACAATGACACATCAGACATCAACAAAACAAGCCAATACAGATCGCTAATCATACATCATTGTTCATACATCATCACACATCACTACATCAAGAAATCTCTTCAATTTCATTATCATATTCGCAACTTCGCAATCATAACACATCATCAGAATGAAACAAAATCCATAAAATCATCCCATACTGTTTTCAAATCATTTTTTTTAATAGAAAATATTTTTAACTTTCTGTAGGTTCGAACGACGCGTCAAACGGATACCCGAGTCAAAAGTTCTGAATTTTCAAAAATTTTCAAGAGTCTTCCAGTTTCAGTAGGATATCCGAGTACCCATATATGGTAACCAGTTACCCCTGTCAAAATGGTCAAAAACGCTATTTTTCGAGTGGTAACCGGATACCCATATATGGAAACCGATTCCCACTATTCCAGAATAAAAAAAACTAGAATTTTATGTTACGAAAATCACTTATTTGTCCGTAAACATGTCTAACGTCCACCTACTATATCGTTAATGTTTATAATTGAACTTCCCACATTCATACCTCAATACCAACCATTTTAATTCATACAAAAACACAATTAAGCACTTAAATTAAGTGATTCTTTCATCTAAATCAAAAATCATTGTTATAGCAATTACACCCAAACATCACCCATCAATCAACTTCACTTATACAACATCAAATACAAAAATTTCACACTCATTCATCATCAACAATTGTCACATAGATAAATCACATAAAACACCCAATTCTCACAAAGACGAACATATAATTACATAATCTAACTCTACCATAACCCATCATAATACAAACTCTTATAGACTTAGAACTCCATCCTTACTTTAGGTTTTGAGTTCTCTTCCCTTCTCTAATGGAGTCTTCCCTTTAGCCCTAGGTTCTTCCTTTTCCCCTCTTCTCCCAAAAGCGCTCTTTTTTCCTCTTCTCTGATTTCTACGATTGATTGAGAATAACGATTCTCTCTATCTCTTTAGACCCCTAATATCAATAACCCCATATTACTATTCCTTATTTTGAATTAATTATTTAATTACTAATATTATAAATAACTTGTATCTATAATAATAATAATAATACTATTAATAATAATAATAATAATAATAATAATAATAATAATAATAATAATAATAATAATAATAATAATAATAATAATAAAATGATTGATAGTCTTCTCACCATACTCCCATGGTTCTATGATTTCGGTCATAGACCTTTAACACATCAACTTCTATAATTTCTAAGACATCTCATCATCAACAAACGCATCACATCACATCACATCATAAAATCTATCAATTCATACAAATACACTGCATCGACTAATTTGCCATAATTCATATATTCACCAACAATTACTGATATTCATACTAAATTAATTAAATAGTTAATCTAGATTTTTTGGGTGTTACATTCAACGAAGTTCTTATATTCTTTTTATAAAATAGTTTTGAAGTATATTTGAGTGTGAAATATGTTAATTTATGTATATTGAAATATTTTCTTGTTATTATTGTGTTTTATTGTTAAGTTTTCAAATCTCTTCTCAACCTTATGATGCCAAGTGTCAACTTTTGTATTTGATAGTAAACTTATTTCATGATGCAATATAAATCATGTCACTTCTTAGTATGAATTAAGAAAAACTTGGAAGATGTTTAAAAAGTAGACCATAAAATAGATTATATGAAATGTACTATTTGAAAAAATAATAGCATAAAATACACTAAAAATCAGGATAATGGAAAATACACAGATAAATATAATGTTTGAAGTCTTCACGTAAGAGACATATCACATACTCACCCGAAATCTTAAGGCAATAGGTGTGTGGATTTTTTCACTTATAAATATTTAAGTCTCCATGTTTCTAATTAATGTGGGACTTCCGCACACTACTCACACTTGTTCTCCCTCAAGTGTGAGAAGTTATTTTTTATGACATAGGAAATTTCGATACAAGTAAGTCGGTCCCTTTACTTGAACCACTCGAACCAAAGACTCATGATACCGTTGTTGGGGATATTCGAGGATCTAACACGAGGGAACAATTTCACATTGAGGTTTTTTTTTGTGAGAGGCACACTACATGCTCACACAAAATCTTAATATGTGTGGATTCTTTCACTTATAAATGCTTAAGTCTCCATATTTCTAATCAATGTGAGACTTCTCCACATTACTCATACTTGTTATTCTCAACAGTAAACTGATCAATCGAACCAAACCAAACCGATTAGTTTGATTTGATTCTATTTTTGAAATACACTAAAAATCGGAAAAAAACCAAACTGATGAGAATATCATCAATTCAAATATTTTTTTGATAAAAAATAAGTTCAAATCAAATCGATTACACTCCTTTATATATATATATATATATATATATATATATATATATATATATATATATATATATATATATATATATATATATATATATATATATATATATTGGAAATGTAATTTATTTAATGTCCACAATTCCCAATACTTACTCTTTATTAGGGCCTTTTGGCATTTTCAGTTTCTAGTATAAATATGCTACCTAGGCTATCAATATTGTATCCCAAATTCATTCCTCTATTTGAATTTTAAGAAGTAGTCCTCTTTGTTATCATTCATTGTTCATTCTTTATCTCTCCTTCCATTACCTTGCACCAACAAATTGGTATCTAGAGCTTTTGGTTCTGTTTTTTCCTGGGAAACACGAGTGATTGTGAGCTGTGTGTTTGAGTTTTGTTCTTTGATTTTCTGTTGAAATCTTGAACAAAATTCTGAACAAAATTTTGATTCTGTGGGTTGGGAAACAGTGTGTTTAAGATCTGAAAATCCGTGCAAGGTTTAAAATGAGTGGAGACGGTAGTTTGAACACTAAATTTCCAGTTTTTAATGGCAAAAACTGGAACAGATGGATGATACAAATGCGTGTATTGTTCGGTGCACAAGATGTTCTGGATCTGGTTACAGATGGTTATGTACCAGCTGCAGCAGATGCAACTGAAGAACAGAGAACTGCTGAGAGGTTGATGAGAAAGAGGGACCAGAAAGCTCTGTTCTATATCCATCAATGTATGGATGAAAATGTGTTCGAGAAGATTGCTGATTCAACAACATCTAAAGGGGCGTGGGATTTACTGACGAGATGTTACGGTGGTGACACATCAGTAAAGAAGGTGAAGCTTCAATCCCTACGAAAGCAATATGAGAACCTGAACATGAAGAGCAGTGAGAAAGTTTCTGAATATATCTCCAGAGTGATTCTGATCACTAACGAGATGAAGGCGTGTGCAGAAACTCTGACTGAACAGGTAATCATAGAGAAGATTCTGAGGTCGCTCACTCCTCAGTTTGATTACATTGTTGTTTCTATTGAACATTCTAAAAATCTGAAAACCATGAAAATAGAAGAATTACAAAGCAGCTTAGAAGCACAGGAGTTACGTCTGTCTGAGAGAACTTCTGAGAGAGAAGTTGAGCAAGCTCTGAAGGCTTCTTTTGTCAAGAAAGACCAGAAGCAGAATAGACGTGGTGATAGATTCCAGAAGTCAGAAGCTTCAACTTCTGATGATAAGAAATATCATAAAGGAAAAGAGAGGTATGACAAAAGGAAGGTTCAATGTTACTCCTGTAAACAATTGGGCCATTTTGCCAGAGATTGTAGGTCAAACAGGGATAGGAAATCAGAAGAAGCATATATGGCTAAGAGAAACTCTGATGATGAACCTGTACTGCTAATGGCCTCTGACTCTGATGGAAAATGCTCAGAAGATTGGTGGTATATGGACACTGGCTGCTCAAATCATTTAACTGGAAACAAACAATGGCTGACAGACTTTGACTCCAGAAGGAGTACAAAGATCAGATGTGCTGATGATAAGTATCTTAATGCAGAAGGTATGGGAGATGTTAGAATTAGAGTGAAGAATGGGAAAGACATTTTGATCAAAGAAGTCTGGTATGTTCCTGGTATTAGAAGCAATCTGATGAGCGTAGGTCAGCTGATTGAGAAAGGTTTTTCAGTTGTTATGAAAAATAATCTTCTGACATTGTATGATTCCAATCAGAAGTTAATTATGAAATCTGAACAAGGAGGCAACAGAACATTCAAGGTGAATGTAGAAACAGCTGAAGCAACGTGCCTTAGTGTAGAAGGTGCTGAAAGTAACAGTAAGCTGTGGCATAAGAGGTTAGGGAACTTAAACTATAGAAGCTTAGGGCATCTATGTTCTAAGAAGCTCGTACGTGGTATTTCGAAAATTGTGAAGCCTGAGAAGTCATGTGAGATATGCATGAAAGGTAAGCAACCTAGATTTCCATTTACATCAGAAGTAGCCCCCAGAGCGAAACATGCTCTGGGAGTAGTACATTCTGATGTGTGTGGACCATTTCCAGTACCTTCACTTGGAGGAAACAATTACTTTGTGTCTTTTGTGGATGAGTTCACAAGAATGACATGGGTAACACTTATCAAATTCAAGCATGAAGTGTTTACCGAGTTCCAGAAATTCAAGGTGAAGGCTGAGAAGCAGAGTGGTCAGAAGTTAAAAATTCTGAGAACAGATGGTGAAGGTGAGTATAACTTGCAGTGTTTCAGAAGTTTTGTGAGGAAAGTGGAATAGAACATGAGGTTACTGCTCCATATACTCCTCAGCACAACGGTCTTGCTGAAAGAAGAAACAAAACTCTGCTTGATATGACCAGAAGCATGCTGAAAGAGAAAAAGATACCTCACGTGCTATGGGGAGAAGCTGTTGCCACATCAGCATACATTCTGAACAGGTGTCCAACGAAGAAACTGAAGGAAGCTGTTCCTTTAGAGAAATGGACTGGAGATAAGCAGAGTGTCAGTCATCTGAAGGTGTTTGGCTCTGTCTGTTACAAACACGTTCCAGAAGCTAGAAGACAAAAACTAGATGATAGAAGCAAAATAATGTTGCTGGTGGGGTACCACAGTACAAGTGCGTATAAGCTTTATTGTCCAGAAACTAATAAAGTTGAAGTCGGCAGAGACGTTGTGGTGAAAGAGTCTGAAGCATGGGATTGGAACAAATCTCAATCTGATTCTGGTGTAGTGCCAACACCAGAGTTATCCTCTGAAGATGTTTTAGAAAGATCAGAAGATGAATCTGATTCTGAAGATCCTGAAGATTCTGAAGATGAGTTAGAAGAAGATGATCCAGATACTGATGATGATCCAGAATCTGGTGGTAATCATAGTTCTGGAAGGGAAAACTCTGAAGGTGGTAACTCTGAAAGTAGTAGTTCTGGTGCAGCTTCAGAACAAGCTCAAAGACCACAGAGAATCAGACAAAAACCCATAAGGTTTGCAGATTTTGACATGCTGCAGGATAATGACGTTGACTCTGAAGGAGAAGTCGTTCAGTGTGCCATGTTAGTATATTTTGAACCAGTGGGCATTGAAGAAGCTCTCAAGAAGAAAGAATGGCTTAATGCCATGAAAGAAGAACTTGAGGCAATAGAAAGGAACAAAACTTGGAAATTGACTAAACTTCCAGATAAGAAAAAAGCCATCAGCGTCAGATGGGTTTTTAAGTTGAAACTTAAGCCAGATGGTTCCATTGGTAAGCACAAAGCTAGACTAGTAGCTAGAGGTTTTCTTCAGAGACATGGGCTGGATTATTTTGAGGTGTTTGCACCTGTAGCTAGGCATGAAACAATCAGACTGGTGATTGCTTTAGCCGCAAACAGAAACTGGCCTTTAATGCACCTGGATGTGAAGTCAGCATTTATGAACGGTCCATTACAAGAAGAAGTTTACGTGTCACAACCTCCTAGATTTGTGAAAAAGAATCAGGAAGGGATGGTATACAGGTTAAATAAGGCTCTGTATGGACTGAAGTAAGCGCCTAGAGCTTGGAATCTGAAAATTGATTCATTTTTCAAGAAGTAGAGGTTTCAGAAGTGTGAGATGGAATATGGAGTTTATGTACAACACTCTGATAGCAATATGATTCTGGTGTGTCTCTATGTTGATGACATCTTGCTAACAGGTAGCTGCCCAGAAGATATAAAGAAGTTCAAGGAAGTTCTGATGAATGAGTTCGAGATGACAGATCTAGGAAAAATGACATATTTCCTAGGAATGGAGATTATGTACTCGAAGAAGGGTATCATTCTGCACCAGTTAAAATATGAACAAGAACTTCTGAAGAGATTTAAGCTGCAGAACTGCAAAGTTGCTGTGACACCATCAAAAACCAATCAAAAATTGGATTCTGACTCTGGTGGTGATTCTGTTGATTCTACAACCTTCAAACAGTTGGTTGGCTCTATAAGGTATTTATGTAATACTAGACCTGACATTTGTTATGCAGTTGGATTGGTCAGCAGATTCATGAGTAATCCCAAGTGGTCTCATTTCCAAACTGTTGTCAGAATTCTGAGATATATTAAGGGAACTCTGAAATATAGAGTGATGTTTCCTTCTGAAAGAAAGACAAAGTCAGAGTTAGTAAGTTATTCTGATTCTGACTGGTGCGGAGACAGAGTGGACAGGAGAAGTACCTCTGAATACTTGTTTAAATTTCTGGGAGGTCCCATTTCCTAGAGTTCCAAGAAACAGCCTGTTGTAGCTCTGTCAACATGTGAAGCTGAGTATATCGCAGGTGCTGTAGCTGCTTGTCAAGCAGTTTGGCTTCTGAATCTCCTGCATGATTTAAAGGTTGAGGTTGAGGAACCTCTGAAGCTGATGATTGATAATAAGTCTGCAATTGATCTTGCCAAGAATCCAGTGCTACATGGAAGAAGCAAGCACATTGAGACGAAGTATCACTTTCTCAGAAATCAAGTTCAGAAAGGATTGTTAGAAGTTATGCACTGTAGCACTCAGAAACAGCTTGCAGATCTTCTGACGAAGACAGTTAAAACAGATCAATTTCTTTGCTTAAGAGATGAAATTAGTGTTGTTAGCTTCTGATAGATTATCTAAATTAATGGATGGTATTGGAAATGTAATTTATTTAATGTCCACAATTCCCAATACTTACTCTTTATTAGGGTCTTTTGGCATTTTCAGTTTCTAGTATAAATATGCTACCTAGACTATCAATATTGTATCTCAAATTCATTCCTCTATTTGAATATTAAGAAGTAGTCCTCTTTGTTATCATTCATTGTTCATTCTTTATCTCTCCTTCTATTACCTTGCACCAACAATATATATATATATATATATATATATATATATATATATATATATATATATATATATATATATATATATATATATATATATATAGACACACGTGTGTGGATGCGGATACTAGAGTATATGTATCGATGCTGATATTTGTTCATTTTTATAGGTAATTATTTGTGTGTTTATGTACATACGGTTCAATTATTATGTTTATGTCTATGTGTAATATGCATGTTCGAGAGTAATAAATCGATCCAAACTTTCTAAGATCCAAGTTTAGTGTTCTTCATCATCAGTAGATGTATTTATTTCTTAATCAGGTGTCTTTTTCATAATCCTAATTAACTTTTTCTATTTTAAAAAAAATAGTACTCTAGACTAAACATGTAACATATAGAGTATATTTTATTTCACGCACAAGTAAAAGAGAAAAAGAAAGGAAAAAAACCTCATTGTCTTGTCTATCACTTCCCCAACATCTCTAAAATTTCTCTCTTACAATTACATTCCAACTAACCACACTTTATGGGTTAAGTTGAAAGTGATATATTTGTAAGGCTGTTTTGACTATTGATAATACAAATTAGTTTTTTATTATAAAAAAGAAATACAAAGTTGGTCCTCTCAAACTAAGACATGTTAGTGAGTGTGTGTGAATGGGAATCTACGCCCAACTTTTTTACCCAAAAAGATTTGCATTAAGAAGATCTCTTTTGTCATGTGAATTAGTTTGTGGAGTAAAGCCAACCTTTGAGAAGAGTAATAATGTCTCGGGCTACTTTATACACCATGGATTGCTAGTTCACTTTAGTAAAAAATCATAATTAACCTTTAAAATTAGATATACATTTTCAAACGTATCTAGAATACACACTTTAATATTTTCTAAGTAAGTCATTCTTTTTCTTTTAAAGTAAGTTTAGATATGTATTTCCATATTAATGTTATGGTGACTTTGGAAGTACATTTTCGTATTAATCTTGTTTTCAAATGTCAACGATCTATATAGAGATGCATATTTGGATGAGTTTTAATTCATATAATTCGCGCCATACTTCCTCATTCTTTAAACTTTCAAAATACCAACAAAACACTAAAAGTGCTTGTGAGAAAATTGAAACTAGGTCATTTTTCAAGACATGACACTACTTCTACGTTATTACATTCAATCTCAAGACATACATTTACTTCATTCAAGCTTTCCCAACTACCATACTTGATAAGTTTCATCTCACATTCTTTTCTTGAGATGTGATGCATGCATTAGTTAATTGGTTGTTTAAGGAATATTAGGATGTAGTTACACTCATAATATGTAGTGTATTAAACCATGTGTTCACATTTTTTTGAAGATTAGGGTATAGGGCATGTTGAGTTTCTGAGTTTCGTACCATTTTCACATTTCTGATTTTACGAAAAATGCATCTCCAGAATTTCCCAATTTTTTATTTTCCCAAATTATAGAGATGCACTTCCTTAATTTTTATGCACTCATAATATTGTTTGCTTTGGCATGTCTGTCATTTGGGTTTGACTTGTTTGACTATGATATGATTTTCTTGTTTTATTATAGGTACAATGCCTGAAAACCAAGACGGATTAAGACACGACTGAGTGGCCTGACATGCATCAGTTTCTAGAGAGAGGGCTAGACCCTCGCAGTCACCAGTTGGTGCGACTTTATTTGATCTAGAAGTATTAACTTCCTGAGCTCACGTATCTCCGATGTCGTCTTCTAGGATGCATGTTTCTCCTCTTGCCTCTGAAGCACCTGAAGCCCCTAAAGCCCAACATGAGGAACATGTTGTTGCTGATGTTGTTCCTGATAACTTTCAGGAGGCCCCTATGACATTTCGCTACTTACTTTATACACAGTCTGTGTTTCTAAGCATGTGTGAGAAGGAGAGGTAGCATAAATATTTAATTATTTTTTCTTTACATCCATTTTATACTAATTTATCGACTGATATTGTTGTAGTTTTGTAAACTTTTGTGACTTTGAAAAAAGCATAAACCATAGCAAGAAGATTATGAAAATTTGCCACGACATGAAGAGGCATGGTTTTAGGATGTATTGCATATATCTGGGTTGCAAGGTTAATGAGCGAATGGGTGCAAAACCATTAACCATGGCATGTTGGCGGTTTTTATGGAGAGATAATACTTAGAGACGTCATCTTTTCATGTTCCTATTGGTGAAATGTTCATCACCCTTGATGGTGTCTGTTGCACCCTAAAATTTGCCCTCTCATTTCCAAGGAATCACCCTGGATCCTCAAATTGTCTCTCATCTAAATCCAAGCCTTGAATTATCAATTTCTCCAAGCAGACCATTCACAAGGGCAAAATGGTCATTTGCATACTAGAAGTCTACCTTTGACTTTTTGGATCAAAATCAAATCTCAAAAATCATATTTCATCAAGACATGTTGGAATATGAAGTTTGCTTCATCAAGAGTTTCAAAAGTCAAATTTTACTTTGGAAGAATCAAATTCTAAAGACTTAGAAATTTTTCTAAGTATATAAGAAATATGACAATTTCAGAACTTCTGAGCCAGTGTTCACAAAGGGCCAGTCAGAGTTTGCAGAGGTTAAGTCAAAGAAGGTAACAAAGCGTGCTGTAAGTATACTGGAAGTTCTGAAGGATCCCTCAGAACATGCTAAAGTCAGAAGATAAGAGGATCAGAAGATGAGATGCTACACTGAAGTAGAACTTCTAATCCAGAGTCAAACAAGGATCCAGAGTTTCATATGAGAACTTATTTAATGCTCACAACCGCCTATGAGTTTGTATTCAAGGGATTTTCCCCACGTGTACTCCTACTGTCTTGGGAAGATAAATTTTTGTGCAAAAGTATGCTAGACCCATGCGCTGTTTCTACTTTTCCTTAATTCACGCTGCCAAATCCAATTGAGGCGCTCTTAACCATCCAACTTGAATGCATTGAACCCCTACTTGTTAAGCTTACTTCAAGAGTAAGTCAGCATCTAGCATATGATGTTGGTGCCACTTGACCGCCCTAACTGAAAAAACTTTGCCTATAAATAGAATACCATTTGCACACTGAAAGAGAGCTCTCTCTCTCCTCTCCCCCAGAAAAATTTGTGAAAGATACGAGAGAATTTAGAAAGAAGGCTTTGAACCACTGCAAAAAATTCCAAGAACCCAGGAAACTATAAGCACAAAATACCGAAATCTTAGCATTAATTCCTGACATTCATGCTCCATTGTTTTCCTTAAGTGTTCTTGACTAAAGCCATCCACGTAGCTGTTGACTCATACATTAGAAGCTACCTCAACTTCTATATTCCTATTTCCATACACTCTCCATTCACTTTCACCACAAAGGAGTCAGAATATCACCCCTTGGCTGCCTCAAAAATTGCAAACTTCCATCCTGCTGAGTACGTGAAAAAGTTGCTCAGAACTTCACCAGAATTCAAGACCAATCTCTAATTCATATAATCCTTTCCAACTGCAAGGTAAGTTTTCTGCTGACCCTTATCCTAACTGACTAAGCATTGTCAGATTTTGCATATTTAGCACAATGTAGATATCCTGATTCTGAGGATGTACATATTTTGAAATTCATGCACCTGCTTGCCTAAGTAGAGGAAATCCCAGTTCAGGCTTCATAAAGAAAATAGGACTCAAAATTAGAACTAGAAAATACATGTTGCTTCTGATTCACGCTTCTGATATTTCATGAAATTTTTCATAACTGTTATACATGCCACTTATGTTCTGTAAATGACTAATCTGCAGATGTTCTGACTGGCCAGAAGAGAGACAAAGTTCTGACAGTTGCGTCAGAACTTCTGAAGAACTTCTGATTTCTCAGATGATCCAGAACTTCTGAACTTTCATATTTTTGCTAACATGTTTCTGTTTGTGCAGCCAAAGTCAGAGTCAGAACTTCTGACCTCTTCTATTTTTAGCACCTTGCGCTGGTTATGTTTTTCTTTGCTTCTTTTTTTATTTTATTTTATTTTGCCATCATATTATATTTCATTTTTAATAAAAAAACACCAAAAATATTTTACATTTGCATGATATATTTTCTTTTAATATAAAAAGACAAAAAATATTTTCGTAAATAAAAGTTATTTTCTTCTAACAAACAAACATTTCACATTTCCTGTACATTCTTATCTATTTCATTACGGTTGTAATAGTAACCTAGAATTTTTACTTGCAACCCACATTCATAAATATGTACTCCCATCCCCTTAAATAGTGTAATAGCGTAGGACTTTACATTGCTGCCCTGTTATTGCTTTCAATATATGCTAATAGTTAAGGTGTATGACAAGATATGAAAATTGATAAATAAATCAACCTAATCAAGACAAATTATGCATGCAATCAAACACACTCACACATGTACACTCTTAGGGTAATTCCACTTGTTGCCTTACAAAAAATGGCCATGTTATGCATGTGGGATGTCTTAGCATTGAGCCTAAGGGTAATCACAAAGTCAACTTGCATTGAGCCTATAACTTGTTCCTCCTGCACAAGCTTCCTCTACAAAGTCAGAAGAACAAGATTAAATTTTGCAACCACTCTAGATAACATGGTACAAGCCTTGGGAATTTGTTTGTCATGTTTACTTCAAAAACAAGCAAAGTTGCCACAACTTGAGAATTCAAATTCCGAGTTGTTGTAGCACTTGAAACCTCTTGACTATAAATACATGCACTATTTGAAAGCTAAAAAACTAATGCTCAAGCCTTGAAACGCCCTAAAATAGAGAATAACCAAGAACACCTTAAAACTTGTCATTTCTGAATTTTGAATTCAATCTTCAAATCCACTCGTGCGTTTCTTGGCCTTTTGGTTCCTAAAGCTTCTAAACATCATACATAAACAATCCCAACACTTGTTATCCAACTGTAACTCCATATTCACCAACCTCCATTTTCAAAAACAGGGCATTGCATCTTGACTTCTCCAGACCATTTCAGCCATCCTCAGCACAAACTAATCAGTGCATTAACATCCTGGAGGTTCACTGAAGCTAACTCAATCATCACAACACCTTGAAAGGTCCTCTAACTCATTTCACGATTTCTAGTTTTGAAGGTAATTTTCTGAACTTTCAACTCTTCATATAGGCATTATTAGGCTTCCATTTTCAAAGACAAAATGTAGGCATGATTGCCTTGAAGCTAACCATGTCCATAGTTTTCATTTATATTGCCTGAGCTTAGAGAATTTTGAAATTGAAATTTTTTGAAAAAATAGGGTTCACATTAGTGATTTATATTTTTTGAATCATGCTAGAATTTTCTACACCTTTCATGTTTGCATTTTCCGTTTTTTGTTTAGAAATGAGCAAGGTACAGGTTGTCTGGCTGGGCGTGAGGTTGAAGATGAATTTTAGGCCATAGACTTGATTTGTAATATATATTTATGCTTTTGTTTATAATACGGGATGTATAGCTACCCCAGTGGTAGAAGCGCGCGTCTGTTACCTCTTGGACCTGGGTTCGAGCCCCAGCGTTTGTTTTGGCATTTTTCTTTGTTTTCATTTCCTTTTTGTTTGAAACAACCAGCATGTTGGGCCTCCCTTTGGGCTTGATTCCTCATTTACTTAGCCTCACCCCCTGCTCACTTATAACTACATAGGCCCATTATTTGTTTTATCTCTTTTGCTGACTAACAAACAAAAAAAACCTTAATGGGCCAGACTTAGTATGAAAACTTTTTTTTTTACTACAAAACACCCCAAAATCATTTTACACCATTTGACTTTTATTTTATTTTTCTATTTTTCTTATTTATTATTAATATTATTATTATCATAATTTATTTTTATTAACAAAAATCTAAAAAAATATTTTATTTATTTATTTATATACCTAATATACTTATATTTTTTTTTTAAAAAACTAAAAAAGACAAAAATATTTTCTTAAACAAATGTAATTCTTCTCTTAAATAAATTAGAAATTAGACTTAGGTAATTTATTTTCTTTTAATTAAAATTAACTTAGAACTTATGTTTTTTTTATTAATTAATTTTTATCTAGTTTAATTTAATTAAAACTTTTTTTCACAAACAAAACCCTAAATAACTTATTTTCTTTAATAAATTAATTTCTTTTACTAACTCAATTTTAATTTTATCATTTTAGTTAATTATTTTCTTTTAAATTAATTAGGTCAAAACTATTTTTCTTAACAAAAATCCAAATAATATCCATTCCTTATCCATTCATACTTGTACATTATATTCATTTAATTTCTTGTACATTTATTCAAATTCAATATGGTTGTAATAGATATTTAGGATTTAATTTCTTGCAATCCCCATTTATAAATTTGTATACCCCATCCCCTAATGATGTAATAGCGTAGAACATTTACTTTTCGCAAGTTATCATTTTCATATAATGTTAGTAATTAGGGTTTGTATAGCAAGATAAAATCAATCTTAGAAAACCTAATTCAAGATTAAACCAAGCATGAAATACAAAACACTTTGCATAATTTACACCTCTAGGGTTAACTCCACTTTGTTGCCTTGAGAAAAATGGTCATGATATACATGTGAGACATCTTAGCAAAAACAATCAAAATACAAGATCATAGTCCCTCGATGACGCTACAAATGTTTCCTTACAAATGATATTAGTCCCTCAAGAGAAATGCTAAGATATTTCACAATATTGCTATTCATGATTATACGATGACCCACGCCCGTCCCTTTATATCCAAAGATAAGTCTACATACCAATCAATGGTGAGATACCAATATCAAAGGAGGAGAGAAATGAACAAAAGACTTTTGAGTAGGTAGAACGTTCTTAGTTGCTTGCTCATAATCCATCTTCAAAAACAAACATCTTTTCAAATACACCAAACACTTTCAAAAACATGAAATATTTTCAAAAGTACAACACTTTGTATGCATTCTTATAGAGACGAGAATCATTACAAAGTTTGCCTAAATGAAGACGCTTTTCAAAAATACTTTTAAAATCCACCACGAACACATTTTAAAAAAAGAAATTTCAAAAATGATATAGCAAGCAACTAAGAGCCCATAGATAACTATGGATGAAAAGGGTGCTAACACCTTTCCTTTTCATAATCTACCCCCCGAACTCAAGAAAATATCTCAAAGTCTTTCCTGTTCTTTTCACCCTTTCCTTATTGGATAAAATAAAAGTCGGCGGCGACTCTTGCTATCCGCAACAATTGCGATCAAATGAAAAACAACCAAGTCAGTTCTCCCACCGTATTACACATCCTTATATTGGTTTTCACATAGTCTCGCCATAAAGGTGGGAAAATAGCCTCCCCACCTCCTTTTGGGATGAGATGAAATTTTATTGTGAAATTTATTTGAATATGAGATGAAAAAAGGAGAAGAGAATGGGAAAAATAGTGGACTGACAAGGTTTGATTTTGAGAAGATATGTTTGTTTCAGATCTTGCCACATGGATATAATTAAATGAAAAAAACTACATGTTACTGTCACCTTATCTTATTTAAGTGATGGGTCAAATGGAGGGAATGTGATATTACATGGAGAATTTGGGTTTTTTTTACATAGTCTCATTTCATACTTTAAGCAAATGATGAAAGAAAAAAAATGAATATTAACCCCCCATTTATAGTGTTTATTCCAAATTTTTATTTAAATAAACCTTTAAACTTCTTTAGTCTTCTTTATTTTTTTTTAAAGTATGTTGGTCTCTAATTTAATTATTGGTTTCATGTTGATCTTTTATTTAACAAATTTTACTATTTAGTCTTTTAAATCTGACCTTGTTAAATAAAAGACCAACATGAAACTAATAATTAAATTAGAGACCGACATACTTTAAAAAAATAGAGAAGACTAAAGAATTTTAAAGGCTTATGTAACTAAAAATCTGGGATACTCACTAAAAATAGGGGGTTAATATTCTTTTTTTCGTCCGTTATTTGCTTAAAGTCACAAATAAGACTATGTAAAAAACCCAAATTCTCTCCATGTAATATCGCATTCCCTCCATTTGATTTTTTGCTTAAATAAGTCAAGAAAATATGATAAAGTGACACTAACATGTAGTTTTTTTTCATTTAATTCTATCCATGTGGCAAGAACTGAAACAAATGCGTCTTCTCAAAATCAAACCTTGTCAATCCAATATTTTTCCCATTATCTTTCTTTTTCATCTCATAGTCAAACAAATTTCACAATCAAATTTCATCTCATCCCAAAAGGAGGCAAATTGGCCATTTTCCACCTTTCTGGTGAGACTCTTTGAAAACCAATATGAGGATGATTGGGATCTAAAACCAAGGAGAGATATATCTTTTCACCAATATGATGAAGGATGAAAGTCATCCGACCTTCCACCATTTGGAGGATGTTAAAACAAATACATCCACCTTCTAGTAATTTTCATCTCCACTTACCCAACACATTAGATTAGACAAACAAATATTTAGGGAAGAGAGTGGTTTTCATTGAAATTCATAGAAGTTAGGAGTCACTTCCCACATAAGGTTTCACTCTTCTAATCTGGAACCATAATTTTTGTTGAAACGGTGAGATGGATCAACAAAAGGTTCATTAGACTTCTTGTACAATGGTATGGAGGTAGACTTGCAAGATTAAGATTTTAATGCCCAAGTAAGTAAGATAATCAAAGTGATGTGAGAGTGATAATATATTTTAATACTTGATAATGGAGCAAGTTTCTCTTAATATACTTGGAATGGCTAAAATTTCCTGCGAGGGACGTTACATTCTGCTTAGACAATCGTCTGATTGATCTGGACGATCAGTGATACGTCGAAGGGAAGTTATCTACTTTGGGTGAGAACAAGGTAACATATGTTTCTTGTATTTTCTTCCTTCATTCTAGCCTCTAGGATTTTTGCCTTGGGCCTCGTGGACAGTCCAGAACAACATCCAAATAAGACACCACAAGCCTCAACAGTCAAAGATACAAAGTTCCAATAGAAAGTGTTAGAATTTTTTGAATCAATAAATGGACTAGAAGACTTATAGCTTTGATATTTAATATTGAAGACTTAAAGATATTAAAGTATGAAAGTACATTTGGTCTTGTGCTTAGGGTTTTTTCTAGTCTTGATCAGTTTATTGTAAAAAGAACAAACATACATGTTGAGGTACTGAGGCAATGTAGACACATAATGCTTTTTAAACCTCTTTTCTATTTTGATTAAATCTCTCAAAGAGATCCCTCTAATTGATTAAACCTATTTGTAATGTATCTTAATCGAGTAAGTAAGCTATTAATAGACTAGGTGACATCAAAGTTAAACTTTCTTAATCTGGCTTGGTAGCCTACTATCACCTAGGGTTAATCGATTAAATCATTAAAAGGCCAACATATTGTTTCCATTTTGAGCCAATTTTTTTCCTATATAAATGAGGTTTCTCCTCATTTCATTTCACACTAGTTTTCTGAATAGAAAGTTTTCTACTATTCTTTCTATTATCTTTTATCCAAAAATAAAAATATTTTCACTATTGTTGCCTTAATGCGAAAAGTGTAAAAAGTTCCTTCTAAATATTATGTTGTGTTGGTGCAATGTTAAATATTTTTTTATTCAATAGGGTGATTCTCTTGTGTAATATCTTTGTAAAATATCTGGAAAAATAAACACATAGGGACACATTTAAATAACACATAAGACTATACTTACCTCCACAATTGGTAATATCTAGCTTTGTGACCAGCTCATTGAGTGAAACTATTTGCTGGAATTCTTCATCTTGGTTTATTTTTTTCAAGGATGTCTTCTCCTCTTGAGACATTTCCTATGTTATTTATCAAGATGATGATATTTCGAGGTTGTCCATTTTTTTGGGTTTTGTCTTTCCTTATCTTTGACTTTATCTTTTACGACGCTTTTTCTTAGAAAACTTTCACAAACAAAGAGTTCTACCTCTACTATAAAAGAAGTTAGTTTCATTAAAAGTAACAGGTGTGGTTTATTCTATAATCATGGACTTTTAAGCTTTCGAAAAGGTTTTAATAAAAGAATAAAAGGAAATTTGTTTCAATGTTTTAAATACCTTGTATACAGAAGAATTAGATGATACTTTGTTACCTTTATCCTTCAAATTACTTATTATTAAGAAAATTGTGTTATGAAGTTTCAACAAGTATAACAACTCAAAGGTAGGATTAAGACTATTACAAATAGTCCCATAATGAATTGTCTTACCTACGTTGCCATAATAAAAGAAGTCTCCTTTCATATGAGTAATATAAGAGATAATATTTATATCTTTAGTTACATTATTAGAACATCCACTATCAAGATACCATTTTTAGTTGTTAGGCACATCTTTATCACAAATTCACTTTTTGACCTTCAGTGTCTAAATATTTTTAGATCCTCTTGGGTGAGTGGAATATAGTTTATGTCTAGGGGTCCAATTTTAACTACAATCGTAGAAGTAAGATGAAGAGGAAGCAAGTTTACTATCATCATATTTTCTAATAAATAAAAATAAAGAAATATGATATTGTTACCATAATAGTTACATTTACGCATAATACAATTAGATGTCCTATTAGCATGTAAAATATTACTAAAACTCTTATCTTTGATTCCCTAAAATGATATTCAAGTTATCTCTCCCTTTGGTAAACTAATAAAGTGTGTTATCTAGATCATCATTTCTATTTTCTAAAACATTACCTTTTCACACTTGATAGATTTGATAGAGTTTCCACAAGAAGAAGAAGAAGAATAAGAAGGGGACTGTCAATTTTGAATTAAAAGACTTTGTTTTTCTCTAAGATAGTCTATTTCTTCCAACATGTCTTAATTTAATTTTTCAAGAGAAGAAATATTTGACTTAGTGACATAAACAATGTTTTTTATTTACTTGAATTACTAGCTAATTTTTTACATAAGAGAAATATCTCACTATAAGTAAACTCATAAGTTAGATTTTTGACCTCATTTTCTTTGTGGTTTATCATGGGACATAAGTGTGTTTCTTCCCTTTTTTGCAGATTGATCAGATGAGTCCATGTCATTGTTATCCTATCACTGTGACAAATAATACATTTCATGAGAAATATTTCACCTCAAACAATGAAAAACTTAGGTCAAATGACCTGGAACGTGCCATTTTATTTTATTTAAAAAATTAAATGTTATCCCTGAATTTCGTAGAAAATCGTTAGAAAATGTAGCTCGGGGTTTGAGCTTCGATTCCCAGCTCCAACAATTTTATGCTTTATTTAGAACCAAAATGGGGCTCTTATTTTTTTAAATCATCTTATCCCTCAGTTTTCTAGAAAACTGACACGAAATTTGATTAACATTTTTTTAAATTTAATTTAACCCAGATTTTACTTCAATTGTATTCCCTCGGTTTTCCAAAAATTTGAGATGTAAACTCTAAACAATATTTTGCCCAACCATCAGATTATTAAGTCTCATTGGCTTTCCATTATGTCTCAAAAACTTTTTGCACCCTAGCGAATGAAAAAAAACGTCATTCTTCTCCACCTAACAAACTAAAACACCAACATAATTCTTCATCTTCTCCAAGGAGTAAGAAAGATCTAATATCAAACCAACACTTTCCTTTGTCTCTCTCATCACAGTTCCAATATGTAAAACTTTCTCCATGATTATACCACTAATATTGTTGTTGTTGCCTTCATTGTTGATGTTGTTGTTATTGTTACCGTTGTTGTTATTGTTGCCTTTGTTGTTGTTATTGTTATTGTCATTGTTGTTGTTATTGTTATTGTTATTGTTATTGTTTTTAATACTTAGTGTTGTACCCCAAAATTTTCCCTCTCATTTTTCTCAAGATATACTCCTAGAGGTCCTCAATTGCTCAAGGTTGACCAAGAATTGACCAGACAAATTCTCCTCCTAAGGCAATGAACCTCTAACTAGGGTTTCAGTTTTCATCAAGATGTGTGAGCTCCAATGGTATAAAATGTTTTCCATGATCCTAATATGTCCTCAAGATTATCCATGCCAAATTTCATGCCTTGCACAACAAGTATGCTCAGTCAATTGCTCAAATGCTTGAAAATCAACTATGTTAGGTCAAAAGTCAATTGTGGCCTATATACAGTCAAAATTCAAGATTTTTGGTCAACATAAACATTTTTAAGTGATATCCATCATTTTATCAAGGGTTGATCATGATTCCTTAAGAAATGATCCTAATTCATAGAAGTCAAAAATTGCTAATTAGGTTTTCTATAGGAAAAGTCAACCAAATTTTGACCAGGCATAACTCTCACATACTTCATCCATTTTTACCCAACCAAAGCTCATTTTGAAGATAACTCAATTCCCTACAACTTCTCTTCAGCCCTCAAGTCCAAGAAATGAACCATTTGAAATATACAAGTTCATACGTTACAGGTCATTTTTTGAAAGTCAATAAAAGCCACTTTTTGCCACGACCTTTTACATCAAGATAACATCTTAAAATGAAAAATTTATCAAAATAGGGATTAAAGTAGACATGTTGGCATTTCCAAAAATTCAAGGATAATCATCATGATATAAAAATTGAGAAAGTTATGGCTTGCCCAGGTTGGGAAAATTTGGGAAATTTCAAGAAATGTGCATTGAGCAAATTTGAGCTTTTAAGGCAATGACTCATTTTCTTAGACTTCAAACATCTTCCTAAGATTATAGAGGACCCCTAAAACCATTTTTGCATAGTCTTGATTTTATTTTCATTTTATATTAATTTTATTTAATTAAAAATCAAATAAATTAAAATTATTGCAAAATATATGGGCCATTATCATTTGGGCTTGGTTTGATGCATGGAGAGGCCCCAAATTTCATGTGCAGCAAGACCAACATGTTTGCATTCATGCAAATTTGAAAAATGTACAAAATCTCATGCTTTTGGCCAAGGTTACAAATTTGCATTCATGGTTTTGGAACCACATAATCATGGTGGTTATTACCTTTGTTTCTTTGTCTCCTCACTACTCTCTATATAAACAAGCCATTAGTCAGCTCCAAGGACGCACGCAGATCCTAGGGAACCTCTAAAAGTTTTGTAAAAAAAACACCAAATTGGTCAAATTCGAATTTCAGTCTCCAGCCTGTTTTAGTCCTAAACAAGGATCCTAATCCACTCCTGGAGATACCCTAAAGCTTTTCCAACCGTTATCAGGCCTTGAAATACAACAAAATGCTTCCTACAAGTCACGGTTTGCCATACTTTTCTTAACTTCGTGTTCTTATATTCTTGCATTATTAATCAATTTTAATTGCATATTTGTGTTTGTATGGATGCATATATGGCTTCTGAATTTTCCAATTGAAGCTTAGGTACAAGAATGGCATTCCACCATTGTTAGGGTTTGGACCTATAAATTGGGATTTTTCACAATGGCCAAAATTAGCCCAAACTAAGGACACCATCTTGCTCAGGAGGATGAGGCCAATAGACCCATGGCCTCATATGTAATTTATATTGCGTATCATGAATGTTACAGGATACAAGTGCTATAGTGACAGGCAAAAAATGTCACTATATGTTTCCAGGTCTAATACGACGGAGGGAGGAAGAAGACAATGTGTGGCAGCCCCTCATTGGACTGTTTGAACCTGCACACGTCTTCTTTTTATTTTTAATAATTGCTGGAAATTTTAAATTATATTATTTTCATTTGATATGTATAAACGAATCGAAAGTTGGCTCAATTGGAAAAGCGCGCTTGTGTGAAGGGAGAGGACCTGGGTTCGAATCCCAGGTCCGACATTTTCCATTTTCATGATATTTCATACAGAATGCAATAGTCCACATGGCCAGAAGAGTATCCTACACCATTAGATCTGACCATCAGATCACAATAAAGTTGGAATCCAAGAGCCTTGAAAGGAGATCCACCAAGCACCCTCAAGGTCCGTCCTCACTAGATCTAATAAAGCAATCTAGGCTTCAACACTTGGGCCTGACGTTTCAATAACAACACCCCCTATTTTTTCTTTCAGCATCCCATCCCATTTAAACATTTTTTGTTTTTTTTAATTATTTATTTTGTTTTCCTTTTTTATCTAATTAACTAAATAATCTAAAAACTCACAAAAAAAATAGGTATAGACTTTTAACTTCTTTAGTTAATTAATTAATTAATTAAATTTTAACTATTTTCTTAATTTAAAATCAACTAGAACTTAGAATTTAATTTAATCATTTTCTTTTCATAACAAAAATTGTAAAAAATATTAGGATAGTTTAGAATAATTTTTAATTAATAATTTTCTCATTTAATTAATTAATTAGATTTAATTTATGTTTCAATATTTTCTTAAACAAAAATACAAAAAAAAATGTTAGGATTAGTTTTGTTTTATAACCTAGAATAATTTTCCATTTAATATTTATTTTTCTTAATTAAATTTAGAATTAATTTTTCTTTAACAAAACCAAAAAAAAAATATATATATTTTTCATTAAAAATTTTTTTTCTTAGGTTGTTAGGCGTATTGTTTTATCTTGCGCGCGTTTATTTTATTTTCGCATTTTTATAATAATGTAATTGCATACTTGTATGTAATAGATTAAATAGGGCTTTTTACAGTTTCCTTTATTTTTTCTCCCCATTTTTTTACAATGTAATTCCCCCTACCCGAAAGCCATGTAATAGTCTAGATTTATGCTTTTCGCACTTTATTTTCTGTACATTTTAACTGTTAGTACTAGGCGTGTATGGAAAGACTAATAATTAAACATTAGCAAACTTAACAAAAAGATAAATAATTGAATTGAACACAATTGCACATAAGCACCTCTAGGGTATCCCACTTTGGTTACCTTTAAGAAATAAAACAGTCATGAGGCAGGAACTCTTTAACAAAGACCCATAAATCAAAAAAGATCATAGTCCCTCGATGACCCTACAATTGCCTTTCGGTAAATGATCTAGTCCCTAAAAGAAATTTGCTAAAGCGTCTCTACAAGTTGCCTTCGTGACTGTAAAATGTCCCTTCGATTGTCCCTCAAACATCCGACGACAAAGCTACCTACTCACTAATAGTAGGATAGCATTGCATAAAGGAAAAGAGGAAAAGAATGACCCTTTTCGAGTAACAAAGTAGATAGCTGTTAATAGTTTGCTCAAACATTTTGCACTTACACAAACACTACTTTTTAAAAACAATTTCAAAACACTTTGTATACTTTCTCCATTATCCCAAGAAATATTACAAAGTTCGCCGTACTAATGCGTTTTCAAAATATTTTCAAACACAAAGCACAAACGTATTTTTAAAATGAGAAAACCTCTAAGAGCCTGTGAAAAACCACGGATGGAAAGGGTGCTAACACCTTCCCTTTCCATAATCTGCCCCTTACTCAGAAAATTCTCGAAAAGGTCTTTTTCTGTTCTTTTCACCCTTTCCATTATTGGATAAAAGAAAAGGCGGTGGCGACTCTTGCTTACCGTGACATTTGCGAATACAAAATGCAAAACCAGTATTAAATAGTTAGTTCTGCCACCGTATCACAAAACTGGCGACTCTGCTGGGGAAAAATAAAATGTGGGGTTTACCTTAGAGTTAATTCATTATTAAACTGATTTTTTGTGCTTTGTATGCTTTATCCTTGGAGGGCTGTTTGGGTTGTTACTATAGATCCTACACCCGGATCTGGGGCACACTTTTAGGTAAACAACAATAGATCGTAGAGACTGTACGGTGTAGACTGATATGGTTGAAGTTATAGCTGTGTTAGTGTGACACTTTGGTTGGTACTGGTATCCCTTGTATTGAATCGAGGAGAATACAGGGCCGCTGCGTAGTGTCGTGAAGTACTAACGGACCTTAGAACCTTAGTTGAACAAACTTGGCCATTAGAAAGTAGTGAGATAGCCGACCTCGGTGTAAAGCTGGGAATCAGTTTATAATCGATGCTAAACTCATTGAGATCGTACTTTCGGTATGTTTTGGCCGCAAGAAAAGATTTCTAAGCTGGAATAATACCGATAAAGAAAGATCAGTGATATTGAGATTCCTTAGAACTCGGTTACTATTTCTAAGACAGGTTGAACTAATTAAACATTCAAGAGGGTACTTACCTTAAACCTCATGTAAGCCTAAACCTAAGGTCTTGTGTGTTTGCTTGTGTGTGATTAATTTTCTTAAACATGACATCATGCATCATAAAAATTCATTCTTCATTACACTAACCATTTCAAGGATTAGGGGAATTTATCTTTGTTCTATTTTACAGATCATGGCTTCCGCTCGTAGAAATACTATCCGGGTCAACTTCGTGAGAATACATCTCCAACTCAAAGAGCTAGTATCAAGGATTCCTGAGACTTCCTCATTCACCAAGAACTATGGTCTACTTCTCAATCTGGTTACCTCAGGTTTTGATGAGAAGATGATGAGTGTACTCTTTCAATTCTTTGACCCTAAGCACCATTGCTTCACCTTTCCAGACTATCAGTTGGTGCCCACCATGGAAGAGTTCTCTCAGATATTGGGTATACCTATTCTTGATCAGGTACCTTTCACCGGTTTAGAAGAAGTTCCCAAGCCAGAAGTCATTGCCTCATCTTTACATTTGAAACGGTCCGACATTGTGTCCAACTAGGAAACAAGAAGCGGAGTTAAGGGTTTTCTAGCCAAGTTCCTAATAGATAAGGATCTACTGTTTTGGGATGATTTGGACTTCCAGGCTTTTTGAGGAGGTCTTGGCCCTTCTAATATATGGGTTAGTATTGTTCCCTAATCCAGACTTACTCATAGATGTGAATGCTATCAAGGTCTTCCTCTCCCGCAACCCTATGCCCAGTTTACTCAGAGACATCTTGCATACCTTCCACACTCGTACCACAAAGAAAAGAGGGATTCTTATGTGTTGTGTGCCATTGCTTTCGAGGTGGTTTATTTCTCACCTCCCTAAATCAGTACTAAAGAATGAAGAAGGTTTGGGCTGGTCATAAAGGATAATGTCACTTTCTCACGCGGATATTCTCTGGTATTCCCAATCCATGTGAGATATTTCTATCATTGACCGTTGCGGGGAATTCCCTAATGTCCCATTACTTGGCATTAGGGGAGGCATAACTTATAATCCTTCTATGTCTCTATGACAATTTGGTTACGCTCGAAAGGATGGTCCTCACGATATGCTTATCTGGGGAATTATGTTAAACTATGAGGATGATGTTCAAGGGTATTGTCGGAGGTTCATACGAGCTTGGGGCATGGTAAACAGATTTGATACCAAGACTTTGGGGCCGAAGACTTCCATGCCTATGGAACCTTATCTCCAATGGGTACGAGCTCGTGCTCAGAACCTTATGATGCCATATATAGCCATCTTACCAGTGATTGTGGAGCCCATTACTGAAGGGGATGTTCCTTACACAGTTCTTCATCCTGATATGCCCATTGATCTTGAAGAGTTACAGAGATCCTGGATTCAGTTGAAGAAAGAGCGAGATACCTATAGAGATAATTTATATGCCCATGGGAGGAAAGTGTCGGAGCTCACGAAGTAACTTCACTAAGAAAGAGGTCTTAATGTCTATCTCGGCACGAAGAGGAAGTGCCCATGGGAAACCTGATTTCTTAATTTATAGAATTTGTCAATTGTAAGCCTAAAAGGCAATTGTATTTTGAATTCTACTAATAAAATCTTTGTTTCATTTTTGGTTCACAAATTTAAATTTCCCGAAATCCTTGAAAACATTTCATACATATATCATATATATCATTGCATAAATAGGTTTCAAAGCAGGTTTCTCATCTTCTTCGCTGTTTATTTCAGCAAGTAAAGAAATGGCTTTTGAACAAAACATCAAGGATGTGCAAACACAAAACGCCCAGTTCCAGCAAATAATCGTGGCTCTAGCTAAAGGGAAAGAAGATCTGAAGGCTCTCATACTGAAGGATAAAAAGAAGAACCCAAAGAAGCCAACTGGGTTAGTGAATCCAGGAAGAAGGATCAGAGGACCAGTGCGGTGAGCGTTAGAACTAGTAACTTCATCAAAAGAAGGAGACAATCAGGAAGGGGAGACAAGAGAGGAAGACCTCAGCCCGGAGGAATCTGATGATGAATCTGATTATAATGAGGAGCAGTATCCTCCTGCTGATGATAAATACAAAAAGCTAGAGGATCGTCTAAATGCAATAGAAATCCAGAAAGTACCTGGGCTGGGTTTTGAAGAGTTGGGCTTGGTTTCTGGGGTTATCATCCCACAGAAGTTCAAGGTTCCGGTGTTTTCTAAATATGATGGGGTCTCATGTCCCAAGATGTGTCTCCGATCTTATATGAGGAAGATTCATCCCCATACCGCTGACAAGGATTTATGGGTCCACTTCTTCCAAGACAGTCTATCTGGGACTCAACTTGAATTGTTCTATCAGTTGGAGGGAACCAATATTCGTAACTAGGAAGAACTGGCTGCCGCTTTCTATAAATAATACTAGTATAATGCAGACCTTGCTACCACCCGTATGTAACTCCAAAGTATGTTTATGGGTTTAAGCGAGGGCTTTAAAGACTACGCTCAGAAGTGGAGAGATATAGCAGGAAGAGTCCAACCCCCTCTGTTTGATAGGGAGTTGGTGGATATGTTTTTGGGTACTCTATCTGGTTCATTTTTCAACCATCTGATTGGAAGCTCCTCAGCTGGTTTTACTGAGCTGATCTTAACTAGAGAAAGAGTGGAAGCTGGTATTAGAAGTGGCAAGATTCAAAAGGAGGCCTCTTCAAGTACAGGAAATAGACCTTTTTTGGGAAAGAAAGAGGTTAATGCTTCTTACGGTCAAAGAAATCAGGGCAGAACCAAGCGCTGTCCAACGGTAGGGGCTATGATGATATCCAAGTCTGTAGCTACTCAATAGCGGAATAATCAGCCTAGAGCAGAAAGGCCTATGAGACAGTTTACCCGGATCAATATGACTTTGTCTCAACTCTTTCCCCACTTATTGAAATCCAATTTGGTAACTTTGAGGGAAGCTCCCAAGAATCCTAACACGGCATCTCCTCGCTACAATCCAAATGCTTGATGTGCCTACAATTCAGAAAGTCCAGGCCATGATACAAATGACTGTCGGGATTTAAAGAATAAGGTGCAGGATCTAATCGAGGCAAAAGATATTGAATTTGATGCTCTTGAGATTCCCAATGTTATAACTACTCCTATACCCAAGCACGACCGTGGTGTTAATGTTGTTGACGATGATACGCTTATTTCTTCTGTTGAGGAACTTGTTAATCCTCTCATGACTGTTAAGATAAATCTGTTGCAAGCCGGTTTATTCCTAGGTTGTAGTGAAGACTGCCACTTATGTTTATCTCTACCGACTGGTTGCTATTTGTTGAAAGCAAGTGTTCAGCGCCTGATGGATGATAAAGAGATTCTATTTGAGAAGACTCCTGTCACAACTATTTCCTATAAAGATGTTTCAATTATAACCATTTCCGCCAATCCTCCCAAGGTATCCACCAAAAGACCCGTCAAGATTACATCTTCTCCAAAGTTGGCTCCCCTGATCATCAATGTGCCAAGTCCAATACCATATTCCTCTGACAAAGCTGTTTCCTTGAATTATGGGGCTGACATCTATTACCATGGCGTCAAGCAAGAACTGTTGGCTGCTGAAGGCGAAGTTTTTGGAAATACTGATCCTGACATCGACAATATTGTTGGGACCAGTAAAATAACAAGAAGCGGAAGAGTGTTCTCACCCGAGATTTCTCCTCCTAAAGCCATCACTATTCCTATGATCATTCCTACTATTGTTCCTACTAATACTAACACTACAACTCCTGTGATTATCCATGTTGCCACCCCTGCCACCGAGTCGGCCGAGACTCGAGGCAAAGACATATTGGTTGAGCCTGTCCAGACGAAGGCGCATTCAAAATCCTTTCCAGAGGTATCTAAGAAAGAATTGGAAGAAATATTGAAAATAATTAAAAAGAGCGACTACAATATGGTCGAACAGCTGGGATAGACCCCTTCCAAGATTTCAATGTTAGCCCTGTTGTTGTGCTCCGAAGCCCATGCAAAGGCTTTGGTAAAATTCCTCAAAACTGCTCATGTGCCGCAGGAAACCTCCACTGATCAATTCGAAGATTGTGTGGCTAGTTTGACTGCTGATAATGGATTGGGTTTTTCTGATGCTGATTTGACACCCAGGGGAAGGAAACAGAATGATGCGCTGCATGTCTCTATCGAGTGCATGGGCACTACTTTGGCTCATGTTCTAGTAGATACCGGTTCATCACTGAATGTTCTGCCCAAGAAGGCTCTTGACATATTAGACTGTGAAGGTTTGACTCTAAAGCCCAGCAACATTGTGGTGAGGGCTTTCGATGGTTCAAAAAGAATGGTGCACGGGGAGGTTGGCATCCCTATCAAAGTTGGTTCCCAAACCTTTGGATCCACCTTTTACGTGATGGATATCAGACCATCTTATTCTTGTTTATTGGGTCGCCCTTGGATCCACGAGGCTGGAGCTGTTACTTCCACTCTGCATCAGATGTTGAAGTATCCAGTAAAGGGAAAGATAGTCATAGTACGTGGTGAGGAGGAGTACATGATAAGCCATCTGAACTCTTTCAGGTATGTCGAAATGGACAGCAAGTTCATCGAGACTCCTTGTCAGAATTTTGAAGAGGTGCCTCAGACCATGGCTGCAACCGATACTGTTGCCAGTATGCCGAAGATCACCAGACCTCCATTGAAGATGGCTTCACTCAAGGATGCCAAGGAAGTTATTGAAGAAGGTAGGTATACCATTTGGGGCCAGCTCCCTGACATTCCGTACAAATATAATAAGTTTGGCTTGGGTTACACTTTAGGGGCTCAAAGGGCTTCCTCGTGCTCACGCCGGAGGACCTCCCCTACGCATCAGCAATCATGGGATCAATGCGTTAGAAGACAGTGATGGTGACTATGACATGGACAGCTGGATCTTCGCTACTACCAACAGTGGACCCAATAACTAGATAGCTAAAGACTTCGTGGCAATTACTTTTATTCAGGAGTAATTGTCTTTTTTTTTTCCAGATATGTAATAAATAAACAATATAAACTCTATGGCCATGTGCCTTACCCGGGGCACAATGGTTTATTTGTGAGGGTTATCATTTTTCAATGTCATATGTCATTAATAAAGCATTGGACGTTTCTTGCATACAAATTCCGCGCTCTTTATTTTTCTTTTTTTATTTTATTTTATTAATGCAACTATGCTCTTACACACACTCACGTATCAAACTGCAGATTCATATCTACTCTGGATCCCATTGATAACGATTTTGCTATTGCCAGTTATGACTTTGAAAATCCGATCAACCAAGCCGAAGACGAAGGTGAGGAAGATCGTGAGGTACCATGGGAGCTTGCTAGACTGATACAATAGGAAGAAAGAGCTATACAACCTCATGAAGAGCCAATTGAGACAGTGAATCTAGGTACAGAAGAGGACATAAAAGAAGTTAAGATATGTGCAAATTTGGAGCTTAGTATCAAAAAACGATTGATTCAGATGTTACATGATTATGTTGAGATCTTTGCTTGGTCATATGAGGACATGCCAAGGCTAGACACTGATATTGTGGTTCATCGCCTGTCGATAAAAGAGGACTGCCCTCCAGTAAAGCAGAAGGTCCGTCATACGCGTCATGAAATGTTAGAGAAGATCAAGGCAGAATTTATGAAACAGTTCAATGTTGGGTTCTTAGCTGTGACCTCCTATCCATAATGGGTTGCTAAAGTAGTCCCGGTGCCTAAGAAGGACGACAAGGTACGTATGTGTGTGAACTACAGAGACTTGAACAGGGCAAGCCCCAATGATGACTTTCCGCTTCTCCACATTGATGTTCTGGTTGACAACACCGCACAACATAAGATCTTTTCCTTCATGGACGGTTTCTATGGATAAAATCAAATCAAGATTGCAACCGAAGACATGGAGAAGACAACCTTCATCACACAGTGGGGTACTTTCTGTTACAAGGTAATGCCATTTAGATTGAAGAATGCAGGGGCAACCTATCAGCGAGCCATGGTAGCTTTGTTCCATGATATGATTCACCATGAGATAGAGGTCTATGTTGACGACATGATAGGCAGATATCAAATGGAAGAAGGGAACCTTGATCACTTGTAAAAGTTGTTCGATAGGTTGAAGACGTACAAGTTGAGATTAAATCTGAACAAGTACACCTTTGTAGTAAGGTCTGGTAAACTTCTAGGTTTCATTGTCAGCGACAAGGGTATTCAAGTAGACCCTGCAAAGGTAAAATTTCTACAAGAAATGCCAGCTCCTCGCACTGAGAAGGAAGTTAGAGGTTTCTTGGGACGCCTATACTACATTGCTAGGTTCATTTCCCATCTAACTGCTACTTGTGAGCCAATCTTCAAACTCCTGAAGAAAGATCAAGTGGTAAGGTGGAATGACGAATTCCAGACTTCCTTTGACAGAATCAAGGAATACCTACAAGAGCCTCCAGTTCTGATGCCTCTGATCGAAGGAATACCTTTGATAATGTACTTAACAGTGTTAGATAATTCAATGGGGTGTGTGCTGGGGCAGCATGATGAGTCTGGTTGAAAAGAGCCTGCAATATACTACCTTAGCAAAAAGTTTACCGACTGTGAAACAAGATACTCACTGCTTGAGAAAACTTGTTGGGCTTTGGTATGGGTTGTTCGCCGACTGAGACAATATATGTTGACCCACACTACTTTATTGATATCTAAGATGGACCCGATCAAGTACATATTCAAGAAGCCCACTCTCTCTGGAAGAATAGCGAGATGCCAAATGATCCTGACTGAATACGATATTCAATATACAACCCATAAAGCAATCAAGGGAAGTGTATTAGCTGATCATTTGGCCCTCCAGACCGTGGATGACTACCAGTCCATGAATTTTGAGTTCCCGGATGAGAGCATCATATTAGTAACTAATTGTGAAGAACCTGGACCAGATGAAGGACCTGAGAAAGGATCCCGATGGACTATGGTTTTTGATGGAGCTTCTAACGCACTTGGAAATGGTATTTGTGTTGTAATCATATCTCTCGAGGGCTGTCATACTCCTTTCACTGCCAAACTATGTTTCAACTGTACCAACAATATGGCTGAGTATGAAGCATGCATCATGGGTCTCAAAGCTTCTATTGACCTGAGGATCAAGCTCTTAAGTGTTTTCGGAGATTCGGCCTTGGTAATAAGTAAAATTAAAGGAGAATGGGACACGAAGAACCCCAATCTCATCCCTTACAAAGAACATGTGCTGAAATTGCTCCCACACTTTGAAGAGGTCACCTTTGGACATTTTCCACGAGAGGAAAATCAGTTAGCGGACGCGCTAGCTACTATGTCATCCATGTTCAAGGTCAGATGGGACAACGAAGCTCCCTAGATCACTATTGAGAGATTGGATGAACCAGCCTACTGCTATGAGATTGATACTGGGGAAGTAATGGACAAACCATGGTTCCATGAAGTGAAAAGGTATCTCGAAGCCCAAGAATACCCTGAGGGGGCATCTGTCAATGATAGGAAGTTTCTGAGAAGGTTCTCTGCAAAGTTCTTCCTCAGTAATGGAATCCTCTACAAGCGCAACCACGACTCTACTTTACTTCGATGTGTAGACAAGAGCGAAGCAGAGATGATTATGGAAGATTTACACGAAGGTGCCTTTGGTACCCATTCTAGTGGATACACCATGGCTAAAAAGATCCTACATGCAGGATACTACTGGTCCACTATAGAAGCAGACTGTTATCAGCATTCCCGCACTTACCACATATGCCAGATCTATGCTGATAAAGTAGATATACCTCTGGTTCCCTTGAATGTCTTGACTGCTCCTTGGCCCTTTGCATTGTGGGGCATCAACATGATTGGAGAGATTAGACCTACCGCTTCCAATGGACATTGCTTTGTCCTAGACGCCATTAATTACTTCACAAAGTGGGTTGAAGCTGCCTCTTTTGCTACTGTTACCAAAAATGTTGGGCGTGATTCATCAAGCATAACCTTATTTGTCGGTATGGTGTTCCAGAAAGAATCATCACAAATAATGGTACAAATCTCAACAATACTATGATCACCGAACTCTATAAGTAATTCAAGATCCAGCATCATAACTCTTCTCCCTACCGACCGAAGATGAATGGCACTGTGGAGGCTGCTAACAAGAACATTAAGAAAATCATACAAAAGATGACAGTGACATATAAAGACTGGCATGAGATGTTACCATTTGCTCTTCATGGTTACCGCACCTCAGCACGTACGTCAATAGGGGAAACACCTTACTCTCTGGTGTATGCTATCGAGGATGTCCTACCTATCAAGGTCCATATTCCTTATTTGAGAATCATGAAGGATACAAGTTAGAACAAAGACGATTGGATCCAGACTCGACTTGACCAACTGAATCTGATTGATGAGAAAAGGTTAGCGGCTATTTGTCATGGTCAGATGTACCAGAAGCGTATGATCAAGGCTTTTAACAAGAAGGTCAGATGTCAGGTATATCAAGTTGGTGATCTGGTAATCACGCGCATCATTCTGCCGCAACGGGATCCCTGGGGCAAATGGACTCCCACATAAGAAGGGCCATTTCTGATCAAGAACGTATTTTCTGGTGGAGCCATGATCTTAACAACTATGGATGGTGACGACCTTTCTCACCCTATGAATGCGGACATAGTTAAAAGATACTACGCTTGACTAAATACCTGCTAGGTTGACTGGCCTAGGCAAAAATAAGGGCATCCCGACAAACCAAAATGGTTTGAGCAAAAATTAGGGATAAATACAAAAAATCTGTACACCCGGCAAGTCGAAAATCTGAAAAGGCGGCTTGGGCAAAAAAGGGTATCCCGGTGGACTGAAAACTAGAAAGGGAGGTCCAGGAAAAAGTTAGGGATTTAAAATGTATAACTATGTCCCGTTGGATCATCTTGCAACCATACTTCAATATCAACTATCAAGTTCAAACCGTACCAATTAATCCAGTCAACTTCAGACAAGTAGCAAAGTGATGAGACACTCAAGGACATAAGGGCAATAGCATAATTAGAACTCAATGGGATTATTACACATAGTTGTTTTCCCTTTGTATACTATTTTGTATAGTTTTCATTTTCACGACGAAATTCTCTTACTGGAATGTCAGTCTTTTTGTACAAAAAACGCCTGTTATAGGAAAACTTCAAAATCAATACAAAACACTTCTTTCAAAGTACAAAATGTTTCGTTTTCATTTTTCTGTTTTGTTTTTCAAAAAATGTCCAGTGATTATTTTTTACATATGCATTTGAATATGACTATTGTTTACAAATACTTGCATGAAAAACAGAAAGACAGTTGCTAATGACTTTAAGAAACGGGACCAAGTATAAAAAGCCATTTGTAGTCCCCGCAGTTGTGTTCTCCAGCCGGTACAAAGGCAGAGTCATCCTACTGCAAAGTCACCGCTACATCTTCAGCATACGTCCTAATGATGCTTATGTCCCTGCAGAGTGAAAACAACCAAAGTTTTGACTTATTTTTCCCAAAGCAGGAATTACGTCCTCCAGTAAAGTTCCCTCAGAGAGCTTAAATCCAGCTAAGTTTTTATAATCTCGAACAGTTTATAAAGCCTTATCCCCGGTAGAGTTTATTTCTCTAGCTGCAGAAGTTTATCCCCCAACAGAGTTTATTTCTCTACATGGGTAAAATCTCCCAACAAAGCATCTTCTTCCCCTCAGAGTCATTCTCAAGCAGGAGTCAAAGATCCCCGACAGAATATCCTCAAACGGAAAGAGGAAATCCCTAGTAAACCATCTCCATTCATCATCCCCAGCGAAAATGAAAGACTCACTTTCCTCATCTACCAAACAGCAGTCCAGGATTTAGCTTCCCAGTATTCTCCAACAGCAGTAAGGGATTTATTTTCCAAGACTAGGAAATATCGCCACAACATTCCATATTCATACATCATGGCATGCACATACATAATGCATACAGCATAATCTCATTTATTTTAAGAACATCATTACACAATGCATTTCATACATCATGACATTGCATATGACTAACTCTTTACCTTTTCAGGAAAGATTAAATCAACAAACATCATTGACTACATATATGACCTGACAGTCTTCTCAAAGGATACGTTTGATGAAGGGCTATTTTAGCATTTTCCTCAGAAAGATCATTCTCAAAAGACCTCTACTGGTTCAGTTTAAATTGACCAATGATTTATTCTGATTCTTTTTTGGTAGATACCTTCTCTGGTTCAGTTAAATCGACACTAAGATTTTTCTGATTCCTATCCAGTTGAAGACAATTCAAGACCTCTACTGGTTCAGTTTAAGTCGACCAATGATTTATTCTAATTCTTTTCTAGTAGATACCTTCTCTGGTTTAGTTAAATCGACACTAAGATTTTTCTGATTCCTATCCAGTTTAAGACAATTCAAGACCTATACTGGTTCAGTTTAAATTGACCAATGATTTATTTTGATTCTTTTCTTATAGATACTTTCCCTGGTTTAGTTAAATCGACACTAAGATTTTTCTGATTCTTATCCAGTCAAAGACAACTCAATACCTCTGCTGGTTAAATTTAAATCGACCAATGATTTATTCTGATTCTTTTCCAGTAGATACTTTCCCTGGTTCAGTTAAATCGACCCTAGATTTTCTGATTCTTACCCAGTTAAAGATAATATAAAGCCTGGTGTCTGACCAGATAGTAGTTTATTAATTACTATGAAGCCTGGACCCGACCAGATGATAGTATAACCTATGACACCGAAGCCTGGACTCGACCAGATAACGGCATACCTCAGATTCAAGTTAGAGCATGGTCCCGACCAGATAACAACTTAATTTCTTCAAACCACTAAAGCCTGTATATGACCAGATAACATTTCAATGTTGTTGTACCCCAAAATTTTCCCTCCCATATTTTTCAACACATGGCAACTGAGGTCCCCAAATTGCTCAAGGAAGTTCAAGAATTTGACCAGACAAACTCTCTCCTAAGGCAGTATACCTCAAATTAGGGTTTCCATCTTCATCAAGATGTGTGAACCACAAAGGACTCAAATGCTCACCATTGTCCTAATATGTTCTCAAGATCATCCATGTCAAGTTTCAAGCCTTGCAGAAGAAGTTTGCTCAGTCAATTGATCAAATGCCTGAAAATCAACTATACTAGGTCAAAAGTCAACTATGGCCCACATACAGTCAAACTTCAAGATTTTTGGTCAACATCCTCATTTTGAAGTATGATCCATCATTTGATCAAGGGTTGATCATGATTCCTCAAGGATTGCTCACAATTCATCAAAACCTAAAAGTTGCTAAATTAGGATTTTATAGGAAAAGTCAACTCAACTTTGACCAAGCATAACTTTCTCATACTTTATCAGAAATGACCCATCCAAATCTCATTTTGAAGATGATAAAATTACCTACAATTCATATTCATCTCCCAAGTCCATAATATGCACTCACAAAAAGATATGAATTTTGACATTATAGGTCCTTTTGAAAAGTCAACAAAAACACCTTTTGGGTCAAAGACTCATACATGAACATGGAAGACTCAATTGAGATGAGACAAAAAGGGTTGTTAAGAGGAAATCCTAAGATTTATAAAAAGTCAAAGAACACTTCTCTAGGATCAAAATTGAGAGAGTTATGCATTGGCCAAGTTGACCATTTTTGTAAAATTGCCAAAAGTCAAATATGTTCAAATTTGCATTTTTTGCTAAATGGGCCCAACGTTTTATGCTTGCACCTCAATTATAATGTGGTCCACGACTCAAATGTTCACTCACCCATTATGTGCTTCATTTTTCAATTTATTTTGATTTTTCATTAATTAAAAAGTGAATTAAATCAAATAAATGATGAAAATTAACAAAGATATGATTTGATTTGTATTTTTTACAGATTGGCAATCAAGATATGCTGAGTTAAAAAGATCAAATCGAATTAAGGCCAATTGGTACAAGAAATACATGATTTGGCTCAAAATAGCAACATATCATATAGCTTGCAAATCAAATCAAATCTTGGATAAATGCAAAGATTTAGTCCAAGTTTGTTAACCTAATTCACTCTAGGTTATATAGTGAACAATTTCAGATCAAAATATAAGGGTTAGAGTCGTGGAAAAAGGCAGAGCAAAGTCACAAAATTCAAAGAAAAGTGTGAATTGGTTTTCACTCCACAAGCCATCTCAAGCCATCCTAGCTATCCCAATCCATTGCTGGACGTCCCAGGAAGCTGTCCCAATCAGTTGCAAGGCTTGAAGCACCCATAAACACCAACTGTAACTCACACGGTTTATGTTTTTTTTCTAAAATCGATTATCCTAATTCTTGCATCATTAGCAATTTTAATTGTCATATTTGTGATTATCAACATGTTTGCAAGCTAACTATATTATTTAATTTCATTTTTGAAGCCTGTACACGATGTTGCAATTTGTTGTACCCCAAAATTTGGCCTCCCATATTCCTAAAAGATTTGTCAAGAATGATCTTCATAATGGTTCAAAATTGCTCAAGGGTTGTACAGTCAAATCACCTCCTAAGGCAGTCAATTCAAAATTAGGGTTTTGTGTTGCATCAAGGTCCTTACATCCAAATGGCCTCAAGTGATTCCAAATGTCTTAACATGTTCTTAAGTCCATCCATGTCAAATTTCAAGCCTTGTAGAGGAAGTTTGGTCAGTCAATTGCTCAAGAGGCCCAAAAATCGACTATGCTAGGGCAAAAGTCAACTGTGTCCCAAATACAGTCAAACCTCAAGTTTTTTGTCAACATTCTCATTTTGAAGGATAATTCATCATTTGATCAAGGGTTGATCATGATTCATCAAGGATTGCTCAAAATTCATCAAGATTCAAAAGTTGCTAAATTAGGGTTTTGTAGGAAAAGTCAACTCAACTTTGACCAAGCATAACTTTCTCATAATTTATGAGAAATGACCCATCCAAAGCTCATTTTGAAGAGAATGAAATTTCCCACAATTCATATACATACCCAAGATCAGAAAATGCACTCACAAGAAGTTACAAATTTGGACATTATAGGTCATTTTTGAAAGTCAACAAAAACACATTTTTTGCCAAAGCTAATAACTTGATAATGGAAGATCAAAATGAGATGAGACAAAAAGGGTTGATTAGAGGACATCTCAAGGTTTCTAAAAAGTCCAATAACACCTCAAAAGTTCAAAATTGAGGAAGTTATGCATTATTGAAGTTGGGAATTTTTCCAAAATTGCCAAAAGTCAACTATCCTCAAAACTCCAATTTTTGACAAAAGGGCCCACTTTTTTCCACTTGATTTAGTCTTGTCATGCCACACACGTGTCCCATACATAATTGCATGACCAAACATTTATTTTTCTATTTTATTTCATTTTTATTGATTTAATTCATTATTAATCAATATTAAATCAAATAAAATCAAAAAATTGATGTAAAGGGATCTTTGTGATTTGTACAACTTGCAATTATCATTATTCACTCAATCAAATCGTGCCAAGGCTCAAACATGCACAAAATATCAGATTTGGCCATATTTGGAAAGCTTTTCAATGGTGATAAAATCAAATCTCAAAACCTTGAATGCACATGGATTAAAGCCCAACTCTTGACCTAATTCACTTCCAATATACATACACAAGCCACACAAACCTAATTCACGACCTAAGAACTGCTAAAATGGCCAAACCAAAAACTGAAAAAGCTTGGAAAAAGTGGAGATCAAAATCTTGGTTAAGGGACGATTCAATCAGAAATCTTCACATAACTCTCTTGCTAGCCATTCACTGAAGCTAAAGCAATCAAAAGCACGTCCAGAAACCATCAGAATCGCGCTGTAAGTATTGAAGAACATAGCCCTGTGCACGATCTCACAACTCTGGATTCTTGTATCTTTTTGCCTAATTATTTGTATATTCATGCTTTTCGTTGCATTCTGAAACTTTTGGCATAATCGAATTGCATTTTTATAGCCTGTACAGCCATGCCCGAAGCTAGGGTTTTGGTTCTTTGTTTTTAGGCGTTTTGATTTTAGGGAAAATTAGAACGAATCATGGGCATGGACGGAATCAGTGGAAGGAGACGATCATGATGACGTTCTTAGAACTCGTTTCCATGGCCTAGGACGGATTTTAGAAGCAAGCCACGTATCTTCCTGCGGATAAAAATCTGCAGGTAATATAACCAGAGTTTGTGAAGAAGACGACTACGCGTCCTCTTCCCATTGGTCAATTTGAAATCACACGTTTTTTTCCCCAGGCATAGTTAATGATTGTCCATATATTATTTGTTGTTTATTATTATTACAAAAGCAGCACAATGGTCCAGTGGTGGAGGCGCTAGTGGAAATCCCATTGGGACCTGGGTTCGAATCCCAGGTCCCCCAAAACCTTGTTTATTTTTCTCCTTCAGGTATTCATGTGCTGTTTGCAAAGGGAGGTCCACCATACACCTCAAATCTCAGTGCGCCAGATGGCTCCAAACCAAATCCAATGGCCAGAATGGGGTCCTCACCATGGTCTCAGGTCAGCGCACGCATAGCAAATCACAAAAGTCAAACGCAGGCTTGCAGCAAGTGGGCCTCAAAAATTACTGATCAAACACCCTCTTTGGGCCCAAACCCTCTTAGTTTGCCTTTTTTTATTTTCTTTCATTTTATTTATTTACTTGATTGATTTTTTATGCTTAATTAACAACTAACTAAAATAATTAATATTTTCCTAATAAAATCAGAAAACAAAAAATTATAATTTTTTTATTTATTAAAATTAATTTCACTATTTCATTATTTTTGTAAATAAATAACTTAATTAATTTAGTTTCTAATTAGGCATAATTTTAATATTTTTTGCAATAAATTAAAATTAATTAGAATATTAGGTTTTTAATATATTTAATAATTTTATTTTTTATTTCCTTAAACATTCAAAAACCCAAAAAAAATATCTTTTTTCATTTAATTAATTAACTTAGGTTTAAATTCATTTAGTTCAAAATAACAAAAAAATCTCTTTCTTTCCCACAAAAAGGGTCAAAACCCTAAAAACTCTCCGATTCAATTTTTCTCGCGCGTATTATTTTTGATTCATATTCCATATATTGTAATTGCTCCGAGGATGTAATAGTTTTAACTTAGGACCTTTTATCGCTTTTATTTACCTTTTCGCATTTACTTTTTAAAGGGTTTGTTTTTGGCGATGTAAATACCCGACGCCTTGTAATAACTTAGTTTTATTTTCCGCAACCATTAAACTGCTAGATGTATGAATAATAGGCTATGCATGACAAGATTTATCTTAACTTAATATCAATCGTAGCTCACCATAACATGTACAAAGATAATATAAAATTGACACATTTGCACATGCCACTCCTAGGGTACGCCTCACTTGGCTGCCTCGAACATGGTCATTGAGTATAGGAAGTTTTAGAGGTCGCCCTCTTGTCCAAAGATCATAAGTTGCCTCGAAACGGTTGCCTCGGATAAAATGATCTAAGACATTAGGGTTACCGCTAAGGCGTCCTAACATTGCTTTAGTGACCACATGTCCCTTAATTGAATTGACCCGAAAACTCCAACGACGGTACTACCTACTCCTCAATAGCGGGATAGCACTGTCTAAAGGACATTTGCACAGTTTAATTCCCTTTTGAGTAGGTAGAGGTTCTTAGGTACTTGCTCTTTCAAAACAAAACAAATTTTTCGCACTTACACTTTTCAAACAAAGTTTTCAAAAACACTTCATACACTCTTGAGGACAGAAACAAGAGTTAAATCAACGTTTTCAAACAAAACTCTTTTCAAAACCCACGAACACAAGAAAAGCAAAACTTTTTGAAAACATAGTGAGCAAGTACCTAAGAGCCCGTGGATAACCACGGATAGAAAGGGTGCTAACACCTTCCCTTTCTATAATCTACCTCCCGAACCCGAGAAACATCTCAAAAAGGAATTTTTCTGTGCTTTTGTCCTTTCCTTGTTGGATAAAATAAAAGACGGTGGCGACTCTTGCTTACCGTGACATTTTGCGAAAACAGACGCAAATGCGAACCAGCATTCTAAAACAGTCAGTTCTATTTCCACCGATCACAGAACTGGCGACTCTGCTGGGGATACTTATAAGTGAGGTGTACCTTAGGATTAGATCACTATGTTTTCAATTGTATGCTTTGTATGCTTTAATTTTGTGGGCTTGTATCGGAGTTCTATCGATCCTAACCCGGATCTGGGGATACCCTTTAGGTAAGTAGCAATAAATTGTGAGGGATCTGTCCGGCGTAGACCGACACGGATGAAGCAGTAGCTACATTAGTGTGGCACCTTAGTCTGTACCAATATCCCTTATGTTGGAACGAGGAGAATATGGGTCTTCTAAGGAGTCATTAAGCACCAACTGACCTTAGAACCTTAAATTGACCAACTTGGCCATAGAACAGTAGCAGTATGCTACACTCATTGAGACTAAACTCTCGCGATGGTTCCGGCCGCAAGAAAAGGTTGCTAAACTGGAATTATGACCGATTGAGGGTAGTCAGTGGTATTGAGATCCTCTAGACCCCGATTACTATTTTTAGGACAGGTCTTAACCAACTGAAACTGAAAGAGGGTAGTACCTAAACTTCATGCCAGCCTGAAATCCAAGGGCTCTTTTGTGTGACTTGTGTGCCTTTACCATGTTTGCCTTTTGTGAATACTTGTGGTGTGTCTTTACCATGACATCATAACATCATAACATTGCATACATCTTGCATAAGGACTAACCCATTTCAAAGACAAGAGGGTTTCATCTTTGCTCTGTTTTGTAGGACCTCATGATGCCCATGCGTAGGAATACTATCCGACTCAACTTTGTTCAAGCACCTACTTTGCTTAAAGAATTGGTTGACAGGATTCCAGACACTACTTCCTTCATTAGGAGGCATGGTTCTCTTCTCGGTTTAGTCACCTCAAAGTTGGAAAAACAAATGATGAGTGTCCTGGTCCAATTTTATGATCCCCTATACCATTGCTTCACCTTTCAAGACTTCCAGTTGGTTCCTACCCTGGAAGAGTTATCTGAGTTGCTTGGTATCTCTATTTTGGAGCAGACTCCATTCACTGGTTGGGAAAAGACTCTTAGGCCTGAAGAGATTGCTGCAGCCCTTCACTTGACCAAAGAAGAGGTAATCGCTAACTGGGAGACTAGAAGTGGAGTTAAGGGTTTTTTGGCTAAGTTTCTGGTTGGCAAAGCTAATTGTTTCTGAGATGACTTAGACTTCAAAGCGTACGAGGACATTCTGGCTCTCTTAATCTATGGTCTGGTATTGTTTCCAAATCCTAACACTTTTGTTAATGTTAATGCCATAAGGATCTTCATCTCTCGAAACCCTGTACCCACTCTCTTGGGTGATATCCTTCATCAGCTTTATACTCGTACTGCCCGAAAGCGGGGAACTTTGATGTGTTGCGCTCCTTTATTGTCGAGGTGGTTTATTTCGAACCTCCCTAAATCTGTACTGAAGAACAAAGAAGGAATGGGCTAGGCTCATAGGGTAATGTCTCTTACTAATAATGACGTTATCTGGACTCTCAAAGGCTTGGATGAGGTGACTGTCATTGATCGTTGTGGAGAGTATCCTAATGTTCCATTGATCGGAACCCATGGAGGAATCTCTTATAACCCATGTTTAGCTCTCCGTCGGTTTGGAAGAGCCAGAAGAGAAGGGCCTCATGAGATGTTGATACCTCATATCATCTTTGATTTTCAGGGAGATAGCGACGAGCTGCGTCGTAGATTCATCAGGGCTTGGGATAGAGTTCATAAATCTGACCCACATGAGTTGGGACCAAAGACTTCTCTGCCAATGGAGTCATATTTCAGATGGGTCCGCATCCGTGCCCAGAAGTTAGGTATGCCATACGAAGCTGTCAGGCCTATTACTCTTGAAGTTGCTGATAAAGACGGGGTTCCTCCAACTATTCTCCATCCTCATACGCCCACTGATGTTGGCACACTGAAGAGGTCTTGGGCGCAACTGCAGGAAGAACGAGACTCTTATCGGGAGAGGTTCAAGGAACAAGAACAGAAGATCCAGAAGCTGACTAAGCAATTGGAGAATGAGCAGATCTTGAATGATTATATCCATACTGAGAAGAAGAGGTCATGGGAGCATTAATGGACCTTTGATGATTTCTTTTACGGTTTTATTTACTTTTCCGTATTTCCATTCTTGTAACGCCTAAGGGCAATTTGTTGAACAATTTAAATTCTGAAGTTAAATCTAATAAAGTGTGTTTCCTTTCTTGTCTACAAATTTGAATCCCGATTGTCTTTGAAATCATAAATCATACGCATTTCATCTCATGCACTGCATAGACAGGTACCCTTTTATAGGTCACTTATCTTCTTCGTTGTTTATTTCAGCAATCATCATGTCTACTGAACCTTCCACTGAGCAAGCTATCAAGGCCCTCCAGGCCCAGAATTCCTAGTTTCAAGAGTTGGTTATGAGCCTAGCTAAGGGTCAACAAGACTTGAAGACCCTGATTCTAAAAGAGAGGAAAAAGAATAAAAAGAGGACTGTCCTGTTCAACACCGGACGCAGGTTTGGAAACGGGCTGCAAAATGAAGTTGATTTGGCCACCTCATCTGGAGGGAAAGACAGTCCACAAGAGAGAAGGGTTCCTAGCCCTCTAGTCTCCGACAACGAGACGGATTATGATGAAGAACATTATCCTTCTGCTGAGGATAGGTACAAACAGTTGGAGGACCGCTTGAGCGCTATGGAGATACAGAACGTGCCCGGGCTGGACTTCGGAGACCTAGGTTTATCCTCTGAGGTGGTGATTCCCCATAAGTTTAAGGAACCTGCCTTTGCCAAGTATGACGAAGCTTCCTGTCCAAAGCTGCACCTCCGGTCATACATAAGGAAGATCCAGCCTTACACAGCTGATAAGAATTTGTGGATCCATTTCTTTCAGGACAATCTTTCAGGGACCCAGCTTGAGTGGCAGCTGGATGGAGCCAGTATCCGTAACTGGGAAGATTTGGCTATTGCGTTCTATAAGCAGTATCAATATAATTCCGACCTCGCTCCTACGCCTACCCAACTCCAGGGTATGTCAATAGGGACGGGTGAAGGATTTAAAGAGTATGCTCAAAAATGGAGAGACCTTGCCGGAAGGGTGCAGCCACCTTTAACTGATCGTGAACTGGTTGATATGTTTTTAGGGACCCTGTCTGGTCCATTCTTTAACCATTTGATTGGAAACTCTTCAGCCAGATTTACAGACCTTATCTTGACTGGTGAGAGGATTGAAGCTGGTATCAAGGCTGGGAAGATACAGAAGGGTGCCTCATCGAGCACTGAGAAGAAGCCGTTCAAGAAAGAATCTAGTGCTGTCTACGGTTCAAGAAGACAGAATAGATCGGAACACCACCAAGCTGTCAACGCGGTTGTTATTTCAAAACCTGTTGGTGATCCTCAGCATCACAACCAACAAAGGGGCGAGAGACCTCAAAGGCAGTTCACTCGTCTCAGCATGACCTTGTCTCAGATATTGCCGCAGTTACTGACGACCAATCTGGTGACTCTAAAAGAAGCTTCGAAGATTGCAAACACAACATCCCCAAAGTACAATCCTAACGCCCGCTGCGCTTATCACTCTGACAGTCTGGGGCATAATACAGATGATTGTTGGGCTTTGAAGAATAAGGTTCAGGACCTAATCGATGCAAAGGAGATTGAGTTCGAGGCGCCCGAGAGGCCTAATGTTGTGACTGCTCCCATGCTCAAACATGGAGTAAATGCTGTAGAGGAAGACTTGTTTGTAGCCTCTGTGGATGATATTGTTACCCCGCTGATGACCGTCAAGAGGAACCTGTTGCTAGCCGGTTTATTTCCGGGATGTGGTGAAGGTTGCCATATGTGTTCTGTTTCACCTACTGGTTGCCCATATTTGAAGTCAGGCATCCAAAACCTGATGGATAACAAGGAGATCCTGTTTGAGAAGATTGCTGTTCCTGCCACCCCTACTGAAGAAGTTTCCATTATCACCATTTTCAACAATTCTCCCAAGGCTCCCTCGAGGAAGCCTGTCAGAATTACGCCTGTTCAGAAGATTGCACCCATAATCATCACTGTTCCGGGGCCTATTCCCTACACCTCTGACAAAGCTGTCCCTTGGCACTATGGGGCAGATGTTTATGTGCTTGGAGTTAAGCAAGAGTTTGATACTAATACCGGCGTCAACAACATTACCGGGCCTGCTAAAGTCACCCGCAGTGGTAGACTTTTCTCACCTGATATTGCGCCACCAACCGTCCGAAGACCTATTGTCATCACACCTGCAAGTGTGCCTAATGCCATTCCTGATCAAGTTCTTAGTTCTACCCCTGTCACCGAGTCATCTGACGCTCGGGGCAAAGGGATCACCACTGATATGCCTGCCCAGACGGAGGCGCTAAAGACAACCACTGTTGAAGCTTCCAAACAGGAGATGGAAGAGATTCTGAAGATTATTAAGAAGAGTGATTATAATGTAGTTGAGCAACTGGGGCAAACCCCATCCAAGATTTCTATGTTATCACTGTTGTTGTGTTCAGAGGCCCATGCCAAGGCTCTGATTACCTTCCTGAAGACGGCCCACGTGCCACAAGAGAAATCAGCTGATCAGTTTACCGATTGTATGGCTAATTTAACCGCTGATAATGGTTTGGGTTTCTCCGACGCTGATCTGACTGCTAAAGGGAAGAACCATAACGATGCCCTGCATGTCTCCATTGAATGTATGGGCACTACTCTTGCACATGTGTTGGTTGACACTGGTTCCTCCTTGAACGTCTTGCCGAAGAAAGCTCTAGACAGGTTGGATTGCAAAGGGTTGGAGCTAAAGCCAAGTAACATTGTTGTCCGGGCCTTTGATGGGTCTAAAAGGATGGTGCATGGTGAAGTCGATATTCCAATTAAAGTTGGTTCTCAGGTCTTCAATTCTACATTCTACGTGATGGACATTCGACCGTCCTATTCTTGTCTACTGGGTCGTCCATGGATCCACAAAGCGGGAGCTGTAACCTCCACACTCCATCAAAAGCTGAAGTACCCGGTCAAAGGAAAGATCGTGACAATTCAAGGGGAGGAAGAGTACATGGTCAGCCACCTCAACTCGTTCCGGTATATAGAGATGGATGGGGAGTTCATTGAGACCCCATTTCAACACTTTGAAGAGGTTCCTCAGACACTGGCATCAGCTGAGACTGTAGTTGAAGATTCTCCTTTGAAGATGGCTTCCTTAAAGGATGCCCGGGCTATTATTGAGAAGGGTGAGTATGCAAACTAGGGCCGACTTCCTGATTTCACTCAGAATACTAACAAGTTTGGTTTGGGTTTCACTGCAGAAGCTCAAAGGGTTGTTCGTAGTATAAGGATTGGAAGACCTCCTGTGTTCATTAGCAACTCGGGGGTAAATGCCATCGAAGATGACGTGGAGGAGTCTGAATTCGACAGCTGGATCTACCCTACGACCAATGGTGGACCAAGCAACTGGACGGAAAAGGACTTCATCCCTATTAATTTTGTTACCCGGTAATGAACTCTTTGCTTTGAATTTGTAACAGACAATATTGTGAAACTTTATGGCCCGGTGTCTTACCCAGGGCACCGTGGCTAAATTTGTGAGGGCTTTTGTGTGCCATTTTCATATATCATTAATAAAAGCATTGGACGTTTTTTGCATTTCAAATCTTGTGCTCCTTGTCTTTCTTTATTATATATTGCAAAACAACTATTTTACACACACTCACGTATACAGGTCCCAATCCACTCCGGATCTCATTGGTAACGGCTCTGCTACTTCCAGTTATGACTTCGAAAATCGGATCACCTTGGCCGAAGACGAAGGTGAAGATGATTGTGAAGTTCCGAGTGAGCTTGCAAGACTGCTACTTCAGGAAGAGAGGGCCATTCATCCACATGAAGAGCCGGTGGAAACGGTGAATCTGGGTACCGAGATAGACAAGAAGGAAGTCAAGATCGGTGCAAACCTGGAGCTCAGTGTGAAACAACGGTTGATTCAGATGTTGCATGACTACGTGGAAATCTTTGCCTGGTCTTACGAAGATATGCCTGGGTTAGATACTGACATTGTGGTTCATCGCCTGCCTACCAAGGAAGACTGCCCTCCCGTAAAGCAGAAGGTTCGCCGTATGCGCCCAGAGATGTCCGAGAAAATCAAGGCTGAGGTTATGAAACAATTTGATGTCGGGTTTCTAGCAGTAACTTCTTACCCTCAGTGGGTCGCTAACGTGGTTCCAGTGCCGAAGAAATATGGTAAGGTCTGAATGTGTGTTGACTACAGGGATTTGAACAGGGCAAGTCCCAAGGATGACTTCCCTTTGCCTCACATCGATGTTCTGGTTGACAATACTGCTCAGCACAAGGTCTTCTCCTTTATGGACGGTTTCTCCGGTTATAATCAGATAAAGATGGCTCCCGAAGACATGGAGAAGACCACTTTTGTTACTCAGTGGGGTACCTTTTGCTACAAGGTCATTCCTTTTGGGTTGAAAAATGCTGGGGCAACGTATCAGCGTGCCATGGTTGCTTTGTTTCATGATATGATCCATCATGAGATTGAAGTATACATCGACGATATGATTGCGAGGTCCCAAACGGAGGAGGAACACCTTGACCATCTACAGAAGCTGTTTGACCGTTTGAAGTTGTACAAATTGAGGTTGAACCCGAACAAGTGCACCTTCGGGGTGAGGTCCGGTAAATTGCTAGGCTTCGTCGTGAGCGACAAAGGTATTCAAGTGGACCCTGCCAAGGTGAAAGCCATACAAGAGATTCCAGCTCCCAAGACAGAGAAAGAGGTCAGAGGCTTTCTAGGACGTCTGAACTACATTGCCCGATTCATCTCACATCTAACTGCTACTTGTGAGCCAATCTTCAAGCTACTGAAGAAAGATCAAGTGGTACGTTGGAATGATGAATGTCAGGCCGCTTTTGAAAGAATCAAAGAGTATCTCCAGGAACCACCCATTCTGATGCCACCAGTGGAAGGGAAACCTCTAATCTTATACTTGACAGTACTTGACAACTCGATGGGGTGTGTGCTGGGACAACATGACGAGTCTGGCCGAAAAGATCATGCTATTTATTACCTTAGCAAAAAGTTTACCGACTGTGAGACCCGATACTCACTACTCGAGAAAACTTGCTGCGCTTTGGCATGGGATGCTCTCCGGCTGAGACAGTATATGCTGACTCACACTACTCTATTAATTTCAAAAATGGATCCAATCAAGTATATCTTCGAAAAGCCTGCCTTGTCCGGAAGAATAGCAAGATGGCAGATGATCTTGACTGAGTATGACATCCAATACACAACTCAAAAAGCAATCAAGGGAAGTGTATTGGCAGACCATTTAGCACATTAGGAAGTGGATGACTACCAGTCTATGAACTTTGAATTCCCGGACGAGACTATCATGTTGATAACTGATTGTGAAATACCTGGACCGGATGAAGGACCTGAGGAAGGATCCCGATGGTCTATGCACTTTGATGGAGCTTCAAACGCTTTGGGTAACTGTATTGGCGCTATGATCATATCTCCTAAGGGCTCTCATACTCTGCTCACCGCCCGACTGTGTTTTAACTGCACCAACAACATGGCGGAGTATGAAGCATGCATCATGGGTCTTCAAGCTGCAATTGACCTAAGGATCAAGTTTCTGAGTGTCTTCGGAGATTCCGCTCTCGTGATCAGTCAAATCAAAGGCGAGTAGGATACGAAACACCCAAATCTCATTCCTTACAAGGAGTATGTGTTGACGTTGCTTCCCCACTTCGAGGAAATAACCTTTGAACACTTCCCAAGAGAGGAAAATCAGTTGGCGGACGCGTTAGCTAAGATGTCCTCTATGTTCAAAGTCAAGTGGGAGAACGAGGCTCCCCGGATCATTATTTGGAAATTGGATGAACCTACACATTGCTGTGATCTTGAGACCGAAGAGGTAACAGAAAAGCCTTGGTATCATGAATTAAAGAGGTACCTTGAAGCTCAAGAATACTCCGAGGGTGCATCTGTTAATGACAAGAAGTTTCTGAGAAGATTCGCGGAAAAGTTCTTCATCAACAATGGCATTCTTTACAAACGTAACCATGATTCAACCTTACTGCGTTGTATGGATAAGATTGAAGCAGAAAGGATCATGGCAGAGCTGGATGAAGGTACTTTCGGGACTCATTCCAGTGGACATACCATGGCAAAGAAAATCCTTCGGGCAGGATATTACTGGTCCACGATGGAAGCCGACTGTTATCAGCATTCTCGGACATGTCACAAGTGCCAGGTCTATGCTGATAAGGTGCACATTCCTCCAGTTACTCTGAATGTCTTGACAGCACCTTGGCCTTTTGCAATGTGGGGCATTGATATGATCGGCGAGATCAGACCTACGACATCCAAAGGGCATCGTTTTATCCTGGTAGCGATTGATTACTTTACGAAGTGGGTTGAAGCAGCTTCCTTTGCCACCATAACCAAGAATGTCGTGGCACGGTTCATTAGGCATAACCTAATATGTCGATACGGCGTACCAGAGAGGATCATTACGGATAACGGTACCAATATTAATAACAAGATGATCACTGAGCTCTGCGAGCAATTCAAGATACAACACCACAACTCTTCTCCCTACCGGCCGAAGATGAATGGGGCTGTAGAAGCAGCTAATAAGAACATTAAGAAGATTGTGCAAAAGATGACAGTGACCTACAAAGACTGGCACGAGATGTTACCATTTGCTCTTCATGGGTACCGTACCTCAGCATGGACGTCAACAGGGGCAACACCCTATTCCTTGGTATATGGCATGGAGGCAGTCCTGCCCATCAAAGTTCAGATACCCTCTCTCCGGATCATGAAGGATGCGGGTTTAAGTGAAGACGACTGGATCCAGACCCGGCTTGATCAACTGAACCTAATCGACGAAGAGAGACTCACTGCTATTTGTCATGGTCAGACGTACCAAAAACGAATGATCAAGGCATTTAACAAGAAAGTCAGACGACAAGAGTATCAAGTCAGGGACCTGGTAATCAAGCACATCGTTCTACCTCAAGGTGATCCCAGGGGCAAATGGACCCCCACGTACGTAGGGCCATTTGTGGTTAAGAACATCTTCTCAGGAGGAGCGATGATTCTAACCACCATGGATGGTGACGACCTTTCTCACCCCGCCAATGCAAACATAGTAAAAAGATACTACACATAATTAAAGACCCGCTAGGTCGACTGGACTAGGCAAAAATAAGGGCTTCCCGGCGAACCAAAAGGGTTCGGGCAAAAATAAGGGATGAAAATGAAAAAAAATCTGTACACCCGGCAAGTTGAAAACCTGAAAAGGCGGCTTGGGCAAAAATGGGTATCCCGGTGGACTGAAAACCCGAAAGGGCGGTCCAGGAAAAAGTTAGGGATAAGCGTAACACTATGTCTCATTGGATCACCCTGCATCCAGACTTTGGTATCAACTATCAGGCTCGGACGACACCAGTCCATCAGATTCATCTTCAACTAAGCAACAAAGTGATAAGATGCTTGAAGATATAAAGGCGATAGCAGAGTTGGAACCCAGTGGGATTATTCACATAGCTGTTTTGTTTTCTTTTTACAAATTGTATAAATCCTATTTGTTCGGCGGCGTTCTCTTACTAGGACGTCAGCCTCTTGTACAAAAGCGCCTATTTACAGGAAAATTTCAAAATCAATACAAGTTCATTTTTCAGACAAATTGCAAATTGTTTTTCCTTTATCTGTTTTGTTTTGCAAAGAACGTCCAACGTTCATTTTTGATATATGCATTTGACATTAATTGCTGCTCATAAATATTTGCATGCGAAACAAAGGACTAATTCCGGGTGATATCAGAAGTAGGGGCAATAAGAATTGTCTGAGAGGTCTAGTTGCTATGTCCACCAAGGTACCAAGGTAGGTTCAGCTGAAGAATATGACCAAGATATCGTCATTACCCGCAGAGTAAGACAGTAATGGTAGCTCTCCCCACTGAGACTTGCAACTACGAAGGAATCAACAATACTCTCCCCCAATCAGAGTTAGTCTACCGTCAGTCCCGAAAAGGCTCGGTATTCCCAGAAGGTCTTAATATTCCCCAGCGGAGTATAAAGATATTCCCCAGCAAGCGTAAAGAGCATCCCCGACAGTCTTAATATTCCTCAACGAAATATAAGAATGTTCCCTGGCGGAATACAAGATACCCCCAGTGGAGCCATTTCCCCAGCGCAGTCTAAAAAGTTTCCCCAATAGAGAATTGAATCATCTTACCCAGTAGATTCTGGAAGCTTATCCCCTGCAGAATACAAATGCATCTCCTCAGACAAATTCAGAGGTTATCCCCACAAGAGTCTAACTGGGTTATCCTCAGCAAGTTGCAACTGAAAGATCATCCCCAGCGGAGTTCATCATCAAAATCCCCAACAGAGCTTATCAACGGAATCCCCAACGGAGTTATCGTTAAAATCTCAGCAAAGCATCTCTTCCCACAGAGTAATTCCCCGCAGAGTAATATCTTCACCAGTTTATTCCCCAACGGAGTTCTTTTATCCTGCAGGTTTACTCTCACAATCATCTTCGTTCATCATCCCCAGCGGAAACGAAGAACTCAACTCTATTCTCCAACAGCTCCGGGATTTATTTTCCAAGACAAAAATACATTCATAAACATTTCACATTTCATACCTCCTATTTACATACATGATAAAGTGCATACGACACGATCTCATTTATTTTGAGAACATCATGCATTTCATACATCATGACATTGCATACAACTAATGTTTTGCCTTTTCAGAAAAAGGTCAATCAAAAGATGATTACCATCAACCTTTGCAATTCCAGATCAATACCTGTAACAAGCCAGGAAAATATCTGTGGACGACTGATTGTAGATCAATACCTGTAACAAGCTAGGAAAGTTATCTATATGAAGAGATTGAAGATCAATACCTGTAACAAGCCAGGAAGACCATCTTTCTTTCTCAGGTCAGAGATTAATACCTGAAACTAGCCAGGACAACTATCTCATTGGCCAACCTTTTCAAGTTCCAGATTAATACCTGTAACAAGCCAGGAAAATATCTGTGGACAATTGATTGTAGATCAATACCTGTAACAAGCCAGGAAAGTTATCTACATGAAGAGATTGAAGATTAATACCTGTAACAAGCCAGGAAGACCATCTTTCTTTCTTAGGTCAGAGATTAATACCTGAAACCAGCCAGGACAACTATCTCATCGGCCAACCTTTTCAAGTTCCAGATTAATACCTATAACAAGCCAGGAAAATATCTGTGGACGACTGATTGTAGATCAATACCTGTAACAAGCCAGGAAAGTTATCTACATGAAGAGATTGAAGATCAATACCTGTAACAAGCCAGGAAGACCATCTTTCTTTCTCAGGTTATACATTAATACCTGTAACCAGCCAGGACAAATATCTCATCGGCCGACCTTTTCAAGTTCCAGATTAATACCTGTAACAAGCCAGGAAAATTCTGTGGACGACTGATTGTAGGTTAATACCTGTAACAAGCCAGGAAAAATTATCTACACGAAGAGATTGAAAATTAATACCTGTAACAAGCCGGGAAAACTATTTTTCTTTCTCAGGTCAGAGATCAATACCTGAAACCAGCCAGGACAACTATCTACTCGACCAACTCAAACAATTCAACAACCACTTTTGGGTAGCATCTTTAAGCCCATCTCCAAATAGCTTTCTATCACATATCCAAATGGCATCTGTAAGCCCATTCCCGACGTCACAATGCTGATACTACACCATGCGAGTGCAAATTTCTGGGCACTCTAGTGTTTAATTATCTTCCACCTTCGGATCACGAAAGGCTCGAAAGCCAATCTATATCCTCAGGTTTAAGAAAATTGAACAGGGGCAACTGTTGTACCCCAAAATTTGCCCTCCCATATTCCTCAAAGATTTGTCAAGAATGATCTTCATAATGGTTCAAAATTGCTCAAGGGTTGTACAGTCAAATCACCTCCTAAGGCAGTCAATTCAAAATTAGGGTTTTGTGTTGCATCAAGGTCCTTACATCCAAATGGCCTCAAGTGATTCCAAATGTCTTAACATGTTCTTAAGTCCATCCATGTCAAATTTCAAGCCTTGCAGAGGAAGTTTGGTCAGTCAATTGCTCAAGAGGCACAAAAATCGACTATGCTAGGGCAAAAGTCAACTGTGTCCCAAATACAGTCAAACCTCAAGATTTTTTGTCAACATTCTCATTTTGAAGGATAATTCATCATTTGATCAAGGGTTGATCATGACTCATCAAGGATTGCTCAAAATTCATCAAGATTCAAAAGTTGCTAAATTAGGGTTTTGTAGGAAAAGTCAACTCAACTTTGACCAAGCATAACTTTCTCATACTTTATGATAAATGACCCATCCAAAGCTCATTTTGAAGAGGATGCAATTTAACACAATTCATATTCATACCCAAGATCAGAAAATGCACTCACAAGAAGTTACAAATTTGGACATTATAGGTCATTTTTGAAAGTCAACAAAAACACATTTTTTGCCAAAGCTTATAACTTGAGAATGGAAGATAAAATTGAGCTGAGACAAAAAGGGTTGATTATAGGACATCTCAAGGTTTCTAAAAAGTCCAAGAACACCTCCAAAAGTTCAAAATTGAGGAAGTTATGCATTGTTGAAGTTGGGCATTTTTCCAAAATTGCCAAAAGTCAACTATCCTCAAAACTCCAATTTTTGACAAAAGGGCCCACTTTTTTCCACTTGATTTAGTCTTGTCATGCCACACACGTGTCCCATACATAATTTCATGACCAAACATTTATTTTTCTATTTTATTTCATTTTTATTGATTTAATTCATTATTAATCAATATTAAATCAAATAAAATCCAAAAATTGATGTAAATGGATCTTTGTGATTTGTACAGCTTGCAATTATCATTATTCACTCAATCAAATCGTGCCAAGGCTCAAACATGCACAAAATCTCAGATTTAGCCATATTTGGAAAGCTTTTCAATGGTGATAAAATCAAATCTCAAAACCTTGAATGCACATGGATTAAAGCCCAACTCTTGACCTAATTCACTTCCAATATACATACACAAGCCACACAAACCTAATTCACGACCTAAGAACTGCTAAAACGGCAAAACCAAAAACTGAAAAAGCTTGGAAAAAGTGGAGATCAAAATCTTGGTTAAGGGACGATTCAATCAGAAATCTTCACATAACTCTCTTGCTAGCCATTCACTGAAGCTAAAGCAATCAAAAGCACGTCCAGAAACCATCAGAATCGCGCTGTAAGTATTCAAGAACATAGCCATGTGCACGATCTCACAACTCTGGATTCTTGTATCTTTTTGCCTAATTATTTGTATATTCATGCTTTTCGTTGCATTCTGAAACTTTTGGCATAATTGAATTGCATTTTTATAGCATGTACAGCCATGCCCGAAGCTAGGGTTTTGGTTCTTTGTTTTTAGGCGTTTTGATTTTAGGGAAAATTAGAACGAATCATGGGCATGGACGGAATCAGTGGAAGGAGACGATCATGTTGACGTTCTTAGAACTCGTTTCCATGGCCTAGGACGGATTTTGGAAGCAAGCCACGAATCTTCCTGCGGATAAAAATCCGCAGGTAATATAACCAGAGTTTGTGAAGAAGACGACTTCGCGTCCTCTTCCCATTGGTCAATTTGAAATCGCGCGCTTTTTTTTCCAGGCATAGTTAATGATTGTCCATATATTATTTGTTGTTTATTATTATTACAAAAGCAGCACAATGGTCCAGTGGTGGAGGTGCTAGTGGAAATCCCATTGGGACCTGGGTTCGAATCCCAGGTCCCCCAAAACCTTGTTTATTTTTCTCCTTCAGGTATTCATGTGCAGTTTGCAAAGGGAGGTCCACCATACACCTCAAATCTCAGTGCGCCAGATGGCTCCAAACCAAATCCAATGGCCAGAATGGGGTCCTCACCATGGTCTCAGGTCAGCGCACGCATAGTAAATCACAAAAGTCAAACGCAGGCTTGCAGCAAGTGGGCCTCAAAAACTGCTGATCAAACATCCTCTTTGGGCCCAAACCCCCTGAGTTTGCCTTTTTTTTATTTTCTTTCATTTTATTTATTTACTTGATTGATTTTTTATGCTTAATTAACAACTAACTAAAATAATTAATATTTTCCTAATAAAATCAGAAAACAAAAAATTATAATATTTTTATTTATTAAAATTAATTTCACTATTTCATTATTTTTGTAAATAAATAACTTAATTAATTTAGTTTCTAATTAGGCATAATTTTAATATTTTTTGCAATAAATTAAAATTAATTAGAATATTAGGTTTTTAATATATTTAATCATTTTATTTTTTATTTCCTTAAACATTCAAAAACCCAAAAAAATATCTTTTTTCATTTAATTAATTAACTTAGGTTTAAATTCATTTAGTTCAAAATAACAAAAAAATCTCTTTCTTTCCCACAAAAAGGGTCAAAACCCTAAAAACTCTCCGATTCAATTTTTCTCGCGCGTATTATTTTTTATTCATATTCCATATAATTGTAATTGCTCCGAGGATGTAATAGTTTTAACTTAGGACCTTTTATCGCTTTTATTTACCTTTTCGCATTTACTTTTTCAAGGGTTTATTTTTGGCGATGTAAATACCCGACGCCTTGTAATAGCTTAGTTTTATTTTCCGCAACCATTAAACTGCTAGATGTATGAATAATAGGATATGCATGACAAGATTTATCTTAACTTAAAATCAACCGTAGCTCACCATAACATGTACAAAGATAATATGAAATTGACACATTTGCACATGCCACTCCTAGGGTACGCCTCACTTGGTTTCCTCGAACATGGTCATTGAGTATAGGATGTTTTAGAGGTCGCCCTCTTGTCCAAAGATCATAAGTTGCCTCGAAACGGTTGCCTCGGATAAAATGATCTAAGACATTAGGGTTACCGCTAAGGCGTCCTAACATTGCTTTAGTGACCACATGTCCCTTAATCGAATTGACCCGAAAACTCCAACGACGGTGCTACTTACTCCTCAATAGTGGGATAGCACTGTCTAAAGGACATTTGCACAGTTTAATTCCCTTTTTAGTAGGTAGAGGTTCTTAGGTACTTGCTCTTTCAAAACAAAACAAATTTTTCGCACTTACACTTTTCAAACAAAGTTTTCAAAAACACTTCATACAATCTTGAGGACAGAAACAAGAGTTAAATCGAAGTTTTCAAACAAAACTCTTTTCAAAACCCATGAACACAAGAAAAGAAAAACTTTTTGAAAACATAGTGAGCAAGTACCTAAGAGCCCGTGGATAACCACAGATAGAAAGGGTGCTAACACCTTCCCTTTCTATAATCTACCTCCCGAACCCGAGAAACATCTCGAAAAGGAATTTTTCTGTGCTTTTGTCCTTTCCTTATTGAATAAAATAAAAGACGGTGGAGACTCTTGCTTACCACGACATTTTGCAAAAACAGACGCAAATGCGAACCAGCATTCCAAAACAGTCAGTTCTATTTCCACCAATCACACCATTGCTAGGGCTTTTATGTTTTTTTAGGGTTTCTTGATGCAGGAAAAATTAGGCCTTGAATCAGGTACCATGAAGCTCGTGAGGATGAGACGAGTTGATTGGTACCATTACCTTTCATTTATCTTGCATGTACAACATTTTTGAAATATGCAGGGTTATACCTACAGTGGATGTCTGTAGGTAAAAGTCTCTTTTTCTAAAACGACGGCTGCAACGAAGAAGAAGATATGTGTCAGCCAGCCATTCGTCCATTTTAAATCTCGCGCATTTTTTTGTTCAATTAACCACGTTTTATATATTATGTTTTATGCTTGAATTAATAACAAAAAAATGCAGATGTCTCAGTGGTAAAGGCGCTTGGTATTGGGTGGAAGGACCTGGGTTCGACCCCAGGTCTCAACAAATTTTCTTTATTTTCCTTTCTATCAGCAGATCCAGTGCCTCACAATTTCAAGAGCCTTCCATACAACCTCAACATCCGGCCATTGGATTCTCAGCTAGCCAGATCCCACGCCTCTCCAATGAAGGACCATGGTGTACCACAAAGTCAACACCATACAGGATCAAGCATGGTCAACCTGGGCTTAGCTTGTTGGGCCAGAAATTCAGATGGGCACCCCCAGACTTACTAACAATATACAGGCCCAATTTTATTTCTTTCTTATTTTTATTTCCTTATTTAATTATTTTGCTTAATTATTTTTTCACAAAATTAATCACTTTTTTTATTAAATCATAAAATCAAGAATTCACAAAATTAGAATTAGGTTTTTATTAAATTTAATTTTTAATTAATTAGCTTAATGTAATTTAGGGCAATTTAATTCTTCTTTTCACAATTAAAAACAATTAGAAAATTAGGTTTAAATTCTTGATTTAATTATTTTCTTTTTCCAAATAAAAACACAAAAAATAGGTTAACTTAATTATTTTTCTTAATTAAAGTTAATTAGTAATTAGGCTCTTTTTTTTAATTCAATTATTCCTTATTTTCTCAAAATAACAAAAACGACAAATTTTTTTCTTTAATCAATTGCAAGTAGGATTAGTCAAAAGGTTAAAACCCTAATTGCCTCGCATTTAACTTACCACGTGCATTTAATTCTTTTATTATTTTTGTAATTGTTCAGGGTTTGTAATAGTTAACTTAGGGTTTTTATTTACTGTTTAAATTCCCTATTTTTGATTATGTAATTAATCCCCCTCCCCGAAGCCTTATAATAGCTAGGTTTATTTTCTCGTATTTTTCATTCCTGCAAATATTTAACTGTTTAGATGTATGGCTAATAGGATTGTATGGCGAGAATGCATGACAAAATTAAAATGGTTAGAAAACCCTAATGTGCAAAGATAATAAACTGAAAATAAATCACTCTCACATATTCACTCTTAGGGTATACTCTCACTTCGGTTGCCTTCGGTAAACGATCATTAAGCATAGGATGTCTTAGTGGTTGCCCTCCCGTCTAAAAAGATCAAATGTCCCATTCGAATGTTGCCTTGAAAAATATCTTAAGACTCTAGGGTTCCTACTAAGGTGTCTTAATATTGCTTTAGTGACCGTACATCCCTTTCGAATTGACCCTTACAAATTCCAACGACGGTGCTGCCTATTTCTCAATAGTAGGATAGCGCTTTCTAAAGGAAACAAGAATAGAAACGATATTTTTTCGAGTAGGTAGATGCTAGTAGGTACTTGCTCAAATCAAAACTTTTCACACTTACACTTTTCAAACAAATTTTCAAAACAAACTTCGTCACACCCTTGAGGACTGATACAAGGGTTATCACGAAGTAAAACATTTTTCAAAAACAAAGCACACAAACACAAGCAATTTAAAAATGAGAAAGTACCTAAGAGCCCCTGGAAAACAATGGATAGAAAGGGTGCTAACACCTTCCCTTTCTATAATCTAGCCCCCATACTCAAAATCTCGAAAAAGGATTTTTTCTGTACTTTTTTCCTTTCCGGTTGGATGAAATAAAAGTCGGTGGCGACTCTTGCTTACCGTGATATTTTGCAAACACAAAATGCAAAATGCAAACCAGTATTAAACAGTCGGTTCTGCCACCGTATCACAAATGTCTACAATTACTGCGAAGCATGGAACTGACCAAATAGCAATTAATTTCATATTCCCCAATAAGTCGTTGTGAAGCCTGGAATACGACCGAATAACAGTCAGCCTTATTATCCTCAGCAAGTCGTTGTGAAGCCTGGATCCCGACCAGATAACAACTCGCTTTCGTCTCTCCAATCAAGAGATAACTCCCTAGTAGAGTAATGGACAACCGAAGCTCCTAGACTCTATTCCCCTAAAACATTCCCCAGTGGACTCCTCCTCAGACAAGAGGAACAGGAATCCCCATAAAGAGACCTCTTATGAAGTCAATATCTACTCTGGATGGCATCTTTAAGCCCATCTCCGACGACTCTCAGTCATCTTCTCCAACTGGAATCTGTAAGCCCATTCTCGACATCATCAACCATCAGTATTACTTAATGCGAGTGCAAATTTCTAGGCACTCTAGTGTTCAATCATCTTCCACCTTCTGATCACGAAAGACAGACAAGCAAATCTACATCTTCAGGTCTAAGAAGATTGAACAGGGGGAACTATTGTACCCCAAAATTTTCCCTCTCATTTTTCGCAAGACATATTCCTAGAGGTCCTCAATTGCTCAAGGTTGACCAAGAATTGACCAGACAAATTCTCCTCCTAAGGCAATGAACCTCTAACTAGGGTTTCAATTTTCATAAAGATGTATGAGCTCCAATGGTGTCAAATGTTTTCCATGATCGTAATATGTCCTCAATATTATCCATGCCAAATTTCATGCCTTGCACAATAAGTTTGCTCAGTCAATTGCTCAAATGCTTGAAAATCAACTGTGCTAGGTCAAAAGTCAAATGTGGCCTATATACAGTCAAACTTCAAGATTTTTGGTCAACATAAACATTTTTAAGTGATAACCATCATTTTATCAAGGGTTGATCATGATTCCTCAAGAAATGCTCCTAATTCATCAGAAGTCAAAAATTGCTAATTAGGTTTTCTATAGGAAAAGTCAACCAAATTTTGACCAGACATAACTCTCACACACTTCATCCATTTTTCCCCAACCAAAGCTCATTTTGAAGAAAATTCAATTCCATACAACTTCTCTTCAGACCTAAAGTCCAAGAAATGCACCATTTGAAAGATATAAGTTCATACATTACAGGTCATTTTTAGAAAGTCAATAAAAGGCACTTTTTTCCAAGACCTTTTAGATCAAGATAACCTCTTCAAATGAAAAATTGATCAAAATAGGGATTGACATAGACATCTTGGGATTTCCAAAAAGTCAAAGATCATCATCATGAGATAAAAATTGAGCAAGTTATGGCTTTCCCAGGTTGGGAAGATTTGGGAAATTTCAAGAAATGTGCATTGAGCAAATTTGAGCTTTTAAGGCTATGGCTCATTTTCTTGGACTTCAAACATCTTCCTAAGATTATAGAGGACCCCTAAAACAATTTTTACATAGTCTTGATTTTATTTGAATTTTATATTAATTTTATTTAATTAAAAATCAAATAAATCTAAATTATTGCAAAATATATGGGCCATTATCATTTGGGCTTAGTTTGATGCATGGAAAGGCCCCAAATTTCGTGTGCAGCAAGACCAACATTTATACATTCATGCAAATTTGAAAAATGGACAAAATCGAATGCTTTTGGTCAATGTTACAACTTTGCATTCATGGTTTTGAAACCACATAATCATGGTGGTTATTGCCTTTGTTTCTTTGTCTCCTCACTACTCTCTATATAAACAAGCCATTAGTCAGCTCCAACGACGCACACAGAGCCTGGGGAACTTCTGAAAGTTTTGCAAAAAAACACCAAATTGGTCAAATTCAAATTTTAGTCTCCAGCCCGTTTTAGTCCTAAACAAGGATCCTAATCCACTCATGGAGATCCCTGAAGCTTTTCTAACTATTATCAGGCCTTGAAATACAACACAACGCTTCCTACAAGTCACTGTTTGCCATACTTTTCTTAACTTCGTGTTCTTATATTCTTGTGTTATTAATCATTTTTTAATTACATATTTGTGTTTGTATGGATGCATAGAAGGCTTTTGAATTTTCCAATTGAAGCTTAGGTACAAGAATGGCATTCCACCATTTTTAGGGTTCGAACCTCTAAATTGGGATTTTTCACAATGGCCAAAATTAGCCCAAACTAAGGACACCATCTTGCTCAGGAGGATGAGGCCAATTGACCCATGGCCTCATATGTAATTTATATTGCGTATCTTGAATGTTACAGGATGCAGGTGCTATAGTAACAGGCAAAAAACGGTTACTATAGGTTTCCAGGTCTAATACAATGGAGGGAGGAAGAAGACAATGTGTGACACCCCTCATTGGACAGTTTGAACCTGCGCGCGTTTTCTTTTTATTTTTAATAATTGCTGGAAATTTTAAATTATATTATTATTGTTTGATATGTATAAACGAATGGATAGTTGGCTCAGTTGGCAAAGCACGCTTGTGTGAAGGGAGAGGACCTGGGTTCGAATCCCAGGTCTAACGTTTTCCATTTTCATGATATTTCATACAAAATCCAGTAGTCCACATGGCCAGAAGAGTATCCTGCACCATCAGATCACAATCAAGTTGGAATCCAAGAGCCTTTAAAGGAGATCCACAATGCACCCACAAGGCCAGTCCTCACTGGATCTAATAACGCAATCTGGGCTTCAAAACTTGGGCCTGACGTTTTAGCAACAACACCCCCTTATTTTTTCTTTGAGCTTCCGAGCCCATTTAAACATTTTTATTTATTATTTATTTTGTTTTCCATTTTTATCTAATTAACTAAATAATCTAAAAACTCACCAAAAAAATTAGGCATAGACTTTTAACTTCTTTAATTAATTAATTAAATTTTAACTATTTTCTTAATTTAAAATGAACTAGAACTTAGAATTTAATTTAATCATTTTATTTTCTTAACAAAAATTTAAAATTTTTTTAGGATAGTTTATAATAATTTTTAATTAATAATTTTCTCTTTATTTTAATTAATTAATTAGATTTAATTTATGTTTCAATATTTTCTTAAACAAAAATACAAAAAAAAATATATTAGGATTAGTTTTCTTTTATAACCTAGAATAATTTAGAGCCAAGACCTCCTCAAAAGCCTGAAAATCCATATTATCCCAAAACAGCTGGGCTTTGTCTATCAGAAACTTAGCTAGAAAACCCTTGACTCTGCTTCTAGTTTCCCAATTGGATACCACGCCGGCCCGTTTCAGGTGTAAAGCTGAGACAATGACTTCTGGCTTAGGAACTTCTTCTAGACCCGTGAAGGGTACCTGTTTAAGAATAGGTATATCCAATAGCTGAGAGAATTATTCCAAGGTAGGCACCAACTGATAGTTTAGAAAGGTGAAGCAGTGGTGCTTAGGATCAAAGAACTGAAAGAGTACACTCATCATCTTTTCATCAAAGTTTGAAGTAACCAGGTTGAGAAGTTGACCATGTCTCTTAGTGAACACAGAAGTTTCAGAAACCCTCGATGATAGCTCTTTGAGTTGGGAAGGTATCTTCATAAAGATGATTCTGATAGTGTTTCTACGAACGGGAGCCATGATCTGCAAAATAGAACAAAGATAAATTCCCTTGGTCTTTGAAATGGTTAGTGAAATAAGCATGGATGCCATGTTATGATGCATGATGTCATGGTAAAACACATGTATAGCAAAAACAAGTATAGCAAGCACAGTCAAATCACACAAAGTCCTTAGGTTTAAGGCTTGCATGAGGTCAAAGATAGTACCCTCTTGAAGTTTAGTTGGTTCAAACATGTCCTAAAAAGTAACTGGGTTCTAGAGATTCTCAATATCACTGAACATCCTTTATCGGTCATTGTTTCAGCTCTCAATCTTTTCTTGCAGTCAAAATATCCCGAAAGTATGATCTCAATGAGTGTAGCATCGAGTATTAACCAGTTCTCAGCTCTACACCAAGGCCGACTGTAGCGGTAGAAATATTCAAGACTAAGCCATTGGATTGACTAGACTTTATACAAATCAAAATAAAAATCGCCACCGCGCTTTATTGTTTCCAAAGGAAATGGGAAAAGAGCGAATAACCCAAAAAAGGGGGGAAAGATTCAAGGTAAGGGGGTTGGTTATGCAAAGGGAAGGTATTAGCACCCTAAACATCTACGGTACTCCGCAGGAACCTCTTTGAAAAATCTATATATTTTGGCTATAAAAATGTGTTGTATATAAAATGGATGGTGGAGGTGAGAAAAGAAATATTTTTATAATTTTTGCACCCGCCGTGGTTGCTAACCTTTAGTGCCTACGTACCACCTTTCGTGCAATAGGGGATCAGGGTACACGTAGTTCCTCTTTTAAAAATTTGAAACACAAATGTGTTGGTTAATTTTATGAGATAAGACATCATCGTCATTGTCCGTGTGGAAAACATACTTACTACCCACAATCATGAGAAAGGATAATTTGCATCATCTCAAAGTGGAGGATATGGCTTGGATTTTAAAATCAACAATGGCTCACTCAACACCAAAGTGGAAAATATCTCTCTTTACTACATATTGTAGAAGTATAGTTGTTTGCATCACTACAAGGATTAACAAGAGTCTAATCTTTTAAGAAAAGTTTTAAAATAAAAAGCCAAAGTGGCAAAAATGGTTTGAAATGAGATTGATTGACTTTTAGTCTTCTCACAAAAAAATGTCAAGGTATTATTAAATTGATTAAAATTTATTTATGAAAATGTTTTGAAAATGCATCGACCTAAATCCAAGTTTATTATGAAATTATTTCAATTTTAGAAATAAGAGTTTTAAAAAAGGAGGGAGAAGATTTTTTTGAAATTAAAGAAGATGGGAGGAGATGAAGAGATTATCCTAAGGCATAAGGTAAAAGCTAGGGATAAGAACCATATAACCAATAATAAGCCAATAATTGACATTATGATTCAATATAGAATTCCCATTCTTCGGATTGAAACCAAGCAAGCAAAGATACTAGACCTCTTGAGAGAACCAAACTTCAAGTGTATTAAGTCTTCACAAAAATTGGGCAGAGTAACGGCTGTATACGGGTGAATTCAAGATTACAAACAAAGTATGTAATCACAATAACCTGCACACAAAACAAACGAACAACCCAATATCTTGAGGTAAACCTCAAGAACTCCAGACAAAATATCAAATAAAGTCACAAAGTCTCCAAGATAGGCCAAGGTCTCTAATCCTAAGTCCAAGAAGTCCAATACTCCATAATGCCGAGGATAGTAACCAAATAGTCCAAGTATCATTAAAGATTTTTATGGTTCATGTTGATTATTAGGTGTCTTTAAAAGGAAAAGAAAAGCTCAAGTGAGCAAAATAAAAATGACATAAAAGTAAATGCTCAAGTGAGCAAAATAAAAAATGGCATGAAATATAAATGCTTAAATTAAATGGTACATAAAGCATAAAAAATAAAAGCATAAAGTAAAGTCAATTGTTAGAAATTAGTGGTTAGTTGGATGACCATCTTGAAACTTGCATTTGGAACTCATTAGAGTATTGGTAGAACCAAAGCCTCCACAAAACAAGTTTCATTTTCTTTTTGTCAAGTATATCATCCACTTTGGAATCCTCAAAAGTAACATTTAATGATCAACGATGTTTAAGTGATCCGCGTTGACCATAAGTGTTGTAGATCCATTAGAGGATTGGTAGAACCAAAGCCTCCACATAATGAATCTCAAGGTTATTGGATCAAAGAGATCAAATTAACATACTTGGGCTTGCAATCGTAAGTTTGGGCCACGAATGATCATTTATTCGAATCGGGACAAAATTTAGTGCTATGTTAAGCAATCGTAAGTGGACTTATGTAGATGTCGCACCTATTTTGAGGTCGGTCAATAGCAATCTATGTACTTCATGTTTGGATAAATAATATGGAGATCACCATCCCTTAACATTTAGCACAATTAAAAAAGAAAGGGATAAGATAAAGAGGGAGGGGAATGATAACCTAATTTGGATCACCATTTCAAAATTCTTTCATCTTTAAATTCAACCACTCCTCTAGATGGATTAAAGCACTAAACATATCATTAATCCAAAGCACCAAAAATGAATTAAATAATTCACTCTTTGATAGATTTGAATTGATGAACATTTATCCAACTTCATCTACATCACAAAGTCCATTGAGTTTAAAGACAAATTGGACATTTAAAATTGTAATCCAAATTATCCATCAAAGAGAGTGAGCAGAAAAATATTTGAGTCGAAACAGCCCCAAAATAAGGCAGAAAAAGCATTTTTGGCACTATTATAATCGATTGTGCTTCGACAGCAACCTATTACATCAATGCAGTTTTTTTCAAATCAATTTTCTGTTACAATTGATTGCAATGTTGCAACAATTGATTGCAACCTGTTAAAATCAGTCAAAAACAACATCTCAAGGGTCAAATTCTTGTTCCAACTTTTCATCAAACACCTTATGATCATGGATCCAATTGAGCATGAAAATTCCATCAAATTATGAGAAAATAGCACTAGTGGAATCATAAAACAGTGCTTAATGAATCAAAACCAGAAATCCACAAGAGATCACATTGTGAAAGATGATGATCCAACTTACCAAAGGTAGAATTAGAGAATTATCAAACAACTTCCAGAATTTGCTTCAATTCAACCACAAGAATCAATTACCAAAGCTTGGATGTAGAGAATTGATGAAGAAAAAGTGTTTGGATGAAGGTTTAGCTCAAAGATTAGTAAGCTTCAATGCAAAGCTTACTAACTTTTTGAAAATGGAGCTTTGAGTGAACTTGGTAGATAGAGAGAATTGAGAGATTTTTTAGCAAAATGAGTTTGGCTATCAAAAGCTTGTGATTTGAATGAAATGAGGTCTCTATTTATATAGTTTAAGGATTGGGATTAGTGGTAACTTGGTAATTAATTCTTGGAGCCAAAATTGAATTAATGATATAATTTTCAAATTATGCAGAAAAATTGGAGCCAAAAAGATGACAGTTTTGAAATTGCTGGCTTTTTTTCAAAAATCACGTGTATTTTGGTGCTATGTGTCGATACATGGGTTGTATGCGTCGACACATCCTAGTTGTATAACACAACATGTGTCGATACATGCCTCTATGTGTCAATACATACTGCTATTTCAACACATTACAAAATCAAACAATCTGCATGAGTTGACACATAACACGTATGTGTCGACACATGCTAGTTATACAAATAGGATGAGTCGATACATAACATGCCTGTGTCGACACATGCTAGTTATACACAACAGGATGAGTCGATACATAACATGCATGTGTCGACACATGCTAGTTATACACAACATGATGAGTCGATACATACCTTTATGGGTCGATGAAGGCTGTCTTTCGCCACAATACAGAATTGATTGCTTTGCATGAGTTTAACACAAGCCTCTATGGATCAATACAAGCTGCCTTTCGGCACAATACAAAATTGATTTCTTTGCATGAGTTCGACACAAGCCTCTACGGATCAATACAAGCTACCTTTCGACACAATACAAAGCTGATTGCTTTGCATGAGTTCGACACAAGCCTTTATGGATTGATACAAGCTGCCTTTCGACACAATACATAATCCATCAATTTGCATGAGTTCGACACAAGCCTTTATGGATTGATACAAGCTTCCTTTCGACACAATATAGAATTGATTTCTTTGCATGAGTTCGACACGAGCCTTTATGGATTGATACAAGCTGCCTCTCGACACAATACAAAATCCATCAATTCAGAAAACCTTATTTGTTGGATGCTTCGACTTGGTACCTACAAAACACAATTTTGCTAAGACAAGGACAAATATTTTTTGTATTTTAGTTAGAGGTTAATTAACAACACATATACAAAATACAAAACCAAGGTGCTTGGAAATTCCTCAAGAGTAAACTTAAAGATAGGAGATAGAAAAAAGATGAACAACCAACCCTCATGTGATCTTGTTATGATCGAGTTGACATGATATGATAGGGGAATCTTAGGGGCAAAAATTGTGGTACAACAGCTGCCCTTATTTAAGTGTCTTCTATCCGGAGATACGAAGGTTAAAAATCTTCGTGTCGACGCGATTGAAGATACTTAAATATAAAACAAGCCCTATTTTTGTCTCTAAGATGCCATGCAATGCTTATGATTATGAATGCATATGAGCAGAGCAAAAGAGACGCAAAGTATCACTGGGGATGCCACAAAAATGAAGAAACAAAGGAGCAACCCCACCAGGAAAATAAATCACTGGTGGACCAAAATAATTGAATCAGAGAGGAGGATAACAAGCATTGACGTTCACTGCCGATGTCTACCAATGTTCACTAAAGGTAGAAAGAAAATATCATACCACCTCCGTTCACCGACGATGAACTATCAACGTTCACTGATGATAGCAAAAAGATAAGAAACACCAAAGTTCACTGCCGATGTACTACCCACGTTCACTGAAGGTAGATTCGAATATCATACCACCGCCGTTCACTGACGATGAACTATCAATGTTCACTGATGATAGAAAAAAGATAAGAAACACCGACGTTCACTGCTGATGAACTACCAACATTCACTGAAGGTAGATTTGTATCATACCACCGCCATTCACTGACGATGAACTATCAACGTTCACTGATGATAGCAAAAAGATAAGAAACACCGACGTTCACTGCCGATGTACTACCAACATTCACTGAAGGTAGATTTGAATATTATACCACCACCGTTCACTGACGATGAACTATCAACATTCACTGATGATATCAAAAAGATAAGAAACACCAACGTTCACTACCGATGTACTACCAATGTTCACTGAAGGTAGATTTGAATATCATACCACCGTCGTTCACTGATGATGAACTATCAACATTCACTGATGATAGCAAAAAGATAAGAAACACCGATGTTCACTGCCGATGTACTACCAACGTTCACTGAAGGTAGATTTGAATATCATACCACCGCCGTCCACTGACGATGAACTATCAACGTTCACTGATGATAGCTAAAAGATAAGAAACACCAACGTTCACTGCCGATGTACTACCAACGTTCACTGAAGGTAGATTTGAATATCATATCAAGTTTTCCCCAAAATATTGGTGTTTCACCTAGAACGGGTCTCAACTTCTTCTTTAACCAAGGCACTCTTCCTGGAAAGGGTAATATGTAAGCTTATCTCAAATAAAGAGACTTCCACTCATTGTCAAGGGGAATTGCAAAGAGAAATGAATTTCTGGGGATAGAAATATGGCTTCCTGGGGAAAAAGATATGACTTCCTGGGGATAGAAATATGGCTTCCTGGGGAAAAAGATATGGCTTCCTGGGGAAAGAGATATGACTTCCTGGGGAAAGAGATATGACTTCCTGGGGAAAGAGATATGGCTTCCTGGGGAAATGCCACGTTATTCCTTCTGAAGAGATACAGTCTTCTCGTGCAAAATAAATGCACAAACCAAAACTCAAAGTTCTCAGAAATCCAAAGTGAATAACATCGTCATGCAACCACGAATCCAATTAGAAACAAACTGGTGTAAAACGGCCAACGAAGATGCATCCTTTGAGAAATAAACTCAAGAGGGAAAACCAAATCCATCTAAGCAAGGAGTGCTGCAGAAAGGTTAGAACACAATGTCAATAAAAAATGATTTGTAGCAATGCATGATGCATGTATGAATGTATGAGTGATATCGTGCATATGCTGGTAAAAGGATACATAATCAGTACAAACAAACAAAACCGCCTCAGGAACCAATAGTATTGGGCTAAACTTCAACCAGAAAGATCAATCCAAGAAAGGTAAAGGCAACTACGGAAACCAAACCTATTGCCTGTCCTAACTTCACTGAGGAGAAACATAATCCGGATGTAGCTAAATCAAACAGATACTGGGATAGAGCATATTTCTTCCGGTTTCATCGGAGAAATCAGTTTTTCAAGAGCAACATACCTACTGGAGGTTGCAAGACCAGCCTCAAATAAAGCAGACTGACGCCGAGACAATCAAACTCACTGGGGAATTCAAACCCACTTTGAAGGAGGAAAAACATACAGACTTCACTAAGGGAGACAATGCTTCATCATTGAGACATCTACTGGGGACTTCATGCTGACTTCAATGGGGAGGTCAAAACCACATAATCGAGAGGAAACCAAGATACGTTCTTCACTGGGGAAACCTGGAGATACGTTCTTCACTGGGGAAACCTGGAGATACGTTCTTCACTGGTAATTATTGCACCAACTTCTTTGGGGAGAAAGGACTTCTATCAAATAAACGAGGCCTTCACTGGAGAATATTGGATTGAGTCTTCATATCATACAAACCTATTCCAACAAAAGATGCCCTGGTATAATCTTCCTGGGAAATCAAGAAGTCAATACTAATGCCAATACTGCAAAAAGAGCGATATTTTAGCACACCAAGGGAATAAAACCTTTCATCATATGAGGGAAAACTTCGCTGGGGAATCTGGGACGGAGGCTTCTGACCATGCAAACCCAAAATCAAAAGCGAACCAAGACTTGGCCGGGGATAATGGGATCACAAACCTAATACTGTATCTTGCACCCACTGGTATCGTCTTTAACTATCTGAGAAACACACAAAGATTGCGCACATACCAACAAGATGACCTAAGAAAAACCTTCATGAAGGAAGTAAATCTCCTTAAAACAACCGGAGTTTGTTCATTCCTGGGATCGCCATTTTTGTTGTCATTGTTTCATCATAAATCCCAAAGTAAATTGAATTGTGAAGATATCCCCTTTTTTTTGAAAAGTCAATTTTGCTTTTTAATCTTTTTGCTTTAAAAATTATTATCAGTAATAAATGGAGTCTTTGCAAGCTAAATAAAAATAAGAACACAAAGAATTAGGCAAAAGATCGAATTTCATTAATAGAATGGTAGTCTACGAATGGCGAAACTCCATGGATGATTACAAAGTTTGGGAAATGGTAATATATAATGGAAAAGATACATTGAGATACAATGACCACCATCCCCCCTAACAACTTTTGAAATCCTGAGCAGCAACTTTTGTTGAAGTATGGTGAGGATCCGAAAAGATTGTTGCTTCAACGATCAAGTCTTATCTGACGTAGTTACTTGCCAAGAAAAATCCCTAACTTTTGCCTAAGCTTCCCTTGCGGGTTTTCAACTTAGCGGGAAAATTATTCTGTTTTTGTCTCTAATTTTTGCCTAGACCACCCTTTCGGGTTTTCAGCCTACCGAGACGCTCGTTTTTGCCTAAGCCGCCCTTTCGGGTTTTCAACTTAGCAAGCTGTTCTTTTATTTCTTTAGGCAAAGTATTTCTTGACTGCATCAGCATTCATGGGACGTGGGAACTCCTCTCCATCCATAGTTTCAAGAATTAATGCACCACCAGAGAAGGCTTTCTTGACAACATACGGGCCTTCAAAATTGGGAGTCCACTTGCCCCTAGAATCAGTGTTAAAAGACATGATCTTCCTGAGCACGAGGTCGCCTTCTCCGAATTCATGAGGTTTGACCTTTTTATCAAATGCTTTCTTCATTCTTTTCTAATATAACTGCCCATGACATAAAGCTGTCATTCTCTTCTCTTCAATCAAATTCAATTAGTCAAACCTGTTCTGGACCCATTCAACTTCTGTCAACTTGGCTTGCATTATTACACGCAACAAGGGAATCTCTACCTCAACAGGGAGTACAGCTTCCATTCCATATACCAGGGAGAACGAGGTTTCTCCTGTTGAAGTACATACAGATGTTCGATACCCATGCAGAGCAAAAGGGAGCATTTCATGCCAATCCTTATAAGTAACAACCATTTTCTGGATAATTCTTTTGATATTCTTATTAGCAGCTTCAACGGCCTCATTCATCTTTGGCCTGTATGGAGACAAATTGTGATGGACAATCTTGAATTCTTCATACAGTTCTGTCATCATCTAGTTGTTCAAATTCGAGCCATTATCAGTGATGATTCTACTCGGCACACCATACCGACATATAAGATTGTTTTTGATGAAACGCACTACCACCTGTTTGGTAACATTGGCATAAGAAGCAACCTCTACCCATTTGGTAAAGTAGTCAATTTCTACCAAGATGAAACAGTGTCCATTCGAAGGTTTGGGTTCTATCATCCTGATCATGTCTATACCCCACATAGAGAAAGGCCACGGGGAGGAAATCACATTGAGAAGTGTCGGAGGCACATGGACCTTGTCTGCATAAATTTGGCATTTATGGCACTTCTTTGCAAATTTGTAACAATCAGATTCCATTGTCAACCAATAGTAACCTTCCCTTAGCATCTTTTTAGCCATCGAATGCCCATTAGCATGAGTGCCAAATGAACCTTCATGAATCTCATGCATCAACATGCCTGCTTCGTGTCTATCCACGCATCTGAGCAAGACCATGTCATGATTTCTCTTGTATAACACATTTTCACTGAGGAAGAAACTGCTTGCCAATCTTCTCAGTGTCTTTCTATCTTTCCTCGACGCACCAATCGGGTATTCCTGAGTCTGAAGAAAATGCTGGATGTCATAATACCAAGGTTTTTCATCTGCTACCTCATCTGTTGTAAACACATGAACGGGCCTATCCAGCCGTCGAACTGTAATACGGGGTATATCATTCCAAGTATTCACTTGGTACATGGAAGCCAGAGTTTCCAGAGCATCCGCCATTTGATTTTCATCTCTAGGAATGTGATGGAATTCAACTTTATTGAAGAAGGATAGTAATCTTCTAGCATACTCTTTGTAAGGGATCAAGCTAGGGTGACGAGTATCCCATTCACCTTTAATCTTATTTATTACCAAAGCTGAATCACCATACACATCTAGAATTTTGATTCTGAGATCAATAGCTTCTTCGAGACCCATGATGCAAGCCTCATATTCCGCCATATTATTAGTGCAATAAAATGTTATCCTTGTAGAAAAAGGAATGTGCGATCCATGAGGAGTGACGATCACAACACCAATTCCTTTACCATAAGCATTCACCGCTCCATCAAATATCATACTCCAACGAGTCTCAGGGTCGGGGCCTTCCTCAGGCAATGGTTCATCACAATCTTTCACTTTCAGGAACATCACATCCTCATCGGGGAATTCATATTCTGCAAACTGATGATCTTCCACCGGCTTGTGAGCAAGGTAATTTGCCAACACACTACTTTTGATAGCTTTTTGAGTGCGGTACTCAATATCATATTCAGATAACAACATCTGCCAGCAGGAAATTCTCCCAGTAAGAGCAGGCTTCTCAAAAATATACTTGATTGGATCCATTTTAGAGATCAACCAAGTGGTATGATTCAACATATACTGCCGCAAACGCTTTGCTGCCCACGCCAAAGCACAACACGTTTTTTCTAGCATGGAATAACGCGACTCACAATCAGTGAACTTTTTGCTGAGATAATAAATGGCGAACTATTTCTTCCCTGTTTCATCGTGTTGTCCCAGAATACAACCCATGGATTTATCTAACACTGTTAGATACATAATCAACGGTCTTCCTTCTACGGGAGGGAGCAAGATAGGAGGTTCAAGCAGATACTCTTTAATACTCTCAAATGCCCTTTGGCAGTCATCTGTCCACACACAACTTTGATCTTTCTTTAACAACTTAAAGATCGGTTCACACTTTGCAGTCATGTGGGAAATGAATCTGGAAATATAATTCAAACACCCGAGGAAACCCCTGACTTGCTTTTCGGTTCTTGGTACTGGCATTTCTTGAATTGCTTTGACTTTATCAGGGTCAACTTCAATTCCTTTTTGGATAATGATAAAACCCAACAATTTCCCCGATCTAACTCCGAAGGTGCATTTATTTGGATTCAAGCGGAGACGATACTTCCTCAAACGCTGAAACAACTTCAACAAATCTTTTATATGCCCTTCTTCAGTTTGGGATTTTGCAATCATATCATCAACATATACTTCAATTTCCTTGTGTACCAGATCATGGAATAGGGTTGTCATAGCCCTCTGGTACGTTGCACCAACGTTCTTCAACCCGAAGGGCATCACTCTGTAACCGAATGTTCCATAGGGTGTGATAAACGTTGTTTTTTCCATGTCCTCAGGTGCCATTCTTATTTGATTATACCCGGAAAATCTGTCCATGAACGAGAATAACTTGAATTTTGTGGTGCTGTCCACTAACATGTCAGTGTGAGGCAATGGAAAATCATCTTTTGGACTAGCTTTATTTAGATCTCTATAATCTACGCACATGCGGACTTTTCCGTCTTTTTTCGGTACTGGGACAATATTGGAAATCCATTGAGGATACACTGACGTTACAAGAAAACCAGCATTGATCTGCTTTAGGACCTCCTCTTTGATCTTTACTGCCATATCTGGGTGGGTTCTTCTGAACTTTTGTTTAACTGGCGAACACTCTGGCTTCAACGGTAAATGATGATCGACAATGTCAGTATCTAGACCATGCATATCTTGATAAGACCAAGCAAAAATATCCACATACTCTTTCAACAGCTCAATCATCCCACTTTTTATATCAGGATGCAACGATGCTCCAATCTTAATTTCCTTCGGATCTTTTTTTGAACCCACATTAATCACTTCCAAAGGCTCCTTATATGGCTGAATGGTATTTTCCTCGTGCTCAAGGAACCGTGAGACCTCTTCTGGAATCTTATCATAATCTTCTTCTTCGGCCCCAAACACAGGACATTCAAAGTTGGGAGAGGGTGCAGGGTCATTGTATTCAACAAGTTTTTTAATTAATATGCACATGTGATTTATGATTTCTTTTAGAAACTGACACATATAACAAGTGATCATGCAAATTAATTTTCAGTTATTATTTATTTTGAAAGGGTTTTTTATTTGATTACCATTTCCCAAGAAAAAGCAGAAAATAAAGACATATTTTTGGAAGCAAAGACAACTTTTATTAATGATCTTAAAAATCAAAGCAAACAGATAAGCCCATACAATACTTTCACCTTGGGCAGAGTGAAAGGTTTTCAAAAGAAAGAAACAGATTAACAAAACAAATTACTTTGAAATATGTATGCAAGAAGGAACATCAATGGTGACCCAATTCTGAACTCGGACTCCATGCGTCACATAATTCGGTACTTCCTGCTCTGCTTCATCCTCTTCAACAGCATTAATTCCAGAACCAATTGGATGGAGGTAGCCTCCGCTGCAGAAAACATCATGATAACTATTCACAGAAGACTTTGACTTCAAACCTTCGCCTTTTCCATTCTTCGAAGAGAAACCCAAACCAGTTCTATTTTTGTTCACGGGTGGATCCACAAGTTGTCCCCAAACTGCATTATGACCATTGTGCACAACCTGATGCGCGTCCTTCAGCGAAACCACAGAATTCTCATTCCTCCTTATGTTGTCAATGGATAGGGCTTGGAACTGGGTTCCAACAGCAGCCTCATCTGCTTCTACAATACTGAAAGAGGATAAATGGTATATCAACAACGCCTGCTCCCCATTTATGATCACTACCTTCCCTTCACGCACAAGTTTTAACTTCTGATGCAGAGTTGAAGTGACAGCCCCTGCTTCGTGTATCCATGGCCGTCCTAGCAAACAACTATGCACGGGAATAATGTCCATGACTTGGAAAGTTATTAAGAACAAGTGTGGTCCTATATAGATGGAAAGTCCACTTCACCAATGACAAATTTCCTCGACCCATCAAAAGCCTTCACAATGATGCCACTCGGGCGCATAGGTGCTCCTTGATACTTTAACTTCATGAGGGTACTCCTCGGTGTAACATTCAGCACGGATCCGTTATCAATTAGCACATTGGACAGCGAATCATTCTTGCAGTTCATAGATATGTGGAGGGCCAGGTTGTGATTCCTCCCTTCATCTGGTAACTCATCATCGCAGAAATTCAAATTGTTACATGATGTAATGTTTCCAATTACACTGCTGAATTGATCTAACGGCATATCATTCTCCACAAAAGCTTCGTCTAGTACTCTCATAAGTGATTCTCTATGAGAAGAGGAATTCATCAATAAATCTAGAATAGATATCTTGGAAGGAGTCTGCAATAGCTGATCTACAATTTTGTAGTCGCTCATCTTAATTATCTTCAAGATATCATCCACTTCTTTCTCTAATGTAGCTCCACTAGTCTCTCCTGTAGCCTTCTTAGGCTCATCGTTCTCGGCAATTTTCTTTCCAGCAACAACATCTCTTTGAACAACCGGTGCAAACACACGACCGCTACGGGTCACCCTGCTATTATCATCTAAATTTCCAACATCTGGCATTGGCTGGATGGGAATCTCAACCCCATCTTCTAAGATTGTAGCATTGTATTTGTAAGGCACAACCTTGTCTGATTCATAGGGAACAGGACATGGCAAACTAATTACCAATGGGGTAACAGCTGGTTTGCTATGGTACTCCACCTCAAGATGAGTGGGTGTACCAAAACAAGGTACAATGACATTCACCCCTTCCTCAACACAATCAGCCATCAAAAAGTCATTTCCAGCAAACAAATCTTCGTCTGAAGAGAAATACTCATCTACGGAGGCATACTCTTCCTCTGACTCTTCTTCCATCAAACAAACTTCAACCATATCAATCTCATGATAATCATCTCTCTGACCTGTGATCTTGATAGTTCCATTGTCTAACAGCAACTGAACACCTTCCCTCACAATAGAACATCCTCGGGGGTTTTGACAACAAACTATGCAAGATCCATATTGGTGTTCCACGTGACCAGTAGTACGACAGAAGGTAGCATGCAACTGCACTAGATCCTCATTCAAATGATCCACATCAAAAATTCTGAATTCACCCGGACATCCAGAAACCATATTCACTTCCTCTTTATATTCCGCCCTAGGCCTGATTATATGGATTAAATCTTCATCCATCATCTCCTGTAAATCAGCCTTTATCTTCTCGCAACCTTGTATGTCTGTACTGCAAATAGCACAACCGACGTGGTCATGCGTATAATAACTGAATTCACAGAGGTCTGCGTGCATCTTCACCAAATCTCCTCTAACCAGATTAATGTCAAAAATTCGAAAGTCTCCTGGACAACCGGCCACCATATTTACAACATTCACTCCCCCGTGCTTGGGTAGAGGATTGTCTTTCACATTAGGCCCCACGTCTTTGAAAGATAAAATTCCAGACTTCACGAACCTTTGCACTTTAGTCCTCAAAGGATAACAATTCTCAACACTATGCCCTGGTGCTCCCTGATGAAAGGCACACGTCTGGTCTTCTTTGTAATACCAAGGCAATGGTGATGGTATGGCGGGAGGTGGTCGTGTTTGGACCAACTTCTTCTGAATCAATGCTGGTAGTAGCTCTGCATAGCTCATGGGAATAGGATTATAGTTCTCCCTTCTATGATTATACCCTTGATTCCCCTGTTGGGATGGTCTCTAATAAGCAACGATAGTGGGATCGACATTCATAACAGGAGTAACTAAGGCAACTTGCTGATGACGCTGATAATTCTTTCTAGGAGCGTTTACCCTTCTTTCTTGCATAACATCATATTTATCCCCCTCTTTCTTCTTTGTAAACCCATAAGCCGGATTTTTCACCCCTCCGGATCCTTCACCCTTTGTCAAACGGCCTTCTCTTACTGCCTCTTCTAGGCGGACACCCATTCCTACCATCTCTGTAAAATCACTTGGGGCACTTGCTACCATTCTTTCGTAGTAGAAAGCGCCTAGCGTCTTCAGAAAAATCTTAGTCATTTCTTTCTCTTCCATGGGAGGAATCACTTGTGCAGCCACTTCGCGCCATCTCTGCGCATACTCTTTGAACGATTCTCTGTCTTTCTGAACCATGGCCCTAAGCTGGTCACGGTCAGGCGCCATGTCCACATTATACTTGTATTGTTTAATGAATGCTTCTCCCAAATCATTAAAAGTGTGGATGTTGGCACTATCTAAACTCATGTACCATTTCAACGCTGCGCCGGTCAGACTATCCTGGAAAAAGTGAATCAACATACGCTGATCATCAATGTGGGTAGACATTTTTCTTACATGCATCACCAAATGAGCATGGGGGCAAGTGTTTCCCTTGTACTTCTCAAATTCCGGGACCTTGAACTTAGCAGGCACTTTAACATTCGGGACCAAACACAGATCATTCACATTCTGCCCAAATAACTCTTTTCCTCTAAGAGCCTTCATCTCTCTTTGAATTCTATCAAACTGCTCTTGGAAATCATCCGTTCTATCATAAAGACCCAAGTCTTCACTCGACGGAGGGAAAGGACGACACATATCTTTATTAACAAACGGAACCAAATTCACCGAATGAGGTGCAACAGGAACAGTATGCACCACATGAGGTGCAGGAGTAACAACATTTTGAACCACTGGAGCATCTTGAGGGCCAAGATTGAAACCTTCAGGTGCGAAATTCTCCGGCATTCCCCATGGATAACCCTGAGGCATACGGTTTTGAATAACAGCCGGAGTAACGGACACATGAACAGTAGGAACTTCAGCATTTGCCCTTGTTGGTTGAGGTTGAACACTCGATGGCTGATTCTGATCAACCACCAGAGCTTCCATCAGAGTAGTCAAGTTAGTCAAACCAGACTTCAAAGCGAAAACTTCTTCGCGCAGCTCGCAATTCTCCTGTTCTAAGTTGTCCATCTTCTTTTTGAAATTAGCCCGAGTGTTGTAGTGATGAGTCAGCTTGCTGAGTGAAATAAAGAAGCTGGGTAAGACACCTGAATATGCATAACAAATGCAAGAAATATGTGCAATATGATGCATGATATGCAATTCATATGATTATTTTTACTTTATCATTTAATATTTCAAGGGATTTATGGTTTATATTGCAAACATCCAAGTAATAAAGCTTTTGAAATACTGCAAATTTTCATTATAATAACTTCAAAATGGATTACGAGTTTTAATGATCCCAAGTACAAGGTGAAAATACAATCTAAAATCCTGAGAAGAGGAACTAATGGAGATCAATCTGTACGTTGGCGCTTCCCTGTAAGCTTGGAAATCTGAGCCCTCAATCTCTGGTTTTTCTTCCACATGTCTGATGGCAACCTCCTTCCAATCATCTGAAGCAGGAAGTGAGTAATCAACACCTGTTTGAGGCTTAGGAGAAAATAAATCCCCTTGCCTCTCCATAGACTCCACCGCTCGACTCTCAAGGATCTCGATCAAATCATCTTTCTCCTTCAGGTCTGCTCTGTAGGAACTCTCTAAAGTCTGGAACTTGTTCTTCCAAGCATCCCTTTCCTGTTGCATCCTAACCAAAGCAAGCTGCAGCTCCTCTAGATCATCTAATAAGTGAGGAGTGGTCTTCACAAACAAATCAGGCATAGGTGTCTCCCGAGTATACGACATCTTCAACTGAATGGCTCTCGATCGGACCCACTGAAGATATGGCTCCAAAGAAACAACACCTCTAGGTCCTAAATCCTTCCTACTCTTCTTATGAATGTGACGCCAGGCCTTCACAATCTGCTCCTTAGCTTCCCTGTGGTCTTCTCCTTCCTTCAGAAAGAAACTACTCAAATGAATACTATTCGATTTATCCCTCATCGGGTAACCAAGCTGTCGCCGTGCAAGAACAAGGTTATAGTTAATTCCTCCCTTTGTACCAAGAAGAGGCACATTGGGGAAACTATCACAACTGTCAATAATCTCCACATCCTGGTAAGCTCGATGATACCAATTAATATCCAAGTGAGTAAGTTCCATGATCTTAGGAGCCCAACGGGGTTCCTTCTTGACATCCCAAAAAGCATCAGACTGAGGCATATGAGAGATAAACCACTGGTACAACAAAGGCGTGCAACAGATAATCATTCATGATAGGAACTCCGAAGATGAACAGAGTAATAAGCATCACCCAACAGTGTAGGAACCGGGTTTCCAATCATGAAAACCTTGATAGTGTTAATGTCGACCTACTTGTCCACATTAGGAAATAAGAATAATCCATAGGCGAGTAAAGCAAAGATAGCCTCAAAAGCAACCGTACTCTTCATCCTGGCAAAGTAACGAGCTTTCTCTAATAAGAACTGAGTTGGTAATCCTCTAATCCCTCCTTTGGTAGTCTATGGGCTTCCACCTCAGACTTCCCCAGATGAATCAAAGCAGCAATCTCATGTGGTTTTGGCTCACCCTCCAAACCAGTAAAAGGAACACGATCGGTAACAGGTAAATGAAATAGATAGGAATACTCTTCCAATGTTGGCACCAACTGATAATCGGGAAAAGTAAAGCAGTGATACACCGGATCATAGAACTGAACCAAGGTTGAGAGAATACCCTCCTTCATCTTCAGCTTCATGAGAGGAATAATGGATCTATACTTCTTCCGAAAGTCTGTAGAACACTCGATCTCTGGGATTAGACTGATCAACTCATCTATCTTTGGATCCTTGAAACTGTATTTCCCGGTCTTTCTCTTTCCAGAATCCATGGTTTAAAAGTACCTAAGATATTCACAAATAACCAACCTTTAAATCCCTTGAAATATTGTTTTCTTCAAAAAATGGTTATGAGTGCATGGATGCATGATGCAATCACACACAAGATCACACATATAGGGTTCATAGGTTCAACGTCACGAGCATGAGGTCGAAGGTACTACCCATAAGGTATTGGTCTAAAAAGTTATCACCTGCCGAACAAGGTTCTATAGGTTCCCATAGTCTAATATTTCCTTCGGATATTACCAACTTCCCGATTAACTCGGTAATTAGTAATATTCTCAAGAAAGACTCGTCCGAGCATAGTATCGCGTGACAACTATTTCCGAATCACTCCGTCATAGCTTCCGCACTACACCTAAAAGGCCAAGATGGGTTAGGTAATCTACGGTCCTCAGCTTCAGTAGGCTCCCAGGTCGAAAGCAGTATGTCTTCCTGATTACTCGGTAAACGACACTACAGTCAAAGGAGCCTCCACTGAGTGGGGGATCTCATGCCTCTTTTTTTGGGATTACTCCCTCAAAGTTAAGATGACTATACCTCCCTTCCTATCTTAAAGTTTTCCCAAGTTCGGGTATAGGACTTATGAGTAATCACCAAGCACCCTGTAAACCAGGAAAATCCAGACAAACAAATATACAAAATATAACACATATACAGATATAAACAAAGATAGGCTCAACCCACATAGGGTTGGACCAGCAAGAGGTCAATCTTTCCCCAGTGAAGTCGCCATTTTTCTGTAGCGGTAGAAATGTTCAAGATTAAGCCATTGGATTGACTAGACTTTATACAAATAAAAATAAAAATCGCCACCGCGCTTTATTGTTTCCAAAGGAAATGGGAAAAGAGCGAATAACCCAAAAAAGGGGGGAAAGATTCAAGGTAAGGGGGTTGGTTATGCAAAGGGAAAGTATTAACACCCTAAACATCTACGGTACTCCGCAGGAACCTCTTTGAAAAATCTGTATATTTTGGCTATAAAAATGTGTTGTATATAAAATGGATGGTGGAGGTGAGAAAAGAAATATTTTTATAATTTTTGCACCCGTAGCGGTTGCGAACCTTTAGTGCCTATGTACCACCTTTCGTGCAATAGGGGATCAGGGTACACGTAGTTCCTCTTTTAAAAATTTTAAACACAAGTGTGTTGGTTAATTTTATGAGATAAGACATCATCGTCATTGTCCGTGTGGAAAACATACTTACTACCCACAATCATGAGAAAGGATAATTTGCATCATCTCAAAGTGGAGGATATGGCTTGGATTTTAAAATCAACAATGCCTCACTCAACACCCAAGTGGAAAATATCTTTCTTTACTACATATTGTAGAAGTATAGTTATTTGCATCACTACAAGGATTGACAAGAGTCTAATATTTTAAGAAAAGTTTTAAAATAAAAAGCCAAAGTGGCAAAAATGGTTTGAAATGAGATTGATTGACTTTTAGTCTTCTCACAAAAAAAATGTTAAGGTATTATTAAATTGATTGAAATTTATTTATGAAAATGTTTTGAAAATGCATGAACCTAAATCCAAGTTTATTATGAAATTATTTCAAGTTTAGAAATAAGAAGAGTTTTTAAAAAGGAGGGAGAAGATTTTTTTGAAATTAAAGAAGATGGGAGGAGATGAAGAGATTATCCTAAGGCATAAGGTAAAAGCTAGGGATAAGAACCATATAACCAACAAGAAGCCAATACTTGACATTATGAGTCAATATGGAATTCCCATTCTTCGGATTGAAACCAAGCAAGCAAAGATACTAGACCTCTTGAGAGAACCAAACTTCAAGTGTATTAAGTCTTCGCAAAAATTGGGCAGAGTAACGGCTGTATACGGGTGAATTCTAGATTACAAACAAAGTATGTAATCACAATAACCTGCACACAAAACAAACGAACAACCCAATGTCTTGAGGTAAACCTCAAGAACTCCAGACAAAATATCAAATAAAGTCACAAAGTCTCCAAGATAGGCCAAGGTCTCTAATCCTAAGTCCAAGAAGTCCAATACTCCATAATGCCGAGGATAGTAACCAAATAGTCCAAGTATCATTAAAGATTTTTATGGTTCATGTTGATTATTAGGTGTCTTTAAAAGGAAAAGAAAAGCTCAAGTGAGAAAAATAAAAATGACATAAAAGTAAATGCTCAAGTGAGCAAAATAAAAAATGGCATGAAATGTAAATGCTTAAATTAAATGGTACATAAAGCATAAAAAATAAAAGCATAAAGTAAAGTCAATTGTTAGAAATTAGTGGTTAGTTGGATGACCATCTTGAAACTTGTATTTGGAACTCATTAGAGGATTGGTAGAACCAAAGCCTCCACACAACAAGTTGCATTTGCTTTTTGTCAAGTATATCATCCACTTTGGAATTCTCAAAAGTAACATTTAATGATCAACGATGTTTAAGTGATCTGCGTTGACCAAAGGTGTTGTAGATCCATTAGAGGATTGGTAGAACCAAAGCCTCCACACAATGAATCTCAAGGTTATTGGATCAAAGAGATCAAATTAATATACTTGGGCTTGCAATCATAAGTTTGGGCCACAAATGATCATTTATTCGATTCGGGACAAAATTTAGCGCTATGTTAAGCAATCGTAAGTGAACTTATGTAGAAGTCGCACCTATTTTGAGGCCGGTCAATAGAAATCTATGTACTTCATGTTTGGATAAATGATATGGAGATCACCATCCCTTAACATGTATCATAATTAAAAAAGAAAGGGATAAGATGAAGAGGGAGAGGAATGATAAGCTAATTTGGATCACCATTTCAAAATTCTTTCATCTTTAAATTCAACCACTCCTCTAGATGGATTAAAGTACTAAACATATCATTAATCCAAAGCACCAAAAATGAATTAAATAATTTACTCTTTGATAGATTTGAATTGATGAAAATTTATCCAACTTCATCTACATCACAAAGTCCATTGAGTTTAAAGACAAATTGGACATTTAAAATTGTAATCCAAATTATCCATCAAAGCGAGTGAGCAGAAAAATATTTGAGTCGAAACAGACCCAAAATAAGGCAGAAAAAGCATTTTTGGCACTGTTATAATCGATTGTGCTTTGACAACAACCTATTACATCAGTGCAGTTTTTTTCAAATCAATTTTCTGTTACAATCGATTACAATGTTGCAACAATTGATTGCAACCTGTTAAAATCAGTCGAAAACAGCATCTCAAGGGTCAAATTCTTGTTCCAACTTTTCATCAAACACCTTATGATCATGGGTCCAATTGAGCATGAAAATTCCATCAAATTATGAGAAAATAGAACTAGTGGAATCATAAAACAGTGCTTAATGAATCAAAACCAGAAATCCACAAGAGATCACATTGTGAAAGATGATGATCCAACTTACCAAAGGTAGAATTAGAGAATTAACAAACAACTTCCAGAATTTACTTCAATTCAAACACAAGAATCAATTACCAAAGCTTGGATGTAGAGAATTGATGAAGAAAAAGTGTTTGGATGAAGGTTTAGCTCAAAGATTAGTAAGCTTCAATGTAAAGCTTACTAACTTTTTGAAAATGGAGCTTTGAATGAATTTGGTAGATGGAGAGAATTGGGAGATTTTTTAGCAAGATGAGTTTGGCTATCAAAAGCTTGTGATTTGAATGAAATGAGGTCTCTATTTATAGAGTTTTAGGATTGGGATTAGTGGTAACTTGGTAATTGATTCTTGGAGCCAAAATTGAATTAATGATATAATTTTCAAATTATGCAGAAAAGTTGGAGCCAAAAAGATGACAGTTTTGAAATTGCTGGCTTTTTTTCAAAAATCACGTGTATTTTGCTGCTATTTGTTGATACATGGGTTGTATGCGTCGACACATCCTAGTTGTATAACACATCATGTGTCGATACATGCCTCTATGTGTCGATACATACTGCTATTTATACACATTACAGAATCAAACAATCTGTATGAGTCGACACATAACACGTATGTCCCGACACATGCTAGTTATACAAACAGGATGAGTCGATACATAACATGCATGTGTCAACACATGCTAGTTATACACAACAGGATGAGTCGATACATAACATGCATGTGTCGACACATGCTAGTTATACACAACAGGATAAGTCGATACATACCTTTATGGGTCGATGCATGCTGTCTCTCGCCACAATACATAATTGATTGCTTTGCATGAGTTCGACACAAGCCTCTATGGATCAATACAAGCTGCCTTTCGACACAATAAAGAATTGATTGCTTTACATGAGTTCGACACAAGCCTCTATGGATCAATACAAGCTGCCTTTCGACACAATACAGAGTTGATTGCTTTGCATTAGTTCGACACAAGCCTTTATAGATTGATACAAGCTGCCTTTCGACATAATACATAATCCATCAATTTGCATGAGTTTGACACAGGCCTTTATGGATTGATACAAACTGCCTTTCGACACAATACAAAATTGATTTCTTTGCATGAGTTCGACACAAGCCTTTATGGATTGATACAAGCTGCCTTTCGACACAATACAAAATCCATCAATTCAGAAAACCTTATTTGTTGGATGCTTCGACTTGGTACCTACAAAACACAATTTTGCAAAGACAAGGACAAATATTTTTTGTATTTTGGTTAGAGGTTAATTAACAACACATATACAAAATACAAAATCAAGGTGCTTAGAAATTCCTCAAGAGCAAACTTAAAGATATGAGATAGAAAAAAGAGGAAGAACCAACCCTCATGTGATCTTGTTATGATCGAGTTGACATGATATAATAGGGGAATCTTAGGGGAAAAAATTGGGGTACAACACCGACTATCTCACTACTTTATAATGGCCAAGTTTGTTCAACTAAGGTTCTAAGGTCCGTTAGTGCTTCACGACACCACGCGGCGGCCCCGTATTCTCCTTGTTTCCCCATGAAGGATACCGATACCAACCAAAGTGCCACACTAACACAACCATCACTTAAACCATATCGGTCTACACCGTAAAGTATCCATGATCTATTGTTGTTTACCTAATGAGTGCCCCCAGATCCGGGTGTAGGATCTATAGTAACCCCAAACAAACACTCAAAAGTAAAGCAATCAAGACAATCAAGAGAAGCAATTTTAATGACCTAGATCCCAAGGTATACCCCACTTTATATTTCCCCAGCAGAGTCGCCAGTTCTGTGATACAGTGGCAGAAACTACTGTTTTAATACTGGTTTGTGTTTTGCGTTTTTTGTTCGCAAAATGTCACGGTAAGCAAGAGTCGCCACCGACTTTTATTTCATCCAATCATGGAAAAGGAAAAAGAACAGAAAAAACCATTTTTCGATATATTCTGAGTACAGGGGGTAGATTATAGAAAGGGAATGTTTTAGCACCCTTTCTATCCGTAGTTATCTACGGGCTCTTAGGTACTTGCTCATTTTTTAAATTGCTTGTGTGTGTTTGTCTTGAAAATGTTTTTACTTCGTGATAACCCTTGTATCAGTCCTCAAGGATGTGACAAAGTTTGTTTTGAAAATTTGTTTGAAAAGGTGTTTGTGTGAAAAGTTTTTTATTGAGCAAGTACTTAAGATTCTACCTACTCAAAAAAAGATTGTTTGTTCTCGTTTCCTTTAGACAGCGCTATCCTACTATTAAGGAGTAGGTAGCACCATCGTTGGAGTTGTAAGGGACATTTGAAAGAGACAGATACAATCACTAAAGAAATAGTTAGAAAACTTTAGTAGTAACCCTAGAGTCTTAAGATCTTTCCGAGGAAACATTTCCGAGGTAACTTTTCTGAGGCAACATTCGAATGGGACAATCTGATATTTTTAGATGGAGGGAAACCACTAAAATCTCCTATGCTTAATGATTGTTTACTGAAGGCAACCAAAATGAGGTAAACCCTAGGAGTGAATATGTGCATATGATTTGTTTCAGTTATTTAATCTTTGCACATGAGGTGATCTACCGTTTTAATTTTCCAGACATTCTTGCCATACAATCCTATTAGCCATACATCTAGACAGTTAAAGATTGCAGAAATTAAAAGTGCGAGGAAATAAACCCTAGCTATTACAAGGCTTCGGGGAGGGAAATTAATTACATAGCCAAAAATCAGGGATTTAAACAGTAAATAAAAACCCTAGGTTAACTATTACAAACCCTGAATAGTTACAAAATAATGGAAAAAATAATTAACAAGCGCGCGGAAAATTAAATGCGAGGACGATTGAAATAATTTAAAACCCTAATTTGAGAGAAAAAGATTTTTTGGATTTTATCTAAGAAAATATTTAACTGCAAATTGATTAAACCTAATTTCTAATTGTTTTTAAATTATGAAAGAAATTAAATTAACCTAATTTCCTAATTAAATTAATTAATTAAAGAAATAGAAAATATTTTGTACAAAAAGATTTTGTATGTTTCTTGGTTTTTTATTTGAGAAAATAAAGAATAATTAAATTGCAAAGAAAATCCTAAGTTCTAATTAATGGTAACTTAGGAAAATAAATAAATTAATGAAAAGCAATTAATTCTAAATAACCTATTTTTGTATTTTCATTTTTTTTTGCAAAAAAGAAAATAATTAAATCAAGAATTAAACCTAATTTTCCTAGTTAATTTTAATCGTAAAAATGAGTTAAAGTCACCCTAAATTAAATTAAGCTAATTAATTAAAAAAATTGATAATAATAAAAAAAACTAATTCTAAATTTGTGAATTCTTGATTTTATGATTTTATAAAAAAACCGATTTTTAAGAAAATAAAATAAATAAATAAATTGAAAAGAATAAAGAAAATAAAATAAATAAAAAGAAAGGTTGAGAATTGGGCCTGTATGTGTTAGCAAATGGGGGGTGAAGATCTGAATTTCTTGACCCAAAAAACACTCCAAGCCCAGTCAACCTTGGGTGCCTTGCATCGTTGACCTAGGGGCGCATCATAGTCCCTCATTGCTGGAACGTTGGATCTGATGGCATGTTGGATCCAATGGCTGGATGTTGATGGAGTATGGTAGACCCTTTGGTAAGGAGTGCATGCAATCTGCGTTTAGAAAATTGGAAAATAACAAAATGCACACGCCTGGGATCAAACCCATGACATGTACATCAAAGGCGTGCCTCTCAACCATCTGCGCTGCTGATTCTTTATTAATACATATAAACGAAAAATAATATAATACAAAAAATGCACTAAGCCTAGAAAAACGCGCGAAAGTTCAAACGACCCAGTCACATGAAGCCAAGTCATCGTCTTCTTCATGGATTCCGTCGTATTAGGTATTCACCTATACCCACAGACAATCAGCCATAACTAAAAACCTGCAATTCTCAAAAATCAACACAACGCATGATAAATGAATTCCAGTTACATGGATCAAACCGCCATGATGCCACGAGCATCGTAGTACTCTTTTCTATGGCCAATTTCGCATGCATAACAAAGCCCTAAAAACATCTCAAAAACCCTAACAATGGCAGTTATGGATTCCTGTGCGATAAATGCAATTAAAGGGTACAGGTAGCTTGCAAACAAGATGATAAACACAAATATATGATTAAGATGCGTTTAGGATGCGTAATACATTGAAATCGAGTTTGAGTTTTAGGGAAAACCGTGATGCTTTTGGGGATGATTTCTGGATGCTTTGAGGCTTACAAATGATGTTGTTAGCTTCATGGGATATCCAGGAATCGATTGGAAACGTTGGACTGGCTTAAATTGGCCTGTAGACAAAGATAGGTCTCACACTTTTCTTGCAAAATTTTGGTTTCTTTCTTGTTGTTTCACGCCTCCAATCCTTATGCTTATGGTCTGGAATTATTGTGTATATGTAGTAGACTGAATTAGGTTAATAAAATTGGCATAAATCTTGAGAAATAATGGAGAACTGATTTGATTTGCTCTATGTATGGTATCTTTCTAAAACAAGCTTCAATCCAATCTTTTCCAACCCTAATGAGTCTTGCATGATTTGATCATCATGCTAGCTGTACATAGACTCCAAATGTGCATAAAAATCCCAAGATTTGATTTGTTTTCATTATTTTACCATTTAATTTGATTTATTTTGATTTAAATGAATAAGAAATCAAAATAAATGATAAAAGTAATAAAAAAATAGGTGGAAAAGCTCAGGGGTCGTGGGTCCTATTAGAAACATGTTTCAAGCAATAAAACATGGGCCCCTTTGGAAAAAATGCAAATTTGATCAATGTTGACTTTTGATAATTTTCCAAAAATTACCAACTTTGACAATGCACAACTCTCTCAATTTTGACCCTAGGAGGGTGTTCTTGGACTTTTTAGAAAGCTTGGGATGTCCCCTAAGCAACCCTTTTTGTTTCATCTCAATTGGATCTTCCATGTTCATGTATGAAGCTTTGACCCAAAAGGTGTTTTTGTTGACTTTTCAAAATGACCCATAATGTAGAAATTCATATCTTTTTGTGGGTGCATATTTTGAACTTGGGAGGTGAAGATGAGTTGTAGGGAATTGTATCCTCTTCAAAATGAGCTTTGGATGGAAAATTTATGATAAAGCATGGGTTGACTTTTCCTTCAAAACCTTAATTTAGCAACTTTTGGGTTTTGATGAATTTGGAGCAATCCTTGAGGAATCATGATCAACCCTTGAGCAAATGATAGAAGTCACATCAAAATGTTGATGTTGACAAAAAATCTTGAGGTTTGACTGTATGTGGGCCACAGTTGACTTTTGACCTAATATAGTTGATTCTCAAGCATCTGAGCAATTGACTGAGCAAACTTCTTGTGCAAGGTATGAAACTTGACATGTAGGGTCTTGAGAACATATTAAGATCATGGAGAGCATATGAGACCTTTGTGGTTTACCCATCTTGATGAAAATAGAAACCCTAATTTGGGGTATACTGCCTTAGGAGAGAGTTTGTCTGGTCCCCTCTTGGGAAATCTTGAGCCAATTGAGAATCTCTAGGAGCATGTATTGAGTAAAATGAGAGGGAAAATTTTGGGGTACAACAGCTGCCCCTGTTCAATCTTCTTAAACCTGAGGATGTAGATTGGATAGCCTGCCTTTCGTGATCTAAAGGTGGAAGATGATTGAACACTAGAGTGCCCAGAAATTTGCACTCGCATTAAGTGAGACTGATTGGTGATATCAGGAATGGGCTTACAGATACCATTTGGATGTCGGTAATGGAAGATTGCCGGAGATGGGCTTAAATATGCCATAATGGAGAATATGGATTTCCTGAGATATTCCTCTGACGAGAGTCCCTGTTGCTGTTGTTGAGGAGGAATATGTTGAGGAATGTTGGTATTTGTCTTAAGAGGAATAAAATTTTAGGAGCTTCAGTTGTCCATTATTCTACTGGTGAAATGCGAAACAATTCGTGTTTGATTAGGTCCCATCCTTACAGTGTTATGGACTGCTGTCTAGAGATAAGGGAGAAGGAACCTCGATAGTAAGGTTACTTTGATATGAAAGCCTGGATAGTAGGGCTGTAAGAAGGGACCTGGGTAGTAGGGTTACTTCGATATGAAAGCCTGGATAGTATGGTTGTGAGAATGAACCTGGGTAGTAGGGTTACTTCAATATGAAAGCCTGGATAGTAGGGCTGTGAGAAGGAACCTGGTTACTAGGGTTACTTCGATATGAAAGCCTGGATAGTAGGGCTGTAAGAAGGAACCTAGGTAGTAGGGTTACTCCGATATGAAAGCCTGGATAGTAGGGCTGTGATAAGGAACCTGGGTAGTATGGTTACTTCGACATGAAAGCCTGGATAGTAGGGTTGTGAGAAGGAACCTGGGTAGTAGGGTTACTTCGATATGAAAGCTTGGATAGTAAGGTTGTGAGAAGGAACCTGGGTAGTAGGGTTACTCCGATATGAAAGCATGGGTAGTAGGGCTGTGAGAAGGAACCTGGGTAGTAGGGTTACTTCGATATGAAAGCCTGGATAGTAGGGTTGTGATAAGGAACCTGGGTAGTAGGGTTACTTCGATATGAAAGCCTGGATAGTAGGGCTGTGAAAAGGAACCTGGGCAGTAGGATTACTCCGATATGAAAGCCTGGATAGTAGGGCTGTGAGAAGGAACCTGGGTAGTAGGGTTACTTCAATATGAAAGCCTGGATAGTAGGGCTGTGATAAGGAACCTGGGTAGTAGGGTTACTTCGTGATAAGTTCGTGTAAAACTTCAAAAGGAACTGGTAAGGTTACTTTGATATGACAGCCTGGGTAAGGTTGTTTCGTGAGGATTTTGGGTAAAGCTGCAGCGGGAACCTGGGTAACGTTACTTTGAGATAAGTTTGTGTAAAACTTCAGAATGAACCGGGGTAAGGTTATAAGTTGGTGTAAAACTTCAGGATGAACCGGGGTAAGGTTATAAGTTTGTGTAAAACTTCAGGATGAACCGGGGTAAGGTTATAAGTTTGTGTAAAACTTCAGGATGAATCGGGGTAAGGTTATAAGTTTGTGTAAAACTTCAGAATGAACTGGGGTAAGGTTATAAGTTTGTGTAAAACTTCATAATGAACCGGGGTAAGGTTATAAGTTTGTGTAAAACTTCAGAATGAACTGGGGTAAGGTTACTTTGGGATAAGTTTGTGTAAAACTTCAGGAGGAACCAAGGTAAGGTTACTTTGATCTGATGATGTAGATTAGTAGACCCGTTTGATTTCGGGAACTAAGTTTCCATTAGTTGTTTGTAGATGTGATATGTATAACTGCTGGATTTGTTGAAGGTAATCGTCTCTTCCTGAAAAGATATAAGGGTTAGTTGCATGCGATGCATGAAATGCAGGGTGAGATGATGTTCTCAAAATAAATGATATTATGCTGTATATGATATGTATGCGTATGTCGTGATGTGTGTTCATGAAATGCTGTCATGATATTCTCGCGTTTGGGAAAATAAATCCCTGACGGTTGCTGGAGATTTGCCAATATTCTGTCGGGAAGAGATGCTGGAGAATAACTCTGTAGGGACCAGACTTTGGGGGAAGAGATACTCTGTTGGTAGACCTGCTGATCAGGAGGAATAAACTCAACTGGGGATGAAATTATGTCACTGGAAGTGATGAGCTCTATTGGAGATTGAGCTTCAATATCCCTAGAAATAGACTCCGCTTGGGGATGAAATTTATTGAATCGCATGCGATTACGAACCTCGGTTGGGGATAATTATGTCCTATTTCGGGAAAGCTGTTATCAATGCCTCTGGATACTTTTACTCTGTGGGGAGTGCGTATACTGATAATTATGTTCCCAAGCTGACTCCATCCCGATACCTGCTGGACAAAGGAACGGTAGGGTTTGACACTTCTTGTTTTTCCTGTTTCTGGAATTACGAGCAATTGACGTTTGTTTCTTATGTAAATATTTATGAGCAGCAATCATTTTCAAATGCATATATAAAAAATAAATGATTGGACGTTCTTGCAAAACAAAACAGAAAAAGAAAAACAAATTGAAGTTTCTTGTGAAAATGATTTGTATTGATTTTGAAATTGACCTGTAATATGCGTTTTTGTATAAAGAGGCTGGCGTTCTAGTAAGAGAACACCTCCGAAAGAAATTACAATTTGTGTAAAAGAAAGAAAAAAACAGCTATGTGAAACAACCCCATTGGTTTCCAGCTCTGCTATTGTCTTTATATCTTCAAGCGTCTCATCACTTTGCTACTTGGTCGAAGGTTGATCAGATTGATTGGCACAGTTTGAGCTTGATAGCTGATACCGAAGTCTGGTTGCAAGATGTTCCAATGATACATAGTGGTACGCTTTAATCCCTAACATTTGCCTGGATCGCCTGTGATCGGTGAAAATAGAACTGACTGTTTTGGAATGCTGGTTCGCGTTTGCGTTTTGCAAAATGTCGCGGTAAGCAAGAGTCGCCACCGTCTTTTATTTTCTCCAACAAGGAAAGGACAAAAGCACAACAAAATTCCTTTTCGAGATGTTTCTCGGGTTTGGGAGGTAGATTATAGAAAGGGAAGGTGTTAGCACCCTTTCTATCCGTGGTTATCCACGGGCTCTTAGGTACTTGCTCACTATGTTTTCAAAATGCTTTGCTTTTTTGTGTTTGTGGGTTTTGAGAAATTTTGTTTGAAAACTTCGATTTAACTCTTGTGTCTGTCCTCAAGAGTGTATGAAGTGTTGTTTGAAAACTTTTGTCAGAAAAGTGTAGGTGCAAAAAGTATTTTTGTTTTGAAAGAGCAAGTATCTAAGAACCTCTACCTACTCAAAAGGGAATTAAACTGCGCAAACGTCCTTTAGATAGTACTATCCCACTATTGAGAAGTAGGTAGCACCATCGTTAGAGTTTTTCGGGTCAATTCGATTAATGGGACATGTGGTCACTAAAGCAATGGTAGGACGCCTTAGCGGTAACCCTAATGTCTTAGATCATTTTTTATCGAGGCAACCGTTTCGAGGCAACTTTGATCTTTAGATAGGAGGGCGACCTCTAAAACACCCTATACTCAATGACCACGTCGAGGCAACCAAGTGAGGCGTACCCTAGGAGTGGCATGTGCGAGTGTGTCAGATTTCAGTTAAGTTATCTTTATACATGTTATGGTGAGCTACGGTTTGATTTTATTTTAAGAGAGATCTTGTCATGCATAGCCTAGTTAGCATACATCTAGCAGTTAATAGTTGCGGAAAGTAAAGCTAAGTTATTACAAGGCGTCGGGTATTTACATCGCCAAAAATAAACCCTTGAAAAAGTAAATTGCGGGAAATTAAAGAAAAGCGATAAAAAGGGTCCTAATCAAAGCTATTACATCCTCGGAGCAATTACATAATAATGGATCAAAAATATGAATCAAACAAACATACGCGCGAGAGAAAATTGAATCGGAGAGTTTTTAGGGTTTTGACCCTTTTTTGAGAAAGAAAGAGATTTTTTATGTTTTGCATCTAATTAAATTAAACCTAGACTAATTAATTAATAAAAAAAGAAAGATATTTTTTTGAGTTTTTTATGTTTTAAGGAAATAAAAAGAAAGATGATTAAAATTGTCAAAAACCCTAATCCTATGTTGATTTTAAATTATTGCAAAAAAAGTTAGAATTATCCTAATTAAACTAAATTAATTATGTTAGTATTTATTTAAAAAAATAATAAAAGGGTGAAATTAATTTTAATAAATAATAATAAAAAATATTATATTTTAGTTTTCTGATTTTATTATGAAAAATTAATTTGGTTAATTAAATAATAATAATAATAATAATTAATAGTAAAATAATTAAATGAAAAAAATATAAAAGAAGAAAAAAGAATAACCCAGGGGGTGATGGCCCAAGTTAGGAGGTGTGTTGTGCAACTTTGAAGCCCAAAACGCTTCCAGCCTGTTTGACTTTTGCAACTCCCTGTATGCTCATTGACTAGGGTGTATGGTGATCTCTCACTCATGGCCACTTCTTGGCTTGGACACACATGGCGTGCTGAGAATGGAAGCATATGGTGGACCTTTCTTGTGAAACCTACATGTGAATATACAAAGAAAAAATGGAATAAGTGTTTTGAGGGGACCTGGGATTCGAACCCAGGTCCCAATGCTTCCAGGCCAACACACCAACCACTCCACTACGCTGCTTCAATTGTTAGTAAGATAAGGAGAAATTATTATATTGGGAAATTAATCAATATGCTGTAAAGCAATAAAATAACACGCGCTTTTTCAAATCAGCCAACCATGTGATAACACATCATCATCTTCTTCATTTGCCTTGTAAAAATAATATCAGATAGCGGGGGTTTTTAACCCCCACTAACCACTGCAAGGAAAAATAGCGATTAGAAGCACAGTGCATATAAATATTTCGCGAGGGGTGGTTCTTGTTCGTCTGGGTATAACGATTTCAACCATATGTCTTATGAGTCCTAATTTTGCCTGGTTCAGGAAGCCCTAATTTAAAGCTCAAGAACCCTAAAAAATCAGTCATGGCATTCTTCGATTCAGGGCGTTTCAATTTAATCCAATTATACCATTAGCTTCGTATGGTTCCTAGCAACACAAATCAATCACAAAAACATGTTAACTATGCATGAATTAGGATATACGATTATGAAATATAAGTGCAAACCGTGGTTCTGTATTCCTTGATTCTTTAAGATTTGATGCCTGAATTGGATTGCAAAATGTTCCTGGGACCTCCTGCAATGTATTAGAATCAACAAAAACCCTTGAATCGACCTAGAATGCAAAAATAAGTTTTCAATTTTCTTGGAATTTATTCAATGTGCTATGGTTGTTTCTGCAGCTTTCTCACGTCCATTAGGTCAGGGTTTGCTTGCATACATATAAGGCAATTGAATTAGGTCAAAAGCTGGGCAAAAATCCATGTGCATTGATGATTGAATCCTTGATTGGAAAATCAAATATTCTTGATTTTCATGATTGAACAAAGTTGCCAATTTTGGATTTTTTGTATCTTTGACTTTGTGCACGAATTTGCCAGCATGTTTAGGTCATATTTGCTTCACAAAAAGATTTAAAAAAACAAATCTTCTATTTTCTTATGATTTAAATTGATTAAATGAATTAATATCAATTAAAAATTCGATTAATCAATAAAAATAAGAAAATAAATTAAATTAAGCTTGATGGGTCGTGCATAAGTCATGGATGAAGTTTCAAGAAGAGATTTGAGGCCCATTAGCAAAAATGAGGTGTTTTGAGCAAAGTTGACTTTTGCAAATTCATGAAAATTTCCCAACTTCTCCAATGCACAACTTGCTCAATTTTGATCATCTGACCATGTTCTTGGACATTTTGGAAAGCTATTGAAGTCCTCTAACCAATGCCTTTGGTCCCATGTCATTTGGATTTACCAATCTCAAGTTATGGCCTTTGACTCAAAGTGTACTTTTGTTGACTTTTGAATTTGATCTATAATGTAAAAATTGGTAACTTCTTGTGAGAGAATTTCTTGAACTTGGAGTGTGAAGATGGATTGTAGGAAATTGCATCCCCTTCAAAATGAGCATTGGATGTAATTTTTATGACAAACCATGAAAAAGTTATGCCCTGGTCAAGATACACTTGACTTTTCTACTGTCCAAAAATAGTAACTTTTTGCACCTTGATGATTTTTGAGCTATGTTTGTGGAATCATGATCAAGACTTGATCAAATGATGATTGTGACCTCAAAATAAGATGTTTACCAAAAATTCTGACTTTTGACTGCAAAATGACCATTTTGCCCTTGTAGTTGATTGTAGATCAAATGGAGCTTTTGACTGTGCAAATTGGCACTGTGAGTCTTGAAACTTGGCATGTAGGTGCTTGAGGATGTATATAGGCCTATGAGACTTGATTGAACCATTTAAAACCCCAAATTCCTTGAAAGAACCAAAACCCTAATTTCAGCTGTCTTAGGAGGTATTTTGACTGTCTACCTCTTGAGCCATCTTGAGCAATTTGAAGATCATTCTTGACAAATCTTGAGGAATATGGGAGGGAAAATTTTGGGGTACAATAGTTGCCCCTGTTCAATCTTCTTAAACCTGAGGATGTAGATTGGCTTGCGTGCCTTTCGTGATCCGGAGGTGGAAGATGATTGAACACTAAAGTGCCCAGAAATTTGCACTCGCATGGTGTAATATCAGCAATGTGATGTCGGGAATGGGCTTACAGATGCCATTTGGAGAGATGATGGATAAGAGGATGGGCTTATAGATGCCATCTAGAGATTGTTGGTAGAATTGTAATTTTGTAAGTTGAAAGAAGGAACCTGTGTAGGGTTACCTGACGACGAGTCCGTGTAAAACTGCATTTTGGAAGGAAGGAAACCTGTGTAGGGTTGACTGATGATGAGTCCGTGTGAAACTGCATCTTGGAAGGAAAGAAACCTGTGTATGGTTGACTGATGACGAGTCCGTGTGAAACAGCATCTTGGAAGGAAACCTGTGTAGGGTTGACTGATGATGAGTCCGTGTGAAACTGCATTTGGAAGGAAGGAAACCTGTGTAGGGTTGACTGATGATGAGTCCGTGTGAAACTGCATCTGGAAAGAGAGAACCTGTGTAGGGTTTCTTGATGAAGAGTTCGTGTAAAACTTCATCTGGAGTTGAGAAGGAACCGATGTAGGGTTGTTTCAGGATAAGTTTGTGTGAAATTTTTGGAGGAACCTGGGTAAGGTTACTTTGGGATAAGTTCGTGTGAAACTTCAGGATGAACCAGGGTAAGGTTATTGTGAGATAAGTTTGTGTGGAACTTCAGGATGAACCGGGGTGAGGTTATTGTGAGATAAGTTCGTGTGAAACTGCATCTTGGAACAAGAAGGAACTGGTGTAGGATCACCTAATGATGATTCCGTGTAAAACTTCATCTTGGAACTGAGGAGGAACCAGTGTAGGGTTGCCTGAGGATGAGTCCGTGTAAAACTTCACCTTGGAAGGGAGGAGGAACCAGTGTAGGGTTACTTTGATGATGAGTCAGTGTAAAACTTCATCTTGGAAATGAGAAGGAACCAGTGTAGGGTTGCCTGAGGATGAGTCAGTGTAAAACTTCATCTGAAATTGAGAAGGAACCGGTGTAGGGTTTCCTGATGACGAGTCCGTGTAAAACTTCATCTAAAATTGAGAAGGAACCAGTGTAGGGTTTCCTGATGATGAGTCAGTGTAAAACTTCATCTGAAATTGAGAAGGAACCGGTGTAGGGTTTCCTGATGATGAGTCCGTGTAAAACTTCATCTGAAATTGAGAAGGAACTGGTGTAGGGTTGCTTCATGATGGTCAAGTAGATAATTGTCCTGTCTGGTTTCAGGTATTAACCTACGATCAGTCGTCCATAGAATTTTCCTGGCTTGTTACAGGTATTAATCTGGAACTGCAAAGGTTGATGGTAATTATCTTTTGATTGACCTTTTCCTGAAAAGGCAAAACATTAGTTGTATGCAATGTCATGATGGATGAACTGCGTGATGTCAAGATATTCTCAAGAATAAATGAGATTTGTGTTGTATGATGCGTATGCATGTCATGATGTATGAAGATGTGATGTTTTTTAGTTGGGGAAAATAAATCCCGGAGCTGCTGGAGAATAGTGTTGAGTTCTTCGTTTCTGCCGGGGATGATGAACGGAGTTGATTGTGTGAATAAACTTGTAGGAGAAGATGACTCCGTTGGGGAATAAGCTGGTAAAGAGATTATTCCAAGGGGAATTACTCTGTGGGGAGGAGATGCTTTGCTGAGATTTTAACGATAACTCCGCTGGGGACTCCGTTGATAAGCTCTATTGGGGATTTTGATGATGAACTCCGCTGGGGACAGAAAGAACTTCGCTGGGGATGGTCTTTCCGTTGCAACTTGCTGAGGATAACCCAGTTAGACTCTTGTGGGGGTAACCTCTGAATTTGGCTGAGGAGATGCACTTGTACTCTGCAGGGGACAAGCTTCTAGAATCTACCGGGTAAGATGATTCAACTCTGGTGGGGAAGCTTTTTTAGACTGCATTGGGGAAATGGCTTCACTGGGGGTATCCTGTATTCCGCCGGGGAACATTATTATACCCCGTTAACGAATATTAGGATTTCCGGGGATGCTTACTGAGGAATATCTGTATACTCCGCTGGGGAATATTAAGACCTACTGGTGATACCCAACTTTTTTAGGGCTGATGGTAGACTAACTTTGCTTGGGGGAGAGTATTGCTGATTCGTTCATAGTTGCAAGTCTCAGTGGGGAGGGCTACCATTATTGTCTTACTCTGCGGGGAGTGAAGGTATCTTGGTCATGTTCTTCAGCTGAACCTACTTTGTACCTGGAGGACAGAGCATCTTGTACAGTTCGGACAATTCTTATTGCCCTAGTTTCTGCGGGAGAAGAAGGCCTATGAGGTGCTTGATAACTGCCGATTGACAAATCTTCTTCTAGTAGGCAAGTGACGAGATGAAGGGACATAGTCGTACGCTTTGATCCCTAACTTTTGCCTGGACCGCCCTTTCGGGTTTTTAGTCCATCGGGATACCCTTTTTGGCCTAAGCCACCTTTTCAGGTTTTCGACTTGCCGGGTGTACATATTTTTTCATTTTTTTATCCCTTATTTTTGCCCGAACCCTTTTGGTTCGCCGGGAAGCCCTTATTTTTTCCTAGGCCAGTCGACCTAGCGGGTCTTTGATTATGCATAGTATTTTTTTGACTATGTCCACGCTCTCAGGATGTAGGGAGGTGTCACTGTCTGTAGTGTTGTGTCGCCATACTACCAGAAGATCTTCGTTGATCATGCAAGATTCGTTGCTGGCATTCACGTCCACTGCCCCAATTGATTCAGATGGAGATTTGCCCCTGGCTATTTGGCATTTTGAGAGATTCCTTGAATCTTGACTTGACTGCCCCAGATGATGGACAATGATCATGCTTTCCCCTTGGTTGGAAGTGTTTCTTCCACTTGAGGTGACCCTTCTTATTGAAAAGGTTTTTGTTCACTAGATATTCGTCGTGCGAATTTCTCTGCTGTTTGAACAAATAGTCATATGCAAACAATGTTATTTTAAGAATGCAAAGCTTATGTCTGTTTTGAAAATTTTTTGAAAGTGCATTTTCAATAAAACAAGCGAATTTTTTTGTAAAATGTGATGTCAACTCAGGATTTTACAGCGAGCCTTACAGGAGTCAGGATACCTTTTGTAACAGTATGCTTTTGAACTAACCTGTGCTTCAGTTAGGACTTTTGAAGGGTTGTAACGTGGCTTGGTTCACGGTTTTAGAAACAAATGATAAAGGCTCAAATTTTATTTGTACCCACCCGTTCTTCGTGATGTTCTTCGATCCTAAACTCAGCTAATCGTGCATTAGTCCTGTTTGAGTCTTTGCCCTGATATTCCGGTGATGGTTTGGATACTGACAGTTTACTTTGAATGGGCAGTCATTTTTTTGTTGAGGGTTTGTAGGACCTCTTTCTTTTTATTATCCCTGTCTTTTTGCCTGAACTGTTTCTTTTTTTTTGTTGTGATTACAGTCAACGGGATGCCCCAGTTTTGTAAGTCTCCTTCATAGGTTTTGACTTATTGGGCTTTTATTTTGAGAGATAATGACTGATTGTCCTTACGATTATACGGAACCAACATCGTCTTTTGTTTCGGAAGGACTTCTTTGATGCCATTCTTTGTGCACCTGGATCAACTGAGAAAACTACCCTTCCCCAGGTTATAATTAAGGGTTTTAATTTTTTTGTGAAAAGAAAAACTCCAACTTCTTTGGCTCAAAGGGGCTGACTAGGGATTATCTTCCTTATAACTCCATTGTTTAGGATTTGAAATAATGCATGTACCTCATCAGCGGGGTCTATTCAAAAGCATATTGTAAAGATTGTGGTATCGTTTTCGTCATCCTCCCTCAGAAGGTTTAGAATTTTAGATCGAGAGTTTAACATCACAAAAAATGAAGGAATTTTAAGCATAGTGAAAACAATGAATTCAAAACAGACACGTGTAATGCATTAATGAAATAAAAGAGTTTGACATGATAATTGTTTGAATAAGCAAAGAAAAATACAACTTCAGAATTCAAATGAACAAAAGTGCTTTCAACCCTAGTCGTGTTTTGGCAAGGGAGCAGTGATCACATTGGGAGTCTCAGAAGGCTCGAATTCGATCTCCTTAGCGTCAATCATATTCTGAATCTTGTATTTCAGCGCCCAAGAATCATTAGTATCGTGCCCCGGGCTGCCGGAATGATAAGCGCACCTTGCATCCGGGTTGTATTTGGGAGAAGAAGTCTTAGGATTCGGAGGAGGGTTTATCACCGTAATCAGATTCATCTTCAACATGTGCTGCAATGCTTATGACAATGGCATGTTGATGTTGGTGAACTGTCTTTTAGGCTCGTCTGGCCTTTGTTGATTTCCCTTTTGCTGTTGTCGGTGTGACGCAGAACCAGAGATCAAGACTGCCCATGCGTGTTGGTCACAACGACTCTTTTGTTTGTACACATCATTGGACTCTTTCTTCTCACTGTAAGGTTTCTTCTGAGCATCAGAAGGTGTAACTTCTTGAATTTTCCCAGCCTTAATACCAGCTTCAATCCTCTCACCAGTCAAGATAAGGTCTGTAAACCCGGCTGAAGAGTTTCCAATCAAATGGTTAAAGAACGGACCAGACAGGGTCCCCAGGAACATATCAACAAGCTCGCGATCAGTTAAAGGTGGATGCACCCTTCCGGCAAGGTCTCTCCATTTTTGGGCGTACTCTTTAAATCCTCCACCCATCCCATATTGACATACCCTGGAGTTGGGTACGTGTAGGAGCGAGGTCGGAATTATATTGATACTACTTATAGAACTTCGTAGCCAAATCTTCCCAGTTGCGGATACTGGCCCCATCCAGCTGATAGAACCATTCGAGTTGAGTCCCTGAAATACTATCCTGAAAGAAATGGATCCACAAATTCTTGTCAGCAGTGTAAGGTTGGATCTTCCTTACATACGGCCAGAGGTGCAGTTTTGGGCAGGAGGCTTCGTCATATTTGGAAAAAGCGGGTGCCTTGAACTTATGGGGAATCACCACCCCAGAGGATAATCCTAGGTCTCCAAAGTCCAACCCGAGCACATTCTGTATCTCCATGGCGCTCAAGCGGTCCTCCAACTGTTTGTACCTATCCTCAGCAGGAGGGTACTGTTCTTCATCAAAATCTGTCTCGTTGTCGGAGACTACGAGACTAGGAACCCTTCTCTCTTGTGGATTGTCTTTCCTTACAGATGAGGTAGTCAGCTCAACCTCATTCTACAGTCCATTGCCAAATCTACATCCAGTGTTGAACAAGACGGTCCTCTTCTTCTTCTTCCTCTCTTTCAGAATCAGAGTCTTCAAATCCTGTTGACCCTGGGCTAGGCTCATAACCAACTCTTGGAACTGGGCATTCTGGGCCTGGAGGGCCTTGATAGCTTGCTCAGTGGAAGGTTTAGTAGACATGATGATTGCTGAAATAAACAGCGAAGAAGATAAGTGACCTGTAATGGTACCTATAATGCAATGATATGTATGACATATGTATGCAATGTTTTCAAGGATCTCGTGGGGTAAACAAAGAAACTTGTTAGAATTTGAATTTTGTAGCTTGATTGAAGGAACTTCATGTTGCTGAGAGTCCTTCTTCAAGAGTCAGGCTCACCATATTGAGTGGGTCATAGCCCCTGACTCAAGTTATCATGTTTTGATTTCCAAACAACCTTTGCTAGAGGAAAATAAATCCCCTTTGCCCCTTGCTAGACATTTGGTTCATCATGACCTGCATCACAAACCCTTGAGATCCTTGAAATGGGTTAGTCTTTATGCAGGATGTATGCAATGTTATGATGTTATGATGTCATGGTAAAGGCACACCACAAGTATTCACAAAAGGCAAACATGGTAAAGGCACACAAGTCACACAAGAGCCCTTAGATTTCAGACTGGCATGAAGTTTAGGTACTACCCTCTTTCAGTTTCAGTTGGTTAAGACCTGTCCTAAAAATAGTAACCGGGTTCTAGATGATATCAATATCACTGACTACCCTCAATCAGTCATGATTCTAGTTTGGCAACCTTTTCTTGCGGCCGGAACCATCGCGAGAGTTTAGCCTCAATGAGTGTAGCATACTGCTACTGTTCTATGGCCAAGTTGGTCAATTTAAGGTTCTAAGGTCAGTTGGTGCTTAATGACTCCTTAGAAGACCCATATTCTCCTTGTTCCAAGACAAGGGATATCGGTACAGACCAAGGTGTCACACCAACGTAGCTACTGCTTAACCCGTGTCGGTCTACGCCGGACAGGTCCCTCACTGTTTATTGCTACTTACCTAAAGGGTATTCCCCAGATCCAGGTTAGGATCTATGAAACTCCGATACAAGCCCATAAATTTTAAAGCATATAGAGCAATACAATTGAAAACATGGTGATCTAATCCTAAGGTACACCTCACTTATAATTTCCCCAGCAGAGTCGCCAGTTCTGTGATCGGTGGAAATAGAACTGACTGTTTTGGAATGCTGGTTCGCGTTTGCGTTTCGCAAAATGTCGCGGTAAGCAAGAGTCACCACCGTCTTTTATTTTCTCCAACAAGGAAAGGACAAAAGCACAGCAAAATTCCTTTTCGAGATGTTTCTTGGGTTCGGGAGGTAGATTATAGAAAGGGAAGGTGTTATCACCCTTTCTATCCGTGGTTATCCACGAGCTCTTAAGTACTTGCTCACTATGTTTTCAAAATGCTTTGCTTTTTTATGTTTGTGGGTTTTGAAAAAGTTTGTTTGAAAACTTCGATTTAACTCTTGTGTCTGTCCTCAAGAGTGTATGAAGTGTTGTTTGAAAACTTTTGTCAGAAAAGTGTAGGTGCAAAAAGTATTTTTGTTTTGAAAGAGCAAGTATCTAAGAACCTCTACCTACTCAAAAGGGAATTAAACTATGCAAATGTCCTTTAGACAGTACTATCCCACTATTGAGAAGTAGGTAGCACCATCTTTGGAGTTTTTCGGGTCAATTCGATTAATGGGACATGTGGTCACTAAAGCAATGGTAGGACGCCTTAGCGGTAACCCTAATGTCTTAGATCATTTTTTATCAAGGCAACCGTTTCGAGGCAACTTTGATCTTTAGACAGGAGGGCGACCTCTAAAACACCCTATACTCAATGACCACGTTGAGGCAACCAAGTGAGGCGTACCCTAGGAGTGGCATGTGCGAGTGTGTCAGATTTCAGTTAAGTTATCTTTGTACATGTTATGGTGAGCTACGGTTTGATTTTATTTTAAGAGAGATCTTGTCATGCATAGCCTAGTTAGCATACATCTAGCAGTTAATAGTTGCGGAAAGTAAAGCTAAGCTATTACAAGGCGTCGGGTATTTACATCGCCAAAAACAAACTCTTGAAAAAGTAAATTGCGGGATAAAGAAAAGCGATAAAAAGGGTCCTAATCAAAGCTATTACATCCTCGGAGCAATTACATAATAATGGATCAAAAATATGAATCAAACAAACATACGCCCGAGAGAAAATTGAATCAGAGAGTTTTTAGGGTTTTGACCATTTTTTGAGAAAGAAAGAGATTTTTTATGTTTTGCATCTAATTAAATTAAACCTAGACTAATTAATTAATAAAAAAAGAAAGATATTTTTTTGAGTTTTTTATGTTTTAAGGAAATAAAAAGAAAGATGATTAAAATTGTCAAGAACCCTAATCCTATGTTGATTTTAAATTATTGCAAAAAAAGTTAGAATTATCCTAATTAAACTAAATTAATTATGTTAGTATTTATTTACAAAAATAATAAAAGGGTGAAATTAATTTTAATAAATAATAATAAAAAATATTACATTTTAGTTTTCTGATTTTATTATGAAAAATTAATTTGGTTAATTAAATAATAATAATAATAATTAATAGTAAAACAATTAAATGAAAAAAATATAAAAGAAGAAAAAAGAATAACCCAGGGGGTGATGGCCCAAGTTAGGAGGTGTGTTGTGCAACTTTGAAGCCCAAAACGCTTCCAGCCTGTTTGACTTTTGCAACTCCCTGTATGCTCATTGACTAGGGTGTATGGTGATCTCTCACTCATGGCCACTGGATCTTGGCTTGGACACACATGGCGTGCTGAGAATGGAAGCATATGGTGGACCTTTCTTGTGAAACCTGCATGTGAATATACAAAGAAAAAATGGAATAAGTGTTTTGGGGGGACCTGGGATTCGAACCCAGGTCCCAATGCTTCCAGGCCAACACACCAACCACTCCACTATGCTGCTTTAATTGTTAGTAAAATAAGGAGCAATTATTATATTGGGAAATTAATCAATATGTTGTAAAGCAACAAAATAACGCGCGCTTTTTCAAATCAGCCAACCATGTGATAACACATCATCATCTTCTTCGTTTGCCTTGTAAAAATAATATCAGATAACGGGGGTTTTTAACCCCCACTAACCACTGCAAGGAAAAGTAGTGATTAGAAGCACAATGCATATAAATATTTCGCGAGGGGTGGTTCTTGTTCGTCTGGGTCTAATGATTTCAACCATATGTCTTATGAGTCCTAATTTTGCCTGGTTCAGAAAGCCCTAATTTAAAGCTCAAGAACCCTAAAAAATCAGTCATGGCATTCTTCGATTCAGGGCGTTTCAGTTCAATCCAATTATACCATTAGTTTCGTATGGTTCCTAGCAACACAAATCAATCACAAAAACATGTTAACTATGCATGAATTAGGATATACGATTATGAAATATAAGTGCAAACCGTGGTTCTGTATTCCTTGATTCTTTAAGCTTTGATGCCTGAATTGGATTGCAAAACGTTCCTGGGACCTCCTGCAATGTATTAGAATCAACAAAAACCCTTGAATCGACCTAGAATGCAAAAATCAGTTTTCAATTTTCTTGGAATTTCTTCAATGTGCTATGGTTGTTTCTGCAGCTTTCTCACGTCCATTAGGTCAGGGTTTGCTTGCATACATATAAGGTAATTGAATTAGGTCAAAAGCTGGGCAAAAATCCATGTGCATTGATGATTGAATCCTTGATTGGAAAATCAAATATTCTTGATTTTCATGATTGAAAAAGTTGCCAATTTTGGATTTTTTGTATCTTTGACTTTGTGCACGAATTTGCCAGCATGTTTAGGTCATATTTGCTTCACAAAAAGATTTAAAAAAACAAATCTTCTATTTTCTTATGATTTAAATTGATTAATTGAATTATATCAATTAAAAATCCGATTAATCAATAAAAATAAGAAAATAAATTAAATTAAGCTTGATGGGTCGTGCATAAGTCATGGATGAAGTTTCAAGAAGAGATTTGAGGCCCATTAGCAAAAATGAGGTGTTTTGAGCAAAGTTGACTTTTGCAAATTCATGAAAATTTCCCAACTTCTCCAATGCACAACTTGCTCAATTTTGATCATATGACCATGTTCTTGGACATTTTGGAAAGCTCTTGAAGTCCTCTAACCAATGACTTTGGTCCCATGTCATTTGGATTTACCAATCTCAAGTTATGGCCTTTGACTCAAAGTGTACTTTTGTTGACTTTTGAATTTGACCTATAATGTAAAAATTGGTAACTTCTTGTGAGAGCATTTCTTGAACTTGGAGTGTGAAGATGGATTGTAGGAAATTGCATCCCCTTAAAAATGAGCATTGGATGGAATTTTTCTGACAAACCATGAAACAGTTATGCCCTGGTCAAGATACAGTTGACTTTTCTACTGTCCAAAAATAGTAACTTTTTGCACCTTGATGATTTTTGAGCTATGCTTGTGGAATCATGATCAAGACTTGATCAAATGATGATTGTGACTTCAAAATAAGATGTTGACCAAAAATTCTGACTTTTGACTGCAAAATGACCATTTTGCCCTTGCAGTTGACTGTAGATCAAATGGAGCTTTTGACTGTGCAAATTGGCACTGTGAGTCTTGAAACTTGGCATGTAGGTGCTTGAGGATGTATATAGGCCTATGAGAGTTGATTGAACCATTGAAAACCCCAAATTCCTTGAAAGAACCAAAACCCTAATTTCAACTGTCTTAGGAGGTATTTTGACTGTCTACCTCTTGAGCCATCTTGAGCAATTTGAAGATCATTCTTGACAAATATTGAGGAATATGGGAGCGCAAATTTTGGGGTACAACATCACATTTCAGGTTTTCAATCCACCGGGATATCCTTTTTTGCCCAAGCCTCCCTTTCGGGTTTTCGACTTGCCGGGTGTACAAATTTTTTTCATTTTCATCCCTTTGCTTTTTCCCAAACCCTTTTGGTTCGCCGGGAAGCCCTTATTTTTGCCTAGGCACGTCGACCTAGCAGGTCTTTGATCATGTGTAGTATCTTTTCACTATGTCTGCATTGACAGGGTGAGGAAGGTCGTCACTGTGATCGGTGGAAATAGAACTGACTGTTTTTTAGTTGGTTTCGCGAAATGTCGCGGTAAGCAAGAGTCGCCACCGTCTTTTATGTTCTCCAACATGGAAAGGACAAAAGCACAACAAAATTCCTTATTTGAGAATGTTTCTCGGTTCGGGAGGTAGATTTATAGAAAGGGAAGGTGTTAGCACCCTTTCTATCCGTGGTTATCCACGGGCTCTTAGGTACTTGCTCACTCTATGTTTTCAAAAATTTATTTGCTTTTCAAGTGTGTGTGGGTTTTGAAAAAGTTTCGTTTGAAAAATTTCTAAGTAACTCTTGTATCAGTCCTCAAGAGTGTATGAAAAATTTGTTTGAAAACTTTTAGAAAGTGTGAGTGCGAAAAGTTGTTTTGTTTGTTTGAAAAGAGCAAGTACCCATGAGATCTACCTACTCTAAGGAATTAGGCTGTGTAAGAGTCCTTTAGATAGTGCTATCCCACCATTGAGAGGTAGATAGCACCATCGTTGGAGGTGTTCGGGTCAATTCGATTAAGGGACAGTGTGGTCACCGAAGCAACGGTAGGACACCTTAGAAGTAACCCTAATGTCTTAGATCCTTTTATCCGAGGCAACCGTTTCGAGGCAACTGGATCTTTAGACAAAGGGCAACCTCTAAGACACCCTATACTTGATGACCACGTTTCGAGGCAACGAGTGAAGCGTACCGTAGGAGTGGCATGTGCTTTGTGTGTTGTTTTTCAGTTAATTTTTGTCTTGTACATGTTATTTTGTGAGCTACGGGTTATTTTTATTTACCATACATTCTTGCATGCATTTAACAGTTAAGGGGTGCAGAAAATAAATTGCGGAAACATAAATCCTACGCTATTACAAGGCGCAGGTCTATACATCGCCAAAAATACAAAAGACCCGTTTTTGGTAAATAAGTGCGAGAAATAAAATAAAGCGATAAAAAACCTATTTAACTATTACAATCTTGAAAGCAGTTACATAATAATAAACTATGCGCGAATAAAAATTAAATCGGAAATGTTCTAAGGGTGTTGACCCTTTTTAGAAAAGAAATTGATTTTTTTTGTCTTTTTGTAATTAAAATGAAATTAAAACTAACTAATGACTAATTAATTAATTTAATTAAAAGAAAATATTTTTTGTGTTTTTTTATGTTTTTATGAAATAAAAAAAAAGAAATAAAATTAAAAGTTAACTTAATTCTAAATTATTTTAATTGTTAAAAGAAAAGTCAAAATTTGCCTAATTAAACTATTTCAATTAATGTTTATTTACAAAATAAAATAATAATAATGTTAATTCTACTTTTTTTTTTATTTTTATGAAAATATGTTAATTATGTTAATTATTAAAAAAATAAGATAAGGCAAATAAATAAAAGAAAAGAAAATGACAAAATATAAAAAAGGAGGAGTAAACCCAGGGGGGTGTGGGCTGAAATGGAGGTTTTTGAAGCAATTCAGGCCCAACAGCAAGAAGCCTTGTTTGACTTTCTTGCATCACGTGCGTGCTTTTGACTGGGGCGCACCATGGATTTCACCTCCTGGCCACTGGATGGGTGCTTGAAGACACCTGGCTAGCTGATGCGTGAGACCTATGGTGGAACACTGGATGAACGCTGCACACAAGCATTTTAGAAAAAAAGATATTGGAATTATGGGGGGCCTGGGAATCGAACCCAGGTCCCAGAGATTACCAAACATATGCTCAGCCACTGAACCAAACGCATTTCTTTGTAAATATAATATGAACAAAATAATATATGACATAAGTGCCCCATGTGCTGAAACGCGCGCGCGAATTCGAACGGACCACTCCCTGCTTGCCATGCCCTTCGTCTTCAAGCTTTTCTGCAAACACAAAACATATAGCGGGGGTTTTAAACCCCCACAAAATACAAGCAATATGAAAATAGCGATTAGACGCTCATGAAGCATAAATTGGGCGTGAGTATCTCATTCGATTCGTCTTGTCCCTCTCAATTCAAACATGGGTGTCCTGAGGGCCAATTTTTCTGTATGTGAGAAACCCCAATTTGAAAGCTTTGGAAAACCTAAATATCTCCCATGGTGGATTGTGATTCTACGCGTTTCAGTTCAATTAAATGGTTTCACTAGCTTCAGAAGGTTCCTGTGAATACAAAACAACCAACAATATGCATCAAATGCGCATGAATCATGATATGAAATCCTGGAAAATAATGCAAACCGTAGGGCTTGGTGGGGATGATTCTGATGGTGTTAAGCCTCGTTCTTGATTGCAATGGCTTCCTGGAAGGGTCAGGAATGTGTTTTGATCAAAGGAGAGGCTTGAATTGTATTGGAAGATGGTTTTCAGTTTATGATTTTTCTCTTGAAAATTTCGAAATGGCTTATGCTGTATGAGTGTTTCTAGGTCGTGAATGGTATAAGGAATGCTTGCATATATGGTTTTGAATGAGTATCCATCAGAATTATGGTCATTGAAGCCTTGCAATTATGTTCTTGATTTTGCCATAAACTCCATTGAAACAACTTGCCATTTTTGTGTCAAATTTGAATTTCATGCTTGGAATAGGCCTTGCACGAATTTGGTAAGTACTTCATGGTGTATCAAAGCTATTCAAGCCACAAAATATCCTTCCATTAATTTTCTTGATTTTTATTTGAATTTTAAAGATTTAAAATGCATTAAATCAAATAAAATTAAATAAAAATGGAAAAATTAATTTTTAATCTTGAAATAATTTGTGGGACACGTGGGAGGCATGGCCAAGCTGAACCAAGTGGAAAAAGTGGGCCCTTTTTGTCAAAAATGAAATTTCAAGGATAATTGACTTTGGCCATTTCACAAAAATTTCCCAACTTCTCCAATGCATATCTTGCTCAATTTTGAAGCTATGAAAATGTTCTTGGACATTTTGGAAAGTTCTTGGAGTCCTCTAACCAATGTCTTTGGTCCCATGTCATTTTGATTTACCAATCTCAAGTTATGGTCTTTGACTTAAAGTGCATTTTTGTTGACTTTTGAAAATGACCTATAATGTTGAAATTGATAACTTCTTGTGAGAGCATTTCTTAGATTTGGAATGTGAAGATGAGTTGTAGGAAATGTCATCCCCTTCAAAATGAGCATTGGATGGGATTTTTCTGATGAACCATGCAAAAGTTATGCCTTGGTCAATTTGCAGTTGACTTTTCAGCTGTCCAAACATAGAAACTTTTGACACCTTGATGATTTTTGAGCCATTCTTGTGAAATCATGATCAAGACTTGATCAAATGATGATTGTGGCTTCAAAATAAGATGTTGACAAAAAAATTTGACTTTTGACTGCCAAATGACCATTTTGCCCCTGCAGTTGACTGTGAGGCAATTAGGGTTTTTGACTGTGCAACTTGACCTTGTGAGCCTTGAAACTTGACATGTAGGTGCTTGACAATGTATATGAGCATATGGGACTTGATTGAGCCCTTGAAAACCTTAACTTCCTTGCAGGAACCAAAACCCTAGTTTGACTGGCTCAGGAGGATGGTTGACTGTGTAGCCCTTGAGTAGACTTTGAACCATTTGAGGTGATGCTTGTGAAATCTTGAAGAATATGGGAGGGAAAATTTTGGGGTACAACAGTCACCATCCATGTTGGTTAGAATCATAGATCCTCCCGATAAAATGCTCTTAACCACAAATGGCCCTTCATACGTGGGGGTCCATTTGCCCTTGGGATCACCTTGCGACAATATGATGCATTTGATCACCAGATCCTCGACTTGATATTCTTGACGCCTGAATTTCTTGTTAAAAGCCTTGATCATTCTCTTTTGATACGTTTGACCATGGAAGATAGCAGTAAGTCTCTTTTCATCGATTAGATTTAACTGATCAATCCGAGTCTGGATCCAGTCGCCCTCATTCAAACCCGCATCTTTCATAATTTTGAGAGAAGGTACCTGGACTTCTATGGGTAGGACTGCCTCCATGCCATATACTAGAGAGTAGGGGGTTTCCCCTGTCGAAGTCCGTGTTGAGGTACGGTACCCATGAAGAGCGAATGGTAACATCTCATGCCAGTGTTTGTATGTCACTGTCATCTTCTGTACAATCTTCTTGATGTTCTTGTTAGCTGCTTCAACGACACCATTCATCTTCGGCCGGTAAGGAGAAGAATTATGGTGTTGTATCTTGAACTGTTTACATCGCTCGGTGATCATTGTGTTGTTGAGATTTGTACCATTGTCAGTGATAATTCTCTCTGGTACACCATATCAACAGATCAGATTGTGTCGGATAAACTGCACCACGACGTTCTTGGTTACTGTAGCAAAGGAAGTTGTCTCAACCCACTTCATGAAGTAATCAATATCCACCAGAATGAAATGATGCACGTTAGAGCAGTAGGTCTGATCTCGCCGATCATGTCGATGCCCCACATCACAAAGGGCCATGGAGCTGTCAAAACATTTAAGGGGACTGGAGGCACATGCAACTTATCAGCGTAGATTTGGAACTTATGACAAGTTCGAGAGTGTTGATAACAATCGGCTTCCATAGTGGACCAGTAGTATCCTGCCCGTAGGATCTTCTTAGCCATGGTATGTCCACTAGAATGGGTTCTGAAGGTGCCTTCATGTAAATCTGTCATGATCCTCTCTGCTTCGCTCTTGTCTACACACCGTAGTAGTGTGGAGTCATGGTTGCGCTTATAGAGGATTCCATTAATGAGGAAGAACTTTGCAGCGAACCTTCTCAGAAGCTTCTTATCATTGACAGATGCCCCTTCGAGATACTCCTGAACATCGAGATACCTTTTAACTTCGTGAAACCAGGGTTTGTCTGCCACTTTTTCGGTATCGATCTCACAGCAGTGTGCTGGTTCATCCAACCTCTCAATGGTAATTTTGGGAGCTTCATTGTCCCACCTAAACTTGAACATTGAAGACATGGTAGCTAGCGCGTCCGCCAACTGGTTCTCCTCTCGTGGGAAATGTTCAAAAGTTACCTCTTTGAAGTGTGGGAGCAATGTCAGTACATATTCTTTGTAAGGGATAAGATTCGGGTGCTTCGTATCTCACTCGCCTTTGATCTGACTTATCACCAGAGCGGAATGCCCGAATACACTCAAGAACTTAATTCTCAAGTCAATAGCAGCTCGAAGACCCATGATACATGCTTCATACTCCGCCATGTTGTTGGTGCAACTAAAACATAATTAGGCGGTGAACGGAGTGTGACAACCCTCGGGAGATATGATTACAGCGCCAATGACATTACCCAGTGAGTTTGAGGCTCCATCAAAATACATAGACCATCGGGATCCTTCCTCAGGTCCTTCATCTGGTCCAGGTTTTTCGTAGTCAGTCACTAAATTGATATTCTCATCCGGGAACTCAAAATTCATGGAGTGGTAGTCATCCATGGCCTGATGAGCCAAATGATCAGCCAATACACTCCCCTTTATAGCTTTTTGGGTTGTATATTGTATGTAGTACTCAGTTAGGATCATCTGCCACCTTGCTATCCTTCCGGAGAGAGCGGGCTTCTCGAAAATATACTTGATCGAATCCATCTTTGATATCAACAAGGTAGTGTGAGTCAGCATATACTGTCTCAGTCGGAGAGCAGCCCATCCCAAAGCGCATCAAGTTTTCTCGAGCAATGAGTATCGTGTCTCACAGTCGGTAAACTTTTTTCTAAGGTAGTAAATTGCATGCTCTTTTCGACTAGACTCGTCATGCTGCCCCAGCACACACCCCATTGAATTGTCTAGCACAATCAAGTATAATATCAAAGGTCTTCCTTCAACTGGAGGCATCAGAATTGGTGGTTCTTGAAGGTATTCCTTGATTCTTTCGAAAGAGGTCTGGCATTCATCATTCCACTTTACCACTTGATATTTCTTCATAAGCTTGAAGATTGGCTCACAAGTAGCAGTTAGATGTGAAATGAACTTGTCGATATAATTCAGGCGTCCCAAGAAACCTCTAACTTCCTTCTCTGTGCGGGGAACCGACATCTCTTATATAGCTTTTACTTTGGCAGGGTCTACCTGAATACCCTTGTCACTGACAACAAAGCCCGGAAGCTTACCAAACCTTACCCCGAAGGTAAACATGTTCGGATTCAACCTCAGTTTATATATCTTTAACCTGTCAAACAATTTCTGGAGATAATCAAGGTGCTCTTCCTCAGTCTGAGACCTGTCTATCATATCATCAACATAAACTTCGATCTCATGGTGAATCATATCATGGAACAAAGCGACCATGGCGTGCTGATAGGTTGCCCCAGCATTCTTTAGTCCAAAAGGAATCATCTTGTAGCAGAAGGTGCCCCACTGTGTGACGAAGGTTGTCTTCTCCATGTCTTCAAGAGCCATCTTGATCTGGTTGTAGCCAGAGAAACCATCCATGAAGGAGAATATTTTATGTTGCGCGGTGTTGTCGACCAGAACATCAATGTGAGGAAGTGGGAAGTCATCCATGGGGCTTGCCCTGTTCAGATCTCTGTAATCAACATACATACGTACCTTACCGTCCTTCTTAGGTACCGGAACAACGTTAACAACCCACTGTGGATATGAAGTGACAACTAAGAATCCTGCATCGAACTATTTCATGACCTCTGCCTTGATTTTCTCTGACATTTCAGGGTGCATACGACAAACCTTCTGTTTAATCGGAGAACATTCTTCTTTAGTCGGCAGGCGATGTACCACAATATCAGTGTCCAAACCACGCATGTCTTCATAGGACCAGGCAAAGATTTCAACATAGTCGTGCAACATCTGTATCAACCTCTGTTTGATGCTAAGCTCCATATTTTCACCTATTTTAACCTCTTTTTTGTCTTCCTCAGTACCCAAGTTCACCGTCTCAACCAGCTCTTCGTGAGGATGTATGGCCCTCTCTTTCTGCTGTAATAGCCTAGCAAGTTCTCCAGGCACTTCACAATCATCCTCACCTTCGTCCTCGGCTTGGTTGATCTTATTTTTGAAGTCATAACTGGCAATAGCAGAGCTGTTATCAATGGGATCCAGAGTGGATACGGATCTGCATTATTATACGTGAGTGTGTGTAAGAGAATAACTATTTTAATAAAGTTAAAATAGAAAATAAAAATAGAGAGCGCAAAATTTGTATGCAAGAAACGTCCAATGCTTTATTAATGATATATGAAATGACAAATTATAACCCTCACAAGCTAAGCCAATGTGCCTCGGGCAAGGCACAGGCCGTAAAGTTTTAAATTATTTATTACAAATCTTAAAACAAACAAGTAAATTACTGCGGAATAAAAGAAACAGGTATGAAGTCCCTAGCCGTCCAGTTTCTCGGTCCACCGTTGGTAGTCGGGTAGATCCAGCTGTCAATGTCTGAGTCCTCTTCATTATCTTCAATGGCGTTAATCCCACGATTACTGATGCGTAGGGGAGGTCCTTAATCCCGAGCACGTCTAACAGCCCTTTGAGCCCTTGTAGTAAAGCCCAAACCAAATTTGTCAGTTTTATGAGTGAAATCAGGGAGCTGACCCCAATTGGCACACCCACCTTCTTCAACCACAGCCCTGGCGTCCTTGAGAGAAGCCATCTTCAAAGGAGGTTTGTTGTGGAAAGTTCCAGTCAAAGCCAAGATCTGAGGGACCTCTTCAAAGTTATGACAAGGCATTTCGATGAATTCTCCGTCCATCTCTACATAGCGGAAGGAGTTGAGGTGACTCACCATATATTCTTCTTCACCCCGCACTCTGATGATCTTTCCTTTTACCGGATACTTCAGCATTTGGTGGAGTGTGGAGGTGGCTTCCCCAGCCCCGTGGATCCAAGGACGACCCAACGAACAAGAATATGATGGCCTGATATCCATCACGTAGAAGGTGGACCCAAAAGTCTGAGAACCTACTTTGACAGGGATGACCACCTCCCCGTGCACCATTCTCTTCGATCCGTCAAAAGCCCTTACCACAATGTTACTAGGCTTTAGAGTTAGACCCTCGCAATCCAACCGGTCCAAGGCCTTCTTCGGCAGAACATTCAGTGAAGACCCAATATCTACCAGCACATGAGCCATAGTGGTGCCCCTACATTCAATCGAGACATGCAGAGCATCATTATGCTTCCGTCCCTTTGGTGTCAAATTCGCATATGAAAAACCCAACCCATTATCAGCAGTTAGGCTGGCCACATAATCTTTGAACTGATCAGCTGAAGTCTCTTGTGGCACATGCACAGTCTTGAGAAATGCAATCAAAGCCTTTGCATGGGCTTCAGAACACAACAACTGAGACAACATGGATATCTTCGATGGGGTCTGCCCCAGCTGCTCGACCACATTGTAGTCGCTCTTCTTAATGATTTTCAAAATTTCCTCCATTTCTTGCTTAGAGGCTTCCACGACAATTTTATTAGGTGCCTCCCTCCAAGAAGGCTCACCTGCAACCTCTTTGCCGCGGGTATCAGACGATTTTCCGACAGGGGTAAGAACAGGAACAATAATTGATGTACCGGCAGGAACAACATATGGAATGGCAATAGGCTTGTTAACAGTTTTAGGGGAAATCTTGGGAGAGAAGAACCTTCCACTTCGGGTGATTTTGCTAGTCCTGACGATGTTACCGACATCAGTATCAGCTTTGTTATCTTTCAGATCTTGTTTGATGCCATGATAGTACACATCGGTACCATAATGCCATGGGACAGCTTTATCGGAGACATACGGGACACGACCGGGAACGGTGATTATCAGTGGAGCAATTCTTGGAGAAGATGTAATCCTAACAGGTCTTCTCGAGGAAACCTTGGAAGCATTGGCGGAAATGGTTATAATGGCAACGTCTTCAATTGGAACAACAAGAATCATAGTCTTCTCGAACAACTCTTTGCTATCTATCAGGCGTTGAACACCTAACTTCAGTAAACAGTAACCAGAAGGCAGAAGCGAACACATGTGGCAACCTTCACCACAACCCGAAAATAAACCGACCAACAACAAATTCTTCTTGACAGTCATGAGAGGAGTAGACACTTCAGCGACAAAGGCAACAAATAAATTAGTATCAATAGCATTAACTCCACGGTCGTGCTTAGGCATGGGAGTAGTTATGACATTTGGCTTCACCGGAGCATCAAAATCTATTTCCTTGGCTTCAATCAAGTCTTGTATTTTGTTTCTCAGAGCCCAGCAGTCATTTGTATCGTGGCCAGGACTCTCAGAATGATAAGCACGTTGGGCATTCAGATTATATCAGGGAGATGTAGTATTTGGATTTTTGGGGGCCTCTCTCAAGGTTGCCAAGTTGGATATTAGTAGATGAGGTAGAACTTCAGCCAATGTCATGTTGGTGCGGGTAAACTGCCGTTGTGGTATTTCCACCCTTTGTTGATTGTTGCATTGTGGAGCAACTACAGGTCTAGGTATCATCACGGCGCTTACTGTCTGTCGTTGTTCATCCTTGTTCTGACCCCTCGGGCTATAGACGACACTGACTTTCTTCTTACCAGCAAAAGGTTTCTTTACTGAAATTGACGAGGCATCCTTCTGTATTTTCCGCTTTAAATCCCAACTTCTACTCTCTCTCCAGTTAAAATCAGCTCAGTGAAACCAGCTGACGAGCTTCCGATCAAGTGATTGAAAAATGGACCAGATAGCGTCCCTAGAAACATATCAACCAACTCCCTATCAGACAACGGTGGTTGAACTCTCCCAGCCAAGTCTCTCCATTTTTTGTGCATAAAATTTAAAACCTTCACTTGCACCCATGGACATACTCTGGAGTTGAGTACGAGTAGGAGCAAGGTTGGCATTATATTGATACTGCTTGTAGAAAGCAGCAGTCAGATCTTCCCAATTTCGGATATTTGCTCCCTCTAGCTGGTAGAACCATTCAAGTTAAGTCCTTGACAGACTATCTTGAAAGAAGTGAACCCACATATTTCTATCAGCTGTGTGGGGCTGGATCTTCCTGACATAAGAATGGAGATGGAGTTTTGGGCAGGACACCCCATCATACTTAGCAAAAACCGGAGCTTTGAACTTTTGTGGGATGACTACTCCCGACACCAATCCCAATTCTTCGAAATCCAGTCCAGGTATCCTCTGAACATCCATGGCACTCAGACGGTCTTCCAACTGTTTGTATCTATCTTCAGTAGGAGGATATTGCTCATCATTGTAATTGGTATAATTGTCAGAAGCTGCAAGACTGGGATCCTTGTCTTCTTCCTGATTCTCCCCTTCCTTAGATGAAGAGGTCAAGTCGACTTGTCGTTTCAACCGCTCTCCAAACCTTTGGCCCATGTTCAAAATACCAGTAGACTTCTTATTTTTCTTCTTTTCTTTCAGAATGAGGGATTTCAGATCCTCTTGCCCCTTTGCCAGACTGATGAACATTTGTTGGAACTGGGTATTCTGTGCCTGAAGGTCCTTAATGCTTTGTTCGGGAGACATTTCTGCTGAAATAAACATCGAAGAAGATGAGAAACCTGTAATGGTACTTGTAATGATGTGTATGATAATGGTATGTACATGAAATGATTTCAAAGACTTCGAGAAATTTAAATTTACAAACCAAAATAAACAAAAACTTTATTAGCTGAATTTGAAGTTCAAATGCCTTTTAGGCGTTACAATTAAAAATAAACAAATCTAAAGCTATAGAAAACATCAAAATTCCCATGGATGCTTCCCCTTTGTGCCAAGATAGTCATTCAGTCCTTTTTCCTCATGGAGTTGCTTTGTGAGCTCTAAAAGCTTCCTCTCCTGAGCATGGAACTGATCCCTGTAAGTATCCCGCTCTTTCATCAACTGAATCCAAGACCTCTGTAATTCCCCAAGATCAGTGGGCATGTAAGGATAGAGAACCGTGTAAGGAATGCCTTCTTCAGTAGTGGGTTCCACAATCACTGGCCAAACAGCCACATAGGGTATCGTAAGCTGCTGAGCACGAGCTCATACCCATTGGAGGTAAGGTTCCATAGGAATGGAAGTCTTTGGCCCCAAAGCCCTGGCGCTCGATCTGTTTACCATGCCCCAGACTCGTATGAACCTCCGACGATACTCTTGAATATCATCCTCATAGTTGAATAAAATGACCTCGATAAGTAACTCATGGGGACCATCCCTTCGAGCGTGACCAAATTATCGCAGAGCTAAACAAGGATTGTAGGTTATACCCCCTCTCATACCAAGTAGTGGGACATTAGGGTACTCCCCACAATGGCCAATGATAGCAATTTTTTCCATAGATCGAGAACACCCAAGAATATTCGTATGAGCGAGTGACATTATCCTTTGTGACCAAACCAAACCTTCTTCATTCTTCAGTATGGACTTAGGGAGGTGAGAAATAAACCACCTCGACAGCAATGGCATGCAGCACACAAGAATCCTTCTTCTCCTCATGGTACGACTATGGAGAGTGTGCAAAATATCTCGGAGCAAAGTAGGCACCGGGTTGCGAGAGAGAAAGATCTTAATAGCATTCACATCTATGAATGAGTCCGGATTAAGAAAGAGAACTAAACTATATACAAGAAGAGCCAAGACCTCCTTAAAAGCCTGAAAATCCATATTATCCCAAAACAGCTGGGCTTTGTCTATCAGAAACTTAGTTAGAAAACCCTTGACTCCGCTTCTAGTTTCCCAATTGGATACCACGTCGGCCCATTTTAGGTGCAAAGCTGAGGCAATGACTTATGGCTTAGGAACTTCTTCTAGACCTGTGAAGGGTACCTGTTAAAGAATAGGTATATCCAATAGCTGAGAGAATTCTTCCAAGGTAGGCACCAACTGATAGTCTGGAAAGGTGAAGCAGTGGTGCTTGGGATCAAAGAACTAAAAGAGTACACTCATCATCTTTTCATCAAAGTTTGAAGTAACCAGGTTGAGAAGTTGACCATGTCTCTTAGTGAACGCAGAAGTTTCAAAAACCCTTGATGCTAGCTCTTTGAGTTGGGAAGGTATCGTCACAAAGTTGATTCGGATAGTGTTTCTACGAATGGGAGCCATGACCTCCAAAACAGAACAAAGATAAATTCCCTTGGTCTTTGAAATGGTTAGTGCAATAAGCATGGATGCCATGTTATGATGCATGATGTCATGGTTGTAGCGGTGAAAATCGGAGATCAAGCTATCAATTAACTTGACTCACAAAAAGCAAGAGTCGCCACCGCGCTTTATTATTTCCAAAGGAAAAGGGAAAAGAGCGAAATAAAACCCTAAAAAAAAACATCCAATGTAAAATAAAAAAGTAATACAATGCGTTTGTGAAAGAGATCAAGAGTTCGGGGGTTGGTTATGCAATGGGAAGGTATTAGCACCCAATGCATCTGCGGTACTCCGCAGGAACCTTTTGAAATATCTGTTTTTAGTTTAAAATTGTTTGTTATATAAAAGGGTGTATTTATCTACAAATATGTTTGCTTAAGGGGAAAGAAAAGAGTTTTTATTATTGCGTTCGTGAGGGTTTTGCGACCCTTTGCCTACGTATCCAATGAAAGAATCAAAACACCGTAGTTCCTCTAGAAAAAAGTTGATTTGTTTGTGTTTTTTAATGGGCGACATTAATGCACGCATTCTAGCAATAGGCACGGCCGGTATCACGGTAGAACAGAGATAACATGCCCTTGGGGGGAGTTTTGATTTGTTGAGTGTTTTTGCATGTTTTAAAGTATGTTCAAGTAATGATTAAAGAGTGTTTTTGGATTTTTTTGGTTTGTTTATTTGTTGATTTTATCTTTCCTAATTACTAGCATTTGTACAAAGTAAACAAAAATGCAGAAAGATAAAATCCTACACTATTACAAACAAGGCATAAAAGATATGAAGGAAAAAAAATAAGAGAAAAGTAAGAAAAGGAGTGTCTTTCGATTCTGGCAGGAGCAGACTTCGACTGGCATTTTCTGGCCTCCTTCGATTGGGCTTTGGCAGCAGTAAGGTTGTATCTTTCGATTGGAGCTTGGCAGAGGCGAAGTCCTGTCCTTCGATTGGGCTTTGGCAGCAGCAGGTTGTATCCTTCGGCTGAGGCTGGCACCAGTGAGGTTCTGTCCTTCGATTGGCTTGGCAGTCAGTGTATGGCGAAGTCTTTTGATTTTGCCTTGTTGCCTTCTTCGACTGGAGGTTGAAAGTAGTGGTGGAATGTCTTTCGATTGGACATGGCTTGCCTCCTGGTTGTCTCTTTCATTCGACCTGAAGAAGGGGATAGAAGCCAGAAGCTTCGTTTCCTATTTCCTGTTTCCTGTATCTTTCATTTCAAACATTAAATGACAACATGGCTTGTGGCCATGCTAGCAAAACAGTTTAATAATTACAGCTAGTTCAAGTAAACACTAAGCAGAAACGAAAGAGGTAGTTCTGAAAGGTATGTTAAAAAAACGTGGAAATGAAAGGAACAATATGTACATGCTTGAAACGAACAAAGGTATTATTTACATGTTATGCTGGAAATGAAAAGTTCAAGGGCAAGAGTGACTTACCTTGCTTCGCTGGAACGTGTGTTGGGCCTGGAGTGGTGGCCCTGGGTGCTGGATTCGAAGGAGGGGTCACAGGTTGTGCTGGGAGCGCTGGATTTGGAGGAAAAGAAAAAGCAAGTGTGATGCTTCTTTGATTCGAATGAGACTGTTCTTCAGAATCAAAGGAAGTAAGTGTTTGGGATTTTTTTGTTCTCACAAGTATTGAAGGGACTTGAGAGATTTTTATGTTTGAGAATTTTTCTGGGTTGGAGAAAATTGGGGAGAGATTCGTCTGGCCCAAAGTCCTCAAAAATCCTCCCTTAAAATGTTGTGAAGCCTTGTATTTATAGGCGAGGTGGCTGAAGTTTTGGGGGGAAAACAAAATGATTTGAACAGTTTGGGAATGCTGTTTCGACCCTTTCTTCTACGCAGTTCTTGTGCACTCCGTTTTGGGCAAGTACAGGACTGTGACAACGCAGGCTTGCAGTATCTTGGAGTTTAGTGATAGGTTGGTGCAGGACTGCTGCATAGCAGCACAATAGTGTTTGTTGCATGGAAGTACAGTGGTCCAACTTGTGAATCGAAGGAGGCTGCCTTGAAGGAAATCACATGTCCAGCTCGAAGCTTGTGACTGAAGGAAATTGTATTGTCTAATCGAAGCTTATGGCTGAAGGGAGACTGTATTGCCCATCGAAGATTGTGAATCGAAACAAACATATTGCCCAATCGAAGGCTGTTGATCGAAAGAAGCAATGTTGCCCAATTGAAGGCTGTGGATCGAAAGAAGCAATGTTGCCCAATCGAAACATGTTTGCAGGCAGTAAATTTGTCCAAATCGAAGCAGGCTTGCAGGCAGCTACTTGTCCAAATCGAAATAGGCCTAAACTTGCATTCGAAGGAGACCTGTCAGCACATGAAATCAAAGAAACAAAAACACACATTTCGTGCTTGATTAGAAGTTAGTGATACATAAGCAAAAATGTTCAAAACACTTGACAATTTCTGCATAATCAATGCTCAAAGGTGAGAGGTTAAAACCAACTGTATTTAGTGACCTTGACTTTTGTATATAAAAAAATGCAAAAATGCAAATGGGATCTTAGGTCAAAAATTGGGGTACAACAGCTTCCCCTATTTAAGTTTCTTCTATCTGGAGATATGAAGATTGGGATCTTCATTTTGACGAGATTGAAGGGACTTAAATATAGAATACACAATTTTTGGCCTTAAGATACCGCAATTATGTTTATGATATGATATGAATGCAATGCTCTGAATTTTATGGGGAATGACGCCATATGAGACAGACTAATGCTGGAGAAACCAAGCACATTATACAGTAATCCCACAGGGGAAGAGGTGATAACTCCACTGGGGAAACAGAGTCATAAGCTTCAAATGAGAGACTCTTGAATGATTTACATCAGTGTTGAGACTGGAAAAGAAACGATTTACATCTGCACTATGACTGGAAAAGAAATGATTGACATCAGCACTAAGGCTGGCAGATGGTTGACTTCAGTACTGTGACTGGAAAATGATTGACTTCAGTACTGAGACTGGAAAATGAAATGATTGACATCAGTACTGTGACTGGAAATACACATTTCTGACTTCTGAATTTTGCCAAGAATGGTAACACAATCCCTTTTTAACCAAGATATCGCTTGAAAAGGATAAGATGCAAACTTCCCCAAGGGACTTTTCCGAAGGGATGCCATTTGCTGAGTAGACATTATTGTTGGGGATACACAAGCTGCTCACATAAAGAGGCCGCCACTTGCTATCTTCCAAAAATACTATGACATACAAGCTGCTCAAATAAAGAAGCTGCCACTTGCTGTCTTCAAAGAATATTAAAGCACACAAGCTACTCCTGAAGAGTCAGCCACTTGTTGCCAATAACCCACAAGCTGCTCATGAAGAGCTGCCACTTTCCGTCTTCAAAGAATATTAAAGCACACAAGCTACTCATGAAGAGTCCGCCACTTGTTGCTTATAACCCACAAGCTACTCATGAAGAGCTTCCACTTTCCGTCTTCAAAGAATATTAAAGCACACAAGCTACTCATGAAGAGTCCGCCATTTGTCATAACATGAAGAAATTCCGAAATAATCAAACTGCTCAAATAAAGAGTCAGTCGCTTGTTGTCACGTCGATATTCCAAAAGAAGGTTATGATAACACTACTAGGGAATAAAGTTCATCTTCAACGGGGAACCATGAATAAATCCTTCTTGAGGAGACCAGGTATTTACATTGCAAAATAAATGCAATCTCCATCTAGGTTTCACAGCCTAGAGATATCCACAGGGTATCGTTCACAAGAGACAAAGCTCAATCCAGGAATGAACTGGAGAGAAAACAGTCAAACAAGACTCCACCCAATGAGGAAACAACTCAAATGGGGATTTATCCTATCCAGAGATGGAAAAGGAAAGCTAAAGCAAGACTCTTCCATGAGAGTTAACTCAGTGGGGAATTAGAAAGGAGGCGCACTTTCTGCTTAAGTTGACACTCTATTTGGAAAGATCAAATACACTATTTGAATAGACATAACCAAGGTATACGAACTCAAAGACATCAACAAATACAAATGTGCATGCATGATGCAAGTGTGAATGAATGTCATGTATATGCTGACAAAACAGATAGAGGAGATAGACAAGAGATGATAAGACGTCCCAGTACAACCCGACACTCAGCTGATCTCAACAAGATGGTAACATTACTGGAGATAGAAACAAAAGCCATCATTGGAGAAAGGTCCTTTTACAAGGCTTAAATCTCTTTGGAGAGGGAGATATTTTCAAGTAGAAACCCCAAAGTCCAGTCTTCTGTTGCAAACAATCCATTGAAAGGATAACAACACAAACAAAGTTTCAGCTGGAAAAAGTCATGCTTAGCTGGAGATAACTAGGAACACTGCCCTCTGATGATGTGAAAAACATATCACATATCTTGACAAATTTGTATTGCCCCTGGGACTAATTTTGAATGCCCCAAGTTTACTGCTGATAAGCTGCATGTTGCACGACAATTCTTGCGAATAACTTCACTTCTAAAATGCCCCAAGCTATATGGTTGGTGAGGAGAAATCGTCTCAAGAGGATTTTACAAAAGACCTGGAATTCACCATGCTCTGGTGTCTTCAAACTCTTAGAGAGATTCATCAAATCTCGATGTGATTGCCCCGGATTGAGTGTAGTTGGCACAACAAAGTCTTCAAATTTTGCCCCAAAAGAGTAAACAAGTTGGGAAAAGCATTAACTGGGAGAAGCAACATGTCTGTGCTTAAGGTCTTCATGTGACATGCCCCTTGATATGATTTTTTCTTGAAATGATCCGCCAATTACTCCACATAGTTTCAGGCCTTAAAAGAATAAACTCATCACTAGTGCTTATGTGTGAGCTTCCTTGATATCAAACAAATGTTTTGCAGTTAGAAAATGTTTATTATGAGAATGAAAATTCTAATGCAACAGTTATGTAAGTCTTGGAGATTTTGAAAAGATATCGCACAAATTTTGCGAGTTAGAGCACCATTTAATTTTGTGTAGAAAAAACATATGATACCAACATAACTATTTAGAACATTCATGGGAGTCAGGAACACTATCTCTTTAATGTATGCTTTCAAAATAACCTTGCTTCAATTAGGACTTTTGAAGGTTGTAACGTGGTCTGGTTCATGGGTTCTTTTAGGCTCAAAATTATTTGGTGCCCACCCATTCTTCATGATGTTCTCCAACCCTATGTTCAGTTAATTCAACATGAGTGTTCATCTCTCAAAAGGATTTTGTGACGGTTAAGGAAATGACGAGGCTTTCGGAGTAGAAACCACCCTCATGTCTTCGTGTTTGTAGTCACCAATTTGTTCTTTGCTGAGGACTTTTCTTTGTAGTCGTTTCTTTGCAATTTTTATTTTCCCTAACTTTTGCATGAACTAATTCTTTTGAATTAATAGTCCAGCGGGATGCCTTAATTTTACCTAAGTCGCACGTTTTCATGTTTTTGACTTAGCAGGCTTTTTTTTCTTTTTTTTCTTCTTGATTTTTGACTTTTTGAACAAAATGTGTGACATTAGCTTGTCTTAACTTGTTGAGAGGATTTTGATTGCCTCGATTCTTGATGAATGAGGGTTAACATTGTGGTTCCACATCCTCTAGCTTCATTATACATGGAGGATAGCCCTCGTAGTTTCTCTTCAGAAATATCTTCCTTATGAATTTTGAACACTCAATCAGATTAACTGAAAACTACCCTGCCCCAGGTTAAAATTTGAGGGTTTTTTTGTATAGAAAAGAAACTTCTACTTCAAGGCTCAAAAAGGGTTAGCAATGGATTATCTTCCTTATATCTCCAGTGTTTAGGGATCTGAAACAATGCCTGCACATCATCAGCAAGATTTTATCCAAAAGCATGCAACCAAAGATTTTGTGTTCTTTAGATCATCATCCTCCTTTCAATCTCTGCCTAGGCAAGAGAATGGGCAATAAGTTGGTATCATAATGCAAAAAGCAATTTAGAATTTGAAAACAAATATGTGTGAAACAAATGAATTTCTTCAAGACAAACATACTCATTGTATTAAGACAATCATTCAGATGCAAACAAGTTCTCACATGCAAACAATGTTTTGATAAACAAGAAAATTTACAAAAGCAGAAATAAGTTAGTAATCCGAGAAGGCTTTCCATCTGGATTGGTGCTGAAGGAAACCTCTCCTTAACTTCAAGGCCAAAATCAACAGAGATTCACTTATGCTTTATCAAAGGGGTTGACTTGGGCGGCAACCATAATTCAGACCAAACCAGTTAAGTGCTCCACACTAGCTTTCAAAATAGTCATCTCTCCGCGGAGTTCAGAAACCTCTTGCTTGATATTCTCCATTGTCCTCTTAGCGCGAGTGTTGTACTGGTGAGACCAAAGGAAAAATAAGACTTGGAAAAAAAGACCTTTGAAAGTGAAACCAAAAATGTAGAATGATGCATGATATGCTGTGATCGGTGGAAATAGAACTGACTGTTTTTTAAGCTGGTTCGCGAAATGTCGCGGTAAGCAAGAGTCGCCACCGTCTTTTATGTTCTCCAACAAGGAAAGTACAAAAGCACAGCAAAATTCCTTTTCGATATGTTTCTCGGTTCGGGAGGTAGATTTATAGAAAGGGAAGGTGTTAGCACCCTTTCTATCCGAGGCAACTGGATCTTTAGACAGGAGGGCGACCTCTAAAACACCCTATACTTGACGACCACGTCGAGGCAACCAGTGAGGCGTACCCTAAGAGTGGCATGTGCACGTGCGTTGTTTTTCAGTTAAGATTATCTTGTACATGTTATTCGTGAGCTACTGATTGATTTTAATTTTTCATACAAGTCTTTCATGCATTTTTAACAGTTAAGAGTGCGGAAAATAAATTGCGGAAAGGTAAATCTACGCTATTACAAGGCGCGGGTCTATACATCGCCAAAAACAAAACCTGTTTAGAAAAAAAATGCGAGAAAATAAATAAAGCGATAAAATCCTAATTATCTATTACATCCTCGGAAACAGTTACATAAATATGATAAAAAGGAATTAAAGCGCGAAAAGAAATTAAATCGGGACGTCCTTAGGGTTTTGACCCTTTTGAGAAAAAGAAAGAAAATTGTCCTTTTTTGCAATTAAATTAAATATTAAACCTAATAAATAATTAATTAATTAATTACAAGAAAAAATGTTTTTTTTTGTGTTTTTTAATATTTTAAATGAAAATAAAAAGAAATTAAAAGTCAAAAGAAAAACCCTAATTCTAAGTTAATTTTATTTATTATAAAAATGTCAAAGTTAACCTAATTAACTAAATTAATTAATTTACATTTATTTACAAAAATAATAAATAGTGAATTTAATAAATAATAAAAATATTTACAAGTTTTTTATTATCTGAATTTATTATGAAAAATATTAATCTGTTAATTAAATAATTAATAAAACTAATATATAATAATAAGGAAATTATAAAAGAAAAGAAAATAAAAAGAGTAACAAAACCAGGGGGGGTGCCAGGCCTTTTTGGAGGTGTGTTTGTGACTTTCAGCCCAATAACATTCAAGCCTTTGTTGACTTTGGAGAATTGTCCAGAGCGCGCTTTGACTTGGAACATGGTGTTCCCCCTCTCATGGCCTTTGGATGGCTGTTTGAAGACACTTGGCACGCTGACCATTAAAGGTACATGATGGAATGCTTTTAAGCGTCTGCACATGATTATGTTATGCAAAACAAGAAACAAATATGGGGTGGACCTGGGAATCGAACCCAGGTCCCAATGGTGACCAGCCACATCATCCTCCACTAAGCCAAGCGCCTGTCTTTGTTATTATAATGGATAATGAAATTAATGTATGAAAACAATAATTATGCTGGAAAATAAATGAAACGCGCGCTATTTTGAATCAAGCCAATCACGCCTCCACACGTATTGTCTTCTTCCTACTTTCCCTGTAAAATAAAATCAAATAGCGGGGGTTTTTAACCCCCATAACTTAGCATGACCAAAAATAGCGATTAGATGTACGGGCTATATAAATAGGGCGCGAGGGTTGGGTTTGATTCGTCTGGCCTTGACAAATTCAACCATATGCGTAAGAAGGTCCAATTTTTCCTATAGAGCAAACCCCCAAATTCAGAGCTTGGAAACCCTAGAACGTGTTCATGGCAACTTCTGATTTAAGACATCTTAATCCAATTGACTTATGCCAAAAGCTTCCTATGATTGCTAACAACACAAAACAAATAAAAAATTACGTTAAATGCTCATGAATTGGATGTTACGATTTTGAATAAAAGTATCAAACCGTATGACTGTTATGGGCGATTCTTGGAGCTATGAAACTGGAAACTGATTGCAAATCGTTCAGGAAACTCCCAGCAATGTCTTTGGATCCACAAAACTCCTTAATTCGCCATAGAACACTGAAAATAGTTTTGAGTTTCTTTGATATTTTTTTGGAATTGGTTATGGTGTTTTTGCAGCAATTTGCACGTTCCAGGCATTAGGGTTGGCTTCAGTATATGTAGTATAATGGATTTAGGTTACAATCTTGGCCAAGAATCCATGGAATTCATGTTTGTATATTTGATTTTCAATCAAATATTTTTGCATCTTTTTGATTGCCAAAACTTGCTAATTTTGGAGATTTTGGTCCCCTTGATTGATACACGAAATCTCCATCATGTGCTGACCACTTTTGCTTCACAAAAAGATTTGAAATCATATCTTGGTATTTTCCTACAATAAAAATCAATTAAATGAATTAATATTAATAAAAAATTCAATTAATTAATTAAAAATAAGAAAATAAATCAATTTAAGCTCAATGGGTCGTGCATAAGCCTTGGGTAAAGATTCAAGAAAGAATTTGAGGCCCATTAGCAAAAATGAGGTGTTTTGGACAAAGTTGACTTTTGCAAATTCCCAAAAATTTCCCAACTTCTCCATTGCATATCTTGCTCAATTTTGATCATATGAACATGTTCTTGGACATTTTGGAAAGTTCTTGAAGTCCTCTAACCAATGCCTTTGGTCCCATGTAATTTTGATTTACCAATCTCAAGTTATGGTCTTTGACTTAAAATGCCTTTTTGTTGACTTTTGAAATTGACCTATAATGTAGAAATTGATAACTTTTTGTGAGAGCATATATTGGACTTGGAATGTGAAGATGAGTTGTAGGAAATGTCATCCTCTTCAAAATGAGCATTGGATGGGATTTTTCTTATGAACCATGAAAAAGTTATGCCCTGGTCAAGTTACAGTTGACTTTTCTACTGTCCAAAAATAGAAACTTTTGCATCCTTGATGATTTTTGAGCCATGCTTGAGGAATCATGATCAAGACTTGATCAAATGATGATTGTGGCTTCAAAATAAGATGTTGACCAAATTTTACTTTTGACTGTAAAATGACCATTTTACCCCTGCAGTTGACTGTGAACCAAATAGAGCTTTTGACTGTGCAACTTGCCTCTGTGAGTCTTGAAACTTGGCATGTAGATGCTTGGAAATGTATATAGGCCTATGGGACTTGATTGAGCCATTGAAAATCTCAAATTCCTTGAAGGAAACAAAACCCTAATTTTGACTGGCTTAGGAGGATGTTTGACTGTGCAATCCTTGAGTAGTCTTGTGCCTATTTGAAGGTGATTCTTGACCAACCTTGAGAAACATGGGAGGGCAAATTTTAGGGTACAACAGTTGCCCATGTTCAATCTTATTAGACCTGAGGATGTAGACTGGCTTGCGTGCCTTTCGTGATCCGAAGGTGGAAGATGATTGAACACTAGAGTGCCCAGAAATCTGCACTCACATAGTGTGATATCAGCAATGTGATGGCGGGAATGGGCTTATAGATGCCATTTGGAGAGATGGTGAATAGGAGGGATGGGCTTACAAATGCCATCTGGAGATGTGACAGAACTTTGTCGGGAATGGGCTTACAGATGCCATTTGGAGATGTAATGGGTAGCTGTGGAGATGGGCTTAAAGATGCCATCTAGGGGTGTCGATCGCATAAGAGATTCCTTAGCGAGAACTTGAATATTTGAGAAAGAAAGATAATTTCCTGGCCTGTTACAGGGGTTGATCTTCAAACTCTTCATGCAGATATGCCCTGGCTAGATACAGGTATCGAATTAATTGCTCACATATATGCCCTGGCTAGATACAGGTATCGAATCTGGAACTGGTCGTCTACAGATATGCCCTGGCTGGATACAGGTATCGAATCTCTAAACTCTTCATGCAGATATGCCCTGGCTGGATATAGGTATCGAATCTACAATCAATTACTCACAGATATGCCCTGGCTAGATACAGGAATCGAATTCGGAACTTCAAAAGGTTGCTTACATACGTGCCCTGGCTGGATACAGGTATCGAATCTACAAACAATCGCTCACAGATGTGCCCTGGCTAGATACATGAATCGAATCCGGAACTTCAAAAGGTTGCTTACAGACATGCCCTGGCTGGATACAGGTATCAAATCTACAAATAATCGCTCACAGATGTGCCCTGGCTAGATACAGGAATCGAATCCGGAACTTCAAAAGGTTGCTTACAGACATGCCCTGGCTGGATACAGGTATCGAATCTACAAACAATCGCTCACAGATTTGCCCTGGCTAGATACAAGAATCGAATCTGGAACTTTAAAAGGTTATTTACAGACGTGCCTGGCTGGATACAGGTATCGAATCTACAAACAATCGCTCACAGATTTTCCCTGGCTAGATACAGGAATCGAATCCGGAACGTCAAAAGGTTATTTACAGACGTGCCCTGGCTGGATACAGGTATCGAATCTACAAACAATCGCTCACAGATGTGCCCTGGCTAGATACAGGAATCGAATCTGGAACTTCAAAAGGTTCTTTACAGACGTGCCCTAGCTGGATACAGGTATCGAATCTGGAATTTGTCGTCTACAGATATGCCCTGGCTGGATACAGGTATCGAATCTCTAAACTCTTTATGCAGACATGCCCTGGCTGGATACAAGTATCGAATCTACAATCAATTACTCACAGATATGCCCTGGCTAGATATAGGAATCGAATCTGGAATTGGTCGTCTACAGATATGCCCTGGCTGGATACAGGTATCGAATCTCTAAACTCTTCATGCAGACATGCCCTGGCTGGATACAGGTATCGAATCTACAATCCATCATTCACAGATATGCCCTGGCTAGATACAGGTGTCGAATTCGGAACTGGTCGTCTACAGATATGCCCTGGCTGGATACAGGTATCGAATCTCTAAACTCTTCATGCAGACATGCCCTGGCTGGATACAGGTATCGAATCCACAATTAATCGCTCATAGATATGCCCTGGCTAGATACAGGTATCGAATCTGGAATTGCGAAAGTTGATGGTAATAACTTTGGATTGACCTTTTTCCTGAAAAAGGAAAAACATCAGTTGTATGCAATGTCATGATGTATGAGATGCATGATGTCATGACGTTCAAAAATGAGATAGTGTCGTATGCACTTTGTCATGTATGTAAGCAAGATGTATGAAATGTGAAATGTCTATGAATGTATTTTCGTCTAGGAAAATAAATCCTTGACGAATGCCGGGAGCTTGTTGAATCCTGGGCTGATGTTGAAGAGTAGGATTCTTCGTTTCCGCTGGGGATGATGATTGTAAGAATAAACCGGTAGGAGAAGATGACTCCGTTGGGGATAAACTTGGTGAAGAGATTACTCTGCGGGAAAATACTCTGTGGAGAAGAGATGCTTCGCTGAGGTTTTAATGATAACTCCACCGGGGATTCCGTTGATAAGTTATGTTGGGGAATTTGATGAACTCCGCTGGGGGATAGGAAGAACTTCGCCGAGGACGATCTTTCCGTGGTAATTAGCTAAGGATAACCCAGTTATAAGCTTTGGTGGGGAATAACCTTTGAATATGGTCGGGGAGAGACGTATGTACTCTGCAGGTGATAAGCTTCCAGAATCTACTGGGAATAAGCTTCCAGAATCTACTGGGGAGGATGATTCAACTCTCCTGGGGAAACTTTTGGACTGTACTGGGGAAATGACTCCACTGGGATGTCTAGATTCCACCGGGGAACAATCTTATATTTCCGTCAAGGAATATTAAGACTGTCGGGGATGCTTGCTGAGGAATATCTATACTCCGCTGGGGAATGATAAGATTTACTAGGGGTACCCAACTTCCTTAAGGCTGACAGTAGACTAACTCTGCTTGGGGAGAGTGTTGCCGACTTGCTAGGGATATTGTGCCTTTTTGGGCTGATTGGAGACCAACTCTGCTTGGAGAGAATATTGTTGATTCTGGTCTTACTCTACAGGGAGTGAAGGTATCCTGGTTACATTCTTCAGCCGAACCTACCTTGGTACCTTGGTGGACAGAGCAACTAGATCGCCTAGACAACTCATTATTGCCCCTGTTTCTAATGTCACCTGTAATTAGTCCTTTGTTTTGCATGCAAATATTTGTGATCAGCAATTAATGTCAAATTCATATATCAAAAATGAACATTGGACGTTCTTTACAAAACAAAATAGATAAAGGAAAAATAATTGGCAATTTGTCTGAAAAAGTGAATTTGTATTGATTTTTGAAATTTGCCTGTAAATAGGCGTTTTGTGTACAAGAGGCTGACGTCCTAGTAAGAGAACGCCGCCGAACAACAGAGTTTATACATTTTGGTGAAAAGGAAAACAAAACAGCTACGTGAAAAATCCCACTGGGTTTCAACTCTGCTATCGCCCTTATGTCTTCAAGCGTCTAATCACTTGGCTGCTTAGTTGAAGATGAAGCTGATTGATTGATGCCGTCTGAACCTGATAGTTGATGCAAGGTGATTCAATGAGACATAGTATTACGCTTTATCCCTAACTTTTGCCTGGACCGCCCTTTCGGGTTTTTAGTCCACCGGGATACCCATTTTTGCCCAAGCTGCCTTTTCAGGTTTTCCACTTGTCGGGTGTACAGATTTTTTTTCATTTCATCCCTTATTTTTTCCCGAACCCTTTTGGTTCGCCGGGAAGCCCTTATTTTTGCCTAGGTGTATCAACCTAGCGGGTCTTTAATTAATGCGTAGTATCTTTTTACTATGTCTGCATTGGCGGGGTGAGGAAGGTCGTCACCATCCATGGTGGTTAGAATCATAGCTCCTCCTGAGAAGATATTCTTAACCACAAATGGCCCTTCGTACGTGGGGGTCCATTTGCCCCTGGGATCACTTTGAGGTAGGATGATGCGCTTGATTACCAGGTCTCTGACTTGATACTCTTGTGGTCTGACTTTCTTGTTAAATGCCCTGATCATCCGTTTTTGGTACGTTTGACCATGACAAATAGCGGTGAGTCTCTTTTCGTCGATTAGGTTTAGTTGATCAAGTCGAGTCTGGATCCAGTCATCTTCACTCAAACCTGCATCCTTCATTATCCGGAGAGAGGGTATCTGGACTTCAATAGGCAAGACTGCCTCCATGCCATAGACCAAGGAAAAGGGTGTTGCCCCTGTTGACGTCCTTGCTGAGGTACGGTACCCATGAAGAGCGAATGGTAACATCTCATGCCAATCTTTGTAGGTCACTGTCATCTTCTGCACAATCTTCTTGATAATTTTATTTGCTGCTTCGACAGCCCCATTCATCTTCGACTGGTAGGGAGAAGAGTTGTGGTGCTGTATCTTGAATTGCTCGCAGAGCTCAGTGATCATCTTGTTGTTAAGATTGGTACCATTATCCGTAATGATCCTCTCAGGTACACCGTATCGACAGATCAGGTTGTGCTGAATGAACCGTGCCACGACGTTCTTGGTCACAGTAGCATAGGAAGCTGCTTCGACCCACTTTGTAAAGTAATCAATCGCTACCAGGATAAAGCGATGCCCGTTGGATGTCGTAGGTCTGATTTCGCCGATCATATCAATGCCCCACATTGCAAAAGGCCAAGGTGCTGTCAAAACGTTCAGAGGAACTGGAGGAATGTGCACCTTATCAGCATAGATCTGGCATTTGTGACACGTCCGAGAATGTTGATAACAGTCGTCTTCCATTGTGGACCAGAAATATCCTGCCCGAAGGATTTTCTTTGCCATGGTATGTCCACTGGAATGTGTTCCGAAGGTACCTTCATGCAGCTCTTCCATGATCTTTTCTGCTTCAGTCCTATCCACATAACGCAGTAAGGTTGAATCATGGTTTCGCTTGTAAAGAATGCCATTGCTGAGGAAGAACTTTGCTGCGAACCTTCTCAGAAAATTTTTGTCATTAACAGATGCACCCTCGGGGTATTCTTGAGCTTCTAAGTACCTCTTCACTTCGTGATACCAAGGTTTTTCAGTTACCTCTTCAGCCTCAAGATCACAGCAATGTGCAGGTTCGTCCAATTTCCAGATAATGATCTGGGGAGCCTCGTTGTCCCATTTGACTTTGAACATAGAAGACATCGTAGCTAGCGCGTCCGCCAACTGATTCTCCTCTCTTGGGAAGTGTTCAAAAGTTATCTCCTCTAAGTGGGGAATCAACGTCAACACATACTCTTTGTAAGGAATAAGATTTGGGTGTTTCATATCCCACTCGCCTTTGATCTGATTGATCACGAGAGCGGAATCTCCGAAGACACTCAGAAACTTGATCCTTAAGTCAATTGCAGCTTGAAGACCCATGATACATGCTTCATACTCTGCCATGTTGTTGGTGCAGTTGAAACATAGCCGGGCGGTAAGTGGAGTATGAGTGCCTTTAGGGGATATGATCACGGCGCCAATGCTGTTACCCAAAGCGTTTGAGGCTCCGTCAAAGTGCATAGACCATCGGGATCCTTCCTCAGGTCCTTCATCCGGTCCGGGTACTTCACAATCAGTCACTACCATGATATCCTCATCTGGAAATTCAAAGTTCATCGACTGGTAATCGTCCACTGCCTGGTGTGCCAAATGGTCTTCCAATACACTTCCCTTGATTGCTTTTTGAGTCGTGTACTGGATGTCATATTCCGTCAAGATCATCTGCCATCTTGCTATTCTTCCAGACAGAGCAGGCTTTTCGAAGATGTACTTGATGGGATCCATTTTAGAAATTAACAGAGTAGTGTGAGTCAACATATACTGTCTCAGCCGGCGAGCAGCCCATACCAAAGCGCAACAAGTTTTCTCGAGCAGTGAGTATCGGGTCTCACAGTCGGTAAACTTTTTGCTAAGGTAATAAATGGCGTTCTCTTTTCGGCCAGACTCGTCATGCTGCCCCAGCACGCACCCCATTGAGCTGTCAAGTACTGTCAAGTATAGTATTAGAGGTCTCCCTTCAACCGGTGGCATAAGAATGGATGGTTCTTGGAGGTACTCTTTGATTCTTTCGAAAGCGGCCTGACATTCATCGTTCCAACGTACTACTTGATCTTTCTTCAGTAGCTTGAAGATTGGTTCACAGGTAGCAGTTAGGTGCGAGATGAATCGGGCGATGTAGTTCAGCCGTCCTAGAAAGCCTCTGACTTCTTTCTCTGTCTTGGGAGTTGGCATCTCTTGTATGACTTTCACTTTGGCAGGGTCCACTTGAATACCTTTGTCACTCACGACGAAACCTAGCAATTTTCCAGATCTCACCCCAAAGGTGCACTTGTTTGGGTTCAACCTCAACTTGTACAACTTCAGACGGTCAAACAGTTTCTGCAGATGGTCAAGGTGTTCCTCCTCAGTTTGGGACCTTGCAATAATATCGTCGACGTACACTTCGATCTCATGATGGATCATGTCATGAAACAAAGCAACCATGGCATGTTGGTAGGTTGCCCCAGCATTTTTCAGCCCAAAAGGCATGACCTTGTAGCAAAAGGTGCCCCACTGAGTAACAAAAGTGGTCTTCTCCATGTCTTCAGGAGCCATCTTGATCTGATTATAACCGGAGAAGCCGTCCATGAAGGAGAATACTTTATGCTGAGCAGTGTTGTCAACCAGAACGTCGATATGAGGCAGAGGGAAATCGTCCTTAGGGCTCGCCCTGTTCAATTCCCTGTAATCAACACACATTCGGACCTTACCATCCTTCTTAGGCACTGGAACCACGTTGGCAACCCACTGAGGGTAAGAAGTCACTGCTAGAAAACCGGCGTCAAATTGTTTCATAACCTCAGCTTTGATTTTCTCGGACATCTCTGGACGCATACGGCGGACCTTCTGTTTTACCGGAGGGCATTCTTCCTTGGTAGGCAGGTGATGAACCACAATGTCGGTATCCAACCCAGGCATGTCTTCGTAAGACCAGGCAAAGATTTCTACATAATCATGCAGCATCTGAATCAACCGTTGTTTCACACTAAGCTCTAGGTTGGCACCAATCTTGACTTCCTTTCTGTCTGTCTCAGTACCCAGATTTACCGTTTCCACTGGCTCTTCATGTGGATAAATAGCCCTCTCTTCCTGGAGTAGCAGTCTTGCAAGCTCACCAGGAACTTCGCAATCATCTTCACCTTCGTCTTCGGCTAAGTTGATCGGATTTTCGAAGTCATAACTGGCAGTAGCAGAGTCGTTACCAGTGAGATCCAGAGTGGATTGGAACCTGTATGGGTGAGTGTGTGTAAATATAGCTGTTTTGCGATATAATAAAGAAAGAAAAGGAGCACAAGATTTAAAATGCAAAAAACGTCCAACGCTTTTATTCATGATATATGAAAATGACAAATAATAAGCCCTCACAAATGAAGCCACGGTGCCCCGGGTAAGACACCGGGCCATAAAGTTTCAAATTATTGTTCGTTACAAATTCAAAATAAAGGAGTTCATTACTGAGTAACAAAATTAACAGGTACGAAGTCTTTCGCAGTCCAGTTTCTTGGTCCACCGTTGGTCGTTGGGTAGATCCAGCTGTCAAATTCAGATTCCTCCACATCGTCTTCAATAGCATTCACTCTCGGGTTGGTGACGAACACAGGAGGTCTTCCAATCCTTGCTTTACGAACAACCCTCTGAGCTTCTGCAGTGAAACACAAACCAAACTTGTCAGTCTTCGGAGTAAAATCAGATAGTCGGCCCCAATTTGCGCACTCACCCTTTTCAATCACAGCCCGGGCATCCTTTAAGAAAGCCATCTTCAAAGGAGAATCTTCTTCAGTTACAGTTTCTGCTGGCGCCAGTGTCTGAGGCACCTCTTCAAAATTTTGAAAGGGGGTCTCAATGAACTCCCCATCCATTTCTATGTACCGGAACGAGTTGAGGTGGCTGACCATATATTCTTCTTCCCCTTGAACTGTTACGATCTTCCCTCTGACCGGATACTTAAGCTTCTGATGTAGTGTGGAGGTCACAGCTCCAGCCTTGTGGATCCATGGACGGCCCAGTAAACAAGAATATGATGGTCGGATGTCCATCACATAGAAAGTAGAATCAAAAACCTGAGAACCAACCCTGATTGGAATGTCCACTTCACCATGTACCATCCTTTACGACCCGTCAAAGGCCCAGACAACAATGTTACTAGGCTTGAGCTCTAAACCCTCACAATCCAACCTGTCTAGGGCCTTCTTGGGTAATACATTCAACGAAGAACCGGTGTCTACCAACACATGAGTAAGAGTAGTGCCCCTGCATTCAATGGAGACATGCAGGGCATCGTTATGGTTCTTTCCCTTGGCAGTCAGATCGGCGTCAGAGAAACCCAACCCATTATCAGCAGTCAAGTTGGCCACACAATCGGTAAATTGATCAGCAGACGTTTCTTGTGGCACGTGGGCCGTCTTCAGGAAGGAAATCAGGGCCTTGGCATGGGCCTCTGAACACAACAACAATGATAGCATAGAGATCTTAGAGGGGGTGTGCCCCAGCTGCTCCACTACATTGAAATCACTCTTCTTGATAATCTTGAGAATCTCTTCCATCTCTTGCTTGGAAGCTTCAACATTGGTGGTCTTCGGTGCCTCCGTCCAGGCAGGCACATCAGTAGCAATCCCTTTGCCCCGAGCGTCAGATGACTCGGCAGCAGGGGTAGAAACAGGAACTTGGTCAGGCAGGGAAGTGGGCACACTTGCAGGTGTAATGACGAGAGGTCTCTGAATAGCTGGTGGTGGAATATCAGGTGAGAAGAGCCTACCACTACGAGTAACCTTGACAGGCCCGATGATGTTGCTGACACCGGTACTAGTATCAAACTCTTGTTTTACTCCCAGAACATAAACATCTGCCCCATAGTGCCACGGGACAGCTTTGTCAGATTTATAGGGGATGGGCCCCGGAACAGTGATGATGATAGGTGCAACCTTCTGAGTAGACATGATTTTGACAGGCTTCTTTGAGGGAGCCTTAGGAGGGTTGTTAAAAATAGTTACAATAGAAACTTCTTCGGTACGGGTAGCAGGAACAACAATCTTTTCGAACAAGATCTCTTTATTATCCATCAGGCTTTGGATACCTGACTTCAACAAAGAACAACCAGCAGGTGAAACAGAACATAGAAGGCAACCTTTACTACATCCCGGAAATAAACCGGCTAGCAACAGATTCCTCTTGACAGTCAACAACAGAGTAACAATCTCATCCACAGAGGCTACATACAGGTCTTCTTCCACAACATTCACTCCATGCTGGGGCATGGGAGCAGTCACAACATTGGATCTTTCGGGCGCCTCGAACTGTATTTCCTTAGCATCAATAAGGTCCTGAACCTTATTCCTCAGAGCCCAACAATCATCAGTAGAATACCCCGGGCTGTCAGAGTGATAAGCGCAGCGGGCGTTGGGGTTGTACTTTGGAGAGGTTGTGTTCACAACCTTTGGATCTTCCTTGACAGTTACCAGATTGGTTGACAGTAGTTACGGCAATATCTGAGACAGGGTCATACTAAGCCGAGTGTACTGCCTTTTGGGTCTCTCACCCCTTGGTTGGTTATACTGCTGAGGAGCAGCAACAGGCTTTGAAATTACCACCACGTTGACAGCTTGGCGGCGTTCCGGTTTGTTCTGTCTCCTTGGACCATAAACAACACTAGTTTCCTTCTTGAAGGGCTTCTTTTTAGTACTCGAGGAGGCACCTTTCTGTATCTTCCCCGACTTGATACCAGCTTCTATCCTTTCACCAGTCAAAATGAGGTCTGTAAACCCCGCAGAAGAATTCCCAATCAGATGGTTGAAGAATGGACCAGACAGGGTCCCCAAGAACATGTCCACGAGTTCACGGTCAATCAACGGTGGCTGCACCCTGCCAGCCAGGTCTCTCCACTTCTGCGCGTACTCCTTAAAACCTTCACCCGTCCCAAGTGACATACCCTAGAGTTGGGTACGCGTAGGAGCGAGGTCGAAATTATACTGATACTACTTATAAAATGCAGTAGCCAAGTCCTCCCAGTTTCGAATACTGGCTCCATCCAGCTGATAGAACCATTCGAGTTAAGCCCCTGAAAGGCTATCCTGGAAGAAATGGATCCATAGGTTCTTGTCTGCAGTGTAAGGTTGGATCTTCCTTACATAGGATCTGAGATGCAGCTTAGGGCAGGAAGCCCCGTCGTACTTCGCAAAGGCAGGTGCCTTGAACTTGTGTGGGATCACCACCCCAGAAGATAAACCTAGATCTCCAAAATCCAGCCCCGGCACATGTTGAATCTCCATGGCACTTAAACGGTCTTCTATTTGCTTGTACCTGTCTTCAGCAGGAGGGTACTGTTCATCATTGTAATTTGTCTCGTTGTCGGAGACCGCAGGACTAGGAACCCTTCCCCCTTGGGGACTATCCTTCCCTACAGAGGAAGTAGCCTGATCAGCCTCATTCTGCAGTGTATTCCCAAACCTCCGTCCAGTGTTAAACAGCACAGTCCTCTTCTTCTTCTTCTTCTTCTCCTTCAAGAGCAGAGTCTTCAACTCCTGCTGACCCTGGGCTAAGCTCATGACCAGCTCCTAGAACTGGGTGTTCTGGGCCTGAAGGGCTTTGATAGCTTGTTCGGTGGTAGGCTCAGAAGACATGATGATTGAGTGAGTGCTGAAATAAACAGCGAAGAAGATTAAGCAACCTGTAGAAAAAGGGTACCTGTTATGCACATGATGCATGATATGCTATTTACGCAATGCATTCAATGGTTCGAAAGTTCAAATTTGTTGTAGAAAAAAAAGGAACACACGTTGTATTAAGAAATAATATGTTCAGTACATCAGGGCCTCACGGGCAAAACATTACAAAACTTAATCCCAAAAGACACTGCGCATCCTTTTTGGAGCGATGTAAGTGTTGAGAGTCTTTTCCTCGTGCAGTAGGCGGGTGAGCTCCAAGACCTTCTTCTCACTGGCATGTAGACTGGTTTCAAGAGAATTCCGTTCTTCCTTGAGTTGGATCCAGCTTTTTTGCATTTCTTCCCAAGATGTTGGCATGTCAGGATGTTGAATGGTGTAGGGAACCTCTCCTTCCAAAACTGGCTCTTTGATCACGGGGAGAACATGAGGATATGACATCACTAGCTTCTGGGAGCGGGCCCGTACCCACTTGAGATAAGGTTCAAGGGTGATGGAGTTCTTGTGCCCCAGTGTCTTACTATCTACCCTGTTGGGCATCCTCCAAGCTCTGATGAATCTCTGGCGAAGTCCTTGTGCATCATTGTCAAAGTCAAAAACTATGTCAGAAATCAACATGTCATGAGGGCCGTCCCTCCGAGCATATCCAAACTATCTCAAAGCCAGACATGGGTTGTAAGTAATGCCCCCCCTAATTCCAAGTAAAGGAACATTAGGAAACTCTCCGCAACGGTCAATGATAGTGACATTTTCTCTGGACCGAGAACACCAATGTATATCAGCATGTGTGAGTGTCATCAGTCGTTGCGACCACCTCAAACCCCGCTCGTTCTTCAAAACTGATTGTGGAAGGTGTGAAATAAACCACCTTGCCAGGAGAGGAGTGCAGCACATGAGAACGCCTCTTTTTCTCATGGTTCGAGTGTAACATGAGTGGAGGATGTCCCCAAGCAACGTAGGTATAGGATTCCTGGACATGAAGATCTTAACAGCATTGATATCTATAAGCTGATCTGGATTCGGGAACAACACCAACCCATAGACAAGGAGTGCCACAACTTCTTCAAAGGCTTGTAGGTCAAGGGCATTCCAACATTCTTGTGCCTTCTCAAACAGGAACTTTGCCAAGAATCCTTTGATACCACTTCTGATTTCCCAGTGCCCCTTGATGTCGGATGGTTGTAGGAGTAATGCTTTAGCAACCTCTTCAAGTTTCAGTTCCCTTTCCGTACCATTGTAGGGTAGTTGACTGAGAATGGGAACCCTCATAAGCTGAGAAAACTCTTCCAAAGTAGGCACCAATTGATAATCCGGGAAAGTAAAACAGTGGTGCAAAGGGTCAAAGAACTGGAACAACACTTTCACCATATCCTCTTCAATGTTGGTATTGACCAAGCTGATGAGTCTACCATGTCTTTCACTGAAGGAGGAGTTCTCGGGAATCCTGGATGTAAGTTCCTTAAGCTGAGGAGGGACCCTTACAAGGTTGATCTGAATTGTCTTTCTGCGGATAGTTTCCATGTCCTACAAAACAAGAACAAAGATGAAGATTCGAACCCTTGAAGTGGTTAGTAAATGCATATGATGCTGTATGATGCTATGATGTTATGATAAGGACACACCACAAGTACTCACAAACATGATAAGGCACACAAGTCACACCAGACAACCCTTAGAGTTTAGGCCAACATGAAGTTTGGGGTACTACCCTCTTGAAGTTGGTGGGTTCAAAACCTGTCCTATCAAAAGTAACCGGGTTCTAAGGAGCTCAATATCATTGAGTTATTTTCTATGTTCATTGTTTTGATTTAGCCACTGAACTGTCGATCAAAATATTCCAAGAAAACAACCCTCAATGAGTGTAGTATCGAGTATCAACCAACTTCGGACTGCACCAAAGTCGGTCATCTCACTACCCCTAAAGAGGCCAGGATGGTTCAAGTAAGGTTCCTAAGGTCAATTGATGCTTCACGACACCACGCGGCGGCCCCGTACTCTCCTTGACTTGAATCAAGGGTTACCGGTACTCACCAAAGTGCCACATTCTAAAAGGTATACCCCGCACAGTTCCCTCACAGTTTGTTGCTACTTTCTAAAAGGTATCCCCCAGATCCGGGTTAGGATCTATGAAACTCCAAGACAGGCCCAAAATATTAAAGCAAACAAATCAAGCAATTGAAAACAAGAGTGGTCTAATCCTAAGGTACACCTCACTTATAAGATTCCCCAGCAGAGTCGCCAGTTCTGGTGTCGGTGGAAATAGAACTGGTTGTTTTGAAATACTGGTTCGCGAAATGTCGCGGTAAGCAAGAGTCGCCACCGTCTTTTATGTTCTCCAACAAGGAAAGGACAAAAGCACAGTAAAATTCCTTTTCGAGATGTTTCTCGGTTCGGGAGGTAGATTTATAGAAAGGGAAGGTGTTAGCACCCTTTCTATCCGTGGTTATCCACGGGCTCTTAGGTACTTGCTCTTATGTTTTCAAAAATTGTTTGCTTTTCAAGTGTGTGTGGGTTTTGAAAAAGTTTCGTTTGAAAAATTTCTAAGTAACTGTTGTATATGTCCTCAAGAGTGTATGAAATATTTGTTTGAAAACCTTTTGAAAGTGTAGGTGCGAAAAGTTGTTTTGTTTGTTTGAAAGAGCAAGCACCCAGGAGAATATACCTACTCTAAGGAATTAGGCTGTGTAAGAGTCCTTTAGATAGTGCTATCCCACCATTGAGAGGTAGGTAGCACCGTCGTTGGAGGTATTCGGGTCAATTCGATTATTAGGGACATGTGTGGTCACCAAAGCAATAGTAGGACACCTTAGCGGTAACCCTAATGTCCTAGATCCTTTTTATCCGAGGCAACCGTTTCGAGGCAACTGGATCTTTAGACAGGAGGGCGACCTCTAAAAAACCCTATACTTGACGACCACGTCGAGGCAACCAGTGAGGCGTACCCTAAGAGTGGCATGTGCAAGTGCGTTGTTTTTCAGTTAAGATTATCTTGTACATGTTATTCGTGAGCTACAGATTGTTTTTTATTTTTCATACAAGTCTTTCATGCATTTTTAACAGTTAAGAGTGCGGAAAATAAATTGCGGAAAGGTAAATCTACGCTATTACAAGGCGCGGGTCTATACATCTCCAAAAACAAAACCTGTTTGGAAAATAAATGCGAGAAAATAAATAAAGCGATAAAATCCTAATTATCTATTACATCCTCGGAAACAGTTACATAAATATGATAAAAAGGAATTAAAGCGCGAAAAGAAATTAAATCGGGACGTCCTTAGGGTTTTGACCCTTTTGAGAAAAAGAAAGAAAATTGTCCTTTTTTGCAATTAAATTAAATATTAAACCTAATAACTAATTAATTAATTAATTACAAGAAAAAAAATGTTTTTTTGTGTTTTTTAATATTTTAAATGAAAATAAAAAGAAATTAAAAGTCAAAAGAAAAACCCTAATTCTAAGTTAATTTTATTTATTATAAAAATGTCAAAGTTAACCTAATTAACTAAATTAATTAATTTACATTTATTTACAAAAATAATAAATAGTGAATTTAATAAATAATAAAAATATTTACAAGTTTTTTATTATCTGAATTTATTATGAAAAATATTAATCTGTTAATTAAATAATTAATAAAACTAATAATTAATAATAAGGAAATTATAAAAGAAAAGAAAATAAAAAGAGTAACAAAACCAGGGGGGTGCCAGGCCTTTTTGGAGGTGTGTTTGTGACTTTCAGCCCAATAACATTCAAGCCTTTGTTGACTTTGGAGAATTGTCCAGAGCGCGCTTTGACTTGGAACATGGTGTTCCCCCTCTCATGGCCTTTGGATGGCTGTTTGAAGACACTTGGCACGCTGACCATTGAAGGTACATGATGGAATGCTTTTAAGCGCCTGCACATGATTATTTTATGCAAAACAAGAAACAAATATGGGGTGGACCTGGGAATCGAACCCAGGTCCCAATGGTGACCAGCCACATCATCCTCCACTAAGCCAAGCGCCTGTCTTTGTTATTATAATGGATAATGAAATTAATGTATGAAAACAATAATTATGCTGGAAAATAAATGAAACGCGCGCTATTTTGAATCCAACCAATCACGCCTCCACACGTATTGTCTTCTTCCTCGTTTCCCTGTAAAATAAAATCAAATAGCGGGGGTTTTTAACCCCCATAACTTAGCATGACCAAAAATAGCGATTAGATGTACGAGCTATATAAATAGGGCGCGAGGGTTGGGTTTGATTCGTCTGGCCTTGCCGAATTCAACCATATGCGTAAGAAGGTCCAATTTTTCCTATAGAGCAAACCCCCAAATTCAGAGCTTGGAAACCCTAGAACGTGTTCATGGCAACTTCTGATTTAAGACATCTTAATCCAATTGACTTATGCCAAAAGCTTCCTATGATTGCTAACAACACAAAACAAATAAAAAATTACGTTAAATGCTCATGAATTGGATGTTACGATTTTGAATAAAAGTATCAAACCGTATGACTGTTATGGGCGATTCTTGGAGCTATGAAACTGGAAACTGATTGCAAATTGTTCAGGAAACTCCCAGCAATGTCTTTGGATCCACAAAACTCCTTAATTCGCCCTAGAACACTGAAAACAGTTTTGAGATTCTTTGATATTTTTTTGGAATTGGTTATGGTGTTTTTGCAGCAATTTGCACGTTCCAGGCATTATGGTTGGCTTCAGTATATGTAGTATAATGGATTTAGGTTACAATCTTGGCCAAGAATCCATGGAATTCATGTTTGTATATTTGATTTTCAATCAAATATTTTTGCATCTTTTTGATTGCCAAAACTTGCTAATTTTGGAGATTTTGGTCCCCTTGATTGATACACGAAATCTCCATCATGTGCTGACCACTTTTGCTTCACAAAAAGATTTGAAATCATGTCTTGGTATTTTCCTACAATTAAAATCAATTAAATGAATTAATATTAATAAAAAATTCAATTAATTAATTAAAAATAAGAAAATAAATAAATTTAAGCTCAACGGGTCGTGCATAAGCCTTGGGTAAAGATTCAAGAAGGAATTTGAGGCCCATTAGCAAAAATGAGGTGTTTTGGACAAAGTTGACTTTTGCAAATTCCCAAAAATTCCCCAACTTCTCCAATGCATATCTTGCTCAATTTTGATCATATGAACATGTTCCTTGACATTTTGGAAAGGTCTTGAAGTCCTCTAACCAATTCCTTTGGTCCCATGTCATTTTGATTTACCAATCTCACGTTATGGTCTTTGACTTAAAATGCCTTTTTGTTGACTTTTGAAATTGACCTATAATGTAGAAATTGATAACCTTTTGTGAGAGCATTTCTTGGACTTGGAATGTGAAGATGAGTTGTAGAAAATGTCATCCCCTTCAAAATGAGCATTGGATGGGATTTTTCTAATGAACCATGAAAAAGTTATGCCCTGGTCAAGTTACAGTTGACTTTTCTACTGTCCAAAAATAGAAACTTTTGCATCCTTGATGATTTTTGAGTCATGCTTGAGGAATCATGATCAAGAATTGATCAAATGATGATTGTGGCTTCAAAATAAGATGTTGACCAAAATTTTTGACTTTTGACTGTAAAATGACCATTTTACCCCTGCAGTTGACTGTGAACCAAATAGGGCTTTTGACTGTGCAACTTGCCTCTGTGAGTCTTGAAAGTTGGCATGTAGATGCTTGGAAATGTATATAGGCCTATGGGACTTGATTGATCCATTGAAAATCTCAAATTCCTTGAAGGAAACAAAACCCTAATTTTGACTGGCTTAGGAGGATGTTTGACTGTGCAATCCCTGAGTAGTCTTGAGCCTATTTGAAGGTGATTCTTGACCAACATTGAGAAACATGGGAGGGAAAATTTTGGGGTACAACATATGCAAAAGAGAGTTTTTATTTGACTTTCAAGGAACTCAAGATATTGAGTTGTAAACATCAAGGTATTGGATCAAAGCGTTGATCAAGTTATCATCAAGATCAATCATCCATTTTGGTGGATTAGGGTTTTCACCCTATCAACACCCAAGATCCATTGAGTTTGACGAAACTTATGATGTTTACAAAGAAAGACCTCCAAATTCCTTGAAAATCAAGTGAAAAGGGTTTCATGGATGCATGAATGCATGGCTATGCAACAACCAACAAGCAAGGTCATAAATACAGTTTAAAGGTTCAATGTCACGAGCATGGAGTCAAAGGTAAAGAACATCCCCAAGGTATGTACTAACGGTTTAATCACACCTGCAAGACAAGGTTCTAAGAGTTCCCGGAGTCTACATTCCTCCTTCGGATATTACCAACGTCTTGATTACTCAATAATCAACAATATTCTCAAGAGAAACTCATCCGAGCGTAGCATCGCGTAACAATTACTTCCAGATTACTCCGTTATAATCTCCGCACTACACCTAAAAGGCCAAGATGGGTTAGGGGTTCTACGGTTCTCAGCTTCTTTGGCTCCCAGGTTGACAATAATAATGTCTTCCCGATTACTCGGTAAACAAATATTACGTTCAAAAGGGCCTTCCACTGAGTGGGGGATCTCATGCCTCCTTCTTCGGGATTACTCCCACAAAGTTAACATGACTATACCACCCGTCCTATTCCTAAGTGTAACTTAGTCCTTTGTAATCAACACCCCAAATAATCACAATATATACATATAATCAAACAATCAAATAATGATAAAACAGATAAAACAAATTAGGCTTAACCCACTTAGGGATGGACCAGCAAGAGGTCAATCTTTCCCCAGCAGAGTCGCCAATTCTGTAGCGGTGAAAATCGGAGATCAAGCTATCAATTAACTTGACTCACAAAAAGCAAGAGTCTCCACCGCGCTTTATTATTTCCAAAGGAAAAGGGAAAAGAGCGAAATAAAACCCTAAAAAAAACATGCAATGTAAAATAAAAAAGTAATACAATGCGTTTTTGAAAGAGATCAAGAGTTCGGGGGTTGGTTATGCAATGGGAAGGTATTAGCACCCAATGCATCTGCGGTACTCTGCAGGAACCTTTTGAAATATCAGTTTTTGGTTTAAAATTGTTTGTTATATAAAAGGGTGTATTTATCTACAAATATGTTTGCTTAAGGGGAAAGAAAAGAGTTTTTATTATTGCGTTTGTGAGGGTTTCGCGACCCTTTGCCTATGTATCCAATGAAGGAATCAAAACACCATAGTTCCTCTAGAAAAAAGTTGATTTGTTTGTGTTTTTTAATGGGCGACATTAACGCACGCATTCTAGCAATAGGCACAGCCGATATCGCGGTAGAACGGAGATAACATGCCCTTGGGGGGAGTTTTGATTTGTTGAGTGTTTTTGCAATTTTTAAAGTATGTTCAAGTAATGATTAAAGAGTGTTTTTGGATTTTTTTGGTTTTTTTATTTGTTGATTTTATCTTGCCTAATTACTAGCATTTGTACAAAGTAAACAAAAATGCAGAAAGATAAAAACCTACGCTATTACAAACAAGGCATAAAAGATATGAAGGAAAAAAAAGAAGAGAAAAGTAAGAAAAGTGTCGTTCGATTCTGGCAGGAGAATACTTCGACTGGCATTTTCTGGCCTCCTTCGATTGGGCTTTGGCAGCAGTCAGGTTGTATCTTTCGATTGGAGCTTGGCAGAGGCGAAGTCCTGTCCTTCGATTGGGCTTTGGCAGCAGCAGGTTGTATCCTTCGACTGAGGCTGGCACCAGTGAGGTTCTGTCCTTCGATTGGCTTGACAGTCAGTGTATGGCGAAGTCTTTTGATTCTGCCTTGTTGCCTTCTTTGACTGGAGGTTGAAAGCAGTGGTGGAATGTCTTTCGATTGGACATGGCTTGCCTCCTGGTTGTCTCTTTCGTTCGACCTGAAAAAGGGGATAGAAGCCAGAAGCTTCGTTTCCTATTTCCTGTTTCCTGTATCTTTCATTTCAAACATTAAATGACAACATGGCCTGTGGCCATGCTAGCGAAACAGTTTAATAATTACAGCTAGTTCAAGTAAATAGTAAGCAGAAACGAAAGAGGTAGTTCTGAATGGTATGTTAAAAAAACGTGGAAACGAAAGGAACAGTATGTACATGCTTGAAACGAACAAAGGTATTATTTACATGTTATGCTGGAAATGAAAAGTTCAAGGGCAAGAGTGACTTACCTTGCTTCGCTGGAACGTGTGCTGGGCCTGGAGTGGTGGCCCTGGGTGCTGGATTCGAAGGAGGGGTCACAGGCTGTGCTGGGAGCGCTGGATTTGAAGGAAAAGAAAAAGCAAGTGTGATTCTTCTTTGATTCGATGGAGATTGTTCTTCAGAATCTAAGGAAGTAAGTGTTTGGGATTTTTTTGTTCTCACAAGTATTGAAGGGACTTGAGAGATTTTTATGTTTGAGAATTTTTCTGGGTTGGAGAAAATTGGGGAGAGATTCGTCTGGCCCAAAGTCCTCAAAAATCCTCCCTTAAAATGTTGTGAAGCCTTGTATTTATAGGCGAGGTGGCTGAAGTTTTGGGGGGAAAACAAAATGATTTGAACAGTTTGGGAATGCTGTTTCAACCCTTTTCTTCTACGCAGTTCTTGTGCACTCCGTTTTGGGAAAGTATAGGACTGTGACAATGCAGGATTACAGTATCTTGGAGTTTAGTGATAGGTTGGTGTAGGACTGCTGCATAGCAGCGCAGTAGTGTTTCTTGCATGGCAGTACAGTGGTCCAACTTGTGGATCGAAGGAGGCTGCCTTGAAGGAAATCACATGTCCAGCTCGAAGCTTGTGACTGAAGGAAATTGTATTGTCTAATCGAAGCTTATGGCTGAAGGGAGACTGTATTGCCCATCGAAGCTTATGAATCGAAACAGACATATTGCCCAATCGAAGGCTGTTGATCAAAAGAAGCAATGTTTCCCAATCGAAGGCTGTGGATCGAAAGAAGCAATGTTGCCCAATCGAAACATGTTTGCAGGCAGTAAATTTTTCCAAATCGAAGCAGGCTTGCAGGCAGCTACTTGTCCAAATCGAAATAGGCCTAAACTTGCATTCGAAAGAGGCATGTCAGCACATGAAATCAAAGAAACAAAAACACACATTTCGTGCTTGATTAGAAGTTAGTGATACATAAGCAAAAATGTCCAAAACACTTGACAATTTCTGCATAATCAATGCTCAAAGGTGAGAGGTTAAAACCAACTGTATTTAGTGACCTTGACTTTTGTATATAAAAAAATGCAAAAATTCAAATGGGATCTTAGGTAAAAAATTGAGGTACAACAATGGTAAAACACAGGTATAGCAAACCCAAGTATAGCAAGCACAGTCAAATCACACAAAGTCTTTAGGTTTAAGGCTTGCATGAGGTCAAAGGTAGTACCCTCTTGAAGTTTAGTTGGTTCAAACCTATCTTAAATAGTAACCGGGTTCTAGATATTCTCAATATCACTTACCATCCTTTATCGGGCATTATTTCATCTCTCAATCTTTTCTTACAGCCAAAATATCCCAAAAGTCTGATCTCAATGAGTGTAGCATTGAGTATCAACCAGTTCTTAGCTCTACACAGAGGCCGGCTATCTCACTACTTTCTAATGGCCAAGTTTGTTCAACTAAGGTTCTAAGGTCCGTTAGTGCTTCACGACACCACGCGGTGGCCCCGTATTCTCCTCGTTTCCCCACGAAGGATACCAGTACCAACCAAAGTGCCACACTAACACAACCATCACTTAAACCATATCAGTCTACGTCGTATAATCTCCACCATCTATTGTTGTTTACCTAATGAGTGTCCCCAGATCCAGGTGTAGGATCTATAGTAACCCCAAACAAACCCTCAAAAGTAAAGCAATCAAGACAATCAAGAGAAGCAATTCTAATGACCTAGATCCTAAGGTATACCCCACTTTATATTTCCCCAGCAGAGTCGCAAATTTTGTGATACGGTGGAAGAACCGACTATTTTAATACTGGTTTGCGTTTTTTGTTTGCAAAATGTCGTGGTAAGCAAGAGTTGCCACCGACTTTTATTTCATCCAATCATGGAAAAGGAAAAAGAACAGAAAAAACCTTTTTTCGAGATATTCTGAGTACGGGGTAGATTATAGAAATGGAAGGTGTTAGCACCCTTTCTATCCGTAGTTATCTACGAGCTCTTAGGTACTCGCTCATTTTTAAAATTGCTTGTGTGTGTTTGTCTTGAAAATGCTTTTACTTCGTGATAACCCTTGTATCAGTCCTCAAGGATGTGACGAAGTTTGTTTTGAAAATTTGTTTGAAAAGGTGTTTGTGTGAAAAGTTTTTTATTGAGCAAGTACTTAAGAGATAGATGCAATCACTAAAGCAATAGTTATAAAACTTTAGTAGTAACCCTAGAGTCTTAATATCTTTTCGAGGCAACATTTCTGAGGCAATATTTCCGAGGCAACATTCGAATGGGACAATCTGATCTTTTTAGACTGGAGGGCAACCACTAAAATCTCTTATGCTTAATGATTGTTTACCGAAGGCAATCGAAATGAGGTAAACCCTAGGAGTGAATATGTGCATATGATTTGTTTCAATTATTTAATCTTTGCACATTAGGTGATCTACTATTTTAATTTTCCAGACATTCTTGCCATACAATCCTATTAGCCATACATCTAGACAGTTAAAGATTGCGGAAATTAAAAGTGCGAGGAAATAAACCCTAGCTATTACAAGGCTTCGGGGAGGGGAATTAATTACATAGCCAAAAATAGGGGATTTAAACAGTAAATAAAAACCCTAGGTTAACTATTACAAACCCTGAATAGTTACAAAAAAATGGCAAAAATAATTAACAAGCGCGCGGCAAATTAAATGCGAGGATAATTGAAATAATTTAAAACCCTAATTTGAGAGAAAAAGATTTTTTGAACTTTATTTGAGAAAATATTTAACTGCAAATTGATTAAACCTAATTTATAATTGTTTTTAAATTATGAAAGAAATTAAATTAACCTAATTTCCTAATTAAATTAATTAATTAAAGAAATAGAAAATATTTTGTACAAAAAGATTTTTTATGTTTCTTGGTTTTTTATTTGAAAAAATAAAGAATAATTAAATTGCATAGAAAATCCTAAGTTATAATTAATGTTAACTTAGGAAAATAAATAAATTAATGAAAATAAATTAATTATAAATAACCTATTTTTGTATTTTTATTTTTTTTTGCAAAAAAGAAAATAATTAAATCAAGAACTAAACCTAATTTTTCTAGTTAATTTTAATTGTAAAAATGATTTAAAGTTACCCTAAATTAAATTAAGCTAATTAATTAAAAAAATTGATAATAATAAAAAAAAACTAGTTCTAAATTTGTGAATTCTTGATTTTATGATTTTATAAAAAAATTGATTTTTTTAAAAAATAAAATAAATAAATAAATTGAAAAGAATAAAGAAAATAAAATAAATAAAAAGAAAGGTTGAGTATTGGGCCTGTATGTGCTAGAAAATGTGGGGGGGGGGGGGGTGAAGATCTGAATTTCTTGGCCCAAAAAACACTCCAAGCCCAGTCAACCTTGGGTGCCTTTCATCGTTGACCTAGGGGTGCATCATAGTCCCTCATTGCTGGAACGTTGGATCTGATGGCATGTTGGATCTAATGGATGGATGTTGATGGAGTATGGTAGACCCTTTGGTAAGGAGTGCATGCAATTTACGTTTAGAAAATTGGAAAATAACAAAATGCACACGCCTGGGATCGAACCCAGGACGTGTACATTAAAGGTGTGCCTCTCAACCATCTGCGCTGCTGATTCTTTGTTAATACATATAAACAAAAAATAATATAATACAAAAAACGCACTAAGCCCAGAAAAACGCGCGAAAGTTCAAACGAGCCAGTCACATGAAGCCAAGTCATCGTCTTCTTCATGGATTCTGTCGTATTAGGTATTCACCTATACCCATGGACAATCAGCCATAGCTAAAAACCTGCAATTCTAAAAAAATCAACACAACGCATGATAAATGAATTCCAGTTACATGGATAAAACCGCCTTGATGCCACGAGCATCCTAGTACTCTTTTCTATGGCCAATTTGGCCTGTATAATAAAGCCCTAAAAACATCTCAGAAACCCTAACAATGGTAGATATGGATTCATGCGCGATAAATGCAATTAAAGGGCACAGGTAGCTTGTAAACAAGATGATAAACACAAATGTATGATTAGCATGCATTTAGGATGCGTAAAACATTGAATTCGAGTTTGAGTTTTAGGGAAAACCGTGATGCTTTTGGGGACGATTTCTGGATGCTTTGAGGCTTGCAAATGATGCTGTTAGCTTCCTGGGATGTCCAGGAATCGATTGGAAACGTTGGACTGGCTTGAATTGGCCTGTAAACAAAGATAGGTCTCACACTTTTCTTGCAAAATTTTGGTTTCTTTCTTGCTATTTCACGCCTCCAATCCTTATGCTCATGGTTTGGAATTATCGTGTATATGTAGTAGACTGAATTAGGTTAATAAAATTGGCATGAATCTTGAGAAATAATGGAGAATTAATTTGATTTGCTCTATGTATGATATCTTTCTAAAACAAGCTTCAATCCAATCTTTTCCAACCCTAATGAGTCTTGCACGAGTTGATCATCATGCTAGCTGTACATAGACTCCAAATATGCACAAAAATCCCAAGATTTGATTTGTTTTCATTATTTTACCATTTAATTTGATTTATTTTGATTTAAATGAATAAGAAATCAAAATAAATGATAAAAGTAATAAAAAAAATAGTTGGAAAAGCTAGGGGTTGTGGGTCCTATTAGAAACATGTTTCAAGCAAGAAAACATGGGCCCCTTTGGAAAAAATGCAAATTTGATCAATGTTGACTTTTGACAATTTTCCAAAAATTACCAACTTTGACAATGCACAACTCTCTCAATTTTGACTCTAGGAGGGTGTTCTTGGACTTTTTAGAAATCTTAGGATGTCCCCTAAGCAACCCTTTTGGTTTCATCTCAATTGGATCTTCCATGTTCATGTATGAAGCTTTGACCCAAAATGTGTTTTTGTTGACTTTTCAAAATGACCCATAATGTAGAAATTCATATCTTTTTGTGGGTGCATATTTTGAACTTGGGAGATGAAGATGAGTTGTAGGGAATTGTATCCTCTTCAAAATGAGCTTTGGATGGAAAATTTATGATAAAGCATGGGTTGACTTTTCCTTCAAAACCCTAATTTAGCAACTTTTGGGTTTTGATGAATTTGGAGCAATCCTTGAGGAATCATGATCAACCCTTGATAAAATGATAAAAGTCACTTCAAAATGTTGATGTTGACCAAAAATCTTGAGGTTTGACTGTATGTAGGGCACAATTGACTTTTGACCTAATACAGTCGATTCTCAAGCATCTGAGCAATTGACTGAGCAAACTTCTTGTGCAAGGCATGAAACTTGACATGTAGGGTCTTGAGAACATATTAAGATCATGGAGAGCATATGAGGCCTTTGTGGTTCACCCATCTTGATGAAAATAGAAACCCTAATTTGGGGTATATTTCCTTAGGAGAGAGTTTGTCTGGTCCCCTATTGGGTAATCTTGAGCCAATTGAGAATCTCTAGGAGCATGTACTGAGTAAAATGAGAGAGTAAATTTTGGGGTACAACACATTTCCTAAAGGAAAAGAGGAAAAAAACGACCCTTTTCGAGTAACAAAGTAGATAACTGTTAGAAGTTTGCTCAAACATTTTTCACTTACACAAACACTACTTTTCAAAAACAATTTCAAAACACTTTGTATACTTTCTCCACTATCCCGAGAAACATTACAGAGTTTGCCTTACTAATGCATTTTCAAAACATTTTCAAACACAAAGCACAAAGGTATTTTTAAAATGAGCAAACCTCTAAGAGCCAGTGGAAAACCACGGATGGAAAGGGTGCTAACACCTTCCATTTCCATAATCTACCCCCTTACTCAGAAAATTCTCGAAAAGGTCTTTCTCTGTTCTTTTCACCCTTTCCTTTGTTGAATAAAATAAAAGACGGTGGAGACTCTTGCTTATCACGACATTTGCGAATACAAAATGCAAAACTAGTATTAAACCGTCGATTCTTCCACTGTATCACACTTAGGCTATAATGTGATTATTGTAATTTATTGTTATTGTTCTTTTATTGAGATGGAATGTTAATTTTTGTGGTTGTGTATGGAATTATTTTATTGTCAGAAGTTGTATGTGGTTATGGATCGTAATTGGATAAAAGACAATAGATTAAGTAAAGATTATTAGAATGAAGTGATTCAATTTCTTGAATTCGCAGGAAAAAAAACCATCCTAACGATAATTGATTTTTTGTGTCCTTGTATAAAATGTTGAAATATGCAAAAACATCCAAGGGATGATATATTCAATCATTAAAGTTGTGATAGAATTATTCAAAATTACACGAAATGGGAATGTCATGGTGAAGTGATAAAAAAGACCACTGTCATATAGAGTTGAAGTTGATGAATTGTGAATGATACTCTAGAAGATATGATTCATGTTATTCGAGTAAATTCTTTTAAGAAAGCATGTGTGGAAGATGCTTCACAAAGAGGCATGGAAGACTCGTTATATTTGGGATGAAAAAACTTTACCAAATTGTTAAATGTCTTAAGACTATTTAATATTAAGGCGAAATATGGGTGGACAGATAGAAGTTTCACTGAATTGCTTGAATTGTTGCAAGAAATTCTTCTAGAAGGTGGTAACACGTTCCTTAAACGTGGTTATGAGGCCAATAAGATATTGTGGTAAAAGGGTTTGGACTATGTCAAAATACATGCATGTCGAAATGATTGCATATTATACATGAAAGAGTATGAAAACTTGAAGGAGTGCCCGATGTAACACCCTATTTTCCCGTCCGTAATTTATATAAAATCAGAGTAAATTAATTTCTAAATAAACATCAATCAAATAGGATATCACATACTTAACCAATCACACATGCTCAAAATTAGGATACGCAACACAAAATCGCATGTTCATAAGTCTTAAACTTCAATGCATTTATTCGTAGTGGAAAAACATCGCTAAATAGTCATCTCAATTTCTCCAACATGAGTCATAATTTTCACTTACAAAACATCAAAATAATCATAAAGTAAATAAAAAACAACGGAGTTATATAACTTTACTCCCAACATGATAAGACAAATGCAAAGCCCTCAAGTGTTACGTATTAGAGCAGACCCAACTCAATCTATGCAACCGAAAGAACTCCTTAGCTAACCTTTGATCTCTAGCTACTTCGGATCATCTACACGTTACCCATGTGGAGGTAACACTTAAATAGAAACGGTGAGATATGATAACAATATAAAAGAAAGCATAATAATGAGCAGGTACAAATTCAAGTACAAAATCAGCACATAACATTCATCGTAATACAACACATACTTTCATAAATATTCACCCATCGAATTATCAATCACAATATGATGTGAAAGACTGACACTGACTCAATGCATGTGGTACTAACAGGGTAAAACCCTCTTCACAATAATGCCATTTTAGGGAAATCAACTTCACTCGCTAATACATGCCTTAGCTCGCCAATACAGGCCTTCGCTTGCCAATATAAGCCTTCATTTATGAATGCATGTGACACTGACATGCAATAACTTAATTTTATATTGATTATTCTTACCTATCAATATCATGCAAATACAGGCCTTTGTTCATCATCATTATCATGCATATCATTTCACACCATTAAAAGATTCATACAACATCATCGTACTCACAACTTCACAATTACATCAAAATAGCATAATAAGCAAATACAGGCCACCAAGAACATATCATAGTACATACATCATCACAACATTGTCACATCAAGAAATATATTCACATCCATCGTCATATTCACAACTTCACAATCACAACATAAATCGTGGCATATAATTAAAAAACACTTCCACGGATAGGTATCAATGTTGGTAAAATAATTAACTACTGCATTATAAATAATTTTCATAAAATAGGAAATTATTTTATCTTTCCAACGGTCTAAATGGCGCTTCAAATGGACACCTAAAGAAAAAGTTATGAGTTTTAGAAGTTTTCCAAAAATGTTGTCAGTAGTAGTGGTAACCGGCTACCCAGTTATGGTAACCGATTACCGCAAGACAATAACCTTTTCCTTTTCAAAATATTTCGCGGTAACCGATCAGCCACTTATGGTAACCGCTTACCGCAGGACAGTAGCTAATCATGTTTCAGCCTTTGATATGGTAACCAATTACCAGATTTGGGTAAGCGGTTATTCTACGATAACAGTGACAAATTTTGCAATTTTCATGTTACGATCTTCCATGTTCAAATTTCCAAAATTCATAATTTTCACATCTAAAATCATCTTTTAAGCAGGCTAATTACTCACCAACATTTGTATATTAATCCTAACCAATCCGTGTCATCAAATCTCATCACAAACACATCAAAATCACAAAAATCCATCAATGGGGAAAAACCCCCAAAACAACCAAATCAATAGAATTCAAAAACACAAATCAAGCATCCTAAATCCTACCATACCCCATCATTAAGCAACCTTTTATAGAGTTAGAATCCCCCTTACCTTGGTTGATGATTATACTTACTCTACCATAAGCTCCTTGCCCTTACTTGGATGTTCTTCCCTTTTTTCCTCGTTTTTCCTTTTCTCTGGTATTCACGATCGAATAAAAATTGTGATCTCTATTCCCTTTCTTATCCCAATACTAACTCTTAGACCCTTAAATAATAATCCCCATCTTACCCTTCCTTATTTTTAAATAATTAATTAATCACTAATATTATAAATAACTTTATATCTATAATAATAATAATTCCAACAATGCTCATATTCTCAATTTACCTCATGTTCTCTATGCTATCATACACCTCTAACATCTCAACTTATATAATTTATAAGACACCTCATCATCAACGAACACATCACATCGTAAAATCTATCAACTCATGAAAATACACTGCATCATCTAATTCACCAGAATTCAGATATTCGCCAATAATCATCGATATTCATACTAAATTAATTAAATAATTAATCTAGATTTTTAGGGTGTTACAACTCTCCCCTACTTAAAATATTTTCGTCCTCAAAAATTACCTATTGCAAACAACTCCGGATAAGACTCTCGCATCATACCCTACAACTCTAACGTCATGTTTGAAAACCTTTCGAATACTACTATCCAACATTTTCTATCATTAACTACAACAGTCCAACAAGATGCATTACTACCGAATTATGAATTCACATATCCATTTTTCTCCTTGTCCCAGTACCCTTACGATACAAGATCTATTACTTTACGATATTGTTCGCGCTTGAACCGAAACACAACGAGGTCTTTTCAGCCACTATAAGTAACACTTCTCTAATTTCTCTTCATAAGGAAAAATATTCTCACCTTTGAGTCCTTGCCATATGAACGATACAACAACATAGCTTAAGGACGCAGAGTCTCACGACATGAACATCGTCTATATTATTACATCACCCAATAATACTATTCCAAGCACATAAACTTAACCATAATATTGACATCGGTGACACACCCACCAGTGTACCACAATGCCGTGTCTCACACATCAAACATGCAATTCAATCCATCTATTGACATGGTGATAACACGAATAATTTATGTAACCTTTCACCTAACAATTCCATCATGGAATGTCAAATAGTTTGCATTATCCTACAACTTCTAAGGTTCAATCTTTGACTCCAAAGTCATACCCGCATAAAAAATTGCGCCACACTACACTTCCACTGCACTACTCTGATCATCTATCTCGAGTCCATGTCTTCATCTTGATTTCCACCAACCATCAGATTTATAATTTCACATCTATCTTCAGACTCTCCTTAGTAACCACCATAAAATCATTGTTCATTTTTTGACATCCTCAACCGTCTACTCTGCAATGTTAGCTCGCATACCAACTCAAGTCTCTAAACTGCTTAATAAGTCCCAACTATTTCATAACCATTTTTTGCATTAGGTTCACACAAAATAGTGAACAATTATCCTCTTGATAAAATGTCAATCACTTTACACACCACCAAGATAGTAAGACACATATATCCCATCCACTAAGATCCCGTCTACTATCGACAAGAGATTAAGGGTGACCAGTTCCTCAATTTGTCAATAGGTAGCTGACAACCATAACGGTGGCATAAATTATCGTTACCCAAATATAATAGCGTCTTTCACCTTATGCTCAAGGTTACCTGAGCATAATGTCCAACAACCTCTCCAAGGCTTACAAACATTTTTCTTAATTTCCTTCATTTCTACCTCGTCAATGATACATAAATGCCAAAACTCCATTTCATAGTCTCCCTTACGCGCATGCAGTACAACATAATTTACAAGTATATATGAATACAGGAAAATTACTACACTAAGTATAATCCAAATCGTCTCATTCCAAAATTAGTCTTTATCCAGTTAGAAGATTTTGAACATATCAATGAATCCTTACTTTTTCCTTTAATCTTCCATTTGGATCTCATTCTAATCACAATCTCAACGCTATCATCACTCTAATCATGCTTAATCGGTACAAGTTGTATCTCTATGCACTTATCTTATACATTCACATATTTACTAATGTTAAACATTTCATTCCCTCAATTCATTCACTAAAAACTTATCTCACTTTACCTCATCTCAAGCAAGTTGCGATAATAACCACTTAATTCCTGAAAAGTTCTAGTCTCTATAACCAATTTCAGAGCCCCTCAATGTAGACCTCTATTTACTTTGAATAGATTCCAAAAATATCTTCGTTCGAAATAGCAATGTTCAATAAAATTCACCTCTTCAAATCCAGATCTACATCCTGACATTCTAACATACATTTCCTTCCCTTTCGGCACCATAATTCGAGTCACGGCATTCAACATTTCCTTTTTATGACTCAGACTAAACCAAAATTCCCTCAAGAAACACCATAACAAACTGATTCAAATATTCAAAATAACTTCACTAATTTCTAAAAGTTGTTCTCTAACTATCCTCACTCTTTATCAGTATCTGAAGATAATCCGACCCCAATTTGATTATATCGAGAACATACTCGCCCACCAGTTGGCTCATCCAGTCGTCAATCATCTAAAGTGGATATGTAACCTCAACCACCACTTTAATCAGTTATCAGTCATCCACATACAACTTCATACTACTTTATTTTTCCTTAAATAATGACATCAAAGTTCCCAAAATGATATATTCAGTTTTACAAATCTATTTCTCTGTACATCTTCTAATAACTCCTCCAATTCTCCTAACTTTGAACTGACATCCTATATGGTGCCATAGAAACAAGTATGGTAACAAGCACGAGATCAACATCAAGTTTCTCCTCTCATCCAACATTATCACGTGACAAATAAATTACTTCCGGGTGCTGGAACCATTTTTAAAACAAAGTTCATCGCATTAGATTTCTAGTGCTTCAAACAGAACTCAAATCGGACGTCCAGAACTTAAGTTACGGATTTTTTAAGAATTACTAAAAATTCTGTCAACTTCAGCGGTAACCAGTTACCCCATAATAGTAACCGATTACTGCCCTTTTTTTTCTCTACCACGCGTTTTTGAATGCGGTAATCAGTTTCCCTATAATGGTAATCGGTTACCTATGAGAGAAGAGCCCAAAACCTCTTTTTTTCTGCTACGGGATTCCAATATTTTTCACCAAGAATTAGTTTTGTAAACATGCCAAAACATACCAATTCATGTAATTATCGACACATAATATATACCATAATTCTAACACCAACATCACCAAAATTTCATCACTCTATCACCATTCAAAGCATCAACATCATACACAATGGTAACTCAACAATGACAGCTTTCATGATCAACCGACATTTGCAAAAATGCCGCAGTCACCTGAGCTTCACCTTCCAAGAGCTATCCTACTTGCTTAGTTAATGTCCTCATGGGATCATCAAGAATTACAAACCTTTTGTATATCACTAATCATCACATTGCTCTATATCATATGAGAAGCAACATTTAACAATTCTCTTTTTCCTTCGGAGGCTACTCTACTTGACCAACAAATAAGAACCTTGAATCAGTATAGCCTTAGGGCATGAAAATCTACATCGACTCACCAAAACACTCCGTAATCACTTGGTTTAATTTCAGACAGTCCATTCTAAGGATAACATTAAGTTCATCCAACATCTCGCTTTAATGATAAGTCGCAATCATCCTCGGAAAAATATTAGGAACAACTCACAACTGGTACATCATTAGTCATAACATCGCCCTCCATTCTTAGAGATGTGAACAACACAAGTACCTGATAATTCCCGCTCAAGGACACTCTTACCCAACCGCTAGGAGTAAATCTTTAATATGTGCTTCCTCCAAAATTGGAAAAACAACACAACAACACTAACGTATACACCCATGCACTTCATGACATGCTAAACCAACTGTTCACACCTGAACAATCTCATAAAAGCACAAGCTTCTCCCCCCCACTTGTTCCAATTCCACTCTTGCAAACAAGTGATTAGAAAAGCAAGCAAATACCGACAGTGTTTCACACACTTGTCGCATACTAAGGAACAAACAACATTAGACAACTTGGTCAAACGGACCGACTTGCTCTGATACCAATTATAACACCATATTTCCCCGTTAATAATTTATAAAAAATCAGAGTAAATTAGTTTCTAAATAAAAATAAATCAAATAGGATGTCACATACTTCGCCAATCACACATGCTCAAAATTAGGATACACAACAAAAAATTGCATGTTCATAATTCTTAAACTTCAATGCATTTATTCGCAGCAGAAAACATCGCTAAATAGTCATCTAAATTTCTCCAACATGAGTCATAATTATTCACTTATAAAACATCGACATAATCATAAAGTAAATAAAAAACAGTGGAGTTATACAAGTTTACTCCCAACATGATAAGACAAATGCAAAATCCCCAGGTGTTATGTATCAGAGCAGACCTGACTCAATCTATGCAACTAAAGGAACTCCTTAGCTAACCTTCGATCTCTAGCTACTTCGGATCATTTTCACGTTACCCATGTGGAGGTAACATTCAAACATAAAGGGTGAAATATTATAACAATATAAAAGAAAGCATAATAATGAGTAGGTACAAATTCAAGTACAAAATCAGCACATAACATTCATCATAATACAACACATACTTTCTTCAATATTCACCCATCGAATTATCAATCAGAATATGATGCAAAAGACCAACATGGACTCAATGCATGTGGTACCAACAAGGTAAAAACCTCTTCGCAATAATACCATTTTAGGGAAATCAACTTCGCTCGCCAATACAGGCCTTCGCTCGCCAATACAGACCTTTTCTTATGAATGCATGCGACACTGACATGCAACAAATTAATTTCACATCGATTATTATTACCTATCAATTCCATGCCAATACATGCCTTCTCTCATCATCATTATCATGCACATCATGTCACACCATTAAAAGATTCATGCAACATCATCGTATTCACAACTTCGCAATTACATAAAAATAGCGTAATAAGCCAATACAGGCCACCAAGCACATATCATAGTACATACATCATCACAACATCGTCACATCAAGAAATATATTCACATTCATCTTCATATTCATAAATTCGCAATCACAACATAAATCGTGGCATATAATTCAAAGACATATCCACGGATAGGTATCAATGTTGGTGAAATAATTAACTACTACATTATAAATCATTTTCATAAAAAAGGAAATTATTTTATCTTTCCAACGGTCCAAACCGCGCGTTAAACAGACACCGGAGGAAAAAGTTATGGTTTTAGAAGTTTTCCAAAAATGCTGTCAGTAGCAGTGGTAACCGGTTACCTAGTTACGATAACTGATTACCGCAAGACAATAACTTTTTCCTTTTCAAAATATCTCGTTGTAACCGGTCACGCACTTATGGTAACCGGTTACTGCAAGACAATAGCTAATCGTGTTTCAGCCTTTGATATGGTAATCGGTTATCCTGCGATAACAGTGACAAATTTTGCAGTTTTCATGTTATGAACTTCCATGTTCCATTTCCCAAAATTCATAGTTTTCACATCCAAAATCATATTTTAAGCAGGATAATTAATCACCAACATTTTTTATATTAATCCTAACCAATTTATGTAAACAAATCTCATCACAAACACATCAAAATCACAAAAACCCATCAATGGGGAAAAACCCCAAAAATAACCAAATCGATAGAATTCAAAAACACAAATCAAGTAACCTAAATCCTACCATACCCCATCATTATGCAACCTTTTATAGTGTTATAATCCCTCCCTTACCTCGGTTGATGGTTCTACTTTCTCTACCGTAAGCTCCTTGCCCTAACTTGGATGTTCTTCCCTTTTTCCCCGTTCTTCCTTTTCTCTGGTTTTCACGATTGAATAACAATTGTGATCTCTATTCCGTTGCTTATCCCAATATTAACTCTTAGAACCTTAAATCATAATCCCCATCTTACCCTTCATTATTTTTTAAATAATTAATTAATCACTAATATTATAAATAACTTTATATCTATAATAATGATAATTCCAATAATGCTCATATTCTCAATTTACCTCATGTTCTCTGTGCTTTTAGTCATACACCTCCAACATGTCAATTTATATAATTTATAAGACACTCATCATAAATAAACGCATCACATCATAAAATCTATCAACTCATGAAAATACACCGCATCATCTAATTCGCTAGAATTCGTATATTCACCAATAATCATCGATATTTATACAAAATTAATTAAATAATTAATCTAGATTTTTGGGGTGTTACACCCGAGGTGTGGAGAGTCACACTACAAGAAGAAGGACATTGGTGTTGAAAATTGTCATATCCCAAATTTGTCCGACTCAAAGCTACAGTTAAAATTATTTTCTAAATTAGGTTTTAAAATTCTTTTGGTTCGTTTACACTAACATTGTTTGGTTTTTATAAAGATTCATTTTTTAAATTATTTTTATTATTTAAAAATATACATAATAATTTTCTGTATTTTTTAAAATAACAAATACTTGCTCGTCTTCATATACTTTCAATTGGGTTATTATTTCAAATAAGCAACATAGCATAATTCGTAAGGAATAAAGCTTACAAACATAAGGTTATGGATTCAAATCTAACTTGATGCACTTTGAGTAAATTTCTATCTACATGTTACTAATTTTATTTCCATTTATATTCAAAAAATCACAAAAAAAACCATTTTATTATTATTTAAATTCGTACTTTTAATTAACGCATTTTAAAAAATATATTTATTTTATTTTATGCACTTTTTTACCAAAATTGAGTGCAAAAATGATAATAAATACAAAAAATATTTCATTTTATGTTTAATTGTTTTTATTGGTCAATCAGTGTCAATTTGTGTCATACTCATCAAATTCAAATTAGTGACCAAGAAAAATTTGATTTGTCAATTAACTTTATTTCCTAATTTGTTGACCTAATTATCACTATAAATAAATCACTCTTTTACACTACTTTCATCCAGAAGTCACTAGAGTTCTCCTAAAAGTTGTTGTTCTTCACATTGAAGAACAACAACAAAGAAACCCGGAGGTCTCCATCAACAATTTTCTACCTCTCTCTCACAAATATTCTTTCTACGTAATTTTTTTGGTTTATTTTAGGGTTTTGAATATAACACCTAAATTTTTTCCATCAACAATCATTTGGAGAATCAACACTCATTTGGAGAATCAACAATTGATAACAATATTTGGATCGATATCTTAAACAGACAATGACCTAAGAACAAACACCCACGAGCTCTTTTTTTCAATTGTCTCTCTAGGTAGATAACTGAAAGATCAACTTCTTTCATAGATTCTTGTAGTAAGTGGTTGTTTTAAAGGGAAAACACGCCTAGTCGAAGCTGGTGTGCAGCAAACAAGCAAAAGACCAAGGCTTCAATCGAAGCTTGGAAATTTGAGGCAAACTTGGAGGAGGTTAGGCGCTCAATCGAAGCCTGTCTAAATACCAATCTAAAGGCCATTTAACATGCCAATTGAAGGATTTTATCAAAATGCCAATCGAAGACTCCTTGTTCAAAAATTTTATTTTTCCTTTAATCAAATGTTTGTGACCACCCATATAAGAAAAAATCTTGGAAAACATGAGATGGAAAATTTTGGGGTACAACAGCTGCCCATGTTCAATATTCTTAAACTTGAGGATTTAGATTGGCTTGTCTGCCTTTCGTGATCTGAAGGTGGGAGATGATTGAACACTAGAGTGCCCGGAAATTTTCACTCGCATGAAATAACACTGATGATTGATAATGTAGGGAAAAGGCTTACAGAGGCCATTTGGAGGAGATGACAGAGAGTCATCAGAGATGGGGTTAAAGATGTCATCCAAAGTAGATGTTGATTTCACACATGATCCCTTTAAGTATTCCTGTTCCTGCTGTCTGAGGAGGAGTCCGTTGGGGGAATATGGGTTTCTGTTGTTCTCCTTTTTGAGGAAAACTCTGTGGGGAATAAATTCTAGGAACTTCATTTGTCCAAGGCTCTGTTGAAGATTTATCTTTGGAGAGATGACAATTTGCTGTATTCTGGTTGAAGTCCAGGTTTCCAGTGATTTTCTGAGGGTAATGGAATTAGCCGTTACCTGAAAATGTATTAGAAAGAGCCTGTGTAGGGCTGCTTCAGGATGAGTCTGTGTTAGTCTGCACCCAGAGATATATAAGAAGGAACCCGTATAAGATTTCTTCGTCTGGTCATGTAGATAGCTTTCCTGTCTGGTTTCATGTGTTAATCTACAATTAGCTTGTTCACAGATAGTTGTCATGTCTGGCTTTAAGTATTAATCTGGAATCTGAAAATTTCGGTCGTTGAGATAGTTGTCCTGGCTGGTTTCAGGTATTAATTTCTGACCTAAGAAAAGAAGATAGTTTTCCCGTTTGGTTTCGGGTGTTAATCTTCAATCTCCTTATGTAGATAGTTTTCCTGTCTTGTTACACGTGTTAATATGGAACTTGAAAATTTTCGGTCGCTGAGATAGTTGTCCTGTCTGGTTTCAGGTATTAATCTTTGACCTTAGAGAAAGAAAGATATATCTCTTGGCTTGTTACAGGTATTAATCCACAGTTGGTCTTCCACGGATAGTTCTCCTGACTGGTTTTAGGCATTAATCTGGAACTTATTTTGCTAGTTACATAGATAGTTTCCCCGTCTGGTTCCAGGCATTAATCTTAGTTGGCTGTATTTGTTGGTAAACCCGTCTTGTTTCGGGAGTTCATACCACTTGGCCGTGCAGATAGTTTCCCCGTCTGGTTTCGGGCATTAATTTTTGACCTACTGTAAAAGTTGATAGTATTTTTCTGTTTTCTAATTTATCATGAAAAGGTAAAATCAGTTTCATGCGATGCCATTATGTATGAATTGCATGATGATCCAAAATAAATGAGATTATGATATATGTATTTGTACGCACATGCCATGATGTGTGAACATGTAATGCCATTGTGCAGTATCTTTGTCTGAGAAAATAAATCCCTGACCGCTGCTGATGAGTGAAGAAAGTGATTCTTCAATTTCCACTAGGGATAGTGAATGGAGATAGTTTTTTTGGAGATTCCCTTTCTCTGCCGAGGATCTTCGACTTCTGTTTGAGAATGATTTTACCGAGGGGCAGAGTTCTGTTGGAAGATTTCACTGATTTGGAGAAATAACTCCGCTGGGAGATGAACTTCCGTAGCTAGAGAAATAAACTCTACTGGGGATAAGGCTTTACAAACTACTTGAGGCTTATAAAAATCTGTTGAGGAAGGTGAAATCCATAAATTTCTTGGGGATTTTCTTGAAATCCAGTTGGGGAATTTCGAGAAGCTTGGCGACTTTACTGGGGAATTTTCCTCAGATGTTAAAACGGTAGTTTGGAGATTGTTTCTTGGCCGGGGATATGAGAACCTGGAATTTTTAGGCTGCATACTGAGAATGTGGCATAAACCATGTAGTAGGACATCTTTGTCTCTGTGCTTGCTGGAGAAGGTATCTGCTGGGGAAAACATCTTCGGGGATTTTGTGGATGGCCCTTAGATATTGTCATGTTTCTTAAAGTCATTAGCAATTGCCTTTCTGTTTTTAGGTTTATATTTCTAAGCAGTAATAATATTCAAATGCATATGTTCAAGAATAATCACTGGATATTTTCGCACACAAAACAGGAAAATAAAAACAGAAGTTTTGCACTTCCAAAGGAATAGTTTTGTATTAACTTGAAATAAGCGTTTTTGTACAAGGAGACAAACATCCTAGTAAGAGAATGTCTTCATAAGAATACAAGTATACAAAGAAAGACAACTATGTGAAATAATCCCATTGGGTTCCTATTCTACTATTGCTTTTATGTCCTTGAGCATCTCATCACTTTCGCTGCTTGTCCGAAGCTGATTGGATTGATTAATATCGCTTGAGCTTGATAGTTGATACTGAAGATTGGCTGTAAGGTGATCCAACGGGACATAGTTATATGATTTAAATCCCTAACTTTTGCCTGGACCACCCTTTCGGGTTTTCAGTCCACTAGGATACCCTTTTTTGCCCAAGCCGCCTTTTCAGGTTTTCGACTTGCCGGGTGTACAATTTTTTCCCCATGTATATCCCTAATTTTTTCCCGAACCCTTTTGGTTCGCTGGGATGCCCTAATTTTTTCCTAGGCCAGTCGACCTAGCGGATCTTTATTTATGTGTAGTATCTTTTAACTATGTCCGTGTTTACTAGGTACGAAAGGTCGTCACCGTCCATAGTGGTTAGGATTATGGCTCCACCAGAGAATATGTTCTTTATTACAAATGGCCCTTCGTATGTGGGAGTCTATTTTCCCCTGGGATCACCTTGGGGCAGTATAATGCACTTGATTACCATATCACCGGCCCAGTATTCCTGACGTCTGACTTTCTTGTTAACAATTTTGATCATACATTTTTGGTACATCTGACCATGGCAGACAATAGCAGACCTCTTCTCATCAATCAGGTTTAATTGGTCAAGTCGATTCTGAACCCATTCGTCTTCTCTCAACCCTGCATCTTTCATAATCCTCAAGGAAGGGATCTAGACCTCAATGGGCAGGATAACTTCCATACCATATACCAAAGAGAAAGGAGTTTCCCCTATTAATGTGCACATTATGGTGCGGTAACCATGAAGTGAAAATGGTAACATCTCATGCCAATCTTTATATGTCACTGTCATCTTATGTATGATTCTCTTGATATTTTTGTTAGCAGCTTCAACAGTGCCATTCATCTTCGGCCGATAGGGAGAAGAGTTATGATGCTGAATCTTGAATTGCATGCAAAGCTTGATGTTCATGGTGCTGTTGAGATTTGTACCGTTATCTGTAATGATTCTTTCTGGGATACTGTACCGACAGATAATGTTATGTATGATTAATCGAGCCACAACGTTTTTGGTAACAGAAGCAAATGAAGCTGCCTCGACCCACTTCGTGAAGTAATCAATGGAAACCAAGATAAAGCGGTGCACATTAGAAGTTTTAGGTCTAATCTCTCTGATCATATTGATGCCCCACATTGCAAATGGCCAAGGAGCAGTCAAGATGTTCAAAGGAACCGGAGGTACATGTACCTTATCAGCATAGATCTGACATTTGTGACAAGTTCGTGAATGCTGATAGCAGTCTGCTTTCATAGTGGACGAGTAGTATCCTTCCTGTAGGATCTTTTTAGCCATTGAATGTCTACTGGAATGAGTGCCAAAGGTACCTTCGTGTAAGTCAGCCATAATCCCTTTTACCTCACTCTTGTCCACACACCGAAGCAAGGTAGAGTCGTGATTGTGCTTGTAAAGGATCCCGTTACTGAGAAAGAACTTAGCAGAGAACCTCCTTAGTAACTTCTTATCATTGACTGAAGCTCCATCGAGATATTCTTAGGATTCAACATATGTTTTGACTTCATGGAACCAAGGCTTGTCCACCACTTCTTCAGTACCAATCTCGTGACAGTATGTTGGCTCATCCATCCTTTCAATGGTGATCTGAGGAGCTTCATTATCCCACCTGACCTTGAACATGGATGACATTGTAGCTAGCGTGTCCTCTAGTTGATTTTCCTCTCGTGGAAAATGATCAAAAGTAATTTATTCAAAGCATGGGATTAATGTCAACACATGTTCTTTGTACGGGATGAGATTAGGATGCTTCTTGTCCCATTCTCCTTTGATTTGGCTGATTACCAGAGTCGAGTCTCCAAACACACTTAAAAACCTGATCCTTAAATCGATTGCAGCTTTGAGACCCATGATACATGCTTCATACTCAGCCATATTGTTGGTACAATTGAAACATAGCCTGGCAGTGAAAGGAGTATGACGACCTTTAGGAGATATGATCACAGCGCCGATGCCATTTCCAAGAGCGTTGGAAGCTCCATCAAAAACCATAATCCATCGAGATCCTTTTTCAAGTCCTTCATCCGGTCCAAGTTCTTCACAATCAGTTACCAACATGATGTTCTCATCCGGGAACTCAAAATTCATGGATTGGTAGTCATCCACAACTTGATGATCCAAATGATCAGCCAATACACTTCCCTTAATTTCTTTCTGGGTTGTGTATTGAATGTCGTATTTGGTTAGGATCATTTGCCATCTTGCTATTCTTCCGGAGAGGGCGAGCTTCTCAAAGATGTACTTGATAGGATCCATCTTAGATATCAATAAGGTAGTGTGAGTCAACATATACTATCTTAATCGACGAGTAGCCCATGCCAAAGCGCAACAAGTTTTCTCGAGCAGTGAGTATCTTGTTTCACAGTCGGTAAACTTTTTGCTAAGGTAGTATATTGCATGTTCTTTTAGACCAAACTCGTCATGCTGCCCCAGCACACACCCGATTGAGTTCTCTAATACCATTAAGTATATTATCAAGGGTCTTCCTTCAACTGGAGGCATCCGAATTTGAGGCTCTTGTAGATATTCCTTGATTTTGTCAAAGGCGTTCTGGAAATCGTCATTCCATTTCACTGCTTGATCTTTCTTTAGTAATTTGAAGATTGGCTCACAAGTAGCGGTTAGATGGAAAATGAACCTGGCAATGTAGTTTAGGCGTCCCAAGAATCCTCAGACTTCCTTCTCAGTTCGAGGAGTCGGCATTTCTTGTATAGATTTGACTTTTTCAAGGTCTACTTCAATGCCTTGCTGACAATGAAACCCAAGAGCTTACCAGATCTTACTCCAAAGGTGCACTTATTCAGATTCAGCCTCAGTTTGTATTTCTTCAGCCTCTGTAATAGTTTCTGTAGGTGACCAAGGTGCTCCTCTTCGTCCTGAGACCTGGCTATCATGTCATCAACGTAGACCTATGTCTCGTGATGGATCATATCATGAAACAAAGCTACCATGGCCCGCTGATAGGTTGCCCCGGTGTTCTTTAGCCCAAATGGCATAGCTTTATAGCAGAAAGTGCCCCACTGTGTGACGAAGGTTGTCTTCTCCATGTCTTCAGGTGCCATCTTGATATGATTATACCCAGAGAAACCATCCATGAAGGAGAATACCTTATGTTGTGCGGTGTTATCAACCAGAACATCAATGTGGGGAAGCAGAAAGTCATCCTTGGGGCTTGCCCTGCTCAGGTCTTTGTAATCCACACACATATGTACCTTACCGTCCTTATTAGACACTGGAACAACATTAGCGACCCATTATAGATAAGACGTGACAACTAAGAAACCGACATTGAACTGTTTCATAACTTTAGCCTTGATCTTTTCTGACATATCCGACCGCATACAACGAACCTTCTGTTACACTGGAGGGCAGTCCTCTTTTGTAGGTAGGCGATGAACCATAATGTCGGTGTCAAGTCCTGGCATGTCTTTGTATGACCAGGAAAAAACCTCAACATAGTCATGTAGCATCTGTATTAACCGCTTTTTTACGCTAGGCTCCAAGTTAGCACCTACCTTGACTTCTTTTTTGTCATCTTCAGTGCCCAAGTTCATTGTCTCAACTGGATCCTCATGAGGCTGCATTGCCCTTTCTTCCCGTTGTAACAGTCTGGCAAGCTCTTATGGTACTTCACAATCTTCCTCACCTTCGTCTTCGGCTTGGTAGATCAGATTTTCAAAGTCATAATTGGCAATAGCAGAACCGTTATCAATGGGATCCAGAGCGGATGTGGATCTATAGTTTGATATGTGAGTATGTGTAAGAGCATAGCTGTTTTAATAAAGTAAAAAGCAGAAAAGAAAGGCAAAGAGTGCAAAATTTGTATGTAAAACGTCCAATGCTTTATTAATTTCATATGATAATGAAACATGATAACCCTCACAAAATAACCATTGTGCCTCGGGTAAGACATAAGATTTTAGAGTTTGTATTATTAATTTATTACATATCCAATAACAAAAAGGAAAATTACTCCTGAATAAAAGTAATCAGCACAAAGTCTTTAGCCTTCCAGTTGGTGAGTCCTTCGCTGACAGTTGGGAAGATCCATTGGTCCATGTCACAGTCACAGTCACTGTCTTCCAAAGCATTAACCCCATGACTGTTGATGCGTAAGGGTGGCCCTCTGGCACGAGCGCGACGAACGGCCCTTTGATCTCCTGATGTAAAACCCAAACCAAATTTGTCAAATTTGTATGGAATATCTAGAAGTTGGCCCCAAATTGTACACCCACCTTCTTCAACCACTGCTCTGGCATATTTCAGAGAGGCCATCTTCAGCGGAGGCCTAGTAGTCTTTGGAACACTGGCAGAGGTTTTGGTTGCAACAACAGTCTGTGGAACCTCCTCAAAGTTCCAACAGGGGTTCTCAATGAACTCGACATCCATTTCAATGTACCTGAAAGAGTTCAGGTGGCTCACCATGTACTCCTCCTCCTCGTGAACTGTGATAATTTTCCCATTGACTGGGTACTTCAGCATCTGATGTAAGGTGGAAGTCACAGCACCAGCCCCATGGATCCAGGGTCGACCCAATAAACAGGAGTAAGATGGGCAGATGTCCATCACATAGAAAGTGGAATTAAAAGTCTGAGTACTCACTTTGATAGGGATGTCCACCTCCCCATGCACCATTATTTTAGAATCGTCAAAGGCTTTCACCACAATGTTACTAGGCTTCAGAGTCAATCCTTTGCAATCTAACCTATCAAGGGCATTCTTGGGAAAAACATTCAGTGATGAACCTGTATCCACTAGAACATGGGCCAAAGTAGTGCCCTTGCACGCGATAGAGACGTGCATGGCATCATTATATTTCCTTCCTCTGGGAGTCAGATCAGCATCAGAGAAACCTAGCCCATTGTCAGCAGTCAAATTAGCCACACAGTCTTCAAATTGATCAGCGGAGGTTTCTTGTGGCACGTGAGCAGTCTTGAGGAATTTCACTAAAGCCTTGGCATGGGCTTCAGAGCATAATAACAGGGCCATCATTGAGATCTTGGAAGGGGTCTTCCCCAGTTGTTCAACCACGTTGTAGTTGCTCTTCTTGATTATTTTTAAGATTTCTTCCATTTCATTCTTAGAAGCCTCAGGGGTGGCTTCAGGGTGCGCCTTCATCTGGACAGGCTCAACCAATATCTATTTGCCCCGAGTCTTGGCCGACATGGTGGCAGGGGTAGCAGCAGGAGTAATCACAAGAGTAGTAATGAGAGTATTAATAGGAGAGGCCGCAGGGATGATGAAGCTTAGCTTTGTTAATATTTATTTGGCCATAAGCAGCACTAACCTCATTCTTCCCTGTAAATGGTTTCTTTGCAGTGCTGGAGGATGCATCTCTTTGGATTTTACCACTTTTAATACCAACTTCCACTCTTCCTCCTATCAAGATCAGCTCAATAAACCCAACAGAAGAACTTACAATCAGGTGGTTGAAGAATGGCCCGGATAGTGTTCCCAAGAACATGTCCACCAGCTCCCTATCAGACAATGGAGGTTGGACTCTTCCTTCAAGGTCTCTCCATTTTTGGGTATAGTCCTTAAAGCCCTCGTCGGAACCCATAAACATGCTTTTCAACTGTGTATGAGTCGGTGCGAGGTTAGCATTATATTGGTACTGCTTATAGAAAGCAGCAGCCAGATCTTCCCAATTACGCACATTGGTTCTTTCTAGTTGATAGAACCACTCTAGCTGAGCCCCTGCCTAACTTTCTTGGAAGAAGTGTACCCACAGATCCCTATCAGTAGTGTGGGGTTGAATTTTCCTGACATACGACCTTAAATGCAGCTTAGGGCAGGAGACACCGTCGTACTTAGCAAATGTAGGGACCTTGAACTTCCGCGGGATGACCCCCGCTAAGACCAGTCCGAGTTCTTCAAAATCCAACCTGGGTAACCTTTGGATCTCCATGACATTGATCCGGTCCTCCAGTTGTTTTTATTTATCATCAGCAGGAGGATACTTCTCCTCAGAATAGTCAGATTCATCTTCTTCTGACTCCCTTATTTTGTGGTCTTCTTCTCTTAGCTCTCCATCCTGATTGTCTCTTTCTCTTAACGGAGTTGGGAGCTCTGAAACGTGCTTTAGTGGTCCTTTGAACCTTCTTCTTAAATTCAAAACACCCACTGGTCTCTTTTTCTTCTTCTTGTCCTTGAGAATCAAAGATTTCAAGTCTTCTTGTCCCTTAGCCAGATTCAGGAACATTTCTTGAAATTGGGCATTCTGTGCCTGAAGCTCCTTAACTGTTTGTTTGGGAACCATTGCTGAAATAAACAGCGAAGAAGATAAGAAACCTATCCTGAAACCTGTTTATGCAATGATATGTATGGTATATGTATGCAATGTTTTCAAGGACTCCGGGAAATTTAAATTTGTGAACTACAATGAAACAAAGATTTTATTAGTAGAATTCAAAATACAATTTCCTTTTTAGGCTTACAATTGAAAAATTCTAAAATCTAAGACATCAGGTTTCCCATGGGCGCTTCCTCTTCGTGTCGAGATAAACATTAAGACTTTTTTCTTCATGAAGTATCTTTGTAAGCTTCAAGACTTTCTTCTCATTGACATATAAATAATCTCTAAAGGTATCTAGTTCTTTCTTGAACTGAATCCAGGATCTCTGTAGCTCTTCAAGATCAGTGGGCATGTCAGGATGAAGAACTGTATAAGGAATATCCCCTTCGGAAATGGGCTCCACGACCACTGGTAAGATGGCTATATATGGCATTATAAAGTTCTGAGCGCGAGAACGTACCCATTTAAGATAGGGTTCCATAGGGATGGAAGTCTTAGGCCCTAGAGTCCTGGTATCAAATCTTTTTACCATGCCCCAAGCTCGTATGAACCTCTGACGATACCCTTGAAAATCATCCTCATAGTTAAACACAATTCCCTAGATAAGCATATCGTGAGGACCATCTCTTCGAGCATAACCAAATTTTTGTAAAGCCAGAGAAGGATTATATGGTATGCCTCCCCTAATGCCAAGTAGTGGGACGTTGGGGAATTCCCCGTAGCGGTCAATAATAGAAATATCTCCCATAGATCAGGAATACCAGAGGATATCCGAGTGAGAAAGTGACATTGTCCTTCGCTACCAACCCAAACCTTCTTCATTCTTCAATACTGATTTAGGGAGGTGAGAAATAAACCACCTTGACAGCAATGGCACACAACGCATAAGAATCCCTTTTCTATTCAAGGTGCGAGTGTGGAGGGTATGTAAGATGTCTCCGAGTAGAGTAGGCACAGGGTTACGAGACAGGAAAACCTTGATAGCATTCACATCTATGGGAAATTATGGATTAGTGAACAACACTAAACCATATATTAGAAGGGCCAAAACCTCCTCAAAAGCTTGGAAATCCAAATCATCCAAAAATTAGTGAGCCTTCTCGTATAGAAACTTGGCTAAAAAACCCTTAACACCACTTCTCATTTCCTAGTTGGATACAATGTCAGACCGTTTCAGATGCAAAGCTGCAGCAATGACCTCTGGTATAGGAGCTTCTTCTAAGCCGGTGAAAGGTGTCTGATCAAGAATAGGTATACCCAATATTTGAGTGAACTCTTCCATGGTGGGAACCAACTGATAATCTGGAAGGGTGAAGCAATGGTGCTTAGGATCAAAGAATTGAAAGAGTACACTCATCATCTTCTCATCAAAACCTGAGGTAACCAGATTGAGAAGTCGACCATAGTTCTTGGTAAATGAGGAAGTCTCGGGAACCCTTGATACTAGCTCTTTGAGTTGGAGATGTACTCTCACGAAGCTAATCCGGATAGTATTTCTACAAGTGGAAGTCATGATCTGCAAAACAGAACAATGATAAATTCCCCCGGTCCTTGAAATGGTCAGTGTAGTGAAAAATGGATGTTATGATGCATGATGTCATGTTTAAGCAAACTAATCACACATAAGCAAAACACACAAGACCTTGGGTTCAGGATTGCATGGAGTTTATAGGTAAGTACCCTCTTGAAGTTTAGTTGGTTCAACCTGTCCTAGAAATAGTAATCGAGTTCTAAAGAGCCTCAATATCACTGATCTTTCTTTATCGAGCATTATTTCAGCTTAACAACCTTTTCTTGCGGCCGAAACATCTCGAAAGTCCAATCTCAATGAGTGTAGTATCAAGTATCAACCAATCCCAAACTTTACACCGAGGCCGACTATCTCACTACTTTCTAATGGCCATGTTTTGTTCAACTAAGGTTCTAAGGTCCGTTAGTGCTTCAGGATACAACGTGGCGACCCCGTATTCTCCTCGATTCAACACAAGGGATACCAGTACCAACCAAAGTGTAACACTAACATAACTATTGCTTCAACCATATCGGTCTACGCCATACAGTCTCCACTATCTATTACTATTTACCTAAAAAGGTGCCCCCAGATCCGGGTGTAGGATCTATAGTAACAACCCAAATAGCCCTCTAAGGATAAAGCATACAAAGCTCAAAAAGAAATTTTAATAATGAACTAACTCTAAGGTAACCCCACTTTTTTATAGATCCCCGGTAGAGTCGCCAGTTATGTGATACGGTGGGAGAACCGACTGTTTAATACTGGTTTTACGTTTGTGTTCGCAAATGTTGCAGTAAGCAAGAGTCACCACTCACTTTTCTTTTATTTAAATTCAGAAAAGGGTGAAAAGAACAGAAAAATACCTTTTTGAGAGTTTGAGTAAGGGGGTAGACTATAGAAAGGGAAGGTGTTAGCACCCTTTCCATCCGTAGTTATCTACGGGCTCTTAGAGGTTTGCTCATTTTGAAAGTACCTTTATGCTTTGTGTATTTTGAAAATGTTTGGAAAATCCCTTAGTTCGGCGATTTACTTTGTGTTTAACTCTTGTATCAGTCCTCAAGAGTGTTAACAAAGCAAATGTTTTGAAAGTTGCTTTTGAAAAGTGGTATTTGCGTAAGTGCAAAAATATTTTTGAGCAAACTTCTAACACCTATCTACTTTTGTACTCGAAAAAGGGTCGTTATTTTCCTCTTATTCTTTAGACAGCGCTATTCTACTATTAGTGAGTAGGTAGCCCTATCGTTGGATGTATGAGGGACATTCGAAAGGAAAGTTATAGTCACGAAGGCAACTTGTAGGGACTAGATCATTTACCGAAAGGCAACTGTAAAGTCATCGAGGGACTATGATCTTTTGATTTATGGGTCTTTGCTAAAGCCTTCCTGCCTCATGACTGTTTTTAATCCTGAAGGCAACCAAATTGAGGTACCCTAGAGGTGTATATGTGCGACTGTATTATGTTCAGTTATTTTTTGTCTTTTTATTAAGTTTTCTAGCATTTGATTATTAGTCTTTTCATACACGCCTAGTTACTAGCAGTTAATATTTTGCAGAAATTTAAAGTGCAGGAATTCAAATCTACGCTATTACAATGCTTTGGGGAGGGGGATATTTAGATGTCTAAAAATGAGGGGGATAAAGCAATAAATATCCTAGTTTTAATCTATTACATCCAGTGAGCAGGTACATTAATAATAAAAAAGTGAAATTAAATAAACGCACGTGAAATTGAAAATAACGTCTAAAAATATCCTAAGAAATAAAAATATTTTTGTTTTGTTTTCTTATGTATAAAAGAAAATAAAGCCTAAATCTATTTAATTTTAATTTTAAGAAAGTTGTTAAAATAATTAATTTATTTATTTACAAAATTAATTTTATTAGAAAAGACACTAGCGTAATGTTTTTTTGTGATTTTGATTTAAAGTTAATTTAAATAAAAAGAATCAATAAAGAAATAACAAAAAGAACAAAAATAAAATATAAAATGGGCATCCTTCGATCCAAGGAGAAAAGGGAAGCTTCGATTCAGAGAGAGTCATGGCCTTTCGATTCATGAAGGATGTTGCCTTTTTCGATCCAAGGAAGGAGTCGTTCTTCGAATTGAACCTGCCAGACAAATGTTGGCAAAAAAAATAAAGATGCAGGGCCTGGGTATCGAACCCAGGTCCTTCTCCCTAATTCGAATCTTCTGCCCTCAGGCCTAAGCTTATTTTGACTTGAAACGGGCTATGTCATGAGTTTCAAAAGGCATATCAGGTCATGCCTTTCGATGGCGTGATTTTATTCCTGCATGTTATCTTGCGTATGATATACTCATATAAACACAAATGGTATTAGAAATACATATATACCAACAATATGTATTTAAAAGGCTTAAAAATGCAGTTTCGACTTGGGTAAATCTTTACCAACCGGAGATGCTTCAATTTATGAATCTGGGCGTGGCTTGGCTTGGAGTAGATTCTTGGGAATCTCAGGAACACAAAGATAGCCTTCGTCTGGATTGAGGGTGCCTGCCAGAAGCTAGTTAGAATTTTTATCACTTTCCTATGGTGGTGTGAGTGTTCTCTTTTTATAGGAAATCTGTATGTCTGTGATGCAACACTTGTAGTCTCTTTATATAGAAGGGGTATAGAGGACAAGAAGGCAAAGGTTTAAACAACCTTGATTATGTGTTTGAAATCCATGAATGATAATTTGTAACATTGGCCAAAAACATGGGATCTTGTCTTTTTTTGAAATTTGAATGTATGTGGACATTTTGGCTCCTTCGAATGCCCTCTAGTGTTGCTCTTCGATTGGCCTCAAGTTGCCTCTTTAAACTGGACCTCTTGTGTAGCCTTTGACCGGGCCTTCTGCATGCTTCTTCAAATGTACCTCTTGTGTACCCTTCGACTGGCTCTAGTATCACTTTCTTCAAATGGGTCTTTGGTGTGTCTTTCGCATGGGCTATCATGCGTGTTAAAGTGTATACAATTGTTTCAAAGGGGGGTCAGCGCCCAGTCGAAACTGGCACAAAGGCAGCCTAATCCTTGTGGATGCTAGCATGAAGCAAGTTAAGGCAGGCGTAAAGGAGGCCATTGCCTAGGAGAATCTGGCACAAAGGTGGCCAGTGCGTTATGGTCGAAGGCAACTTTTTTGCCTGTCGCATCAAAAGAAGCTTTTTTCCTGGTGGATCGAAGGCAACCCTGAAGGAGTCTTGGCCTTGTATGTTGAAGGCAAGCTGAAGAGGCATGCGTGCGCTGGTGACACGCTGAGGGGTCTTTTTCCCAGTGGGAGCTTTGTGAATCGAAGACCAGTTTGGAGAAGTTTTTGCTTTGTGTGCTGAAGGCACGCCCAAGGGGATAATTTGCCTAGTAGAAGCAGGAAAGAAGCTTGCTCCAAGGAAAATAAATGCCCAATTTAAGCAGGGATCTAGCTTGCATGCAGGTAGCCATTGCATTTGTGATTCAAGCCAGCATGCAAAGAAAATGGTGCAATCGAAGGAGCATTGACAAGAAGCCCTTCCCCTTTGGATCAAAGGAAGCTGTTTTAAAGGGAAAACATACCCAGTCGAAGCTGGTGTGCAGCAAATAAGCAAAAGACCAAGGCTTCAATCGAAACTTGGAAATTTGAGGCAAACTTGGAGGAGGTTAGGCGCTCAATTGAAGCCTGTCCAAATACCAATCGAAAGGCCTTTTAACATGCCAATCGAAAGATTTTGTCAAAATGCCAAACTCCTTGTTCAAAATTTTTTATTTTTCCTTTAATCAAATGGTTGTGACCATCCATATAAGAAAAAATCTTGGAAAACATGAGAGGGAAAATTTTAGGGTAAAACACGTACACATTTAAAATCGCTAACTGTGGTACGGTGGGAGAACTGACTAGGGTCATTTGTGTTTGATCGCAATTGTGCGGATAGCAAGAGTCACCACCGACTTTTCTTTTATCCAAAAGGAAAGGTAAAAAAGCACAGGAAAGACCTTTAGAGATGTTTTCTTGAGTTTGGGGGGCAGATTATGAAAAGGGAAGGTGTTAGCATCCCTTTCATCCATGGTTTTCCATGGGCTCTTAGTTACTCTCTAGATCAATTGCTTTGTTTGAAAGTTATGCTTTTGTGTTGTGAGTTTTGAAAGTATTTTTAAAATGTCTTTGTAATGGTTCTCGTCCCTATAAGAACGCGTACAAAGTGTTGTTTCAAAAAATAGTTCAAATAGGTGTTTGTGGAATGTGTTTTTGAAAGTGTTCTTGGAAAGATGTTTTTGAAATGGTTCTCGTCTCTATAAGAACGTATACAAAAATCTTTTGTCTTTTGAAAAAGGTTTTAATGTGAAAGTGTTGGTGTAAAATGTTTGGTTGTGAGCAAGCGAGCAACTAGGAGCGAATCTTCCTAATCAAAAGGTCTTAGATGGTCTTTTCTTCCTCCTTTAGATGTTGCTATCTTACCATTTATTTGGTAAGAAGCCCCATCATTGGATGTGAAGGGACTGGCGCAGGTCATTTTGTACAGTCATAGAAGGCAACTTGTGAGATGCTTTAGCAATTTTCGTAAGGGACTAGATCATTTTATCGAAGGCAACATCGAGGGACTATAATCTTTTTTTATCGAAGGGTCTTTGCTAAAGCATCCCATATTCGAGGGACATGACTGTGTTTCTGAAGCAACGAGCGAGGTTACCCTAGAGGTGCACGTGTGCAAAGTGTTTTTATTCAAGTTATTTTGTCTTTGAAATTAGGTTATCTAGCGGTTGATTTTGAATCATGCCATGCACGCCTAATTACTATACAGTATAAGGAAAACAGTAAATTGCGGAAATTGAAATTCTACGCTATTACAGAGTTTTCAGGAGTGGGGTACAATTTTACAAATGGGGATGGAATAATGCGATTAAAAGTCTGAATAGGAAACAATACATCCAAATCAAATCGAACAATTAATTAAAATTATAATAGTCTATGAAATAAAATTAATTGACAAAGTATAGAAACTCTTGGTATTTTTGTTTGAAAAAGAGTTTAAAAAAATAGAAAAATCTATTCTATTAATTAGCTAAAGAATTAAATCAAATGCATGTATTTTTTGTCTTTTTAGGGTTTTTGTTATTTAAAAATTAAATGAACAAATTAAAGCTTAAGCACAAAATAATTAGTAAAATTAATTACAAAGTCCTAAACTAAATTCATTACGAAAATTAACTAATTTTGAAGTTATATCTTTTTTATTTAATTGGATTTTTTTTTTTAGAATTTAAAACTAAATCTAAACTAATAGAGTTATTAAATTAATTATGGAATTAAACTAAAAATTTTCTGGTTAACTAAACATAGTTATTTAATTAATTTTATTAACTAAGTTGATGAAAAATAAAATGGATAAAAATTAAGAACATAATTTAAACAAGGGTGTAAAGCAGTATGTTGGGGTGTTAAACAGAAATCAGATTGGGCTTAGAAAGTTTTGAAACGGCAAAGCCCAAAGAACAAAACAGATTGTAAAAAAAAATAGATATTGGGTTTTAAAAAAAAATTAGTTGGGCTTGGACCGGGTCGGGCCAGACCCGAGTCCAGTTATCTGATCACAAAGGAGAGGGGGTTGTAGAAACCCTAAACATCATCCGTCCCTCTTCTCTCTCTCGTGAATCTTTTCATCTATTCTTTCTCAGAGCGCCGCAAGCCCTAAATCTCTCAATCTCAACTCTGTCTCATCTTCCCATCCCTATTCTAATCTCAGAATCCTCTAATTTCGCCTAAATTCAAGGGGTCGAAGAATTAGGGTTTATGAACCCTAAATTGTTAGAACATGAAATTATGTCAAGGATCGGCGAATCAACTTCCAGACCTCAATGTTATGTTAAAAGAATGATAACAAAAACATAGAAACATATATCATGATGTCTACCTCGCAACAGTGGCAGAAGGGATGCGTTTGATGATCACACAGTGTCAGGTATGCTTCACGATCCTTTGATGCTTCTAGCCTCTGCTCTTTTATTGTGGTTCTACGTACTTGCATTGTGGCTATTACGATGAAGAAGGTTGAACAAGTACTGATGGAATTTTGAGTGAGTGGGTTTTGTTAATGAAGGTTGATGCGTATTTGAGGGATGTTCGAGTATAGGTTTAGTGTTTGAGCGGATATTGGTTATGGACTTGAGTCTAGTACACGCTAAGGGTTTGAAAGGATGAGTGAGGGTTTTGTTAAGTTGTTGTAAAGGTTTTCTTGCTGGTTCTGTTTTGTTTATGTTTTCTGGTGTGTTCTCTTTTATTCTCTAACAGCTAGCTTGCTAGTTGTGTAGTATGAGATTAAGGTTGAAGTTTGGCATTGGGCTGTGGTTTTTTGTATCAGTCCCTTTTTTTATGCTTAGTTGTTCTTGTATTATATCAGCTGACCCAGTGGGAATTGGAGGGAAAAAATGATAAGTTTGAACTATTATCATATACTGTTTTGATCCTTTCTTGATGTAGGTTGATGCTTTTGCAATTTTAGACAACTCCTAGACTGTTTATGATGTAGTGAAACAGCAGGTTTAGGGATTGCTATTTTGGTGCAAGTTTTTGGCCTGCTTTGGACAGGTTATTATGTGCAGGATGGACAAAGTTTTTTTTGGCATGTTCTGTTTGGTCTTTGGACAGCTTTTGGACTGATGTGTAACAACCTGTGGACTCTTGTACTTGGACTGTTTGGACAGAAAATGCAGCAGGTTATGGGCAGGCTTAAGTTGGTTTGGGGACTATTATTGCTAGGTGACATCTTTTCAAGCCTATTCCTTTTTCTCTTTATCTTTCAATGAAAATATAAGTCTACTATGCTTTTCTTTCTATGAAAAATTCTGAAGGGTTTGTATAATTTCAGGAAAATGATGATAACTTGTTTGTTGAGCAAGCTTTCTATTTTTTGAACGAAATACTGCTGACTATTTGGTTTTACTTGCTTTTGCTTGACAGTTTTGGCTATTGGGCTATATTTTGCTTGTTTTTATCTACTGCCTACTATTGTTCTGTTGTTGTTCTATTGTGTTGTTTGCTTTATGTTGCAGGCTTGGCCTGCTGTTCTGTTCATATATTTTGTTGTTGTTTGACCTGCTGCTATATTTGCTGCATGTTTTGGACTGCCTTGCCTTGGCTTGTTGTGCTTGGCAGCTTTGACTTGTTTGCATTTCTTGTTGTATGTTTGCTATATTTGTTGCATGTTTTGGACAGCCTTGGCTTGGCTTATTGTGCTTGGCAGCTTTGGGCTTGTTGTGTATTTGGTTTTCCTTCTTGTGAACCAAGGTCCAACCTTGTGATTTTCATGAATGGGAGAAGAGAGATTATGATAAAACAAAACAACTTAAATTTTGATTCCTATATACAAACCCTAGTGATGAAATTATTTTTTTTCTTTTCTTTACATATCACTTTGCTTGAATTGCTAACTTTCTCTTCTTTGTTTCATGAACATGAGGTGTGGATGGCAAGCGAGGATTGCTTGAAGATGAAGCAATGGAGACTTGAAGAAATAAATTTTCTCTCTTTGTAGTCAAAGAAAACATTGTAATTCTTTGTAAACAAAGCAAAAAATGTGTAATTTTATTTCATTTGTGATGTAATGAACACAAGACCTTGAATAAATTTGTAAATGATGAAATTTGTCGTACCAATCCTGAATTTATTTAAACTTTCCAATTCTCAATTGAATGCTTTGAATAAAACATCTTGCTTTGGTAACTTGAACTTTAAGCAATCACAAAATGATCAAATAAACCAATGCGCCTTGTACTCCAATCAAATTTCTAAACAAAATAAATGTTTAAGAATTCAATTCTAACTTGGTTAACTCAAACCCAAAACCATGGTCATCTAAATGACAATCTTAATCTTCAACTCTTGTCCAAACCAAATTTGCATTCAAAATGAACTCGTGCACCATACTCGATTAAAATGGAACTTCATTGCCAAACAATCAAGCTTTGAGAACAATCATCAACCTTATAGAATTAACAAATTTAAAAAACGATGGTGATTAAGAACACTTGAAATCAAACAAATGACTTGCGATGATTCGATAACTTTCAAATTCTTCCCAATGCAATTTTCTTTCGATCTTTGAAGATAAACTCGTGTGCAACATCACTTATGACCATGTGCAGAAATGATAGTCTCAAAATCTCGTAATTTGAAGAAATCATAATTCTTAGAAATCAGGCGACAATTATTTAAGATTAGGTCAAAATCCATGAAGTGACTTCTAATGCATTCGAATTTGGAGATCTTCTACATGTAATCAGCTCTTTATTTGTGAATAGAAATTGGAGATAACATCGAGGAGAGTCATACGCAAGAAGAACCACTAAAAATATCTAATAAGGAAGAAGTTACAGTCGCTTGAACTTGGTCTTACAAAAGGTCAACTTTTGGGTTAATGGAGTCATTTTCAGTCATCTGAACCATTAACTGAGCAAACTTGTAACGCGAGGTTCGAAACTCGACATGAACATCCTTGAGGAGACATGAAGATCTATGAACACCATTTGAAACCTTGAAGAATCAATTTTCTTTAAGAAACGTTAAACCTTAATCGTTGACTTATTGCCTAGGAAGAGAATATGTATGATCAAACTTCTGAGCCAAATTGAGTATTCGAGAAGACCTAGGATAGTATCTTGAATAAAATGGGAGGGAAAATTTTGGGGTACAACAGCTGCCCCTGTTCAATCTTCTTAAACTTGAAAAGTGAGATCGACATGTTTTCCATTCGTAGCTTGAAAGTGGAATATGATTGAACATTAGAGTGACTGTGATACGGTGGGAGAACTGACTAGGGTTTTGCGTTTGTCTTCGCAAATGTTTCGGTTGAGCAAGAGTCGCCACCGACTTTTTATTTTATCCTAAGGAAAGGTTTAAAAAGCACAACAAAAACCTTTGAGATTTTTCTTGGGTTCGGGGAGTAGATTATAGAAGGGGAAGGTATTAGCACCCCTTCTATCCATAGTTATCCATGGGCTCTTAGGTACTTTCTTAGATCAATCTTGCCTTGGTTTTCAATTGTTTGAAATGGTGCTTTGTGTGTGGTTTTGAAAATGTTTTGAAAAGATGCCTTGTGTTGGGCTAACCTTGTAACAATTCTTTACTCGAATGTTTTACAAAAGGTGTTTTATCTTTTAAAAAGATGTTTCAAGGGTTTGAAAAGTTGATTTTTGAAAGTGCTTGTGAAGTGGGTTTGAAATTAGGCAAGTGTTTTCTTGGCAAATTGACAAGTACTTAAGAGTTTATCTACCCTAAAGTTTTCTCAAAGGTTTTGTCATGTATTAAACCCTTTTGACAAATTTGTTCCACCATTGCATTTGGTGGACAATCTTGTCTTAGGAGATGAAAGGGACAGGCGCGGGTCATCGTTTGGACCATAATTGCAATAGGGTTAAAGGTCTTTGGGCAATTTCCTTTAAGGGACTTGATCATTTGTTTTTGTTTGTTTTGAAAAGTTTTATCGAGGGACTATGATCATTCAATTTGTTTGTTTTGCCCAAAGAAGTTCAACATGCAATATGGCCCAATTATTTGAAGGCAACAAAGTGGAGTACCCTAGGGGTGCAAGTGTGAGATATGTTGTTCATTTTCATGCTCATTTATCTTGTATTAGGTCAAACTATTTTTTATCGTTTTTCACATGCAAACCCTAATTCTAACATGGCATAATTAGAAAGCGTATAAAGTGCGAAATTTAAATTCCTACGCTATTACAACATAATAATATAGGGAGGGGGGTACAAATTTACAAATAGGGGATATTTAGACAAGAATTTAAATATAGGCTATTACATCATTTGCTTTGAATATTTACAAGGTAAATGAATTGCATGACTAAATAGAAAGTAAATATGCAAAATGCAAAAAAAGAGAAAGTTTTTATATATGTATGAAAAAATGTGGTTTATGTAAAATAAAACAAGAAAATAGAAAAGGTATTATTTTTGAGTATTTTCAATTTTTTAGGGCAAAAACCCTAATTTCAAGTAAAATGGATATTAATTACTTAATTCATATAATATTTATTATTTACATACAAAAATAAAATAAAATATAGTATATTTGTAAAAAAGGGGTATTTTTTAGTATTAAATATTAAAAAATAAAATATGTACACTTTTGATATTTTTACTCTAAGTATATTAATATATATATATATATATATATATATATATATATATATATATATATATATATATATATATATATATATATATATATATATATATATATATGTATACTTATATTATTTTTAAATATATATTATATACAAATAATAATAATATTCAAATTTTTTAGAAAATAGTATTTTTTATATGAAATATTTTCAGAGGGTAATAAAAAATAAAAATAAAAATAGAAGTATTTTTTACATATTTTCTATTTATCCTAAATAATATATATATATATATATATATATATATATATATATATATATATATATATATATATATATATATATATATATATATATATATATATATATATATATATATATATATATATATATATATATATATATATATATATATATATATATTTATGTGTAACTAAAGGAAAATCAAATAGATCAAATAAAAATCAAAAAATGGTGGGAAAAATATTTTCAAAATTTTAATGTGTTGAGAAAAAATAAATGAACCAAATAAAAAAAGAAGATGTCAAAAATCATTAAAAATAAAGCAAATGGGCTTGGGGGTGAGAAAATGGAAATAATGGTGCAAAAAGAAGAAACCACACAGGCCCAGCCCATGTGGCTTCATCTTCAACCTTTGTTCAACAACATTCAAAAACACGCGCCCTGTACTCCAGTTGCTAACTCCTGATTCCTGGCTTTTTAACAAAAACTCATAACATAAAAAATGCTCAGCATGAAGAGACGATTCCAACCATGTATAGAACTTGACCTAACTCTCTAAGATGAGGGAGAATTTCTCTTCCCCCAATTTTTGACCTAGTTTTTTCTGCCATTTTCAAAGCTTAAATTCTCTCTACTCAGGCAAAAGAAATGAAAAGTAAAGATATGTACATGTTCAGGGCTATGAGTAGAACCTTGTTTCTTCACAAACTTAAGACTAAAGATGCATGATAAGAGAGATACGAGTTTAAAGTTTTACCTATTCAGTTGAACTTCTATCTGGAGAATGAGGAACTTTCAGTGCAAGGTGATGATTGGAAAAGCTTCCTTGAGGTCCAGGGATGCTGTTCCAATGTTTACTTTGTCTTGAAACTTCTTGTATCGAGCTATGGTACTTCAACTGCAAAAGGAAAAAATGAAAATGGTGGAAGCTGTTAGAGGGATTACAGGTCAGGTTTTAGGTCATGGTTAGCTTGCATACATGCTAGGGAATGTGTATGAATTGATTTTGGTGAGAATGCTCGAGGGAAATGGGATTTGGCACTCAAACTGCAGAGGCAACTCTGTTTTTGCAGTTTGAGGATGATTCTGAGATGGAGGGTGTTTTGGAGGTTAAGGATTCGTGCCAAAGCTTGGTTGGGTTCTTTGGAAGGTGTTTGATCAGTTTGTTCTTGTGTGTCTAGGCTGATATGGAAGTTCTTACAAATTATGGGACTTTCTTCACACTTAAGCAACAAAGTGCCACTTGATGTTCTAGGCATGTAGGGGGCCTCCTAATGGGCTGCATAATCTCCTCTTGATCAGAGAAATTTGTCCATAATCTTGTGCCATTCAGATTTGCAATGTACTTCTTTGATTTACCAATTGACATAAAGCAAGCTTTTGTAAAAATGGAAAGTTCACTTTATCTAAAAATGGATCAATCTTGTGTACAATGCTTGAACTCATGGAACAACACTTTGGCACAATGAACAAGCATTAAATTATGGAGTGTAACTTGGTTTAAGGACCTGTAATCTAGCCTAAAGCATGCTGAGTTCAAATTTGCAAAGTTATGGACATGGAACTTGGTCATGAACAAAGTGGTTTTTTGCTATATTGTGAAATTCGATTCTCTCTAACCATGAGGTTGTTTGAGAAGTTCTTGGACATTTTGGAAAGCTTGGAATGTGTACTACAATCCCTCTTTGAAATGCAAATTGAAATTCCAAGTGGAAGGGTATGAAAAATGGCCTTGAAGTGGGGTAGGAAACCTTGTCAAAATAGGTTAAAATTCTACTAAGTTAAAAATGGTTTAGTGCCCTTATTCAAAAAATTGTAACTTGAGATACAAGCTTCAAATGAGAAAACTTTGTGAATCAAAGTTGTAGATTATGAAACAAGCTACAACTTTCATGTTTTGACTTTTGTTTGAATCCAAATGGATCTTGGTGAAAAGGTGGGGCAAAGTTGGGAAAAAATTAGGGTTTTTCATGACTTAGAAAAATTCTAAGTTATGAAAAATTCCATTTTCTAACCCTAATTTGCAATTTGTGATTTCTTGGTGAACAAGTTTCATGATTTGGCATGTTTTGATGAAAAATGAATCTTGACCTTTGATTTTGACCAAAAAGTCAAAGTTTGACTTTTCAGTATACAGTCAAAACTGATCAATTGACTGGGAAATTCAACTGTCAATCTTGTGTATTTGGGATCTTTTGACCTTGTTGAGCATGTCAAGATAATTCCATAGGTTCCTTGAGTCCATATGTGAGCTTGGTTTGTCATTGGCTAGGTCAAACAGTCAAAAATTGCCTCTGTGCAGTCAAAACCCTAAAAATGACCATTTTGCCCTTTTGGTGATCTGATCAAATTTCTTGTGGAGTTGTGGTCCACACTTGATCAAATGACTCCTAGGAGTTCATAATGTTGATGTGGATCAAATTTCATGAGATTTGACTGTCAATTGGCCACAATTGACTTTTTCCCCAATACAGTTGATTTCTAGGTCAACTGTCCAATTGACTGGGCAAAACTTGGAATCAAGACTTGAAACTTGGTGTGGATAAATTTAGGAGGTCAATATGAAGCAAGAAAGTAATCTTGGGCACTTTAGGTCAAAACATCTTGGTGCAAACACAAACCCTAATTTGGGGTTAGCAGTGCAAGGAGGAGTCTTGAGCAGATGAAACCCTAACTGGACCTTGAGTTTCAAGAGCTGTGTGAGGAGAAATCAATGAGAGATGGGAGGGCAAATTTTGGGGTACAACAGTTGCCCCTGTTCAATCTTCTTGGACCTGAAGAGTTAGATTGGCAAGCTTGCCTTTCGTGACTCGAGGGTAAAAGGAGATTGGACACTAGAGTGCCCGGAAATTTGCACTCATCAAAGCACTGGATGCGGGAATGGGCTTAGAGATGCCATTTGGAGATGGGCTTAACGATGCCATCTGAGAGAGTGACAGAAACTTGTCGGGGGTCGGCTTAAAGATGCCATCTGGAGATGGGCTTAACGATGCCATCTGGGAGAGTGACATGGACTTGTCGGGGATGGGCTTAAAGATGCCATCTGGAAGGGAATATCAGGAAAGTGTCCAAGCTTTGGACCATTTCTGAATTGGGGGTCTGAACAAGCAATAGGTTGACATCCGTTGTTGGGAGGAACCTGTAAGCTGTTTTCAGGAATCTTGAGATTGAATCAGCAATAGAGCAGCATCCGTTGTTGGGAAGCTTCCGTAAACTGTCTTTAAAAAGTTGCATCTGAACAAGTTGATAGATTAACATCCGTTACTTGGGAGGAATCCATGAACTGTTTTCAGAAGTCTTGGGAAGAATCTGAACAAGTGATAGGTTAACATCCGTTTACTTGGAGAACCCGTGAACTGTTTTCAGAAATCTTGAGATTGAATCAGCAATAGAGCAGCATCCGTTGTTGGGAAGCTTCCGTAAACTGAGTTCAAAGGTGCATCTGAACAAGCTGATAGATTAACATCCGTTACTTGGGAGGAATCCATGAACTGTTTTCAGAAGTCTTGGGAAGAATCTGAACAAGTGATAGGTTAACATCCGTTTACTTGGAGAACCCGTGAACTGTTTTCAGAAATCTTGAGATTGAATCAGCAATAGAGCAGCATCCGTTGTTGGGAAGCTTCCGTAAACTGAGTTCAAAGGTGCATCTGAACAAGCTGATAGATTAACATCCGTTACTTGGGAGGAATCCATGAACTGTTTTCAGAAGTCTTGGGAAGAATCTGAACAAGTGATAGGTTAACATCCGTTTACTTGGAGAACCCGTGAACTGTTTTCAGAAATCTTGAGATTTGAATGATTTTAGTCTGTCGACTGATCTTACCTGAAAGAGGCAAAGAGTTAGTTGGATGCAATGCTATGATGCATGATACAATGTATATTATGGTGTTATGAATGTAGATGGATGTGCATGCAAGTTGGAGAGCTGTCTTGCACATGATAGATGAATCCGGGATAGCGGAAGATAAAGGAATCTTGATTGCTGCCGGGGAAAATAAATCCTTGGTTGTTGCTGGGGAACATGGAGTTTGGGTTGTATACCAATCTTCTGGGGAATTCCTGAAGCCTTCTACTGGGGAGTACGAAACTAGTAGACTCATGTTGGGGAGGCCAGATTGAGAATCTTCAGCTTGGAGAGCAGTATCTCTGGAGATTTTACTGGGGAACTCAAGATTTTCTTCCTAAGAACTCTGTGGGGAGAAGGTTTGAAAGTCTGACTCCGCTGGGGGTTGTCCATTTGAAGCTTTTGATCTGCTGGGGATACTGAGGCTTAAAATCTGAGGGAAAATGATTTTCGGAAGATTCTCTGGATGGGGATTTGCAAAGATAAACTCCTCCGGGGATAGTATTGATAAGTTATTGTTTGGGGAATTTTGAGGAACTCCGTCGGGGATGGGAAGAATTTTGGCGAGCGCGATCTCCCCTGGTTGTTAGCCGAGGATAACCCAGTTATAAGCCTCTGTGAGGAATAACTTTGAATAAAACTCGGGAGGGACGTCCGTACTCTGCGGGGAATACCTTTCAGAACCTTACTGGGGATAAGCTTCGAGGGTCTGCTGGAGATAGACCTCAGGGTTTGTCAGGGATGTGGATTACAGATTTTGAGGGGTTTCCTTTGAAAGGGTGTCAAAATGTCCGTTTGTACTTTCACCCTATCAGTAATCCTTTTCTTAGGTTCAATTAGGAAGTGATCATGTTTCAAATGCATATGCCTATTTAACAAAACATTGGACGTTTCTCAAAATAAAACAAATAGTGCAAGAGAAAAAGAAAAAGGGAAATGACACAAATTTTGGGAAGAGTATTTGCATTGATTTTCTTTGAGTATATTTGTACAAAGGAGACAATCATCCTAGTAAGAGGATCTTGCCGTAAATATTTGAAAAACTTATACAAAATAAAGATGGCTATGTGAAATAATTCCATGGGATCCCATTCTGCTGTAGCTTTCACAACTCTGAACATCTGTCCATTCAATGCTTCGTTTGGCGATGGCTGGATTGATCAGAAACCTGGAATCAGTTGATGAAGAGACTGTCTTGGAAGTGATCCGACGAGACATAGTCATACGCTTTAATTCCCTAACTTTTGCCTGAATCGCCCTTTCGGGTTTTCGATCCACCGGGAAACCCCTTTTTGCCCAAGCCGCCCTTTCGGGTTTTCGACTTGCCGGGTGTACAGATTTTTTTTGTTTTTATCCCTAATTTTTGCCTGAACCGCCCTTTCGGGTTTTCGGTTCACCGGAATGCCCAATTTTGCCCAAGCCGCCCTTTCGGGTTTTCGACTTGTCGGGTTATTCTATGCGTAGTATCTTTTGACTATGTCTTGGAAGTGATCCGACGAGACATAGTCATACGCTTTAATTCCCTAACTTTTGCCTGAATCGCCCTTTCGGGTTTTCGATCCACCGGGAAACCCCTTTTTGCCCAAGCCGCCCTTTCGGGTTTTCGACTTGCCGGGTGTACAGATTTTTTTTGTTTTTATCCCTAATTTTTGCCTGAACCGCCCTTTCGGGTTTTCGGTTCACCGGAATGCCCATTTTTGCCCAAGCCGCCCTTTCGGGTTTTCGACTTGTCGGGTTATTCTATGCGTAGTATCTTTTGACTATGTCTGCGTTCGCAGGGTGCGGCAAATCGTCGCCGTCCATGGTGGTCAGAATCATTGCACCACCAGAAAATATGCTCCTGATCACAAATGGTCCTTCATATGTAGGAGTCCATTTTCCCCTGGGATCACTTTGCGGCAAGATAATCCGCTTGACTACTAGATCTCTGACTTGATACACTTGACGTATGACTTTCTTATTGAAGGCCTTGATCATCCGTTTTTGATACGTCTGACCATGGCATATAGCCGCAAGTCGCTTTTCGTCGATCAGATTGAGTTGATCAAGTCGGGTCTGCATCCAATCATCTTCATTCAAACCCGCATCCTTCATAATCCTTAGAGACGGGATCTGAACTTCCATAGGCAAAACGGCTTCCATGCCATAAACCAAAGAAAATGGGGTTGCCCCAGTTGAAGTACGTATCGTCGTACGGTATCCATGCAGCGCAAACGGTAACATCTCATGCCAGTCTTTGTAAGTGACTGTCATTTTCTGAATAATCTTCTTAATATTTTTGTTCGCAGCTTCAACAGCACCGTTCATCTTCGGCCGATAGGGAGATGAATTGTGATGATAAATCTTGAACTGTTCGCATAATGCAGTGGTCATTGTGTTATTCAGATTTGTACCGTTGTCTGTGATAATCCTGTCTGGAACACCGTACCGACATATGAGATTTTGCTTAATAAAGCGGGCAACCACATTTTTGGTGACAGAGGCGAAGGAAGCTGCTTCGACCCATTTAGTGAAGTAGTCAATGGCAACCAGGATGAAGCGATGTCCGTTGGAAGCCGTGGGCTTGATCTCTCCAATCATATCAATGCCCCACATTGCAAAGGGCCATGGAGCAGTCAGGACGTTGAGGGGAACCGGAGGGATATGAACTTTGTCAGCATAGACTTGACACTTGTGACAAGTACGGGAATGTTGATGGCAGTCAGCCTCCATGGTAGACCAGTAATAGCCTGCCCTTAGGATTTTCTTAGCCATTGTATGCCCGCTCAAGTGAGTACCAAATGTGCCGCTGTGTATATCAGTCATGATCAACTCGGCTTCAGCCTTATCCACACATCGGAGTAATACACAGTCATGGCTTCGTTTGTAAAGGATGTCGTTGCTCAGGAAGAACTTAGCAGCGAATTTCCTTAAGAACTTCTTGTCATTCACGGAAGCTCCTTCAGGATAATCTTGGGTCTCGAGATACATTTTGATTTCATGGAACCAAGGTTGTTCCACTACTTCTTCGGTATTAATCTCGTGACAATGCGCAGGTTCATCCATTTGCTCGATGGTGATTTGGGGAGCCTCGTTATCCCAGTTGAGTTTAAACATGGAGGACATTGTGGCCAGAGCATCTGCTAGCTGATTCTCTTCTCGCGGAAAGTGCTCGAAGGTAATTTGCTCGAAGTGAGGCAACAATGTCAGAACATGTTCTTTGTATGGGATAAGATTAGGATGCTTGGTATCCCAATCTCCTTTGATCTGGCTGATGACCAAAGCCGAGTCCCCGAATACGATCAAAGATTTGATCCCCAAGTCTATAGCAGCCTTGAGACCAAAGATGCAGGCTTCATACTCCGCCATATTGTTTGTGAAGCTGAAGCGAAGTCGGGCCGTGAAAGGAGTGTGGCATCCTTCCGGAGAAATGAGTACTGCGCCAATGCCGTTTCCGAGTGCATTTGAAGCACCATCAAAGTACAGGGTCCATCGGGATCCCTTTTCGGGTCCGTCATACGGTCCGTCACCTTTAATGTTATCCAAATTCATGATGTCCTCGTCCGGGAAGTCAAATCTCATGGGTTGATAGTCTTCGATAGCCTGATGAGCCAGATGGTCAGCTAATACACTCCCTTTTATAGCTTTTTGGGTGGTGTATTGGATGTCATACTCAGTTAAGATCATTTGCCATCTGGCTATCCTTCCAGATAAAGCGGGCTTTTCGAAGATATATTTGATAGGGTCCATTTTGGATATCAACAAGGTAGTATGAGTCAACATATACTGTCTTAGTCGGCGAGCAGCCCATACCAAAGCGCAGCAAGTTTTCTCGAGCAGTGAGTAGCGAGTCTCACAGTCGGTAAACTTTTTGCTAAGGTAATAAATAGCATGCTCTTTTCGACCAGACTCGTCATGCTGGCCCAAAACACACCCCATTGAGTTATCCAAGACGGTCAAATACATGATCAATGGTCTTCCTTCGACGGGTGGCATCAGAATGGGAGGTTCTAGCAAATATTCCTTGATTCTATCAAAAGCAGCTTGGCAATCGTCGTTCCATTCCACTACCTGATCTTTTTTCAAGAGTTTGAAAATTGGCTCACAGGTAGAAGTCAGATGTGAGATGAATCTGGCAATATAGTTTATGCGCCCCAAGAAACCTCTAACTTCCTTTTCAGTACGGGGAGCAGGCATCTCTTGTATTGCTTTCAATTTTGCCGGATCGACTTCAATGCCTTTGTTGCTTACAATGAATCCCAGGAGTTTACCAAACCTAACTCCAAAAGTACATTTGCTTGGATTCAGCCTGAGCTTGTATTCTTTCAATCTGGCAAACAGCTTTTCCAGATGTTCAAGGTGCTCTTCCTCTGTTTGTGACCGAGCTATCATATCGTCTACGTAAACTTCAATCTCATGATGTATCATGTCATGAAATAGAGCTACCATGGCGCGTTGATAAGTTGCCCCTGCGTTCTTCAGCCCGAACGGCATCACTTTGTAACAGAAAGTGCCCCATTGTGTGACAAAAGTTGTTTTCTCCATATCCTCGGGGGCCATTTTGATTTGATTGTAGCCCGAGAATCCGTCCATGAAGGAAAACACCTTATGCTGAGCTGTATTGTCGATCAAGATGTCAATATGAGGTAGCGGGAAATCATCCTTAGGGCTGGCCCTATTCAAATCCCGGTAGTCCACACACATTCTGACTTTGCCATCCTTCTTAGGCACTGGCACAATGTTAGCGACCCATTGAGGATAGGACGTAACAGCCAGAAAGCCAGCATTGAACTGCTTCATTACTTCTGCTTTGATTTTTTCGGACATGTCAGGCCTCATTCGGCGAACTTTTTGCTTGATCGGTGGACAGTCTTCTCTTGTGGGGAGACGGTGAACCACGATGTCTGTGTCTAGACCCGGCATGTCTTCATAGGACCAAGCGAAGATTTCAACATACTCATTCAACAACTGCACCAAGCGTTCCTTGACTTCCGGTTCCAGGTTGGCACCCACTTGCACCTCCTTCCGATTCTCCTCGGTTCCCAAGTTAACAGTTTCCAATGGCTCTTCATGCGGTAAGATAGCCCTTTCCTCTTGTTGCAGGAGTCTGGCTAGTTCCCCGGGTACTTCACAACCTTCGTCATCCTCATACTCGGCTAGATTGACCAGATCTTCAGAGTTATTGAAAGATACAGCAGAATAGTCACCCATGGAATCCGGAGTGGATGGGTACCTGCATTGGTGAGTGTGGGTGTGTGTAAGGGATAGCCATCCTTAAACAAAAAATGCAAAAGGAAAGAAAATGAACATAAGCAGTTTATCAAATGAAAAACGTCCAATGAATCATTAAACATGGCATATGAATATGAAAAATAATCAAAACCCTTACAAGTGGACCTACATGCCCCGGGCAAGGCAGGAGGTGAAAAGATAGTGTACGGATTGTTTGAAAGTAAAATATTACAGACCAAATAGGAAATGTTTAATAGATAGATTACTGATGAATAAAAGTGATGGGGACAAAGTCTTTAGCCTCCCAATTGCTCAACCCTCCTTTGACAGTCGGATGGATCCACTCTTCAAAGTTGCTTTCTTTGTCTTCATCCTCCAGGGCGTTGATTCTGTAAGGAGAAATTTTGATCGGCGCTCTTTCAATCTTTGACTGACGCATGGCCTTCTGGCCAGCGGCGGTGAAACCTAATCCAAACTTATCAGCTTTATGCGGAAAATCGGGTAACTGCCCCCACGCTGACTTCTTCCCTTCTTTAACTGCAGCCCTTGCATCCTCCAGAGATGCCATCCTGGCCATCTGCCTCGGTGTCTCAGCTGCCAACTTCGCCATTGCTATCTCAGGAAGCACTTCTTCGAAATGTTGAAACGGTGTCTCAATGAACTCCCCTTCAACCTCCACATATCGGAAAGAATTTAAATGGCTAATCATGTACTCTTCTTCGCCGTGGACCGTAATGATCTTTCCTTTTACAGGATACTTCAGCATCTGGTGCAAGGAGGAGGTGACTGCCCCAGCATGGTGTATCCAAGGTCTACCCAGCAGGCAGGAGTATGATGGACGGATGTCCATTACATAGAAAGTGGATTTAAACACCTCGGTACCTATCTTGACAGGAATTTCAACTTCTCCATGGACCATTCTTTTCGACCCATCGAAAGCTCTGACTACAATATCACTCGGCTTCAATTCCAAACCTTCGCAATCTAGCCGGTCCAAGGCCTTCTTAGGCAAAACATTCAGCGATGAACCGGTATCAACCAAAACATGTGCAAGGGTGGTTCCGCGACACTCGATTGAAATATGCAACGCATCATTGTGATTTCGGCCTTTAGGGGTCAGGTCGGCATCAGAAAAACCTAATCCATTGTCTGCAGTCAGACTAGCCACGCAATGCTGAAATTGATCTGCAGAGGTTTCCTGGGGCACATGAGCTGCCTTTAGAAACTTAATCAAAGCTTGAGCGTGCGCTTCTGAGCAAAGCAACAGTGCCAGCATGGAGATCTTGGAGGGGGTTTGCCCCAACTGTTCCACCACATCGTAATCACTTCTCTTGATTATCCTCAAAATCTCGTCCATTTCTTTCTTGGAGGCTTCCGGAATCACCAAAGGTTGAGCCCTCGTCCTGACGGGCTCATCTTGTATTCCTTTTCCTTTATCGGCAATGGTAGGAGAGACAGCACTAGGAACGAAAATTTCTTCAATCCAAGGAGTTCTAGCGGAGAGCTTTACTGGTGCAGGGATGACTTTTTTAGCGGATGAGGGTCCAAAGACTGCTCTTGGAGGGGCAATCTCTGGAGAAAATATTCTCCCGCTCCTGGTGATTTTGCTGGTGCCCGCAATGTTGCTAATGCTGGTTTTTTCAACATCTGAATTTTCTTCAATTACCTCGATTTGCTTGATACCATGGTAGTAGATGTCACCACCATAGTTCCAAGGTATCGACTTCTCAGAAACATAGGGGACAGGCCCCGGCATGGTTATCTTCAAAGGTATAGACTTTGCAGCTGGTGTAATCTTAACTGGCTTTTTGACGGCCTCGGAAAGATTGGCGTGAATGGTTATGATTGAGACATTTTCAACATGAACTGGAACAGCAGGAACTTTTTCGAACAAAATTTGTCGGCTATCCATGAGGCCTTGGATGCCTTTCTTTAATAGCGGACAATCAAACGGCAGAGAGTGGCAACAGTAGCAGTCTTCTTTGCATCCCGGGAAGATCCTGACCCTTAACAAATTCAACTTAATGGTTAACAGTGGAGTAGTCAGATCACTAACGTCAGCAACATACAGATCCTCTTCAATGGCATTGACATTCCGACCGTGCTTCGGCATAGGTGCAGATATCACATTGGGTTTTTCTGGAGCGTCAAACTCTACCTCCTTAGCCTCTATCAGGTCCTGGATATTATGTTTGAGTGCCCAACAATCATTGGTGTCGTGTCCAACACTGTCTGAATGATAGGCGCACTTAGCATTGGCATGATAATGCGGAGAGGATGTATTTACATTCTTTGGCGCCTCCTTGATAGTGGCAAGATTCAACTTCAATAGATGGGGAAACACCTGCGGTGGAGTCATATTAATACGGGTGAACTGCCGTTGTGGCCTTTCCACCCGTTGCTGGTTTGGTCTGGATTGGTTGTAGCGAGGCTGCTCACTTGGAGTGTTTTGAATCATTACGGCCCCCACAGTCGGCCGACGCTCCATCTTCCCTGCTCTTCTTTGAGAATATACCATAGCTGTCTCCTTCTTAAAAGGCTTCTTCTCAATACTTGCAGCAACACCCTTCTGAATCTTTCCTGACTTGATGCCAGCCTCTATTCTTTCACCTGTTAAGATCAAATCGGTAAACCCTGCGGAAGAGTTACCAATTAAATGATTGAAAAATGGCCCAGATAGGGTCCCAAGAAACATATCAACGAGCTCACGATCGGTTAAAGGAGGTTGCACCCTGCCAGCCAAATCCCTCCATTTTTGTGCATATTCCTTGAATCCCTCACTTGTTCCTAGTGACATACCCTGAAGTTGGGTACGGGTAGGAGCAAGATCAGAATTATACTGGTATTGTTTATAGAAAGCGGTGGCCAAATCTTCCCAATTTCTGACACTGGTTCCTTCTAACTGATAAAACCATTCCAACTGAGCTCCCGACAGGCTGTCTTGAAAGAAATGAATCCAGAGATTTTTATCTGTCGTATAGGGTTGAATCTTTCTCACATAGGACCTGAGATGCATCTTGGGGCAGGACAGCCCGTCATACCTTACAAACACCGGCACCTTGAATTTTGGAGGAATCACAATTCCGGCAACCAAGCCCATGTCTTCAAAATCCAGACCCGGTACCCTTTGCAATTCCATGGCAGCCAATCTGTCTTCTAAACCCTTGTACTTATCATCAGCTGGAGGGTACTGCTGGTCAGAATAATCTTCGTCCTCTTCAACCTCTTCCTCCTCTGCATCAGACTCGGAAGGCACCGCAACTCGATCTCTTTTACTAGTCCCTTCATCAGAAGTAGGAGGAAATTCAAGCACCCTCCGAGCTTCTCTGTCAAATCTTCTCCCCAAAGTAGCCACTCCGACCCTCTTTTTCTTCTTCACTGGGTCCTTATTCTCTAGATGAGCCTTGATATCCTCTTGACTCTTGACCAAGGTCATCAAGAGTTGCTGGAACTGTGCATTCTGGGCTTGTAGGTCTTTGACTGTTTGCTCGAGATCCATCCTACTGAAATAAACAGCAGATAGATAAGGAAACCTGGAGTGAGACCTGCTTATGCACATGATGGATGGTATGCTGATGTATGCAATGAATTCAAGGATTTAGGACATTCAAAGTTGTTTCAGACAAAGAAGAGCGCACGTCATATTAATAAGAAGAAATTTGTTAGTACATAAATGCCCCATGGGCCAAATATTACAACATAACTTTCTCAAGGCAGAAAGACATTGCGCATCCTCTTTGGCGCGATGTAGGTATTGAGGGCCTCTTGCTCGTGGAGTCGGCGGGTATGCTCTAGAACCTTCTTTTCACTGGCGTAGTAGCTAGCTTCAAAAGTGTTCCGTTCCTCCTTGAGCTGAATCCAACTCTTCTGCATTTCCTCCCACGATGTAGGCATGTCTGGATGCAGGATGGTGTAGGGAACCTCTCCTTCCTTGACGGGCTCTTTAATCACTGGGAGTACATGAGGATAAGGCATCATTAGACTTTGGGCTCGGGCTCGTACCCACTTGAGATAGGGCTCAAGAGGGATGGAGTTCTTGTGTCCCAGAGTCTTGCTATCAACCTTGTTGAGTTTTCCCCAAGCTCTGATGAATCTTTGGCGAAGTCCTTGCGCATCGTTGTCGAAGTCAAAAACTAGGCTAGGGATCAACATGTCATGAGGGCCATCCCTCCGTGCATATCCAAATTGTCTCAAAGCTAGGCAAGGGTTGTAGGTAATACCTCCTCTGATTCCAAGTAAAGGAACATTAGGAAATTCCCCGCATCGATCGACGATGATGACATTTTCTCTGGACCGAGAACACCAATGTACATCAGAATGAGTAAGAGTCATCAATCGTTGGGACCACCTTGTACCTTGGTCATCCTTCAAGACAGATTGTGGAAGGTGCGAAATAAACCACCTTGCGAGGATAGGAGTGCAGCACATGAGAACACCCCTCTTTCTCATTGTTCGTGTGTAAAATGAGTGAAGGATGTCCCCAAGCAACGTTGGTATTGGATTTCTGGACAAGAAGATTTTGACGGCGTTGACATCTACCAATTGGTCAGGATTTGGGAACAAGACCAACCCGTAGATAAGGAGTGCCACAATCTCTTCAAAGGCTTGTAGGTCCAATGAGTTCCAACATTCTTGTGCCTTCTCAAACAAGAATTTTGCTAAGAATCCTTTGACGCCGCTTCTGGTTTCCCAATGCCCCTTGATTTCAGATGGTTGTAGATGTAGTGCTCGAGCAACATCTTCAGGCTTTGGTTCCTTCTCCGTACCGTTGAAGGGTAGTTGATTAAGGATAGGGATTTTTAGGAGTTGAGAAAACTCCTCCAAAGTAGGAACCAACTGATAATCAGGGAAAGTGAAGCAGTGGTGAAGAGGGTCAAAGAACTGGAATAGCACTTTCATCATGTCTTCTTCAATGTTGGTGTTGACTAGGCTGAGCAGTCTACCATGTCTTTCACTGAAGGATGAATTTTCCGGAATTCTTGAAGTGATCTCCTTGAGTTGAGGAGAGATTCTCACAAGGTTGACTTGAATGGTATTTCTGCGAGGCATTTCCATGACCTACAAAACAAGAACAAAGATGAAGATCCAAACCCTTGAAATGGTTAGTAAATGCATATGATGCTTTATGATGTTTATGATGTATGCACAAGACATATGTACAAGCAAATCACACCAAACCCTAGTTTTAGGCTTGCATGGGGTTTCATAGGTAAGTACCCTCTTGAGTGTAGTTGGCTTAAAAACCTGTCCTATAAATAGTAACCGGGTTCTAAGGAGCTCAATATCACTGGATTGTTTTCATTGTTCATTGTTTTGGTTTAGCCACTTAACTAGCGACCAAAATATTCCAAGAAAACAACCCTCAATGAGTGTAGTATCGAGTATCTACCAACTTCGGACTGCACCAAAGCCGGTCATCTCACTACCCCTAATAAAAGGCCAAGATGGTCAAGTAAGGTTCTAGGTCATTAGTGCTTAGTGACATCACTCAGTGGCCCCGTACTCTCCTTGACTGAACTCAAGGGTTACCGGTACTCACAAATATGTCGCACTAATATAGCTATTGCTTAGACCGTGTCGGTATACCCCGCACAGTTTCCACAATGTATTGCTATCTATGAATGTTTCCCAAAATCCGGGTGGAGGATTGTAAACCCAAAAAATAGAGCCCAAGTATAAAGCAAGCAAATCAAACAATTAATCATGCAAGAGGGTGATCTAAGCCCTAAGGTTACTCCACTTAAAAAAACTCCCCAGCAGAGTCGCCAGTTCTGTGATACGGTGGGAGAACTGACTAGGGTTTTGCGTTTGTCTTCGCAAATGTTTCGGTTGAGCAAGAGTCGCCACCGACTTTTTATTTTATCCTAAGGAAAGGTTTAAAAAGCACAGCAAAAACCTTTGAGATTTTTCTTGGGTTCGGGGAGTAGATTATAGAAGGGGAAGGTATTAGCACCCCTTCTATCCATGGTTATCCATGGGCTCTTAGGTACTTGCTTAGATCAATCTTGCCTTGGTTTTCAATTGTTTGAAATGGTGCTTTGTGTGTGGTTTTGAAAATGTTTTGAAAAGATGCCTTGTGCTGGGCTAACCTTGTAACAATTCTTTACTCGAATGTTTTACAAAAGGTGTTTTATCTTTTAAAAAGATGTTTCAAGGGTTTGAAAAGTTGATTTTTGAAAGTGCTTGTGAAGTGGGTTTGAAATTAGGCAAGTGTTTTCTTGGCAAATTGACAAGTACTTAAGAGTTTATCTACCCTAAAGTTTTCTCAAAGGTTTTGTCATGTATTAAACCCTTTTGACAAATTTGTTCCACCATTGCATTTGGTGGACAATCTTGTCTTAGGAGATGAAAGGGACAGGCGCGGGTCATCGTTTGGACCATAATTGCAATAGGGTTAAAGGTCTTTGGGCAATTTCCTTTAAGGGACTTGATCATTTGTTTTTGTTTGTTTTGAAAAGTTTTATCGAGGGACTATGATCATTCAATTTGTTTGTTTTGCCCAAAGAAGTTCAACATGCAATATGGCCCAATTATTTGAAGGCAACAAAGTGGAGTACCCTAGGGGTGCAAGTGTGAGATATGTTGTTCATTTTCATGCTCATTTATCTTGTATTAGGTCAAACTATTTTTATCGTTTTTCACATGCAAACCCTAATTCTAACATGGCATAATTAGAAAGCGTATAAAGTGCGAAATTTAAATTCCTACGCTATTACAACATAATAATATAGGGAGGGGGGTACAAATTTACAAATAGGGGATATTTAGACAAGAATTTAAATATAGGCTATTACATCATTTGCTTTGAATATTTACAAGGTAAATGAATTGCATGATTAAATAGAAAGTAAATATGCAAAATGCAAAAAAAGAGAAAGTTTTTATATATGTATGAAAAAATGTGGTTTATGTAAAATAAAACAAGAAAATAGAAAAGGTATTATTTTTGAGTATTTTCAACTTTAGGGCAAAAACCCTAATTTCAAGTAAAATGGATATTAATTACTTAATTCATATAATATTTATTATTACATACAAAATAAAATAAAATATAGTATATTTGTAAAAAAGGGGTATTTTTTAGTATTAAATATTAAAAAATAAAATATGTACACTTTTGATATTTTTACTCTAAGTATATTAATATATATATATATATATATATATATATATATATATATATATATATATATATATATATATATATATATATATATATATATATATATCTATATATATATATATATATATATATATATATATATATATATATATATATATATATATATATATATATATATATATATATATATATATATATATATATATATATATATATATATATATATATATATATATATATATATATATATATATATATATATATATATATATATATATATATATATATATATATATATATATATATATATATATATATATATATATATATATTT